>CM053766.1:118918709-119030435 GCA_028658305.1 Pachyuromys duprasi
GGATGGAAGGGAAGGAGGTCCTCCCCTGTTGGTGGACTTGGAGGGGGCAGGGAGGAGGGAGATGAGGGAGGGAGTGGAAGGGTAGGAGGGACTGAGGGAGGGGCTACGCCTGGGATTCAAAGTACCTAACCTGTGATTGAGATAAAAATAAATAAATTAAAAAAAATAACACTAACACCCACATAAACAAAATATCAGTACCACCAAGAGTAGGCACACCGATATCAATTCCATAACCAGCACCAAGACCACCAGCATCAATAATACCAATATCATTATTACACCAGCACAATAACATCAACCTTACCACCATGAGTGTAGTGGCTTGAGTGAGAATGGCCCCCATAGGCCCATGTATTTTAATGCCAGGCCCACAGTTGGTGGAACTGTTTGGGAAGGATTGGGAGGTGTGGCCTTGTTGGGAGAGGTGTGTCACTGAGGGCGGACTAAGAGCCCGTGGCATTCCCAGTTATGTCTCTCTGCTTCATGATCTCAACATGTAAGCTCTCGGCTACTGCTCCAGAACCATGCCAGTCTGCCTGTGCTGTGCTCCCTGTAATGATGGTCATGGGATCTACTACTCTCTGGAATCAGTAGACCAAAATTAAATGATTTCTTTTTTCGAGTCGCCTTTCTCATGGTGTTTTATCACAGCGATAGAACAGTAACTAAGACATGCAGCATCAGCAATTCAAATGACCATGATGAAAAGCACGGACAACCGGCATTAGCGTCAGAACAGCGATAGCACCAGCAATACCAGCAACATCAACAATACCAACACCTTCAACATTGATATCAACCTCACCACCAGTAGCACAAGACTACCAACATGAGCCCCGCTGATGTCAGCACCAGCACTGTCTTAGGCAGTATTTTATTGCTGTGAAGAGACACCACGATCAAGGCAACTCTTACAAATGAAAGGGCTTAACTGAGGGCTTGCTTACAGTTTCAGGGGCTTAGTTACCATTGTGGCGGGAAACACAGTGGCATGCCTGGTGCTAGTACGGCGGCTGAGAGCTGCTATACCCTGTAC
Source organism: Pachyuromys duprasi (assembly GCA_028658305.1). Taxonomy (NCBI): domain Eukaryota; kingdom Metazoa; phylum Chordata; class Mammalia; order Rodentia; family Muridae; genus Pachyuromys; species Pachyuromys duprasi. Next base: position 118,919,749 of record CM053766.1, read on the forward strand.
CCTGATCCACAGGCTGAGAGAAAGGCCAAGCCTGGCACCCTTAGTTGCACATTTCCTTCAAGAAGGCTAGACTTCCTAATCATTTGAATCCTCCTCCCCGATGACCAAGCATTCAAAGATATGAGTCTATGGGGGCCATTCTAATTCAAACCATCTCATTCCACCCCCTTGCCCCATAGACCTGCAGCCACACCATAATGCAAAGTGCATGCAGTCCAACTTCAAAAGTCTTCATAGTCTATCACAGTCTCAATACTGTTTAAAAGACCAAAGTTCAAAATCTCTTCTGAGACTCACGGCAATTTTTTAACCAAAACTTCCTGTAAAATCAAATTTAAAAAAGCAGGTTGCACACTTTTAACATACAACAGCACAGAACAAACATTGCCATTAAAAAACAAAAAAGGAAAGGGAGCACAGTGAGGAAATACTGGACCGAAGCTGAAAACCAGCTGGACAAACTCCAAACTCTGCACCGCCATGTCTGATGTCAAAATGCTCCTCACATCTCTAACTCCTTTCAGCTTTGCTGACTGAAACATACTTGTGTCTTGGGCTGGCTCCACTCCCTGTTAGCAGCTATCTTCAGCATGTTTTCTACAAGTCAGGCATCTCCAACATCTTTTGGTCCCCAATACAATGAAGGCTTTATCACCACAGCTTCACACAATGCTCTGTCTAGGCCTCCATGCAGGGACACCGTAAACACACACCTGGCCACAGCAGCTTTCCTTAGATGTAGAGGGAGGTTCCACAACTCCTGTTTTGTATCCTTGACTCTAAGGTGAGAACCATGTGGCCAAAGCTACCAAATTCTGCTGCTTGATAGGGCTGGAACTTGGAGCCCTGCTTCAATTACAACTGCAACACTTTTCTGTTGTTGTATTCCTTCACTACCTAGGCTTTTCTTTAATTCCTTTTCACAAGTCTTGCCCTGAGGTCACCACGCCCTTTATTTACTTTAGGATCAGGTTCTTCTTTAGACTTTATCTCCTTGGGCACAGGACTTGGCTCCAAGAAAACATTTCTTAGTGTCCCTTTTCTCTAACATCTTTCATTTTTCCTTGCTTTACTTGTTCCTTTTCATCATAGATCTGCATAATAGTGACCAGTAATAAGCACATGACATAGTCAATATTAGGCTACCTTGACATTTCCTCTGCCAATGCCATTAATCCCAAACTCTTTAATTTAGCCTCAGCCAGATTTTTAGGACACGGGCCAAAAGCAGCCACACACTTTGTCAAACTATCATAAGAATGGTATATAAGCCACTTACTAATACTCTTCCCCTCTGAAACCTCCTGGATCAGGCTATCATAGTTCACATCATTCTCAGCACTAATGTCCATGCTCCTACCAGGATGGCCCAGTAAGTTCTACTTAACGTGTTCAACCACTCTTCTAGTCCAAAGTCCCAAAGTCTTTCATATTCCTCCAACAAACAGCTTAGTCAGGCTAATCACAGGAATACCCCACTCCTGATATCAACCTCTGGTTTAGTCCTTGTCCTATTGCTATGAAGGGACACCAGGACCAAGACAACTCTTACGAAAGCAAGCACTTAACTGGGGAGCTTGTTTAAACTTTAGAGGTTTGGTCCATTATCATAATGGAGGAAAGCATCATTGCACACAGGCACTGGAGTAGTAACTAAGAGTTACATCACAGACTGAGTCAGAGACTGGGCCTGGCATGGTCTTTTAAAACCTCAAAGCCCATCTCTAAAGACACACTTCCTCCAAAAAGGCCACACCTCCTAATCATCCTAATCCTTCTCAAGTAGTGTCACTTCCCTGATGACTAAGTCTCAAAAAAAAATATGAGCTTATGTAGGTCATTCTCCATCAAATCACCACAAGCACCAATAACATCAATATCCCTAACAACATTGCCAGCATCAGTGCCAACAGTGATCTCAATTGTGTCACCAGCCCCAGCCACTCCAATATCACAAATGTGAACACCACTGCCGTCTAACCACATCAAGAACACTATCAATGTCATAAATATCAGCATCACTGACAGCAACGTCAGCACCACTGTAAAGACTGCCACAACCACCACCAGGAACAGCAGGATTAGCACCGCCAGCAGCAACACCAACACCAACAACGTTAAACAGATCATCGCCATGAGCGTCAGCATAAGAACATCAACACCACACAGCAACATCAGCATCGATGTTCCTGCCGTTAGCACCACCCACCATCACCATCAAAACCACATCACCACCATTAACATCGTAGCATTAACAGGGCTAACATCACAGCCTACACTAACACCATCACCAATGATAACCACAGAAACACTAACGGCCCCATTGGAGACAGGGTACTGTGAACAGGATGAGAAAACAGAGATACAGCGACAAACTCATCATAAAGTATCACATTATCTCTTAAGTCTATATCACAACTAAAAAAATTGTGTGTATGCGTGTGTGCGCATGTGTGCATGTGTTTAGGTATGTATGTCCGTGTCTGTGTGTGTGTGTGTATGTGCGCATGTGTGTATGTGTGCGTACAGGCACACACTGTGGGATGATGTCATAGTACACGTCTCTGGAGTTGTTTTTTCCCGGCACCGGTATTCAGGGATTGCACTCAGTCACTAAGCCTGTACTTAAGTCCCTAGCCACTGACTTTCCTTGCTTCTTCCACTTCACAGATTTTGAGCATCTTTAAGAATCCCTATCTTATAGAAACCTCTCCATGTCACACGGCTCCATACAACATTTGGTATTGCCTTCTCTCCTCCCCCCCTGGTTCCTGCAGACTCTCAGCTGAGTTTTCCAATCTTTCTGCTCATATTCAGCCTTCTCAGACATGTATCCTGCAGGGGGTCTGCAGGGTGAGAGGCCCTGATAGTCTTCCTTGGTATGTAGGTTGGGGCACTGGGACCCAGTTACAGCCCAGCAATAACCCGTGTGAGCATAAATGCCACGTTAACCTATGTGGGCAGAACATGCCATGTCCCCGCTTTCTCAGCCTCACTAACCACACAGGGCATTTCTGAAGACAAGGATGCTGCCCCTGGGCTTTTCCACAGGAAATACCCACAGGTAACCGTGCATAAAGAAAAGCCAGGCTGCTCTAACAAGCAAGGTCTGGCAACACCATGTATTTATGTCATGTGCAATGGAGTCAGTGATAAAAATTATGCTATTCTTTGACAAGGCTCTTCCCAAAGACTCAGGTGGCAGAAGGATGGTAAACTGTCATTCCAGTGTAGGTAAGAAATTCTAATTAGTGAGATTTGCCTAGAGTGTGGCCACTCGAATCTTAAACAAATCGCCTGTCATCAGACAATTAAAGTACAATCAACCATCCTTGTTAGGCTTTGATTACTCTGAATGAAATTTTATATTTCCTTAATGACTCAGGGTATATTTTAAGCTCCATGCTTTAAATCTGTCTCATGGCATTCATGCATCCATTTGTTGTAGGCAGGGCTTGCTTCATCCATGGGCACCCAGAAGTATGATCTCAGTATCACTGGTGTTGATACACAAAGGGGTACACAAACAGCCCCTGACGATGTGCTGGAAACAAATGCACTGCAGCAAGTGTGTTGCTAGCTGGTGGCAGTGACAGCCAGTCCAGACTGCTCTTCTAGATCAGCCATCTTCAGTTATCAAAATCTCTAGGCCTGCCTTCTCAGAAGCAAAGATGTTCTTTCCCAGGCTTATCTCTTGGATGGGATAGCTTCTGATGTCAGGGACTATGGTTCTGCTCAAAAGTCCATGAGTAACTGGCCACATGGCCACATGGTCAGTACCATGTTGACTAGGAGGATGCCAGGAAGCAAAGGGCAACCACTGGCAATTGAGCTCATGGAAGTCAGCTAGGCCAAGTTTAAGAGCACTGGCACTCTGCTTGGCTTTGAGTATGCCATGTGATCCTGGAGCACAACGGAATGGGGAAGGGTAGGCTCTGCAGAACAGCCTGCAGCCCTGTCATGTCCCATTTAGAGAGTCTTATGAAAATATCAGCAGTTTTTTTTTTTTTTAGGTGTTGGAATCAGTGCTCTGAAGAAATGGTGGCATCTCTCAATGGAGCAATGAAACTCTAATGGTCCCCAATACATTCAAATATTAAACTCAAGTGTTACCATCTGGAGCCCACTAACTTGAGTCTGCACTGGATGCACTGCCCTGCCAAATTTGCTTTTCCCATTAGCAATTGTAAGCAGGACTTGGAAATAAACCTCATCAAAGGCCAAAGCACCTGTAGGCTCCAAGGGCTTATCCAGGAGGCTTCATGTGGAGGAAGTCACAGGAGATGTCTCTTCAATTCCACAGATTGATGCTGGCTATTCCTTCTCAGCGCTAGCCTGGTCATTATCTGGAAGAAACTCACTGCACTGACTCCATGGACACCAGCAAGGGTTCCACTCTCACCAAAGTCATGAACCTAAGCAGTCTAGAGTCACAATGACATCATCATGGACCACTTCAACCCTATCTGTCTATAATAGACACATTTATAACCCTACATATTTCAGATTACTCAGTTTGTTTTTTATCTTTAATGTACCCACTCATTTGGAAAGTCAATGTATCACATGTCTTGCTCTGGGATATGTCCATTGTCATCTCTGAGACTCAGAGCAGGGTATCCCACATTTGTTTTTGGAGGTTTCTGGGCTTCTGATTTCCCACCTACTATTGGTGACACAATAGTCCCCTTTGTATCACTGTGACAGAGAAAACGTGGGCAGAGAAAGTTTATTTTGTCCCACAGTTTCAGAAGGTTTAAGTCCATCCTAGCAGGGAGGTATGAGAGAGCAGGTCAGCTCATGGCAATGTGAATGGGTTGGGAAATACAGCTTTCCACATCATGGAGGACCAGGAAATGGAGAGATACAGGAACCAGGCTTGGCTAGAAGCTTCAAGGTCCACTTCTAGTGACTTCTACCAGCCAGCTCCACCTCCTAAAGACCGGCTGTGACAAAGAAACTCCCTGCTGATGCAATTTGGTGCTTATCTTGGACCATCGGAAGATTCACTCCCCTCCCAGTCAATGTGTACTGAACTTAGGCCTTTGTCCATGCCAGGCAAATGCTCTGCCACTGAGCTCTATTGCCAACCCTCTGATACCTTTAAAAAATTAACTTATTGTAGGTGCACGAGTGTCTTGCCTGCATGTGTGTGTTTGTGTGCACCATATTTGTGTGCACCATGTGTGTGCAGTGCCCATGGAAGCCAGAAGAGGGCACCTGATCCCCTGGAGTTACAGACACTTGTGAGCTGCCGTGTTGATGCCAGGAACTGAACCTGGCTTCTCTGTGAGATCAGCAAGTGCTTTTGACCACTAAGTTGACCCTACAGTCTACATTTGCTACAGGTTAGTTTTGCTCCACCTTGAATGCTCTATGACTGGTCCTATGCAATGGGCACTGTCTGGCACCAAGCTCCTTCCTTGCTTTTTCAGGGTCCCTTCTTAGGCAACCCACCTCTGCTTCACAGTTTGCTCCTTCACGTATATATGCCCGGCATTCCTCCCAAGGGTTGGAGGAACCCATTGTATGGCTCATTGCCCCATGTGTGGCTCACCCAGTGATTGATCCGCCGTGAAAAGCACTGTGTGAGTAGTCTCTTATCCATTCTTCTTTGTTCCTCTAGGTAAAACCCAGAAAAGGAATTCTTTGGCTACTGGCTAGGGTGAGCCTCTGCCTCCCCCTCCTGACTACCATTAACCATATTTTTTTAAAGCTAAAACCAAACCAGCAGCTCCCAAGCTCAGCCTTTTGTTGAAATCTGAAGAGATATTCCAAACTGTGGGTCTCTTTAGCCTGTCTCTGTCTCCCTCCTAATCTTCCCCCTCACTCAGAGTTGTAGCTATAGTCAGGCCCCCTGACATTTTTTATAGACTCACACCTCTTATACTTTGGAACTTATCCTACAATTTAAAATAAATCAGCACAGTGTAGGTTGCGCTGCACGCATAATTCACACCAAGGGAACCGATCCTAACGCAGTCACCACGGCAGGAAGTCTGTCGGGCAAAGCTGCTTAGAAAGATCCTTCTGCGGAGGCCCCACGTGGGCTCCCAGCACTTGTTTACAGAGATCTGGGAAAAGCAGGTTACTCTGGAATGTTCTTTTTAAAACAATAAAGAAAAAAAACCCTCTTGGGTCATTAGAAGGAATTACTGCCTGGACACCATCCCACTGTATGCTTTTTGAGAGGCAGGTTGTGGGAGGGAATGGTCACAGATCTGCCCGTTGGCCCTCCCTACAGTGGTATGGACCAGCACGGCCACCTGCATAATGGATGCTTGCCACTGGCCAAGCTGCCACCTGCTCACCCACCAAGCCAACCAATGTATTATTTTTTCTGGACCCTGAGTGGACAGAACGAGCCCATTGACTGTGGCTGCAGAAGACCCAGGTGTTGCCAGAATCTGCTCCGGGGACTGCCAAGCCCAGCTGCGGTCTTTAAGGCCATACATAGTTATCACTACAGACTGGACAGCAGTTTCTTATTCTGGACACTCTCCCAGGGACAAAGAAGACCGGCATCTAGACAAGCCCTCTGGGGTGAGTGTGGCAGTTGGAACCAGATGCTTGGCTCTGTAGATGCTTTGGGGTGGTGGTCAATGGTCCTTCGGTGTGGAAAATTGTGAGGACTGGAGAATGAACCTGCAGAACGTTCCTTGTTAGCTTGTATTTCACCTTCTCCCCGTGCCTGTTTGAGAGGCGTGGAGGAGCAGCAGGCTGCTTAAAGGGCAAGCTGAAATGCTAACCTCCATGTCCCCTTTCCCAGGAAACCACTTCCTCCGAAAGCCACTTAGAGGGAATCATGGCTCCAAATAAATTGATGCTTACATTTGAGTTATGCTCACAGTGCCCGCCAGCAGGCATGGTGGATTGCCGATGATTCTATCCCGAGCTATGCTCTTCCAGCCTCATCTCCCCAGGACCCTCTTGTAAGTAAGTCACCTGCTTCCTCTATGCTGACAAGATGCTTACTTTCTTCAGGGAGCTTCCCCACAGCACCACAGTTCAGTGTGCCTTTGAGAAGGAAGGTACCATGGAGGGCAGAGGGCGGCCTTTCCAACCAATGCTGATGAAACAACTGGACAAAGAGACTGCCCGCCCTCATGGAGCTGCCTCATAGGACATCAGAGATTCTAGGTGACCCCAGAGTTGACAATGTCTTCTTAGGTAAAACACCAAGGTGTTAATTATGAGAGAAGAGATTAAGAAGTTCATTAAAAGCAGAAATCACTGATTTTGTGAAGAAGGCGTTGGTGGGAGAATGAGGAGATACACCACAGCCTGGCTGAAAATATTTGGAGAAAACACACCTGAGGGACTAGAAATCTAGCTCAGGTAGAGTGCATCCCAGTGTGGTGCAAAAAGCCCTGGATTCCACCCTAGAACCACATACAGAAGCACGGCAACACACGGTTATCATAGAACTTGGGAAGTAGAAGCAGAGGAGTCCAAAGTTCAAGTTCACCCTTGTCTGCATAGCAAGCTGTAGCCCAGCCCCGGCTACACAAGACCCTGACTTAAAAAGAAATACACACCTAAGGTATACTCAGTCATGCTGAGCCTCAGCAGTCAGAAAACAAGTGACTCAGTATGGGGCACTGGTCTCAGCGGCCGGCAAAGAAGCACCAGCACCAGGCACCACAAGCTGAGAGCGTGAGTCACTGAGCACCTGGTAGGTATGGGCCAACAGGAGTTGTCACTTGCAAGGCGCAGCAGTCCTATGTAGGCTAACTCTCACTTCTCATCTGTCCAGGAAACAGTTAAGGCTGCAAGACTCACTCCTGGGGCTTTCAATATTGACTGACAGGGAGAAATGTGCAATCAGAGGAAATGTATTGGGCTTTGCTGAGTTGAGGGGGGAGCCAAAGAACCAGGACTTGTGAACAATTTGCTGACTGCCCACACAGCTATAGTTGCGGGTGAACTTGACACCCCCAGAGCTGCACTCCGAGAGGTGCTGACCCAAGCCTAGCTCCATGGTGCAGGCAGCTGTCCATTCACCAGATTGGTAACAGCGCCTATTTGCTCTGGAGTCACCCCTCCCTAGCACACTGGGAATGTTGTCCACCATCACGACTGGGACCAGCTTCCTGTGGCCCCACAGAGCCCTCTGAGCCCCCACCCTGGATGCTGCAAGCTCCTCTTACTGGGCCTGATGGGGCATTCTAGAGGAAAGCATGCTGCATGATGGTCTACAGTGGATACTCAGAAGAGCCAGAGGTCATTGGGTGGGCTTTCCTGTTACTCAGTCACACTGAAAAGTGACTTGAGGACAGTTCTCCAGGGTGGTTTCTAGAAGATTTTGTTTCTAGTCCTTCTGTGACGAGACAGTGTGCCCACCTCTGTCCCAAATTTCTTGGCCTAGAGCTGAGGACGGGTGCATTGTTCATTTCATATGGCAAAGCTGCCTGGATAGGATATTTATATCTTAGCAGGAAATAGCTTTGCCATGTTAATTTTTCATGCTAAAGCATACATGTAGCAGGACACATCAGCAATATGATGGTCAGACCTCACTGAATTGTTCTCTGAAGGCAGATGACATGGTGATACCTCCGGCCATGCTGTAATTAGTCACATGAGGTGAGAGTGTGAGCAGTTGGTACCACACATCTGTGAACTTGAATTCTGGCTATGCAACACAGGTAGCTTATCTCTCTGTTCAGGAAAAAAGGGTAAGTGTAGCCTGTTCCCACCTGCAGGATGGCCTCAGGACAGGCTGAGACTGTCTCCCTGGGGTGCATGCCAGGAGTGTGCCTGCCTTTTCAGTGCCAGCCACCCACAGCAAGCCATCCATGCCACTAGGGCTGGCTGTGGGCACAGAGGATGTCTGGCTGTGGTAACAAGGGACAGAAGCCCAGCCCCAGCCACTAGGCATCCAAGGTGAAGACTAATGATGCTGGTGGAGCATGGTAAGGCGGGAGCCAAGTGAATAAAGGCAAAACTCCGGCCCAGCATGGACGGGAAGGCCAGAGGAGCGCTGTGCCACACACACCTCACGCCAGCTATCGAGAGAAGGCCAGAACTGGCCCTGTGTCTGGCTTCTTCCTCTATAACTGGGCATCAGGTATGCAGAGACCTCTCACAGACAGCCAGCGGATAACAGAGTGCAGGGCTGGACCTGTCACACGGCACAGCCACTGCTGCTCCTGGTGTCATTTTGTTTCCAGCAGGGGTCAGTGCCAACCTATGGACGTGGGTGGAAGAACACTGATTGGCTATTTGTGTCACCAGACTATTTAAAGGGAATCTACTCCTGGGGAGGACAGGGGTCTTCTCAGCAATCTGAGGCTTTGAAGGGGTGCCGTGGGAAGGGGCAGACCACTGGCCCAGCTGTGGGGACATCTGGCTGGCCATAGAATGCAGGAATGAGCCATTCTGAGGCTGGAGATTTTTTTTTCCAGAAAGATCAAAATATGCAGTCAAATAAGACTGATTGCTTTAATAATTTCCTTGTGAATAAAAAGGGGGTGCCAGCTGGTGACTGACAAGAATGAACATTTTGAAAATGTTTCTGTGGTTGTACCTCCAGCTTCATTCCCCTTGGTTCTAATGATGACATGAGGTAGATGTTTGGGGGGACCCTACTGGACCACACCTCTGTTCACCTGCATTTTACAGATACTGTGGGAGGCACATGGCAGGCACAGAGGACCCTGGCAACTTTAATAAATGAGGCCAGAGAAAAGGAATACCCAAGGTCTTGACTCCGCAAAAACGGGCCACATTCCCCGATAAATGAAGCTGTGACCTTCTCTCAGGGTCAGCTGGCGCAATCACATGAGCAGGAAGGGCACAAAAACCAGAGTCATCTCTGCAAAAAGCAGAAGGCTGTGGCTAGGCATGAAACAGAAAAAAAAATATCTCATAAGGGAATATTTTATACGTAAAAATTTATGGTCATTTTACTGTATTTGAAAACCGTTTGCTGAAGCAATTTGGTCCCTGGAAAGGAAAAAATCTCCATCATATATTTTGATGTCCTCTTACATATACATTGAAATGCATAAACATCTTGGGCAAGAGGCAAAGAATGAGTTTTCCATATCGTTCCTGCATCTCATGATCCTGGAGTGTGCTGCTATGGGTGTCTCACCTGTCCTGGTGTGCCCTGCTAGGGGTGACTTTTCTGCAAGGAGCAGCCAGTCCTAGAGATGATGGAGCCTTTATGTGATCAGACCCCACACACTCATGAAAGAGAGTCCTGGGTGTGCACAGTGGCTGAAAAGAACGAAGTGAGGCCTAAGCTTGTCACATTCGCTTCGAGGAAAGTCTCCAGACTGGGACTTAGGAAAGAAAACCCCGAGTCTCCCTCAGAGGAGGAGATGGAGTAGGGAGAAAAGGGGGAAGGAGAAAAGGGGGAAGCTCTTAGAGATTAAAAGGCAGAGAGATGAAGAGAAAGGAGAGAGCTGGAGAGAGAGTGATGAAAAGAGAAAGTGATGGAGAGAGACACACACAGAAAGAAGGGAAGAAAGACACACAGAGACAGAGAGAGACAGAGGGGGAGGGAAAGACAGAGAGACACGGAGAGAGAGGGAATGGGGAAGAGACAGGGAATGTGGGCGATCCAGAGAGAGAAAAGGAAAGAGAGACAGAGAGGTGGACACTGCACAAGGGTCTCTTTATATCTTAGGCTGAATTCTGATCATACTGACACACTTGGGGTGGGGGGACTCATGACTAGAAAGAACCCTCCCCAAATTAGGGGGAACACAGTGCCCATGGCTCACCAGGGCTGTGACTTGCTGGCCAAGAGCCAGCTTCACATAGCACATGGAACAGAGAACTCAGCATCAGACAGACGTACCAAACCTGTGCAGCGGTTTGGATGCTGGGTGTCTCTCCTGGAAGGCCCAGTGTTGTCAGGGGGGTGGTGGTGGACATTTTAGTGGGCAGGGCTCAGAGGGACTTTTTGGGTCATTGGGGCCTGTGCTTGAAGGGGTTGTAAGACCACCTTTTTTCTCCCTTTTGATTCCTGGATATAAGGAGAGCAGCTTGCTCCTCCAGGCACACCCTGGACTTCCATCTTAACTCTTTGAGGCACAAGGTATGTATCTATCCTTCCCATCTTGCAGAATACTGACCTAATCAGTTCTTTATTTCACAAGAGATTGTCTCCGGGTTTCTCTACAGTGATGGGGAGCTGATGTAAGCATCCCTGAACTAATGCTCCTTCAGTCCTGTCTGATAAAGCCTCAGAAGAGACATGGGGATATGCAACTCCTTTCAGGGTATCCCCTGTGCCTGCAGCTGAGGTAGAGACTCCCCAGGCTTACGAAAATGCCCACACCTATTGGAGTCAAATCCACAGCACTCAACTTCCAATCAGAACACACCTTGACTAAGAAGATGTAGAGAAGAAAGATGAACGAGGAGCAGAACGACTGACCAAAAACAATCTAGATGAGCAAACACTAACGTTGTTAACACTCCATGCCATGCACAAAAGGGAAAAGGAAAGGCCAGGATCCTGGGAATACCAAGCAAGGTCTTTAGGCGTGAAATGACAATGTCCAAACGAAAATGCATCGAGCAGAATTAACAGCAGGTGAGGCACTGAAGAAGGGAAAAGAATGATTATGAAGAAGCAACAGAAAGTATGGGAAATGAAATAGGAAAAACAAGGACTTACATGAATAGAAGATGAAAACAAAACACCCAGCCAGTGGGCTGGGTGCAATTTCAGGCAACCTGATACATGTAATTAGAATCACCAAAGAAGATGGGAGAAGAGAGCAGAAATTATCAAAATAATGAGAACAATTTTCCAACCTTGATCAAAACTATACATTCAAAGAACCAACACACTGTAAATGAGCAAACTAACCAGCAAGCAGAAAAACAGACCAAGGCAGCTTATGGTCAAGTCTGTGACAGAGAGAAAAACCCCAAGGGCAGCCAGCAGGGGGGCAGAAGCATTTCATCCAGAGGAACAAAGGTAAGGATGCCAGCAGATTTCCCATCAGAGGCGGTGCCACAGAGGGAAGACTGTGGCGCCATGTTTTTAAAGTATTGAAAGAAACAATCAAAATCCCCTTCAAATTAGTGTTCTCAAGCCAGTGAAAACATCTTTCAAAAATGGCAAAATGAAGATTTTTCTCAGACATAAAGAACGCTGTCCAGGATTCATCACCAGCAGACCAGCAGTGTAGGAGCATTTAAGGAGTTGTTCCAGGTAGGAGGAAGTGTCGCCAGACAGAAGCCTGCCTCATCACAAGGTGAAGGTGAGCACCAGGGAAAGCTTCATGGGAAAGCGTCCCTCCTTACATTCTAACTCTATGGTGACTGCGGGTGAAGTCTAGCTTACGCCAGCTGCACTTTTCACGCCACCATGATGATATGCTCCTGGCCATCATCATGGAGTGATGTCCATGCAGACTCATTCTTCATTCCAGCAAGGATCACGGTGTCTAGCATAGGCTGCTATGTGGTTAATGAGTCGCCCCACACCATGCCAGCCCTGTTCCAATTGTACTAGAACATGAAATATAAGAGTTTGGGTATGTCGAGTCCACCTGTTACAGATGGTGGTCCTCTGAACAAACACAGCTGCCGCCTTCATTAGATCAGCTGTCCCTCTTTGCAAGAGTCCATCCCGATTGAGGAGGCTTCTTGACTACTGCAAAGCACCATCCCTTTTGATTCCTGCCATTCCCTCACGGAAGGGTGGAGTTCGGGTCATTGAACCCTCATCTGAATTTCTGGCTGCTCCTTCTGGCCTAATTGTCTATGGCCTCAGAGTCCCTGGAGAGTGGACAGTCTGGGAGAAGTTAACTGAAACGGGGCTCCATGTGTGTGGCTAAGGAGAAGCCATCCTCCATGCTGGTTAGAGACTTTCCAGGGTGGCTGCTTTGGGGTCATCCTCATTTCTGCCAGTAGCTCCTCATCCATGTTCTATAACTAAACTTGATATACTCCTGATTCCCCAGGTTGAGTTCCGATGGAACTATACAGTGGTTTGTCATTCGATACTTTTTATATCTCCCCAGGAAAGGGGTTCTCACAACACTACCCAAAGGCTCATGAGCCAAAGGCTTGGACCCCAGCTGCTGGATACAATCACTGAGAAGAGACTGGACCGCAAGGGCTCTGGCATAACCATGGATGTGGGGCCTACATTGAAGAAGCAGATCACTGGAGGTGTGTCCTCGGGGTCTCCATCTCGTCCTGGGTCCCTCTCTTCTGCTTCTGCCCCCTGTCCAGTATGAAGGAGTATTCCTGCCCCACCACATACTTCCTGTCAGCCCCAGAACCATGATGCTCAGCCTCACTCACCACACACAGACCCCAAAGCAACAGAGCCAAGAGACCATGGACAGAAAGTTGTGAAACCGTAAGCCGAAGTTTATCCTTTCTCTTCTGAGTTGCTTTTCTCAGATATGCTGTCTTATGTCACCCGGACACTTTTCCTGCCCATGTGGGAGTGTTGCCCTGTGCTGGGTAGATAAGCAGATCTGGCCCTCTGTAACCAGATCTGTTTCACGTGCAAATGTGGGAATCAATGAGAGCCGTACACGGTCACTGCTGACTCCAAGTCAGCTGAGAGTGTTAGCAAGAACTATCAATAGGACAAGATGTACAACTGCCTGGGAAGTGAGGCTCTGGGTATGCCTGTGTGTGTGGGGGTATCTTGACTGTATTAACTGATGTGGTAATACCCATCTTCACTGTGGGCAAGGCTATTCCCTAGGTGGGATCCTGGCCTATATAAAACCAAGAAAGCAGGATGAGCAGGACCATTCCCCGTCTTCTGTTTCTGGCCATGCTTGCGATGTGGCCAGCTGCTTCAGACTCCCGCTGCCTCGATTTCCCAGCAGCGGTAGACTTTAACTTTAAACTGGGAGCCAGAACAAACCCTTTCTCCCTGAAGTTGCTTTTGGCAGGGCATTTTATCACAGCAATGGGAAAAGAGACCATGATGCCAGACGACAGCCGCTAACCACTGAGAGATTAGGCATGTACCCTGTTGGCCACAGGGCTCCTGCTGCTCCTCAAGCTATCTGTTGTTTCTGTCTAGCACACGGGCAGCTGGTGACGCCTTCTCTTCTCTAGTTGACCTCCCAGGCAGGTTGTCGCCACCACTCCACAGTGTGGGTGGTGACAGCAACAGAAGTCCCACCTCTTCGGTTTTGGGATGCCTGCTTGCAGTTCCCGATTTAGAGGAGTTTTTTTTCTCTGAGCATTTCTGATCCCTGCCAGTCATGGGAGGAACTGCTGTTCCTCACTGTCACACAGCTTTGAGCTCACCTCTTGCAGGCATTGCTGGGTTTTGTTTTAGACAATGGAACTCTATCTTTGGGGATGGCATCTCAGCCATGAACCCTCTGCAAGGCTGGATGCTTTGCTGAGAAAGTAACCCAGCAACAGGGCTGTCCCAGAAAGAAAGACAAGCAATGAGTGGGAGGGTGGGGAATCGCCTGGGGCTGCTCCTATAGAAGCCAGAGCGTCTCAGAACTCCTCAGACACAAGCAGGCATGTTAACTGCAGGACCACACAGCTGCAGCCTGAGCCACTGGCAGAACTGATGGAAGAGGGGCCTAACCCTTGCTGAGCATCACACGCTCAGTCTCATCTTCCAACCACCTTGGGTTTTAGGGATGCAGGCGGTGCCAACTTAACGCTTTCAGCATGAAATCATATTGTACACTGAGGCATTGCCATCTTCCCCTCCCCCCTTTCCTCCTTCCTCCCTCTGTCTTTCTCCACCTCCTGTTCTTTCTCTCTCTTTCTCCTTTCCCTCTTCCTCCTCTTCTTTCTTCTACACGCCTCCTCCTTTTGAGACAGTGTTACACTGTAGTCCAGGTTGACCTGGGACTCACTATGGAGCCCAGCTTGGCCTATAACCTGCAGTAATCCTCCTGCCTTAGTATATCCCAAGTGCTGGGGTTCCAGATGTGAGGCAACAACCCTGGCAAGAAGCCTTTTCCAGCTGTGGCCCGAGTGCCTCTCCCAGCCTTGATCCTTCTGCAAACTGAGAAGACATCACAGCACAGGCAGCCAGGGCCACACCACATGACGGGGCAATGCTGCCCAGGGTTATGTCCCATAACGAGGAGATGGCATCTGCAGCGTCACAGAGCCCAGCACTGCAGCAGAGCCCTGTGGCTGGAACTCACCTTCTCACTAAACGTCCTCTCAGATAATTTACATCTAAATAGCTGTATGCAGCTGGTCTACCAGGTGGGGAGGTGCAGCCTGGAATCTGAGGGGCTGAAGCTGGGGGTGGGGGATGGACTTTGCTCTGGGCACAGCGGATCTAAGAACTCATTTTTAGCCTCACATGGACCTTCCTTTATGTCCCCAGAATCAGGACTTTCAGAAACACAGCCCTGAGTGCCCCTGGTCTGAGCTACATGCATCCCTCCAATTCTGTGTCCCATATGTGCTTTCTTGGGAGCCACCCCTGCTCGCCCAGACACTGGGTTCATCACTTGGACACCTGTTTTTAGCTGTCCTCCACAGCACCAGCACTCCTTCACATTAGCCAGCTTGAGTACACTTTCCCTACCTACAACCTGAGCCTGTAAGGAGTGCTAGTCAGGCCTCATTATGAACACACTCAGAATGACCTTTCTCCTGCCTGGACTGACATCACTGATTCAGCTCTGTAGTCCTCACTATGGCTAATGAATATCCTGTCCCCAGCTGCAGTCTAGAAGGCGGTTTTGTTTTTTGTTTGTTTTGAGAAAGGATGTGACAACCAGCACAGCAGCCTGGAATTCCTGGACCAGCCTCCTGATGCTACCTGTTCAGCTGCGTGACTGTACCCAGGCCTTACAGCTCCTGGATCCAGGCAGGATCCTGTGGCTCCGTTCCTGTATTTTCCCAGTGTCTGCTTCCTCAGCTATCAATGGGGAAGCCATGGACTCCTCATAGCAGTACTATCAAGATTAAATTTCATATAAAGATATTAATACGTGCATAGTTATCGCACTTCTAAACTTAGAAAGAGCTTTCCCTACCTCTAGGCTCAGAGCGCACACACTTCTAAATCTGAGTTGCCAGCAAGGATGCTCTCTGGGTGTGAGCCTGGACTTCTGCCTCTCTCAGAACAGGAACTGCTCATGTTCTGAGAGTCCTTGTGTTCCTGCCCTTATTTTAAAGCATGAAGCATTTCTTGTGGATCTTTCTGACACCATCTGGCCATGGCTTTGTCCCTCATAGGATTGCCATGGAAAGAATAATTGTGGAATCAGAACTCAAAAGGACTAAGGTGCAGTGTGGAGGCTGGAATTGGTGAGACATGAAGAAGCAGCTGAGAGTTTGATTTTTAACTCTGGTTAGTAAAATAAGGAAGGCCCAGGCGTGTCACTGCTCATGGGGACCACGCACACAGCAGGTACAGCAAGCCTGCTGCCCTGGGCTCAGATCCCTAAGCAAAGCCATACCCAGTAGTGCACGTGCCTGCAATCCCAGCACTCCTGCACATGGGTGTGGCGACAGGAGAATACTAGAGACTCCCAGGACAGCTAGCCTGTGAACACTGTGGCAAACAGCTAGGAAGCGGCTGTGTTTCAGACAGCCTGGATGATGAGGACCCATACCTGAAGGTGTCCTCTGACCCCACATGTTGTGGCATGCACACCTGTGCTCATATATACAAACATGCACGTGCATCAATCATGACCCAGAAATTAAAAAGAAGAACGAAAGCACCAGAGCAATGGGTCAGTGGCTAAGAGCACTGGCTGTTCTTCCAGAGGACCTGCGTTCGATTCCCAGCATTCTCATTGCAGCTCCTAACCACCCTGGAGATGTGATTCCTTCTTCCAGGCTTCATAGGCACTGCTTGCACATGGTGCACAGATAAACACGTAGGCAAATACTTACATTCATAAAAATTTTTAAATCTTTTTGAAAAATGAAATTAAGCACACACAAACACCACACACACAAAATGGTCTGACATTCCATTGTTCTTATTATTCATCCAGTAGCCTGACCTATGTGTATCTGTGTGGTGGCATGCGGTGTGGCTGTGTGGTGGCAAATATGTTTCTGCTGGGAAGAAGGCCGGCTAAGGCCTAGAAGTTTTTTCATGGGTTACTCTGGCATTCCTTGGCACTTTGCCTTTGGCCATGGTTCTCACAGGCAGAAGTGGAACCACATGGCAGAGAAGATTGCCTGAGAAATCAATAGGACATGCTGCAAATTTTTCTCATGAACCATGTTTATTTATAGTCTCGTAAAACAGCAATCTACAGCGAAAGTCACGGCAGAACACAGGAAAGTAGGGCAAAGTTGCCAGGCTGCGTGGGGCCACGTTCTGCTGCCGCAGAGCCAGAGGGTGTGTATGTAGAGACTGACAGGGCCAGTGAGCGGCAGAAAGAGACAGAGATGTATATGGAGAAAGATATAGGAAGCGACAGAGATGGAAATAGAGAGGGACACAGAGACCGGCACTGAGAGAAAAAGAGAGAGAAGGGCAAATTCCTTAGGGGAAGCTAGTGTCTAGGATGGATGGACAAATGGCTCCTTTCTGGATATTGACTTTTGTGGTTTTGTGTTGCTCTCACTATGTAGACCAGGATAGCCTCAGACTCACAGAGATTCTTCTCTGCTTCCCAAGTGACTTTTTAAATCAGCTTCTTCTTCTTCTTCTTCTTCTTCTTCTTCTTCTTCTTCTTCTTCTTCTTCTTCTCCTTCTCCTTCTCCTTCTCCTTCTCCTTCTCTTTCTTCTTCTTTCCTTTTTTATGGTCTGGGCTCTTCAAGGAGGCCAGAGTGGTAAAAGACACTTCTACACTTGGCCTGTGCTTTGAGAGTGTTTTCCTCCAAAGTCAATAGACACAGGCATTTTCTGGTGTGCTCTGGTTGGCCCTGTGCTCGCTCACAGCAGGTATGGGGAAGTCTATGGCACACACTCACCTTTGTTAGGATTCTCACGGCCAACCATGCAGGCAGACTCCTTGCCTGCAGCGGGCCACCCATCACAAAGTGCGGGGACCAAACTTAGAGCTGAGCAAAATTATAATCTACTTAACATCTCCAAACCCTGTAGGCAAGTTCTTCCCCAGAGCGGGCTTCTGTACCCAGCCACAGACAGCCCGAAGTCACAGCCAAGTTCTGCAGCACCCACTTTGATATCGTGTTCCAGAGCAGTCCACCATGCGTTAAAACCCAGTCCAAGGCAGAAGCAACAGACGGCTCCAGGGTATTTGCCGCCGGCATCTTCCACGGCAGGGATTTCCTTCACAGAGCATTGGAAAATGCCCTGGGCGGTATCAAAAAAGAAAAAGGGATGAAAAGAGAAGAGGTTGTTTCAAACAAAGAGGACTATAAAGCAGTGTCCATGTGTTTCAAAGGGGTCTTCGCCTAGGCCACGGCGCTTACAAGTCTCCCCACTGTCAGGAGACTGGTTTCCCTAATAATCTGAAACCCATCTTGCATTTCTGGTCCCTTGCGAATAGATGACAGTTGCTCCCAGAGTCACCAAGTGGCTTTTGTATGGAAGAAAAAAAACATGAAAATGTGCTACCAGGAAGCACCTCGTAGAAGGTGCAGGAAGAAGCAGCTTTCAGGCACGTGCTCCCCACAATTCAGACTGCCCCAGAAGGATGCAGCTCAGCCCCTGTGGCCTCCAGCAAGGCAACCTAGGTCCTCTCTGCAAGCCCAGGAGGCCCAAATCACATGCCACTCTCACAGAGGAACCCAGAGAGCAGCACAGTAAGGGTGAGAAAGGGGATCAAAATCAGAGAGGCTCAGTGGCTTCAGGGTACCGGGACATGTCCAGACGTGACCAATAGAATCTTCCTTCTTTCTACCCTGCATAGAGAGCCACACATTCTCATGCTCTTAGCCAGGCCACACTCAGCTCGGCACCTGGTTAAAGCCTTAAGAAGAAAAGCATACATTTCCCCACAATGGATCACTATTAGACCACACACCCAAGAACTAAGAAGCAATCTGCTAAGTGAACCGGAAGCGCAAGTGTTGACCCATGAGTCACTTAATGGTGTCTGCCATCAAACCGTGAACTCCCCAAAGAGGTGTTTCTGAAGTAAAGATCGAGGTTGGTGGAACGGTGTGCTTGACTCTTGTGAGGGTGTTGAGGACTCCTCCCAGCCGGGACACAGAGTGAGCTCCTAAGATCCTACTGGAGCCTGTCCTTGAATGTAAGCTGTGCCACTGTTAGGAATTCAGTGAAATGGATCCGCAGTGGGCACATTATGTTAAAAACAAGGGCAGCAGGTGTCCAAGCGTCTTACTCCTCATGACTTCCTCATGAGTGCCCCATGCTCGCAGAGGTTATTCAAGCTACTTGTGTCTACATTAAGAAATGTCACGATGGGCTCTTTTTGTTTCTTCCCAAGTCCACAGGCAATGATGCTGTGTTGGGGGGATTAATCCTGACACAGAGCTGTATTTCACTAATTGCCAAATGTCAGCAATCAGGACTCCCCTCTCCATACTGTCAATCAGCATTCCCTTTCTTCAACCCAGGAATCAGGACCTCTCCACACTGTATCCCAGGAATCACTGATTACAATGGTTTACTGAAGAACCTGGTACGAGTGTAAGCGCACACGTAGCAGAAAAAGTATTAAAACCACTGAGAACATCATTGCTTCAGCGGGGAAGAAAAGAAAATCCAGAAGGAATTTCATACTTGAATAAAAATAGGAAGAAACCAAGATTAGCCAGAAAGTATTAATTCTTTTGTTTTTAGGTGCTATGTGAGTGTGTCTGTGAACGTATGCATATGTATGTGAAAGC
This sequence comes from Pachyuromys duprasi, assembly GCA_028658305.1. NCBI lineage: Eukaryota > Metazoa > Chordata > Mammalia > Rodentia > Muridae > Pachyuromys > Pachyuromys duprasi. Next base: position 118,939,465 of record CM053766.1, read on the forward strand.
CAAAGGCCAACCTTGGGTTTTTGAGGCAGTGTCTCTTGTTGGCCTGGAACTAAACAGGCTAAGCACCAGTTGCCACCTGTGCTTTCCTTCTTTCCCTCTAGGGAGGTCTTTGCTGCTTGTTTCTTTATAGCAGTGTTTCTGTCCACTCTCAGCCATGTCAGGAGGAAGTGTTATCTCATAGGACTGCAGGAAAACCACCCGCTTTCCTAGCACTAATCCAGCTGTGGCAGCATATTGGCAAACATCTGGAGAAAAATGTAGAAAAACATTTGCATCAACATGTCAGAGGTTGGAGTAAAGAGATCAGGGCCCCTGTGGGCTCTTTGTAAACATCTACTGCACTTCGCAGTTCAGTGGCTGCAGGGGCAGGAGGGTAGCCCCGGGAAGAGGTAAACACACATTTACTCGTGGAGAGGAGCACGCTCTATCCAGCCTGCACTGCAGCCGAATTTTGATGTGCCCTCAGGATGGAACTCTTCAAAGAGGAGCTCTGACCCTCTGCCTCTCACCCCCAAGAAGACACTTTCTTGTGCCCGGACTGCACACGTAGTCCCCTGGAAACTGGCCTAAAGTCTAAATTTGTCCAAAGAAACACCGGTGGGTCATATTTCACTCCCTGCGAGATAATATGCTATACTGGACCTGTTGTTCTGGCTTATGCTTTTGAACAGTTCACTAAGGTCAGAATTCAAAGTAACCCTTGCAAGTTAAGAGTAGAAGTTAAGTTCCAAATGTGTAAGAACAGGGGGAAAAAAACAAAACAAACCCTGGGATAAAGATTCCAAATTCATGGCTGGAGGATGGCTTAGTGGTTAAGTCCATTGTACTACTCCACCATGTACTAACTCCAGGGGGACCCAGTGCCTTTTGCTTGCCTCCTCAGAAACACACACTCACTCACACTGCACACACACACACACACACACACACACACACAGAAAGAAAACAGTCTGACTTTAAGGCCAGTAATGGCCTCACATGTCAGCAATGGGCCCCACTGCACCAAGGCTGGTAATTTCTAAGAAGTTAAAGAGGACATCTTATTTTCATGAGCCAGTATATTTTGTGTGGAAAAACGTGACATGTTTGAAAAAGGACAAAGAAAAGGTTTTTGTTTGTTGTTTGTTTTTGTTTTTTGAAATTCCTGCTTTGATGCACTCTTCCCCTCCCCGCAGCATCACAGCCCCGGGAAAGCCGCCTTCAGTCCACAGTTCCAAAAGAGACCTCCTTTTCCCTGCACACTGCGTGGAGCACAGTAGACAGCAGAGTAACCGACAGCATAAATGAGTACAGAGCTCCACCGGGCCCCCTACAGGTGCCTTCCTCGTTCCCACAGGGACAGGAAAAACCTCCCTCACTTTCCTCGCCAGGGCCCTTCTATAAATTCAGATCAAAATCCCTGCCAAGGGGTACCTGGCACCGGCCAGTGTGTTAGGAGAGCGAATACAACCTCCGCACACATCTGCAGACCCTCCCCACACCCTGTGTGCCTGCATAATAAAGGGTCCAAATTCAACACTTTCAGCTTTTTCTTTTCACAATGCATGCTCTGGGTAAAGAGCCATTCTCAGCAGGCTCTGGGCTCTCAGGCAGGCCTCTTTGTTCTCAGGGAAAATTAATTTGGTCACAGCTCCAAGGCCAAGTACAGGGTGAGGCTGTCCCTCACCACCCCACAGACGCTGGCAGGAGTGTCCGGCTTGCTTCAGAAGACTTGGACTCAGCTTGCTTTTTCACTGTGAGGACAGCAGGCACAGCCAAGTTAGTCACTGGAAAGTTAATAAAGCTGGACCCGAGGGTCTCTGTGGTCCTGTTGGCTGCCCCAGCCTTGGCTCCCAAGACCTACCTCTGCATCCAGCATCATACTCTATCAATTAACCTTCCGTAGCCCTGGTCCTACTTGGGGACACATGTTGCCACAAAGGTGAAAAGATGACTTGGCCCCTCAATTTGCAGGACTCTCAGAGGCGACCGTGTGCAAGATATCTGGGTCAGGAGCTTAATATTGGATCATCATTTACAATCGGAATTAGGTGGGCATGGGAACTTCTCCCCCATCCCTGGAAGACAGCCTAGAATATACTGTAAACTCACTTACTCTGTGCCTTCTATACCCTAGTGTAGGTCACTAGGATGTATCCATTGTGGTTATATAGGAAATGGATATTCTAAGGCCTTCTGTGTCCGTTTTCGCCTGCATATTCTGAAAACGACTTACATAGACTTACTTAGGTTTCTGTGCTAAACTTGTGCCTTCCTGCCAACAGACCTCAGCACTGAGGCCCCTCTCTGCCTCTCTTGATAGCCTGAGCTTCCAGGCCAGAACCCTCCTTAGAGGAACCTAGGGAAGGTATGGGAGAAGACAGGGGCCTCTCTGGACACATCAGAGTCCCTCCCCAGGCCTTTCTTTGGTTCCATTCTTCATCCATGACACTGACTGGTCCTTCCATGAATCCAGACAGGAACAAGTGTCTTTGTTCTGTCGAGGTCTCAGGACACACAGAGTAAGTGTGAGGCTTCGCCAAGGCACCTTTCCCACTCTGGTTCTTTGGTGTTGAAGGCCTTCTTCCCTGATGAAGGCAGTGTTGTCCTACTGTGAGTTACTCCATATTGTGGAACATAGTGCTTTTCAGGCTGTGTCTTGCCTTGAGAAGCTCCATCCTACATGTAGCTTCTGAAGAGGACAACTGTAGGTCCTGGTGGGTGCTATAACCATCTGATATACCACACGATGCACCAGCTCTCAGGCACCACCTGTCCAGCATAGACTGAAAAGTGACTTATTCCTCAGTGTAGGAAGACCCTGCCATATAAGCTTATGGTAAATTGAGACTGTGGGGGCAAGAACTTTAGGGACATTCCAGATAGAGGAGAAGGGGCACTGTGTGAACCCCACACAGTGGTGAACACCTAACACTGAGTCAGCACGACCTCACCAGCCTATGATCTGATTCCTGTGTGAATGTCAAGAGCTGAGGGCTTCCCAATTGTTCCTGAAACTTCAGCCAGACTCACCCTCCTGCTGCTGAGTTTGCCTCCTTGCCTCCTGTTGGTACCTCTAAGTGATCTGTCACTTCCTTCTCCTCACCCAATTCGGCCCTTCCCCTGGAAGCTGAACCCTGGAGCTTTGCTCTCAGATCTGACTGAGCAGCTCGAGCAGTAGCTGCCTCTCCACACTGGCCCTGCTCTTTATCGATCCACACTCGCTCAGCCCACTTCTGAATCCTTGCGAACTCGGCTGCAGCCCTTGTAGCCATGTGAGAACCTTGAGATACAGACATGTTGACTGTGTGCTTTGAGCCAATATGGGTAATTAAGATCAGACTAAAATAACCTGCATTTGCTTTGGCCAGGCTACGGAGTTACACAGGTCACCTGGCGGTTTGCTGCCACGGAAACCGTCATTCCTTGTGAATTTATTATTGGGTAACTCCTTACAGACACTGCGGAACAAGATGAGCAAGTTTGTTTAAGTTTCTGATACAGTGGCTTCATGATACCCCCTTACAGAGGTCCTGTGGCTTGTACTGTGATGTCTGCCTGCCTTGGGGACCCTGTCGCTCTGCCGATAGCCTCGATGACCTTCTGCTAAGATGGTCTCTCTCTCTGCGGTGCCAGCTGTCCTTGCCCGTTACCTACGTCTTTTCATTAAGGACGACTTGGAACCTCAACAGAACAAAGATACTTGTTCCTGTTTGGATTCGCGGAAGGACTATCAGTGTCATGGATGGAGAAGGGACCCTGCCTTAAGGAGGACCCAACGGCAGTAAAGGTAAGCAGTGGTTGCAAGGGAAATTGGAAGAAAGGGAGAAACGGAGGTGGTGGGGGGCTGGCTGGAAGTTCCAATCCTCAGCAAGGCTTAGCATGGCCGGGAGAAGGCGCAAACACCCTTGTATCAGACACCTCATCTGCCAGCTCTCACCGTATAGCTTTCAGCCCCGGGTTAATTTCGGATTTGTCCCTTAATCCAGCGAACAGCCCTTCCCTGTCAACTTCCCTGTCAGAAAGCCTCACAGCAGCTTCATGATTAAGTGCATGCTCCAATCTGTAGCCTGAACAGGGAGAATTAAAGTGGCAATTCTTTTTGTCAGCTCAATTTTTAATGGGCATCTTAATTTTTCATGGACCTGGTCATAGGGTTTCAAAGTGACTTTTTGGCCCAGCGACTCCCACGTATTCCAGGGCTTTGGGCAGCAAAGTGCTGAATAATCTCTCTGATCCGTTGCTAGCCAAGTGGAAAGAGCTGGGCGCTTGTTCAATAAGATTCCCCTGCAAACATCCTGTGCCTCCTGCAGGGACCATTCCAGGTCAGTGCGCAGGTTAAGTGAACAACTGCACAAATTCAGAAATAACACAGGAGGACAAGGCTCCAATTCCAGAGAATAGAAGCCTAGGAAGAAGTAATCAAGCCCCTCCCCAAAGCCAGCCACCTCCCTAGTCTGTTTCCTCAGAACACAGCGCTACCCACCATGTGGTCTGAAGGAGGAGCCATAGCCCTCTGCCTAGTCAAGGGATTCCAGCTTCCAAGAAAAGATGCCCCGCCCAGCCCTGAACCAGCCCTTCTCCAAGGCCCCCCACCTCCAAAGACGTGCTCCCTCCCTAGTAACTCCAAGGACCCCATCTCTTTCGCAGATTTCACCCCTTCCTATGGCTTAGGACCTCTCCTCGGTCTCATTCTCTCTCTAGGTCCCTTCTTAGGCCCTCCTCTCCAAGCCCAGGACCTCTTTCTAGGACCCAGACCCCTTTCCCAGGATCCAGAATCACCTCAAATCTCTGTTCTTTCACCATGCTGCACTTCTCTCTCATGCTCTATCCCCCTTCTCTGGCCTACCACTTCTCCTGTCCCCAACCCCTGACCCCCAGTCTTGTCCAGGGCATTGAGGAAGCTGCTTTCCACTCTTACTAAGATGCTCTTTTGTCTGTCACTGCCAGTCTGAGGACTGTAACTGTGCTGGGAAACTATGTGGCTCATTAGCCCCACAGGGCTGAAGATTAGAATGTGCAACTCTGCCTCCAGGACCTCCTCGACATGGTGTATCAGAGCAGAGAAGGCCACGGGTCACGTTCTTCCTCATTGCAGCAGGTGCAGGGCCAAGTATGTCTGAAAATGTGGCTAAGTTGTACAATGGGACTCTAGTACCCAGTTAGTTCTAATCTTACATCCCAGAATACAGCAGGGTTGTTTCTGAATGAAATGTGGTCTACAAGCCATCCTGATGTTAGGGGTGGGTAGGTAGGAGAGGCTAAGAGTAGGAAGATGCAGCAGGGGTTTGGGGAGACTGAAGAAAATCCCAAGCTCATCGGAGACTAGTCAGGGAATCACAGGACTGTCACTTACAAAACAGCCACTCTCTTACTGAGTCAGGCTTTCCCACCGTGTCTTTCCATAGTAAGCCCCTGGCTTCCAGCCCAGCAGCCTACTGTGCTGCCCCTGTGGTCTCCAGGATACCCTGTCATCCTTTCCCTTCCTGCAGCCACTAACCTGGCCACCTGGGGACACCTCCATTCAGGCCTGGTGTGCTGGCTAGTGTTGTCAATTTGACATAGGATGGGAACCTCCATTGAGAAAAATGCCTCCATGAGACTGGGCTATAGGCAAGTCTGTATGGCATCTTCTTAATTAGTGATTGATAGGTGAGGGCCTGCCCACTGTGAGTGGGGCCACCCTTGGGCTGATGGTCCTGAGTGCTATAAGAAAGTGGGTTGCAGAAGCCACGAGGAGCAACCCAGTGAGCAGCACCTTCCCATGGCCTCTGCATCAGCTCCTGCCTCCAGGTTCCTGCCCTTTTTAAGTTCCTGTCCTGACTTCCTTCAGTGATGAACAGTGCTGTGGAATCCTAAGCCAAATAATCCTTTCCTCCCCACCTTGGTGTTTTATCCCAGTAATAGTATTCCTATAGAGTCCTTGACCCTCCCCCCCAAATCCCCTAGGAATTCAGGCTGTGCCCAACAGGGCTGTGGACCCACTTGCTGCAACAATGAGGTACTATTCCCTCAGTTATTCCAGGGAGGCCAGGCATCAAGGAAACCACTTGGGCCCTGGGCATGCTGGGGAAGCAGTTATTACCCTCAAGTGACCTGGGGACACTTGTATTCCTAATAGAACAGTGTTTCTCCTGTCTTACAAGTTGCTGTCTGACTCTGCTTGGTGGTGGGTAGAGCTGATTTCTTTGTGTATATGTGCATATGTTAATTGTGTACATGTCAATATGAGGGAATGTGGAGGTCAGAGGTTGGCATCAGGTGTCTACTCAATTGTTCTTCGCCTTATTTTCGGATACAGGGAAGAGGGTTGTTTGGCTCAATGTGCTTGGGTTGCCTGTTGGCTCTTGTGCATCAACAACAGGAAGAGACCTAAGGACACGACTCTTGGACTTGTTCTTTGCAGGATAAAGACAGAAATCTTGATGATCCCTGTAGCTATAATGTCCTCCTAATGGACTTCTTATTATCTGTCCTCTTCTTTTCCATCTTGCTCTAGGGGCCACCTCTCCTGTATACAGGTTCCCAGCATTGGTGGGCATGGCATCCTCTTAGGAGCTAGATGAATGGCAGACTAAAGGTCTAGAAGGCTCCAGCTTCTGGCTTTCTAGATTTTTCGAGTGCTATGGCTGTGGTCCTCTGTTGTTCACTGCATCCTGCCTGTTCTGGCTGGAATCTCACAATCACTGAAACATTCAAAGTTGCACACAGAGTACAAGGTGTTCTGGATTGGCTGCTCTCACTGGTGGCTCCATGTCTGCCCACCACAAACTGGGATACCGTGATGCCCAGGGCAGCACCCACAAGACAACTCTGGCAGAGAGAAATGAAATCAACTAGGCCTGTGGTGTATAGTCACGAAGACCAAGGTAGGATAGAACCACTGGGGACCCTGTTTTCACAGGACAATATGACTTGTGAATTTTAATAAAAAAAGCAGATGGCCAGTGGAAGGTTTAGATGAGAATACTATAGAAATAACTGAAAATGCAAGGACTCTCAGCAGCTTGCTTACTGGGAGGAAGGAGGTGGGTATGGCTGGGGATAAGAGAGACGCAGGAGGGATAGAAGTGGAAGAAATGAGTCATGAAGTGTAAGTGGAAGAAGGTGAGGCTCACCAAAGAGCGAGTCTCTAACCATGCCATTACGACTCTGTCGGCACTGCCATCACCTCATCACCACCATTGAAACTATCACCTTCCTCTATCACCAATATCACCATCACCAAGATTACTACTACCATTACTATGGTCCTCACCATTGCTGCCACCACCACCACCATTGCCATCATCACCACCAAAACTATCACCTCACTCCATCAATCACCATCATCATCGTCACCACAACCACTATCTACCACCACCTTCACCACCACCATCACCAACAAAACCATCATCGCCACCCCCGCTATCACCATCCTCACCACCATCGCCAATACCATACTCACCATCATCACCACCATCGCCATTATCATCACCATAATTGTCACGAACTATCATCACCACCACCGTCACCGCTTCTGTGGCCACTACTCCTGTCTAACCCCTGCCAGCACTGCCCTCCATCACAGCCATTACCATTGTAGCTAGTATTGTCGTCACCACCACTCTGAAATGACAGTTGTCACCAGTTTTTTATCTGCTTTGGGGGCTGAAATTCTCAGATGGTCTAGATCTTGGGACATCCCTGGCTCCCTCTCTCCAGGTGTCACCTTTAACAGAGTTACTGTGGAGGAATAAAATGAGCCAAACCTTTGCCCTACACAGGGAGGTATTACACTATGGTGTGCAGAGAAATTGGCTAGAGGTGTTGCTAACTTCCCAGGTAAATAGAACAAAGGACTCTAACAATGTCGCAGCGGGTGATCAGTTTTATCACCCAAAGGCCTTGTGTGGTCATGGCAACGCAGAAGCTGGTTTTCAACTTCTTGTCCTCATTGTCTCCCCTGCTTTGGGTGGATGCTGTAAACATAGGCTTGTTTGCTTTTAAGGAAAATTCACACTCTGAAAGGAGAACTCGAGCACAAAGCATCTCCGTCATTCAATAATTTGCTGACAAATTAAAACACCGGTTCTTCTTTGTGTAGTGAGTTTCCATTTATGACCCCAATGTGCGTCCAGCTTTTTCATTCTATGTGTGTTAACTTGTTCATCCCTAGTACAGGTCTCCCTTTTTTCTCAGAAGCTTTGCTGCACTTCCCTAACAACTAGGTCTTCACTAGTAATAATTCACACATCCACCCATTAACTCACCAGTTCATCTAGCCATCTAACTACACACTTGCACATCCATCTGTACATCTATTCATCCACTCACTCTTTCTTCATTCCATCCATCCACTCACCCACCCACCCATCCATTATTTAGTATAACTACCAACACATATACCCATCCATCCTTTCAGTGGTCATCCACTCATGAATCTACACAGCCGCTCATCCATGAACCCACTGACCAATCCATTTTAACCCACCCACCCACCATCTATTCATCTTCCATCCAGCGAACTATTCATCCATGCATTCACCCATCTATCCAATCTTCAGTCTATCTACACACCCATCTATTCTTCCATACACCCTTCCATCCATCCATACATGTATATCCACTTACCTACCCATAAATCTTTTTACTCCTTGGTCTTTACAATAATCCATCCATCCATTTTTCCATATATCCACTACTTCTCCACTATAGCTATCTAGACATATACTGATCTACCCACGCATGTAGCCATGTACTTGTGTCACCTTTCAGTCTATCCACTCATGCATCTAGTCATCCATCTGTCCAACAGCCACTAATCTATCCGTTCTTCCTTCTAGCCACCTTCACATGTGTGGGCATTCAGTTACTTCACTGGGACTGTACCCAAGCCTTAGATGTGACATATGGCCAAATACAGGATTTTGGAGGACCTTGTTGTCAAGTTAAGTTGGTCTCTTTGAGAGTGGTGGAACTTCAATGGAAAGTTTTGTAAGTGTAGACGTCTAATTTTCACTTCTTCAGTATCTTGGATGACATCTGCATCTTCTAGGCATGAGCAAGGGTTGCGAGAGTATCCCAAATGGTGCAGAGGGTCCATGGTAGGCCCTTTGCTGGCCCACTGTGTGGTCCTATAAGTTTAGAGTTGAGGCTAGATCATGGGTTTTTTGTTTGTTTGTTTTCACATATACAAGAATCTTGCCCATCTCTTCAAGGTTGATTATAATTTGACATGGAATCTTCCTGGGACAGGGGTGGGCAGGGGCAGGGACTACCATATACATAGAAAGAGGGCCTCTTGGGATCTTCAGAGACTTCTTCACCACCTAAAAGAATTGAGCACTGACACCCATGCATTAGGAGTCGACCCGGGGCCTGTGAGCTTGGTGGGTGTCTCCTTTGCAGGAGCTCTGAGGGCACCCCCAGATCCAGCACCTCCATGGAGGCTGTACACTGAGAGCCACTCAGCTATCACCCTCTGCATGACAACTCTCTCAGTACTGCTTTCTTAAAGGGAAGGGGGGTGTGCTACAATTATATTTTCATTAAAAGTGTAGAAAATAGATTTCTTAGAAAACACTCACCGAGGAGAGGGAACAATGCGGAACTTTGGCTGCGGTGGTTACACAAATCTACATGTGACATAAATTCCATAGGAGCTTTTGGGGTGAGGAAAACGTTCTATAATTAGGTAGTGATGGTTGTTGTGTAACTGAGGATATACTAAAAACCACTGAACTGCAATAAAAGGGTGAATTTTATGGTATGTAAATTTCATCTCAATAAAGCTGTTTTAAAAAAGGAAAACCTTAAACGGTTCTTACCTGCCCTTGGAATGGAGCCCACACCTCCTACCCTGCTCACACAGCTCTGTGGAGGAGTCTCAGCAGGCTCCTGACCTACTGTGCTCGTTCAAATAAGTGACAGTCCACAGTGACCTCGTTGGGAGCCAGATACAGCCTGGTTCAGGGTCAAAGACAGTTTAAATACCAGCCCTGTTCGGACCCCTGGCAATGCAATCTCCTCTGATTTGCAGCTTCCATCTATGCTGTTCCTTGTTGAAAACCTTGCCGTGTCCAGCTGGCACGCATGACACTAAACACGGGGTCTTCGCTCATGCCTGGCTGTGTCTGAGGTGTGTGACCCATGTGTGTAAGTCTTTGTGTGATGGCACATCCCCATCACGTTGTTCTCCTTGGGGAGAACTGTCATTTACTTTCCTTCTTGAGCATTAGGCACGTGGCATCTCGGACACCCCTGTCTGGCAGTGGATGAAGCAAGCCTGGAGCAAGGGTACCCTGAGAGGACCTGTGGGCACCATGAGGAGTGGCATCAGGCTGTATGGGTCATTTCCAATTGCTTTTCAGCCCTCATCTCAATCATCAGAAAGCACATGCACTGTTTTTGGCTCTTAAGGAAATAAAACCAAACGCAGAGCCACAGTGTTGCGGCTCAGTGGCCTGTTGGTTCCATCTGCGACTGTGTTTGCTATGGGCTGAGCCCTACAGGAACCTCTTGCAAACACTCACCCCTTCCTCCCCACATCTGGAACATGGGCAGCTTGTGATTATCCTCAGGCCAGGGGCCACTGGCAGTCTGTAGAGAGTTCTCGTCAGCTGTCTAGGGGCTGTTGCGCTGAGCTGTGACTGGACAAAATGGAAGGCAGCAACCACAGCCCCGACTGCCCGGATCTGTTCCCCAAGGAACATGCACCTTTGAAGTGTGATCAGAGACTCCTTTTTTTCTATACAGTGCGATGTATAACCCCCATCGTGCCACCTTTCCCACGACAGAAAGATGGATGCTTCAACTTGACAGTTTTGAGAACTACAAATTGTTCTTGTTCCTGGATATCAAATGGTGACATTAAAATTACTTAATTTAATATCCTCAATATATTCCTTGGCTGGCTTTGCCCCCCTCCCCCATTTTCAAATTCTTATGGCTTATTATAAACTGATATAATTACTTCCCAGGAAGTTTGATTTTTCATTTCTTCATCTGCTCCTTAATAAACCTTTTCTCCACTGCTAAGTTGGGAGAAGACACGTCACAAGTTTAACTTTTGAGAAGTTGTAAGACTGAAAACTGGCTGTGCTTTCTCTCCAGTGTGTTATTATGGAAGGCAGATGGGTTAGAACTCCGGGATGCGGGTGGAGGGAGGGATGGGGAAAAGGTGAGAACCAGGATAAATGTCACTCACTCCTCCACTCACCTAGTCACCTGCCAATCGCCTCTCCTCCAGCTTTACTTACCTCAGAGGGTACCTGCAGGAAGCCCTGGTGTGTCTAGAAAGAGCGCAGCCTGCCACGTCTGCTGTGAAGCAAACAAATAGAAGCCCTTCCTCTTGCTTGCTCTAGTTTACCTCCCTCAATGCTGGGAAAGTCTTCAACAAGTGCCAAAATTTAAAACATTCGGATGGCAACCCTAGCAGATAAGATGCTTCAAGGACCAACTCTACCTTTGAAATTCATTAACTAAAGCAATTTGCCGAGCCTGCTCCACAATGCATTTACACAAGAAGAGCCGGTATCTGATAATTATGAAAGCATAGCTGCACGGGGACTGAAAGCTTTTACAAAAATCCCCACTAGGATTAGCAATCTTTTCAGAAATCAAACTGCACACATAAAGCTGCTTAGAGTTGGCTTCCCCACCATCATGCCGTGTAAGGAAATCCTTAAATGGGGGACTAAGATCTATTACAGACCTGTGGAATCAGGCATCATCTTCTGTAATTTCCTGACACATGAGATAAATTCCAAAGATGCTTGGGACTCTACATGTAAATCTGTCCCCCTCTGAGAGATGAAACAAGATGACTTCATTTCTGCCCAAGCCCAGCATCTAAGCAGCCTTCCTGCTCATACAGAGGCAGGAGTGCTGCTGGCTGACCCTTTCCATCACCTCCCCCCCCCCCCCCAGACACATGGACAAGGGCTGACTGACTGCTGAAGGCGCAGAATGCATTCGAGTCAGTTGACCATGAGGTTTGCACGTTAGGATGTAAAGTTTAGATTTGGACAATTAAATGAGTAATGATTTCTCAGGTCCCCCCCCCCCTCTCTCTCTAGGCCATTCTGAGGGCCCTGAGTGACAGGCTGGGGTGAGCTGTACACTCAGTGATTTGTGACAGGTCACAGAATTCTTCACACTCAGGAGGCTGGAGGTTCACTTTGGCCCTGGGTTGGGGATGCCCACTACCTCAGTTCTGCCTGAGGCAGGACTCTGATGGTGTGTCACCCCACTCAGGGTCTTCTTCTGCTTCCTAGTCTACAATGGGGGGGGCTGCTAATATTTTTACAGTGTGCATATGACTGAACTCATGGCAAGGTCAGGTTGGCTGTTGGAGCTGCCCTGGTTGGAACATTATTACTTCCCCAGGAGCTTCTAGCTTCCTGACTGACCCCAGCTTGTGTTGGGCCAAATTCAAGTGTTTCCTTTCACACGCAATGGGTTCTCTGACTAGGAAATCTTCATCCTTGGGTGTAGGGAAGCAACTGCCCCTTTATGCTGGCCTGGCGTCTTTACACTCTATTTGCTTATTAGAAACCAAAACAGGGGTCAGAAAAAAGTTCTCTGCTCACCTCTGACAACCCCACAAGAGCATCGCTATGCTTATCAATGAAAGTACTGGTAACTAACTAGGGAAGAGGCAGCTTGAATCCTGACTCAACCAGTAAGAAACTGTCTTCACTGGCTGGGCACTGACACTGTAGAAATGAGTACAATGTAATCTCCCACCCTGTACAAGGGTCCAGACAGGTCCCAGGGGACAGTGCAAATGGCCTACTTTTCTAATAAATAATCCTTGCTGGTGTAACCAAAGTGATGTATGTAAAAATGCTACTCAAACAATGACCCCCTTCTGAAATTGGTTAGGGCACATACCCGAAGGAGTCTGAGCTGAAACACTGGATCAGAATCTGTGGCATTCTTAAGAGTATAGCTAATTATTCACAATGCAGGAAATCACTGGGGCAGAGGAGTAAATTGTGGAGGAAAAACAAAATTATTTGGTGACACGTCACCTTTGTAGGTGTAACTTGCTAGAAATGATGTCTGTTGAGCATGATATGAACAGCTGTGATTTCATGCTGAATCCCAGACATCATCAACATTTCCTCCCACCTATACACACCGATTTTCAAATAGTTTTTAGAAAGTAACAAAAGTTGTTAAAGTCCTTTCTCTGTGATAGTGTACAAAATTACCATGTAAGCAGGAAGTACCCATGGGTATTGAGACCCTACATTGCCCGCTATGAGATGCGGCTTGGGGACAGGGGCAGATAACCCTTATTAGCAGAGGGACTCAGGGAGCAGAATGCTGTGCTTAGTGTAGAGACTGGAGTCTTGCCCAGACCCAGGAGAACTGGAAGGCTGTGGAGTATGTAAATTAATGGCTTTAATTTCCCCTGTCCTTGGCTCTAGGGCAGCTGGCCCTGCCATCCATTCTGACCTTTGTTCCAAGGTCCCCTACCCTCAATGGAGATGAATGCATGAGCCTTCAAGGGCAGTCCTGGCTTGGGTTAAAAACACAGAGCTGGCTGGCACCAGAGCCCTTAACACAGTGAAGATGAAACCTGGGTGTCCTTTGGCACAGTACACCATGTGGGCAGCAGGTGCCACCCAATTCTCAACTGCCTCCCTGGTGGTAGTGGAGAAAAAAAAACCCCAGAAAGTAATGAGAATCCCAGATTTGTAAACCTGTAGAAAATAACATTGCATATTCAGGACCTCAAAGCCCTGTATCGTGACCTATGTATATCAAGTCACTGCAGCTGTCTGCCTAATGGAAATTTAAATATTACAGGGCTTTTGAAATTTTGTTTTATTATTTTGTGTTGTTGTTATTATTTTTATTGCCATTTGTCCATCACTAAGCTCGATGATTGGTCTGGGGGGTGGGAGAAAGGAGAAATAAATAGCATTTTCTGAGGCCAGAAAGAGCTGCTGGTGCAGGCGCCTGTTTGTATATTCATTAGGCAGAACAGCGCATCCACAAGAGGAAAAGTTCATCAGAACAGGGTTTAACGCAATTATGGTTTCTGAGGCTGGGTCTATTTAAGTCATTTCCTGCCAGCAGAACGGCGATAATGTGGTACGTGAAATTCCTCTCGCACCTATCACAGAGCAAAGAAGCCCACATCCGAGTCGCCTTTGTCCTTTCTGAGATAGCCATTATCTTCTCCAAGAACACAATATGTGTTTATTTTACCAACCCCAACACAAATGGAAATAAAAAGCACATTACAGAGACTGGGGAACCTGCAACATGATGTGTGATTAACTGCATTCCACAGGGCGGGAGCAGCAAGGCAGACAGCCCACTCTCCTGGTTTGTTTCCTCCATTCTCTGGTTAAATGTCCACAAAATACCTTTCCGATTGGGATGAGCTGGGTTTAATAGAAATCTCTTACAAGAACAGCTTCCCAGCCAAAAGAAGGCCAGCCTCTCTCCCAGTGCTGGGCTTCCTGAGGAAGCCTGTGTGTGTCAAGGGGGAGGGGTTCAGCCTTCTCTCTGGAGACCTGTTGGGCTAAAACAAGCCTGTACAGCTAGGGTGACTCATCCCCAAATGCGTCCTATATTGAGACTAGTCTTGAAGGTACCTGTGAAGGATGGCTAGAAGTAAGAATGCAAGAGAAAGTCCCAGGATCCAAACAGAGGAAATTCACTCTGTGAAGTCTCAGGAAAGTGAGGGAAGGATGAGGACAGTCAGAGAAAAGGGGCGATAGGAAGCAGAAGATAGGATACGAGGCCTGCATCTGCATCACCACTGACTCAGAGGGGGAAGGAGGGAGTCTCAGCCAAGAAGGAAAAGCCCAGGAGACAGAGGCAAGACCAGAAAAACAGGGCTCTGAAATTCCAGGAGAGTCTGAGTGATACTGCACCACAAAGGACAACAAAAGAAGACGGAGAAACCAGGAGAAATTTCAGTGAGGGCAGTAGACCGAAAAGTGGGCATCAAACATACACAGAGAACTCTTACAAATGAAACAGGGAAGACAGGAACGCCAAGAGGGCAACAGAATGGTGGAAGCAAGACAAGGAGAAACGAGACAAAACACAAAAACCGAGGAGGAAAATCAAATTATCATCCAATAAGTTGCAATAAAAGTTTAGCTTCATAACGCTTTAATGATTCCCCCTAACAAACTGGCCCAAACTAATACATTTACTAAAGCCTGTGGATGAAAACACACATGTGTGAAGACTCCATTCTGGATTAAGGTGACACAGGCTTGCTACCCACACAAGCTTGTGAATGAATTCGTCTTCTGAAGCACAGTGTCCCATACACCAAAACATGATCTACCCCAATGCTTCAGTCTTGTGAGCAGCCTCATGGTGAGATATGTGAATAAACACACGGGAAATGTGCATCTTAGGGTACTTTCCCATGGTTTAAAATGGAAAGCCCCTTGCTTTTGACCAGGAAGGAGACAGCAGTGAGCAGCTACTCCATGGAACATGCATGCTTCCAGAAGCTTCCAATGGTGTGGAAGAGCATAAGACCATAAGCAGAATAAAAATATTTGTTTTAAAATGCGACTCTCAATTTGCCTGAAAATTGCTCTAATTTCACACATGAGCATGATCAAAGTGTGAGGGCTTTCTGGAAAAGCAATTTTTTTGTGTGTGTGGGCAAGACAATTAATCAAATATTTATTCATGTAATATTAAATCTTGTTCTCCTACTTATTTCTTAGTCTATAATTAAAAACAGGGTAAATTTATGGAAATACTTTGTGCACAGACAGGCAGGTGGCCATTTGGATTAATAAGTACATTTTAAAATCATGGTCTCGGCCTAATGGAGTCTGGCAGGTGCTTGGCTCTCCTGTTGACAGTTAGATGGTTCCAAGACAGTCTTGGTGACACAGTGTTCCAAAGCACAGCATAGTCATCTGTCTCGGCATGCACCACACTGCAACCTTCCATGCTCATAAGGAAACAGCTGGGTAATTGATTGTTTTGTTTATTAAAATAACTTCCCTAGTTAAAATTTCTACACTGGCACTGCCTTTAAGTGCAGGGAAATGTAAACTGCATCACTTCCTTAGAAAATGTCATAGACTGTCATCTTGCCTCCTTAGTTTTCCTTCTCAAATGACACCTAGAATCATCACCCCCATGCATGCTGTCCACACATCCCCAGGTCAGTCATTGCCCTGGCTGCTACACTGCAACCAACCATGGGATGCCCCAGCATACCAGATGCTCAAGGGTTGGGGTTCTGGAGAGAAAAAAAAGCCAAGCATTTGACCTCTGACCACCAAGGTCAGCCAGGGAGAATCACCCACAACCCTCTGTCAAAGCATGTGGTATTAAGGGCCCAGGGCAAATGTTCTCCATGACTGTGGGATGGAGTGTGGCCTGCAGGAAACACCATTTGTTCTTGTAAGGTTCCCAGCCCCCTGCTTTGTTCTGTTCCTTAAAAAAAAATGAGAGAACAGCTAAATATAACAGGGCTGGGTGTGTCCACAGGGAGCTGAGAAAAGACCATCTCTGCAGGCAGCAGGGTGGGCACAGAGAGGGTGTTCACCTCTTTTGATCGCTTAGCAGCTGGATCAGTAATACCTGTTTCCTGTTACAGCCACTTCCTCGTCGTTAGGACCTTTGCTGTGGATTCTTTGCCAAGGGTAGCACAGCCAGCACTTGAAGAGGGTGGTCCAGAGGCCACCAATTCTGGACTTTGCCTTGCCAGCTGGACCTCTCTCCGTGGACCATAGCTCTAATGCTCTTTGCTGTGTGGGCCGGCTGGAACTGTGGTGTAGGTCATGTAAAGTTGCCCCAGCTCTCCACAGCCTTTGGTCCCTACTTAATCTCTCATTGGTTCCCTGGTTTCATGGATCCTGAAGCCTTTGACACCACTGGATATGTTCCTCCATCGCTGGAGAAAGCTGAAGTGAGACTATGTATCTCCCACGAGCAGAAGGGGAAGGAGAGAATGAAAGACAGAAGAAGGAGGACAATTTTTCCAGGCCAAGAAGGGAAGAAAAGTGCTTCCTTGACACATGTGTGGGTGCACATAAATGCATAGGAACAGAGATGCCTGCAGGCACATATACATACACGCATGTAGAAATACACACATACATACATTCAGGAACACACATAGATGTGTGTAGATACATATAGACATGCACATACATACATAGTTGTAAAGATATACACAGATTATACATTTGCACATAGAGACACATGGAACATCATAGGTACATAGAAACAAAGATATCCACAGATACATATACAAAGGCATACCTGCAGAAACACACATGCATATAAAGATACACACAGGAGGACATTTACAGACATGTAAAGACAAACACACACACAGGCATATATAAACATACACACATGTCAAGATAATAGACATATAACATAGAAACACATACATACAAATAGAAATATGCAAAAACTTGGAGATGTACAGAGACACAGAGACATAGCTACAAACACATCAGTGCACACTGACACACACACAGAGTGCCAGGGAATACCCAGTCTGTAGGTTGAGCCCACATTTTAATTCCTACTAGGCGCAGCCCCCAGAGCTGTGAGTGTTAATAACTTAGCCAGACGTCTCCTCCTCGACTTCCAGCTTTCCTCATGAAAGGAACAGCCGATACCAGGGAAAGGGCTGTGGTGCTCAACTCCGGGTACCTCGGCGTGACAGCTGTGTGATCCAGGAAGAAAGGTAGACTAAGACAAAAGGAATAATTAGAGTGAGCTACCAGAACCAGCCCCGGATTTAAATGTTTAAATGTTTTAATTTAAAAGAACAATGGCTCCTGGAAGCATGTTCACAGCCGGGCTGACAACCTGCCATTTATTAATCAGTGTTAAGTAACCGCGGCTCGGGTTTGACACCAAACAGCAGATGATGTGTGATGATCCCTAAAATAGCAGCCACGTCTCAGAGCTGATTTCCAAATGACTCCGGCATAACAAGGCAGGCTCCGGAATATTTACTGAGCCAATTAGCGTGCATTAGGTGCACCGTGCATGGCAAGGGTGCAGGGGCTTTAGGGGAAGGCACGGCCTTTTCTCATACCGGGGGTGTGGGGGTCTGGGGCACATGGTGCATTAAAAAGCAGTCAATAGGCAGAAAACATGCTCGAAGTGTCCATTTCAACCGGCTCTGGGAGACACGTGCCATGTCTGGAGACAAGCATTACTTGGGGTGAAGCATGTGAAAGGGGCAAGAATCCAGAGATATAGCCACACAGGACAGTATAGACACAGCCGCACCCCAGAGAACCATCACACCGAGCCTGCAGGAGAAACTGCAGTGGAAGGATTTGTCAAACTGGAGAAAGGCCTCCTCCCCACAGTGTATATTTTTGTCTGCATGAAGCTTGTTGCTATTTCCTTTATCTAAAGACCCGGGGCAGCACATCTCCTGTCCCGGTACTCTTGCTTCTCATGGAAGCTGTTGAGCCATACGGCTCAGATGAGGGCTGCTGTGTGTATGATATCGCGTTCAAGTGCAATTTAATGCATCACCCGGAAGTGAAGGCTCTGGATGTGGGGTGGGTCGGGGTGCCACTTAGCAACACCACTTTGATTTCTCCTCGGACTCCTTCCTCTGGCGCCGCACTGAGCTCATTCTTATTGCTGTTTGTTTCGAGGCAGGATTCTGCTCTATAGGCCAGGCTGAGCAGGAGCTAATTGTTAGGTCCAAGGTTGGCTCAAGTTCATGGCAATTCTTCTGCCTCAGCCTTCAGAGTTGGGATTATAGGTATGAGCCATGATACTTGAGTTATGGGAGTCTCAAAAATCATACACAATGTATGTGATGATGTATATATGTTCCTATATGCCTGTACCTGTGTGTGGAGGCCTGGCTTTAGGAGGAAAATGTTGGGGCACATGTGTATGTATGACCAGGAGGAGAGTAGCTGTCTCAGCAGCATGGGCAAACCAGCATGGGCAGGCTCCACTCCCAGTGTCGGGGTTTATGAGACACAAGCAAACTGACTCCCCTTAAATACATCTTGAGTAAATCCTCCTTGAATGCTCAGTTTAGCAGGGATGGGTACAATCCATCATGCTAAACAGACACACTAGAGATGGCTGTGACTGCTCCGGAAGCGCGCTGGACCATCATTGGGACGCCTGGCCTTCGGGTGTGGATCAGCTTCAAGCTCATTGTCTTTCTGAATCGCACACTCAGCCACCAGGGTGGGGTCTCACCCTGCGTGATTGATTCTTCTTTGCCTGTGTTTTTCTCAGACGCAAGGAAGTTCGCAAGGAAGGCCCCTGCCTGCCCAGAAAAATGGAACAATCTGGTTGTACACGCTGCCCACTCTGCTCTGATACCACAAGAAAATGTGCTAGACTGGGTAGTTTCTGAGCCCTAAAGCTGTTTCTTGTGGCACTGACCTGCAATCTCAGCGACTTGAGGGGTTGAATCAGGAAGATGGCAAATTCAAGACCAGTCTGGGCTCCAGAATGAGTTCAAAGCCAGCCTGGCCAACCTGAGTGATACTCTCTTAAAAATTAAAAGTAAAATTGGGACAGGAAAAAAAATAGCTCAGCTGTTAAGTGCACTTGCTGCTTTTGTGGAGGACCTAGGCTCAATTCCCAGCACCCACATGATGGCTCACAAATGTCCATAACTTCAGTGTCAGAGGATCCTACCCCCTTCTCTGATCTCTGCAGGCACTGGACATACATGATGCAAAACATACATGCTTCAAAACACTCATAGCATAAACCAAAGTAAATCTAAAAAAAAAGTAAAAAGAGTGACTAGGAGGCAGGAGGCCCTAACAATGCAGAAAAAGAAGAAAAAAGAACTGAGAACATAGCGGTAGGGCTTCCTTGCCCCATCCCTGACAGGGACAGAAACCTGTGTTCAGACCTCTCTATTGCAGAACAAAGAGAAGGCAGAGGTGGTCAGGAACTTTAAGATCAAGGAGTGGGCAGATTAGGTGAGATAGTGCCTCCTGGTGGCCCCAACAAGGTACAAATAGGCAAGGCAACTCTCCAGGGCCTTTTTTTTTAAAATTTTTATTTTTCATTTTGCAAGAGCTCTAATGCCATGAGCCAGGATAGACCCTGCTGACCCAGTCACTTCCCAAAGTCCCATCTCCTAACTCCACTCCCTTAGTGAGAAGAGTTCAGAGTATGAATTTGGAGGTACATGGCATTCACAACAGGGCCAAGTAGCAGAAGTGTGGCAGAGAGAGACAGAGGCCTTCCTCCCAGGTGGAGTGCGTGTAATTGGCAGCGTCAACAGAAACCCAGAGCCTCCTGCTCTGTCACCCTGTCTCCCAAGTCAGGAAAACCCACCGTGGAGTCCAGTCTTATCTAACCCTACTTTCCCGGGAGAACAGATGGTCTGCTGCCTTCAAGGCAGGTGGGACAGCAGCAGGGCTTGCTTGCTCCTGCAGGGTACACTTCAGGCTTGCTGTCCCAGAAGCTTTGGGGTAGTGCTCCCAAGAAGCTCCCAAGGCACAGGTCTGGAAACTAAAAAAAGTCTCCTTCCTCTGAAATGTATGAAGAGCTGCATCGTTTTCACCCCAAGTCTGAAGCCAGGAATGGCAATAACTTTGAAATTACATCTGAACTCAAAAAAAAAACTTCTGTTCAGACGCAAAGTCTCTGCTGATTGTTCAACACTTTCCACGAGAGCAGTTGGCCCTCAGACGTGCTGACCTAGACTCTTCTGTAACTACACACTTCCTGGACTTGCTATCCTGTGGTGACAGCGCTTAGCCACAAAGTGAATGCCGGATCTCCTCCTTCCTTGTCCCTCTCGGGAAGGCAGCGTTGAAGCCAGAAGCACCTGCTGAGAACTCTCACGAGAGTCCTGGCACATGGGAGCCAAGAATGAGGGGAACCCAGATTCCCAGCGGCATTGGAGGGACCAGAGCCTCAGAGATCCCATCAATGAGCCATCAACTCTGAGATGCTGGCAAATTCACTTGCAGCTGGGGTTCAAGGCTCACAGTAAATTGGGTAAATCAAATATTTGCTTAGTACTTCATACAGAAAATCAAAACTAAATTTTATCAAAGATGGGCATGTCATATTTTATATCTAACAACATTTTGGTTATAATGGCAACCAGACACTAACATTTAGAAGGAGAGATGAATCAGGGAGAGACCTGGTAGCTGCCTACAAAAAGCACCTGGCATAAGAGGGGACACAGTCATAGATTGTGACTCACAGAGCCCTACTGTCAAGAGTGGTTGTGGTCGCTTCCTGAAGGTATGCTCTTTTGCGTTCATGGTTTCAATAATTATCTTAGTGAACCCCCTCATCCCCACTGCTGGATGAACAGATCCGTGGTCACCCGTCTGGATTCGGCTCCTTGGTCATCTCATGGTGGTGGTGATTGCAGCTCCTAGAAGCTCTGCTGTCACCCTTGCTTTTAATTTAATTTAATTTATTATTTATTTATGTGGATGGGCGGCATGAAAAGGCATCAATGTCTGAAGAGTTCAATTGGCACAAGCTGGGTGACTTCTACCACGTGGATCCTGGGGACCAAACTTAGATCCTCAGGCTTTGCAGCAGGTGCCTTTTTCCCATCTTGCCATCCCCGGGGGTCACCTTTGTGGCATCGCACACTTGCCTGTTTGCCTCTCACTTTGCAGTCACTGTATGCGCTGCGCGATATAGACAGGCAGAGTGAAAGTGGCTGTTAAGCTTTAGGTATGAAAGTCATCCCGAACTCAAGTGTTGGAGGCTTGACCCCAGTGCAATGCTAAGAGCGTGTAAATGACTGTATCCCAGGCTCTCCTGAACCGCTGGATTAGCCCACCATTGATAGTAGATGTAATTATTGGGGAGTGGTGGGAACAGGAAATGGGGCCTGGCTGGAGGGAGGAAGGCACTGGGCCCACCCTCTCTTCAGCCCCTCTTGTCCCCTTGGCTACTGTGAGGTAAGCAACTTTCTTCCAAAAAGCCTGTCCATCATGATGCTCTGCCCTATCACAGGCCTAGAAGCAGAGCATCTAGCTGAGCACAGACAGAAGCTTCTAGATGTCTGAGCCTAAATGAAAGAACACAGGCTAGTCACAGCTTGGAACAAATGCAGGTCCGGTCTCAATGTGGGGAAAAAGCATGAGAAATTCCAGGTAGAAACAGCCGGGATGGAGCCTGTCTCCATCAGAACCATAGAGGCAGGAATGGCTGCTGGAAGGGTCTGTGCCTGGACGTGTCTGTTAGCATACCCCACACCTGCAACGCTGCACCCTGCAACACTGCGCTCCAGCACTCGCTTTGAAAAGACAGACCTGCATCTTCAAACCACACCGCTTCAAGCACTGAGACTGTTTTGACCATTTTGACAAAAAGTCAAAGTATTTTTCAGAGAAGAGACAAGTCTTCTAAAAGTTAAAAATATATCCCGTCAGAGCAGTCAACACAGAGGCCTGTGCTAGTCTGAGAGGAAAAACAAGAAAATCTCTAGAGAGCCCCCGCCCCCAACCATGGAAATAAATGCAGCGTGTTCATTGTGGAGCGGGCAGTGCCCGTGGCCTGCTCCTGTGCGCACAGGGGTGCCGTCAGTTTCCTGCAGCAGCAGGATCTGTCTTTGCCCAGCGTGAGCCCCTAGGTGCTTTTCCTGGCCAATTATCATCCTTTCAGAACTGGTTACAAAGTTTTCCCAAAGTTATTTTTTGCCCCCATCCCCACCCCCAGAACATCCATTTTTTACATACCATGTTCTTGGGAACAGTTTCCTCCGCTCATCCACCCAAACAAAGCTCTGACTCTCAAATTTTGCATAAACAAGTGATATTCAGCCTCCACAGCTAAGGACTGTGGCCAGCTCATTATATCCACAGGCATTTTGTACTTCCACAAACCCTGGATAAGAGAGAGAAATCTTCGAGAAAGTACTCCACACATAAAATATTTCTTTTATAGCGAAATGTGTCCAATTGATTTACGAGGCTCTCTCAAGGAGAACAAAACATGCACCACAAAGCCGAAACTCCACAGAAAGGCTTCCCAGCTTCTTCAGAAGCAAGGCTGCCAGATTGCACGCTGCTTGGATTTTCAGTTTCTAATTCTTTGCAGTTCTTTGGGGGAGTCCTGTTTTCATCCTGCTGGGTTTACTGATTTTTATGATGGTACAATTGGTATGCATTTATTTTATTTATTTGCTGATTTGTGTGTGTGTGTGTGTGTGTGTGTGTGAGCGAGCATGTGGCTGTGTGCACGCACATGTCATAGTGCACGTGTGAAGAGCAGAGAACAACTTGCTCAAGTGGACAGCTTCCCTGAGTCAGTCTCTCCTACCATCACATGGGTCCCAGGGTTGGGACTGAGGCTATTAGTCTTGAAGGTGATGCCTTTACCTTAACACTGAGCTTTCTTGCCAGAACATAATTATCTTTCAAAGTAGGGAAAATTCTCCAGGTTCCTGGTCTTGATTCCAAGGCAGAGGTGAAATATTTTGATCCATCAGGGCTATGTGTGGGAGACCTGCCTGACTTGGGATACCTGAAGGACCTAGCTCAGGCTTGACCACAGTCCTGAGTCATTGTTGGCCTAGCCTTGCTTAGGTACCGCCAGTGTCTCACCTCTCTGGCTGTCTAGGGTGGTATGATGGAAGCATGGCCCCCAGGCCTGTACAGACTGTGAAGCCCTTCATGGGACATCTGACTTCTGCTCCATCTGGAAATGGCCACCTCTTTAAAACCATCGTCCATCATCTGTTGTCCAAAGGGGTCCTCCATGGACCCAAACTGTTCAGGGTGTCCCAATAAAGTGGGCGGAGCCACTCAGGGAGTTTTTAAGGGGCATCTGGAGATTTAGTCTCTTAAATTGCACTCAAAGTTTCATAGCAGAAGCTAGGAGCATCACCTGAAGAACGAAGTACAGCTGCCTGGTCCTATTTTCCGCACATGCAGAAGACCCGGTTTGAAAAGCCAGCCAGCACATCTCTGTTCTTCGGAGGTCCCCGCTGCTGAAGGCCTGATTGCAGCCCCTCTCAGATGAGATGACCGGAGCCTACAGACCTTATTTAGTAATCAGCATCCAGCGTGAGGATCCCCTGAGCCCACGGGAGGGAAATCAGGTGCTCTGTGAGCCACAGCGTTTTGCTGTGTCACCGGAGAAGAGGACAGCTGCTATTTCTGCGACTAAATGCTATCATTGTGAGCACCGTTCCAAAGAAAACAGGTATCTTGCCAGAGGAAAATAACATATGCCAGGAAGGGGGGGGGAGTACTCGAAGGTAAATAGACAGGTTTCTTCCTTGGGCCTGGGATTCCAAACAGCCATTTCCCTGCTGGAAAAGCAACAGCGAGCAAGAGACATGGCTGGGTGTGGTGGTGCATGCCTGTAAACCCAACACATGAGAAGCCAAGGCAGGAGGATTGCTGTAAGTTACAGCCAAGCCTGGATTACATAGTGAGTTCCAGGCCAACCTTGGATACAGAGTGAGACCCTGTCTCAAAAATCAAACAGACAAAAAAAAAAGTGAGAAAGGTAGGGGTTGGTACACACTGGTCATCTTCCCACAATGCAGACTTGTCTCACTGGCCAGTGTGACCTGTCTATTTCTGGCCCACTGGCTGCCTCCTTTGAATACTAGTGTTAGGGAACACCACCCTGTGACAGGCTCTGTATGTCTGCCACAGGGCGTGGATGTATACCTTGTGGTACATATAGCTTATGACAGGTAAGTGGGAACACACACATATAAGCAGGAATATGTGATCATGCAAGTTGGAGAACACATGTATACAGATTCGAGCACATAAGCCTGCATGTATGTAGGCCCTGCATTCAGTGAAGTATATATAAGCATATGTATGTAAGTAGCTACACTTTAATATTTGTAAACACACAAATATCTGTGTATGTAGGCCTGGTGCACTTGTGTTGGATATGTGTATCTCCATAAGCACGAATGTGTGTGTACAGACCAATGTACACACAGAAGTGGGCAAAGTGAGGCAGGATCTTGCCTTCCTGAGCTCTCTAGAGGGCAAAGCGGCAAGAAGGAAACAGCTCTGCCGTTGTGTCCTGAAGAATTTGCTCTCTGTTCCTGGCTCCTGGCATGAGCTTCCTCAAACCCTTGAGAGTTCCTGAGAAGTGGGAGTGTCTTTGTTATGCTAATGAGGTGACTCTGTTGGCTTGGGGATGGGGGCTGGGCACAGGAAGACTAACCCCAGGCTGGCAGCTGGAGACTGAACCCACCTGACTCGAAAGGCTGATATTTCCTTCCACCCTGTCAGGGAAAGCTCACCAATCTTTCCTAGTGATGGAGCCTCTGGGAGCTCTGGACGCCAAGGCCCCGGCGAGCCTCCTGGTAGACAAAGAGGGAAGCGCAGGAAGCCGACAGAACCACTGCCCTCCTGTGCAAACCTAGCCCTATGTGGATGATGAAAACAGTCAGTCCAGAGTGTTTCTGAGTTCTCTGTTAGATTCTTCAAGTTTAGCATACCAGGAGGATTGTGGGAACTCCGGGGTTTGCAACCTGTTGTTCAGGAGTGAGGATGGCTTCAAGAGGAGTGTTTGCCCACAGAAGCAGATGTGACTTAAGAGGCCTCGGCCACTTTCCCTGTAGAGTATCACGCTAGAGTGAGTGGGAAGGAGGCCACAGCTGTGCATGATGGTGAAGATGATCCCACCACACCCAAGGTGGTGTTTTAGGGAGGGATGAGATGGAGAAGTGATGTGAGATAGGACGGATGGACAGGGTTGACCAGGCCCTGGAGGCGTACTCAGGCAGAAGGGACAGAACCTGGGGAGGGACTGGGGGAGGTTAGCTGGGATAAGATCTGGGTGCAGAGGAAGGTAGGGCAGTATCTGGAACATGCCCAGCTAGAAGGGCTCCAGAGCCTCAGGGCTGTGGGTCCATTCTAGGGACCAGCACTGGGCCAATAGATAATCAAGTCACACCCGCCAGGGCAGCTAGCATTCTCAAAACCCTGTTCGTGATGTCTGTGGCCACGTCCTAAAGACTAAAGACCCCTCCCTCCACCCCCTTAGCTTCCCAAAGAATGCACAGGCTTCTGGGAGCTGAGAATACATCCTACCTGGAGGTCCCACAGGGAAAGTCAAATCTGTGTGAACAAAGGCTTAGCAGCCACTCCAGCAGGGCAAAACAAACAAACAACAAAAGCCACCCTCATTACAGGAGACTTCTCAGGAGCCAGAAGACAGCAAGATCCTTAAGGATCTGTGACAAGGGCATTTGCCAGGTTGAGAGCTGTGGGTTCTGCCCTGCCCTGCTAGACTCTGGCTCTAGTTTTCCATCTAACACGGCCTCACTCTTCTGTGGAACTTGCTGGGAGCCCTAAATGCAGCTGAGTTGGTCAGCACCCTGGAGCCAGTGGCCCCACTGGGGTAGGTGATCTGCATCCGAGCTGGAGCCTCAGATCTGCACCTCTAGGTTCCACCTGCCCTGCACCCCTAGCAGTAGGCCCAAAGCTCTTTCTCCTGCCTCTGGCTGCTTCTCTGGAGCCACACACACTTCTCTGGGGGGAGCCCCAGTGTTCTGTAACAGTTGATGATGTGACTCGATGTCTGCAGAGATCACGTGTGCCCAGTGGGTCACAGTTACCAGAGGACTCACACAGTGACTAATTCCCAGCTCTGGGGATTCAGAAGTAAAAGCCCCTTCCCCACCACCCGGCTTGAGTGAAGGGCACATTAACACAACATGAGCTTGGGGGCAGCTGCGAGGGGCAGCATGTGAGGAAAGCGGAAGCCAGATTAGTGGTTTCATCAGTTGCACATCCTCGTGGAGTCAAAATTGTAAATAACCCACAGGGTGACTGCTGAGAAGTACAGGGAGAGCAAGGCAGAAAGCCAGCAGGGGAGAGGGACAGGCTTGCCTGTGGCAGGTAGCAGCTGAGAAACCTGTTAAACTTCACAAGAGTCCTCTCCAAGTTGCTGGCTAGGACTCACCAGCTGCAGCTTGGCCAGTGTCCTCTGCCTCCTATCACGCCCAGCAGAGAGGAGGTAGGGCTGGAGCTGGAAATTAAGTGTCCTTTGTGCCACTTAAGCCTTTATGAAGTTCAGTAATGTATTTAGAAGAGCATGAGGCAGGTACCTGCTCCCAGGACCCGAGCCATGAAAGCAATTTGCAGCATAGCTTTTGCTGCTTAGCGCTCCCTGATGCTTCCACTCCTTCCCAGAGGAGAGCTGGGTTACACGGATGCCTTCTCTGAAGCAGCCCAATCGGGGCCTTGCCATGCGCTGCAAGCTGCAATCTATCTCATAAATGGATCGGAATGTTCTACAAATTACCCACGTTGGTCCCTGGAGGTATCTTTAACTGGGGGCTTAGAGTTGCAAATGAATTCTCCTATGGATCTATTATTCTCTCAAATAGCAGAGAGAGGGGACTAGCTTGTACAATGTCTTCATAGAGCCTGGCTAAATTAGATCATGCAAAATCTAATGAGGCTCATTCAGTGAAACTAAGCAGGTATGAAAGGCAGGGTAGCCCTGACCTGGGCTGCCATCCAAGATGAAGCTCCCAGGTGAGTTAATTCTAGGAACGACTGGCTGGTGTGATCTTTGACACCTAGGAGGTGGAAGTTACCATGGATACCAACATCAACCACTGGGCAGAACCCCTGGAGAGCAGTTTGTTCTCCCAGATGTGTTCCACCTGTGACCTGCGGGTCACATGTTTATCAGGACAGCTAGCGCAGATTTCTGCAGCTGTGATTAAAAAAAAATCAGGACAGAAGGCAACTTAGGGGAGAAAGGGTTCATCCAGCTTAACAGTGCATGTTACTCCCATCACTGAAGGTGTCACGGTAAGAGCTCAAGCAGCTGGTCACATGACATCCCCAATCATGAACAGAGAGATATGAGTGAACTCAGTGGGCCTGCTTGCTTCCTTGTTTGCTTGCTCTCAGCTAGCTTTCTTTTCTCTCATACTATTCAAGACTCCCTGCCTAGAGAATGGTGCCACCCACAGTGGGTTGGGTCTTCCTACATCAATTAACAACCAAGGCAATCCCCCACGGGTCAACTTGATTTAGAGAACTCTTCATTAAGACTCTCCTCCCAGGTGAATCTAGGTTGTGTTAAGTCAGCAGTTCAAACTAACAAGCACGGCAGCCTGGCATCACTATAGACCACAACATCATGCTGCAATTCAAACACTCATTTTCAGTAGGTAGACCAGTCTTCTGCTGAACACTATACCTCTTACAGGTCACTACAGTGTTGGAGCAAGAAAGGCAGTGCAGACAGGTGGGAGGATGTTTATGCAGGCCAGGCTCTGTGAGGCTCTACCGCTCACTGGGAAACCACACTTCATCTAACCCCTCCCATAAACAGGCCTTTTCACATACACTAGGGTCAAGTAGCCCAAGGAATTAATGAGAGTGGGCACCTGCAGAGGGTCTCTGTTACTCCAGAGCTCTCTGTCACTTTTCCTTCTTTTTCTCCCCAGAGCCCTGCACCCGAGTCTCCCTCTTTCTTGTGCATGGTATCCATACCCAAACTGTTGCAGGTTGCATTTTACTGTGAACTGAAGTGATTTTCAAGAGAGATCTTGACATTCCCAATCAAAATTCCAGCAGGTTTTATTTTCTGAAATTAACAAGAGGATTCTGTAATATATACAGAAATGTAAACCCCCTAGAAGAGGCAAAGTAATTTTGAAAAAAGTAGCAGCAGGATGGTACACACTAGCTTGTCTCAAACCTCTCTGGGGGGCAGAAATGCAGGCAGGAGGTGTGTATGGGGGAAGGCACCCAGACAACGTGCAGAAACGAAGCGAGCAGAAGCGAGCCACACGCAGGAGGCTGGCCAGTGTTTAACAAACCTGAAAGGGCAACTCCATAGGTACGAACAGTTCTTCTAACAAACAGGACCTGAGAATGAAAAGATGAAAGCATGCAGGCCATTAATTCACTCCACGCACTAGGTTCAACACAAACCCTGGGACCGAATGTACGTCTTAGAGCGGAGACACACGGGCTGGGAAGCAGGGAGAAGAGGGGCCATGACCTTGGAGTACAACAGAGTTCCCAATCAGAGCACAAAAAAGCATGAACCACCGGGGAGAAAAAAAGACAACGAAACAAAAACTGGATCTGGATTCCATCCAAGCTAGGTCTCCACTTTTTATTCCACAGTCCTAAGAAAATACTAAGACAAAATACAGATGAAGAAAAAACCCTACAAAACAAAATCCCAAAGTGTGTGTGTGCATCCCGCCTCTCCCCTCTCGAAATATTTCTCATCTGTCTACCTACTTACTATGTATCTACTTATCAAAAATTTATCTGTAGTCTAATCTCTCAATCATCTATCTCCTAATCACCTATCATTTATTTATCATCAAATCTCCATCTGTCTGTCTGTCTGCTTTCTATTATCTATCAATCTCTCTCTCTATCTAATTATGTATAAATCAATCAATCAACTCTGTGTGTCTCTGTCTTTCTGTGATTTGAACAAGAATGGCCTCCATAGGTTCATATATTTGAGTGTTTAGGGAATGACACTATTTGAAAGGATTAGGAGATAGGGCCTTGTTGGAGTAAGTGTGTCCCTGGGTGTGGGCTTTGAGATTTCAAAAGACCAAGACAGGAACAGTGTCTCTCTCTTCCTGCTGCAGGATCCGGATGTAGAACTCTCAGCTACTTCTCCAGCAACGTGTATGCCCATGTGCCACCAGGCTCCTTGCCACAGTAAGCTGAACTGTAAGCCAGCCTTGATTAAATGTATTCCTTTATAGGAGTTGCCATGACCATGGTGTCTATTCACAGCAATAGAAAAGTTACTAAGACACCCATAGCTTCAAGCATCTACTTAGTTCACAGTTGGCGGCACTGTTTGGAGAGGTGTATGAGGTATGGCCTTGTTGCAAGAGGTTTCTCACTGGGGGTGGGCTTTGAGGTTAAGGCCTCAGCTACTTCCAGTTTGCTTTCCCTCTACTTTGGGCTTACAGTAAAGGGTGTGAGCTTCCAGACTCCTGCTCTGCCTGTCATGCCTCCATGTCATTATGGTCGTGAGCCCTCTGGAACCTTAAGCCAGAGGAAGACTTTCTTCTATGAGTTGCCTTGGTCATTGCGTTTATCACTGAAACAGAAAGCAAAACTAATACACTCATACTCTGTCTCTAACAAACAGCGCAGTATAAGAATAGGTGAAACACTGAAAACAAAAAGTCCACAAAAGAAGATACACAAATGCCCAAGGAGACCATGGGAAGTGCCTGATCACACTGTGAAGAAGATACAAAGGAACAGAGAATGCTCTGAGAAGTCAGGAAAGCCACAGTTAGTTCTTTGAACATTTCCTGCTTTAAACAAAGCTAGCACACCTAGACACTTGCTCCCAGTAGGGAAAACGCCAGGAGTATGGCTTATATATGAACACCAAGAGAAGCTTTGTTTACAGTGGTAGACAGCTACCTAAGAGAAGAAGCGTGCAGTTTGGTTCCTGACTTCAGAGGGATCAGTTCACTGTGATGAGAAAGGCTCTGCAGAGTTAGTGACCATGGGAGCTCAGGAGTCACATGGTGGCAGACTAGGAAGCAGGGAGATTGGGACCAGAAACATGGACTAGGCTACACCCTCAAAAGGCCTGCCCTCGGTACCTACCGCTTCCCTACAGGTTCCACGTTCTAAAGGTTCAACAGCCTCAAAAAAACAGAACCAACAGCCAGAGAAGTAGTCAAAACCTGAGCCTGCGGGGCCATTTCAGATTCCAACCATAACATCGGCAACCTGGAGCATTCCATGGGCAAGTGACCATATAATAAATGCATGCATTTAGCAAAATAGGCAAGTGTCTCAAGAACCAAGATTTGCTGTACAGAACATCTGTGTGTAACTCTTTAAGACCTGCCCTAATAGTGTGTGTGTGTCTCCATGTGTGTGCATGTGTGTGTTGAGTGGTGGCATCTGATTTTCAGAACACTATTACAATGAACATTCAACTTTAATATTCATTGTTTTTTTTTTTTTTTCAGAGTGGTCTCATGTGATCCAGAATGGCCTCATAGCTGCTATGTTGCTGAAGCTGGCCTTGAACTCTTGATCCTCCTGCCTCTCCCTTTCAGGTACTGGGATCATAGGTAGGTACAATGCCCAGCTCCTGACATGCTTCTGTGGTCATATCATTGTTGATTAGAAGCATGAAGTCTGCATACAATGACCAGGTAGAAGAAAGCCCAGCTACACACAAGGTAGGGCCAAGGGTAGCACCTGTCCCTTGGGAAGGAGGGCAGAAGATGCTTGCCACTGAGGGCAGAGGCAGATGGATACCCACGACTTCCAGGGGACTACCTGAGGCAAGGGGTTTGTTGGCACAGAGCTGCCCCAGCTTCCTTCTGTTTCTTAGCCCGTGGGAAATAAAGAACACACTTTTAGTTAAATGAGAAGCGAGGAGCATTTGGGAAGAGCGCTACAAATTATGTGTAGACCACCAAATAAAATTCAATTTTCAGGTAGTGTGAGGGTGTATTGCAGAGGGAGCAGCTACTTTGCATATCACAGGAGACAGTGGGTAATAAGGCGGCAGGCAGGACAGGACTGATCTGTGGCCAGTGAGGCTGCGATTGTTCCCTCCCTCCTCTAATCGCACTGTTGCAGTGTTGATTCAGAACACGGCAGCCCATGAAAAATGTCACTGTTCTGCCTACGGTGCGCATCTGCTGGCAATGGCAGCGGGCTGCGCTGCACAGGAAGGGTGAGAAGGCAGTCCATGCCGCCATGCTCAGCAGGCTTCCCATTTCCTCCTGCAATTACACAGCAAACTGTTTTAGCTTCACAGGCCCTGGCTCTATAAATGGCCTGAGGCAGAGAGCCGCCAGGCAGTGAAGGAGCTTCAAAGCCGGAGTGGGGACTCAGGTATGAGGTGCTCTGTGGAGAGCCAAGTCAAGCTCCTGGCCTGCAGGCACACCCCAGGCAGCAGGGCATTAAGATGTGCCCCTGAAAGCACCCCCTATTTATCACTGCTTAATACAATTAGCAGAGGGTTTGGGGAAAGTGACTATAGTTAATAGAATATCAAAGGCACGGCAGAGCTGCAAGCCCGTGCCCCTTGGTGCAGCCCACAGACAAGCAGCGCAAATTCCTTCCTGGAAGCCTCAGAGAGTCAAGGTCTTGATTTTGGATATCTGTCTCCAGGGTCTGTTTCAAAGCCATCTCTAGGTGAACAGCATGGCTCCAGGCCGTGTGGTGGTCAGGAAGCCTGAGTTTCTGGGCTTTCCCCAAGGATCCTCTTCCTTCAGATCCAGACGGGCTCAGAGGACACTATGGAGGCACAACCTTTTGAGAACTCTCCCCATTTATCTGTCCATTCATCTACTCAGTCACCATTTATACAACCATTCATTTATTCATCTACACATGCATTCTTCTGTTCTTCCGTCCATCCATCTATCCCGGACTCATCTACTCTCCCACGTATTCATTTCTCTACCCACCAATCCATTAATCTGTCATTCACCTATATCTGTTTGTTTAAAGATCCACCTGCTGTCCAGCCATTCTTCCATGCATCCACCCATTTATCCATATACCCATCCATTGATCCATCCATTTACCCAAACATCCAAGCATCTGTACCTGTCCACTTATTCATCTATCCATCAAACAAATATCTATCCATCAAACAAATACCACTCTGCTTTTCAGACTCAGGCTCTCACCATCGTTTCTTGCTTGGTGTCTCTAATTCTCTTGCCTAGTGGACATGAAGCCTAGTAGTTGGCACTGACCACAGAAATTGTTACGTAACTACTCTTACTCCTCTGTAGTTCTGTCTCTAGTCCTAGCTACTTGGGTGTTTCCAGGTGCTTACAAAGCCTTTTGCCCTGTTTTCTTTCCCCATTTTCTTCTTCTACAACATAACCTTTGCTTTTTGGTGACTTCCTCCAGTTCCAGCTACTTTGCTGCATTGGAACTGGAATCACTGCTAGACACTGAGGACAGGGTGCTGCTAAGAGAGAAATGCGTGACTGACTGGGCATGACGGGGTCTGGAGCTGGCATTCCAGGTGGGGCACAGAGAAGGGCAGTAGAGCCTAGAGGCTCCAAACATAAGATCTTGATGAGGACACTAGACAAGTGACATGTGACGGGGAGGACTGAGAGATGTAGCCGGGTGGGATGGGAGTTGTCAGGTGGATCAAACTAACAAGCAAACTAATTTCAGTCAGGGATTTGCTGCAGGTGACAGATGCAGACTGCTATGTGAACGTGGCACCAAAGTTTATGTAATGGCTCCAAAACCCAGGAGAAAAACCACGGATGCCTCTGGCTTTTGATCTGCTAAAGTGAAAGAGAGACTCATGTTCTATCCAGGCCTGCAGGGAAACAAGCCTGTGAGCCCCACCAGGGTGGCTGTGTGTATGCGGGACGGCACTTGGCAGGATGAAGCCAGGTGCCCAGCACAGTGCAGTGCAGAAATGTCCCACAATCCAGACTGCAGACACCGACGCCTGTCTCCATCTCAGAGTACATGTCAGGAGGAGATGTGGAGGGCTTCTGCACGGCTTTTAATTCCTTGTTTCAAAGACACTGGCTCAGAAAATGCTTACTTCCTGATTTTTCTTTCTCCTAATTAGACTTGGAGAGTCTGTCACACAGAGTGCTCATTTCAGTCACAAATGAGTGGCATGGACGTTATTAAAGAAAATCATCACCTACGTGGAACACACTCTCCAATAGCAAAAATAGCTAACAGCCCAGGACCACACAGATTTGCAGGAAACGTCTCAAACAATAGCCTCTCTGAGGCGGTCCATCCTGGAGAGTCAGGCAGAAGCCTCACACTTGTGCCTCAATTCTTGGGAGGAAACTGTTGGGTCAAGCCTTCCTCTTTTTTGGATAGAGCCAACTTCAGAGTCATCTCCTGGGAGCAGACAATGCTGCACTCTGGAAAAGCTGGGGGCGGCCAAACTTGCACCGACAATTACAGGAATTCTGTAGAGAAACTGCATGATCTGCAGACGACACCATATCATTCACAGCTAAAACTTGGAACTGAGGAAGAGGCAAAGGTCCTATAGCCCCCACCCAGGGACACGCAGGACCACTGCCACCCTATACATCCCTGTAATGTAGATGCATGCTCACTGCCACCTGACAGTGGGGATGTACCATAACTCATATGATCCCAGGCATGTCATGGCACAGACGGTATCTCATCTTTGATACATTAGATGGTTTAATTTGACAAACAAAGTGCCCACCCATTAGATTACAGCACTTATCTGTGTCAAGGAATGAGATCACTCCTTTTCTTGTCAGATCTACAAGAACACACGCGCATGAGATTGGAACCTTCCATTAGACACATAGCACCTCTCTCTCTGTAGTCATCCACGTCCCTGGTTGCTTTTTTCATAAAGATTAATTCCTCTCCTAAATCTTTACCTGCAGAGAGTTTGTTAGCTAGAAGTGTGACTCCCAACAGCTCCCCAGGAGGGAAGCATTTAACCCTTTCTGGTTTGTGCCAGGGAGGAGTTTCTGCAGTCACATAGCCCTGGCCACCAGCAGGTCAGAGTAGAGAAGACACTTATTCTCTACCAACCTGCTCTGTGTCCTACAACTCAGGCTTTGGTGAAAGATTGTGGACATCTGCCTGTGTGCTCGGAGACAGGTGGACAGGGTATCCTTAGCGTCACTGCTCTGACTTGTGTCTGTGAGTATTCCTCTATGGTGCGACTGCCCCCAATCTTTGTTCTCACTGTCACATGAACCCTTCCTGTGGAAATGTCATCATCCCTTTCCCCTTCACAACGTTGGGCTTTAGGGAGGCCCACTGTTGCCAGTCTAGAATAAGGCTCTGCCTGCATGAGGGCATGCATTTCTGTCAGGAAGGAAGGGAGTGTCTAGGTCACCACACACATGCAGGTTTTCTCCCAGAAAAATGGAGCTGATTTTCAGCCCAAGTACATGTTGATACATAAAGGCATCTTGGCCACAATCAGGGTTGGATATGTTAACAGTTGGTCATTAGCAGCTAGGAAGGTGATGCGATCCAGAGACTAAGCCCTTTCACCTGCCACGCTCATGCCCACTTGTGGTATTTTTAGAGACAACAGCTGGTGCTTAGGCGTGGGTCCCTCAGCTCATAACTCGCTCAAGGCTGAAGAGGAAACTTCAATGTGTGTGTTGGAGGTAGGAGAAAAAGAAGGAAGGGAAGAAAGGGGTCAGGGGAGAGGGAGCAGGAGAAAAGAAGGGAAGAGGGAGGCAGCAGAGAGGGGGTGGAGAGAAGGAAGGGAAGGAAAGAATGAGATGGAGGCAGAAAGGGAGGAGGGAGCGCACGAGGCGCTGGAGGTATGGACTTCAAGTTCTCCTAGGACCCTTCCTGAAGGAGGAACTAGGATCTGTTCATCCTCAGTCAGCTCTGCCACCTTTCTGTCCCCCTGAGCAGCAGCTCAGGCCTTTCGTAGCTGCCCCATCTCCCAGCCCGTGCCTCCCCTGGCCTCCCAGCTCCACCCTGCCATTCACTGTCCATGCTTGAGACTGATACTATTTCAAATTCAGTTACACAAGACGAACCCAAAGCTAGCCACCCAGTGGAGATGTATCAGGAGCCACATTATGAAACCATAGCCCCCACTCCCATGATGGTGTGAAATGGGGAGGAACTGGGTCAAGAACACTAAATCAGTGAAAGCAGAGACCACATCAGCCTCAGTGCCAGGATGGGATTAGAAAGTGGGAAGATGGACAGATGCATGAGTTGGTGGGTAGACAAATGGGTGAGTGGGTCAGTGGCTGGATAGATTGGGGAATATATAAGTAAGCAGGTATATGGGTAGATGAGCAGATAGGTAGATAAATGGTGGGTAAATGGCTAGGTAGTTGGATAGATGGATTGGTGAATATATGGACAGATGTGTAGATAGATGGACAGATGGATGATGAATGCATGCATGTAAGGACAGAGAACGGATGAATCACTGAGTAGACAGATGGAATAGTAGATGAATTAATGAGTAGGTAGATGGACACATAGATGAATGCATAGCTGAGCAGATTGGTTAATGGATAAATAGATATTAGATAAATGAATGGGTGAGTAGGTGTGGGGGTATGGATGGATGGATAGTGCGTGGATGAATGGATGGATAGGTGGGTGTATGCATGGGTGAATGAGTGGGTTGATGTATGGGTGGATATGGAGATAGGTGGACTGGCAAATTGATGAGAAGGTGCATAGGAGGATGAATAGATGGGTGGATCCGTGCGTGGGTAGATGGAAGGATAGACAGATAGGTGGTAGGTGCATGATAGATTGGTGGGTGGGTATATAGATATACGTACAGATGAGTGGGTAGATGGATTGATGGGTAGGTGGGTGAGAGGGTGGGTAGATAGCTGGGTAGACGAATTCAGATATTCTTTCTTCTAACAGCTCACGGGCAAGACCTTGTATTATCAGGCTTCTCTGCAATGCTAGCATGTCCAGCCTGAGGTGAGAGCCAGTGGCCATCTCATCAGGCAGCCCATTGTCAGCTCTGCCTGAAGCTCCAGTCTGGGCCTCTCCCAGAGATGCACACACTCAAGTGGTTCACTTGGCCTCTGTGAGGCACCTCACTCTCCTCTAGAGAATGGTTGGAGATGCCAGATCAAAGGGCCAGGGCATTTCATTCACACTGATCTAATTTTTGAGAGTTTGACTGTTCGAAGAAACCTGTGTTTATGTCACTTTTTGTCATTTCCATGGTGGGGATACTAGAACACTTCAGACATTCTCTTGTTCCTGGAGATGGTAGGATTATAGACCCAAAGCGTGTCTTGGCCCTGAGGATTCTGTGCCCAGCATCCCTCGCCTGCATTGGTTGTGCAATACTTCTCACCTGCCTCTTCGTACAGCCACTGCTGAGATGGGCAACGGGAGCACCACCTTGGCACCAAGGAGACACAGACTCAGTGAAGCTATGGTTCTCTAGTGCCATGTACCTCTCCAGAAAGGCACCATTGGTCTCAGGTGACGGTCTGTCCTTGAGACTGTACATAACATATAATGTATTATGAATCTGTACAATGAATCTGTTTGGGGTCCCTATGGTGAGGTGATAAACCCTTGCTTTAAGAGTGTCTTCTCCATCAATCTCAGCTGCCTCAACACCAACTCTCGTGCCAAAAGCAAGCAAGGGAAAGCTCGAGGCAGCAGTATTGCTCTTGTGGTAAGACAAGAATCTCACAGTTACCAAATAAAGTGTCCTAAGCCATCTGATGTTGGCATGGGGCCTCTGTATGTGAGCCACCTCAGGCTGGGCTCTGATGACAAACACATTTGAGCACATCCACCCTGCTTTCCACCTCACCCATTCCCAAATCACAGGCTACAAAATCCAGATGCCACGCAAGGTGAAGGGCCCAGCACTGGGATATGGAGGCAAGAAGAAATTAGTCTGAGGCCAGTCTAGGCTATAGGAGGGGATAAGCCTGCCCAGGGTTGGCACCATGGAAAGCATGCATGCATGTGGTTTCCATGTCCCAGTAGGTCTCATTTGCCTGGAACGGTCTAGCTGAGATCCAAGAAGACAAGAGAGGTGGTAGACACTGAGGAAGTCAGAAAGTCTGCCTTTTACACACATTGTAAGAGGATGGATCTATTTTTTTAAAAAGTGGGTCAGAGGACCTATTGCCAGGTGTGCCCTGCCTTAGCCTTTTGACATTGCAATAAGATATCACGGAAATGTTTGTTTCTGAGAACCCTGTGATTAAGTTATTTTAAAAAATTGTTAAATGAATATCAACTAGCTGGGACTCCTAATAGTGGGAGACCTTGGAGCCTGAAGTTGCCACCTCCTGTAGCCAGGTGGGACTTCCAGTGGAGGGAGGGGGACACCAACCCATCCATAAAACCTTTGACCCAAAATTTGTCTCAACTACAAGAAGTGTAGGGATAAAGATGGAGCAGAGATTGAGGGAATGGCAAGCCAATGACTGGCCCAACTTGAGACCCACCTCATGGGAGAGAGTCAATCCCTGTCGCTATTAGTGATACTCTGCTTTGCTTGCAGACAGGAGCCTAGCATAACTGTCTTCTGAGATGCTTCATCCCGCCACTGATAGAAAGAGATGCAGAGATCCACCCCCAAACAACAGACAGTGTTTGAGGAGTTTTGTGGATGAGTGGGAGGAAGGCTTGAGGAAGTCAGAGGAGTCAAGGATACTAGAGACCTACAGAGTAAGCTAATCTGGACCTGTAGGTGAACATAGAGACTAAACCACCAACTAAAGAACATGCATGGGCTGGACCTAGACCCCCTACACATATGTAGCAGATATGCAACATGGTCAACCTGTGGGTTCCCTAACAATGGGAGTAGAGGCTGTCTCTGACTCTGTTGCCTGTCACTGGATCCGTTTCCCCTCGTTGGGATGCCTTGTCTGGTCTCAATGGGAGGGGATGAGCTTAGTGCTTCTGAGACTTAAGTGCCAGGATGAATTGGTACCACTTGGTGACCTCCTCTTCTTCACGGGGAGGGGAGTAGTGAGATGGGAGTGGAATGAGAGGAGAGGGGGGTCTGAAATCAGGCTGTAAAGGGATTAAATGAATGAATGAATGAATGAATGAAAAAATAAATGGAATAAAATAAAACATAACTTTCATTATACCAAGAAGCTGGATTTATGTGACAAGAGGCATTGAGTCTATAGGTGTGTGTGTGTTTATGTGTATATGTGTGTGTGTATGTGTGTGTATGTGTGTGTGTATGTGTGTGTGTGTATGTGTGTGTATGTGTGTGTGTGTGTATGTGTGTGTATGTGTGTGTGTGTGTGAGAGATGAACATGTGTGCTTATGAGCGCAGTCAGTATGGGAACAGACAGAGCTGGAACATGCACTACAGGACAGCTAGACAGAAGCCAGCCCTATCCTTGAAGCAGCAAAAGGCTTTAGCCTTCCAGGACCACAGGCAGGAAGAGATGCTTTAGGTACATGCAGACTCCATCCCAGAGGGCAAAACAACCCAGCTAGGAAAGGCTTCGGTTCATGTGTAACAGCACCAGGAGAGTAACACAGGTTTCCCTCAGCCACTTCATTCCCCAGAAAACAAAATGTGAGAAAGGACTTGGTGGGCAATTTGGCTACATAAACTCAAGTGTCCAGCTTGCCCTTGGCATCTCCTGCCCCTGCGCACCTGTGTCAGGATAACCAGGCTCTGGAGTCAGATGCTCTGGGTCACAATGCAGACACAGAGCCCTGGGTCTGATGGGAACGGTGCACAGAGCACATCTGCTGTCACTGGAGATGCCAGAAAAATTAAGAAGTGTGGAATCTGTTTGATGCTCTAACGCCCCATGTGCCACCCTCCTGGAGGAGAGTGAAAGGCGTGAAAATCCAAGCAATTAACCCACCTTCCCAGAGAAGCGCCATTGCTTAGGACGTGGACAGCTGTCCTTGCTTCTGGGAGTGGGCTCAATCAGGCATAGCGGTGAAGAGCTCACAAGCACAGGAAGGCTTCTTCCCGAGGGATGTGGTGCCCAGCCCAGCCCAGCCCAGCCCTTGCCACCAGCCTCAGTCCCAGCCCCTGGGAGTCTGAGCTGCACTTTGTGGCCAGCAGTATGTGAAAAGATGGGGAAAATGTGAGCTTTTCATTAGCACTTAACTGAGGCTGTCAGTCACCTAATTGCTTCAATAAAATATAATTAATTAAGAATAACATGTGGAGCCATTCGCATAAGCTACAGAGCACACACTGCAACCTCTGGATTCTTTTTCTTCTTCTTCTCATGAGCTGTGTCCTGCCAGACACTGCATGGTTGTAGTCGAAAAAGGAGGATCGACACTTCCTCTTTTCAGCCATGTCATGTTTTCCTTTGGGTGCTGGAAATAAAGATCATTTAATGTCTGCTATCTTCCATGAAGAAAGAAGTCCTGGAGGAATTGGGGAGCAAACTGAGGGTCTCTGGGGAGCTTGGATGAGGAACCTCAACCGTGACAGTCCATGCAAGCGTCTGGCCATTTGGGGTAATACAGAATGCAGCGTCTCAGGGCAGGCAGAATGAGGGCATGTGTACAGTCTTTCCTAGTCTTGGGAACCTGGCTTCCTCGTGGGATTATACTGTTGTTGCCTTGACAGTATGGGGATGGGGCAGGAAGTGGTCACTGTATAGTGTCCAGTCCCCCTGGAGAGGTGTCCACATACCTTGGAGAGTGAGGCTTACCCACAGGGAGAGACATGTCAGGGACTCAGCACACACACAACTCCCACCGCCAAAAGGAACAACAGTTGCTCATCAGGGATGGGTAGCCTCAGTTACTCCGCAGGGAGGGCTAGCCTCAGGCATATATGTTACCACACCCCCAAACCCATCAAGGTAAAATGAGGCCCAAGAGAACTATAGCGGTTGGGGGTGGCACACAGCCAGCTTTCTTCTGTTCCTCTGCATGCCCCCCCCCGTCCCGCTGTTCCACACTGTGTGTGTGTGTGTGTGTGAGAGAGAGAGAGAGAGAGAGAGAGAGAGAGAGAGAGAGAGAGAGAGAGAGAGAGAGCGCAGCCTCAATCTTACTTCATGGTTCAAGGCAGCTGGCTCACATCCAGCCATTATATTGGAGCTCTATACATCTCCTAAGCAGGGAAGGTGTAGTGGCCAGAAGGGGAAAAAAATAGAAAAAAAATCATGTTTTGAAGACAGTCCACCAATTATTTCTGCTTAATTGCAGTGGTCAGAGCTTGTTCATGGAGGCATTCCCAGCTGTAAAGCAAGCCTTGGACACGGACCCTTTGTCTGGATAGATTGTTTCCCCCAAGAAGATTTGTGGAATTGTAGATGAAGAAAAAAGGGAGAAAGATATTCATGAGCTGTACCTAGCCACCACCACCCTCCCCGGGGATGCAGCGTGGTCTCCTGTCTCTTTACCTGTAATCTGGCCTAACACAGGCTTCAGGCCCAGTGAAGACTGCTCCACAGTGGGTGCTGATGTTGATATCAGAGGAATCTCCCGTGTCTACACTGCAAATAGAAGACAGATGATCCCTGGCATTTCCTGGCATCTCCCAGCAGCACCCACACTGTTGCCAGCTGGCTTCCCTGGCGTGTCTGTGGACAAGATGGCTATGAAGTATGAGATCATAAGTTCTTGAGAGTGAGGGCCAGCCTTGGAGGCTCTGGGGTGCTGAAGACTTGGGCTTCACTATTCAGCACAATGAGCCCTTCCTCACAAGTGAGGTGCAGCCACACTAGGGAGCTCTGTGGGGTGAAAAATGGGGGCAGACAGAACCTCAGAAAGTGACAATAACAACCATTGGACCCCTGGAGCGTGAGAGCAGCTGCCTCTTCTCTCCCATGTG
The DNA here is from genome assembly GCA_028658305.1 of Pachyuromys duprasi. Taxonomy (NCBI): domain Eukaryota; kingdom Metazoa; phylum Chordata; class Mammalia; order Rodentia; family Muridae; genus Pachyuromys; species Pachyuromys duprasi. The sequence goes on from CM053766.1 coordinate 118,980,653, forward strand.
TCTCTGGCCCAGGAAGCAGCTGTGGTGTAACACATAGACGGTGCCATGTAACACGTAACACCTGAGATCACCATGGTGATGACGATGCGGATGGAGATGAGGTCTGAAACCCTGCTGGGCCCATTACAGAAATACTTGCTAGAAGAGGAACACACAGGCAGGGAGGCCTTTCACAGCAGCAAAGGCAGGTGCCACAGACCCTCACCAGGGGGCATTGTAGGATATAGCTGGTGGAGTGGTCTCTTGAAAGCCCGGATTTGAATCCAGGCTCTGAGCTGTGCAATCTCAGTCATGCTACTTAACCTAGCATAATGCATACATGACCCTGAATGTTGACCATTTGTTAGCTGTTGGTGGCTGTGCTGGATGGAGTCCTCAGTTAGACACAAACTCAGTGAGTCTCACTTCAGGTGGCTCCTATCCTGTCAGACCCTGGGGCAACATGTAGACACCCCTGGGTGATGGTGGTCCATACTGGCATCACTGCCTGTCTCAGGCACATGAAGATGTTCTTGCTACTCCAGATGAGCCCATATGAGGGCCAATTCAGAGTGCTGCCTCTGTGGCAGGGGCCTCTGGGAAGCAAACATGAGCCCAGGCTGCTGAGATGATGAGTGTGTTCTCCTATAGAGATACAGCTGAATGGCTGTATAAGAAATTAGAAAAACTAGAGGTGTTATCCACCAAGGGACCAGCATGGCGCTGCCCACCTGGGGTAGCAAAGGCATCTTCATGTGCCTGGGACAGGAAGTGATGGCAGCATGGATCCCTCTGTTGCAAGGATGATGCCCAGGAGTGAGGCTCAGCCATGTCTCACGGGCACTGGCTGTCCACACTCTTCCCCAGTAGGGTTGCCACATTTGCCACATGGTTATTACTGAGCGGAGAGATGGGCAGAGCCGGGACAAATGGAAGACTAATGTGCCTGACATTTCCCGGAGCTGTGCGGAGTGGGGGTGCCTGTGAAATCAACACGTAGTTTTGTTACGTTTCTGGTGACAGCTGTAAGAAAGTCCAAGGGTCCCGGAAAATGTCAGATTTAACAGCATGAGGAAATGTCTTTTGAGTTGGAAGATGAGAACTCGAGGGAGTTAGATTAACAACATGGCCCAACATTTTACCAAGTAATAGGACCATATTTCCCCTTTATGGGACGTTGCTCAGGGCGATATTTAATCCTCTGAGCTTAATGAACTTTTAAAACTACCCGATGAATACTCAAGGCTGTGACAAGCCCTGTCATAAGATAAATCCAGCCGCACTTCAATGGACTGTATCATTTTTGTTATTAAAAAAGGTTAATTTTAATACTCAAGGAACTCACTTCTCTGGAAAATCATGCCAGGGTCTGGAACGTTCCGTCCTGGTGGCTCCTTGTGACAATGCATACTGAACAGGGTGACAGTGAGCGGCTCTGTGTGAGGTGTGTCTGCTTTTGGAAGAATCTGGAAATGGGGACAGCAAAGCTCACCCATGAGAAAACCATGCTGGGACCTGATCATGCCGTGCCTTGGAGGCAAGGCGCTCCCAGAACTTCACTGCTGGTGAGGGCAGTGAAGTTCAGGTTAGCAGAGGGAGGGGCGCATCTGTCAGAACAGAGTAGTTAAGCCTTCTACCTATCACCCTCTGTGCTAAGACCTTTGGCGTTTCACAAAAGGCCTTGGGTGTCCATGCAGTGAACCACCAGAGCACTTCTGAATTAGCTCATTTTCTAGCTGCTATAAAAAAAATGCCTGACAAGGATAGCTTGAGGAAGGCGGGATTTTATTTTGTCTCATGATTCCAAAATCCATCATGATGAGGAAGTCATGGCGTCAGGAGCATGACACAATTGATCATACTGTGCCTGCTGCCAGAGAGCAGAGTGAGCCGGCGCTCAACTCATTGTGTTCTATTTATATAGTTCGGAACCCCAGGCCAGGGAATGATGTCACCCATGGTTTGGAAGGGTAAAGACCCACCTCCATCACCCCAACCTAGAAACTTCCTCACAGACACAATCAGAGGTTTGTCTCCCAGGTGATTCTAGAACCTGCCAAGATGACTAACCTGTTATAGTGGCCAAGAGGTCACACAGCTGTCGTGTGCTCAGTGATCCACAGCCTTCATTGACCAGGATGACCTTACCTCATGGAGCCACCAAGGGCCTTCTTCCTCCCCTCCCTTGCTGTTAGCTTTCCACAGAAGGCAGGAGTGGAAGGATGCCAAGTAGAAACCAATTCTCAATCCTGCAGGCCTGGTCCCTCTAGCTACGCTGTGTCCCCAAAAGCCTCAGGAAAGCTCCCAGTGCAGGCAAACTGGCACAGGGAGTGTAATGAGGGATGCTGTCCTTCTATTGTGATTTCAGCCCGTCTTCTGCTCGCATTTCCTAATGGAAATAGAGCAAGCCACAGAAGCCAGGTCGGGGGCCATTCCCACAGGCAATGAAGTGTGTGGGCAGTGTCTAATTGCAGTCCTCAGGCCCCACAGAGAACTTTCTGGAACTGCAAAGCCAGGCAGTAACCTTGGCACAGTCACTGCAATCCCGTGAGAGAAGGGTCCTGGCCAGTGGTCACCAGTGAGGCCCCACTGTGCCTAGCCATCCTGCTGCCCAGGTATTAGATCCAACAAATTTGGAATGTCCCCAGCTGGCACAGTCTAGCTCTCACTGGCTCCAGGTCCTGGACCAAGCCCTCCCTCTCTCTTTCCCCCAGCATCCTGATGTTTAGATTTGTATAGATTACCACATGCTTGTACTTTATCCTTCGGGAGCTCTGGGACTGGGCACTCCCCAGGAGTGATTTCTAGAACATTCTTGAGGTATCCAAGTGCTCCTAATCTGAAAGGCAAGGATAGATATTCAAATTTGCAAGAAAAGAATTCTGTATGCAGAACCAAGCTGCAGCTGGAGCAGTGTGCCGGGTCTTGGTCCCTCCTGAGAGTCACTGCTGACTTCTCCCAATATTGCAGTAGCTAGTCATACTTTTAATAAGTAACTTTTAACTATAGAATTATCTCAGAGAACTTGGCAAGATGAGACTACCAAGTCAGCTCTGAGCTAAAGAGTTAGACAGGGTTTTCTAAAACTGGCATTCTTGGTTGATGGCTCCAGAGTGTGGGCCTGGGGCAATGTGTGTGTGTGTGTCTATGTGCTTGTGTGTCTCTGAGTGTATGTCTGTGTATGTATGTCTGTTTGTGTGTATGTATCTGCCTATTTGTGTGTCTGTGTACCTGTGTGTCTGTCTCTCTGTTTGTGTGTGTGGTGGGATGCTGAGCAGTATTCTTGGTCTCCCTACATTTACTGGATGGCAGTGCTACCCAACATCCTGTCATCACAACCAGAGATGCCTCCAGACAGGGCCATGTATGCAGGGCCCTGGCAAGAAGCCTGAACCTATGTGAACACTGACATGCTATGATATCTCCATCTTTCATGATGCATCTATCAATCCAGTCATCAGCGCATATCTGAAGCACCTACTATGTGACAGGCACTAGCTGAAGCTATAAGGTGCTGGTGTGAACAGGAAAGCTGTGATCACACTGACAAATGGGCTCTGTAGCCTAGGGAGCTAGCACATTTATGAGTCTTGCATGGTGCCAACAAGAATTTGGCCAGGCGTGGGGTGGCATGTGATAACGAGCACAAAGGACAGGCTTTGTGCCAGGCCTGGAGTCGAGTGGTGGGAAGAAAGGAGAGGAAGCCACGTCCCTGCTTCCTCAACTCCTGCAACTGCTACCTATCAGTGCACAGCCACCAGCATGCCTGGGATGACCAAGGACATCTGCCCACGTAAAAGAGAGCTGTTTTGTTTTCCAGCAGGAAACAGAAGCAAAAGCCAGCACCAAGGACCTTGATCAGTTTAACCCGACGTGAAGGAAAACATCCAGTAGGTTCTTTGACTCAACACTTTCGGTTTTTAAAATACCTCTGGAGGGGATAAAATTCAAATACAGAATAATTTAACAAAAACATTGAATGTCAAGGCTGTTTACACCAAAGCAATTTATAATTGTGAAAAGCCAAAAGAAAACATGAAGCATTAGTTACATGTGGCCTGTGGCAAGGGGAGGTTTGAGCTTTGGGTGAAGCTTCATTTCTTGGAACAGCTCCAGGGGATGTTGGTACGTGAAAAGAGCAGAACACGAGAATGAAGTGCATATGTAAATCTCTGTGAGCGTGTGCACATGCATGTTGGTGTATACACACACACACACACACCCCACCACCACCAACCTTTGTAAGAAGTCCAGGATGTATTTAAGAATCAAATTCTAGTACAATATGCAGTAAGAATGTTAACAACAGGGCTGGGGTGGCTCAGCAGATAAAGCACTTACTATGCAAACATGAGGACTGGAGTTTGGAGCCCAGATAAAGACCAGGGATCCATGGCAGCCCACCTAGAACCCCATCGTATAAGCGACAGAAACGGCATCTTCAGGACAAGCTGGCCAGAGAGAGCAGTTAGGTCAGCAAAGTCTAAGCGGCCTTCCCTCAACAAATAAAGTGGGAAGTGATTGAGGAAGATACTTGATGCATGTGCACACGTGTGCACCTACATGCGAGTTTACATATGTGAACATACAAACTCATACAAGAAACAATGTAAGAGGGAAAAGGGTTTTCTTTTTTTTCTTTTTTTCTTTTTGGTCCAGGGCTTTAAAGGGGGTTCAGTCTGTCACAGTTGGCAAGGTGTGGTGGAGTTCATGGTTCTGTGAACATGTGGCAGACAGCTCTTACAGTGAGGGGCCAGGCGGAGGAAACTAGACAGGATTAGAAGTGGCGATCACTGTCAAGGCCTGCTTCCTGCCGTCTGTTTCTACCAGCCTGGCCCCACCTGTGAAGGACTCTTCAGCCTTCAAAATGATGTCCGAAGCTGGGGATTAAATGTTCAAACCATGAGCCCATGGGGACGCTGCAGATTCAAACCACACAGTAAAACACAGTCAATGACATATAAAGAGATGTTGACACTTATGTGCTATTAGGAGCATGTAAACTGAAGTCATATGCCACCTTACCCACACCCACCCACCTTCCAGAGAACTGGCACTACCAGGCACTGGAGAGACTAGGCTCCCCAGACAGAGCTTAGCTGTGGCTGCAGGGGCTCAAATCACCCATTTCCCTGCAGTGACCACGCAACGTGGTATGATGAGGTATTACACACTCTGGACCTTGGATTCTGCCCAAGAGAGACAAGTCCTTTCCTTTGCAGCCTAAAGTAAGGCGGGACCAACCCACGCCCCACAGAAAACTCAGGCTTCAGCCTGGGGTAGTGAATGGGTCCTGGCTGACAATAGGAGGCTGACCATGGGCCCACAGTACACGAGATGAGGGCCGTAGCAGTGGAACCCCTAAGTAAATGCAGCAGCTGGGCCAGGCACACGTGTGTTGATTGAAGTGGCGATACACACTGTGACCGAAAAGCTCGGAGGCCAAGGTCAGGGTGTGGCAGAGGACGGCAAGGAGGCGGAAGAACATCCCAGGCAGTGTGCATGGTGCCTGTGAAGCTCCTCAGGCTGGGCACCTGGTATGGGAGGGACTGTGGTTAGCCAGGGAAGCAGACTGCAGGCCAGGCCGTCATGCCCATGGGGATGCCAGCCACGTGTTCGCACCAGCACCCACCACTGACAGATCCGTGCACTGCATTGACAAAGACAAGCAAGGAGACAGCCAGGACCAGGACCCATCCGCTTGGCCAAAATGGGGTCTGAGCCCTGTAAGGAAAAATCAGGGCTGGTTGAGAGGAAGGAGAAAGCATGGTGCTCTCTGAGGTGGGATCGGAGCGGGAAGCTGCCCTTTGTGGTGTTACCGAAAGGCAATCCCAATCTTCCCCCTGTAAGCTACAGAGCCTGGGTGGAGGTGACTTCCTGGAGCGTTGAATGTGAGTGCTGTTCCCAGAGGCCACAGGCCACATTAGACTCTTCTTGTGGTTCTAACACACCCCTAGGTCTGAACGCTCAGTGCTCCAAGCCTATCCATGACCAGTGTTAACTCTTCAGGGACCACAGGCTCCACCCTGGCTTTGAGGGGTCTTTCACCATGTTCCAGATCAGCCTAAAACATACCTGGATGATTAAGCAACCATGCCAGGTGTCAAGGTGTGGTGATCTGGAGTTAAGTGCTAGCCTCAGACAACCAAAATCACCTTCCTTTCTCTCCCATTGGTTTCAGCGTGATAACTGTGCACTTCTTTTCTTCACCTAGGGGGTTACAATGCCAAGATCCACAGAGCATATGATACCAGTTTATAATCCATGCTCAGGATTCTGAGATAGTCATGCTTATTATGTTCAAAGGTCCCTGTTTAATGAACTGTAAATATTTCCAAAGAACAGGAAATTATTACAAAAATGAACCAAAGAGAGCCATGACAAAGAACCTTGAAACTTGTAGGGAAAGCTTGAAGGTGGGATTGAGTTGAGCTGATGCTGCTGAAGAAAGAACTGGCAAAATAGAAGGCAGGTCAGAGGAAATCTTAGGAGAAGAACTGGAGAGAAAAGGTCCCAAAACACAGAGGTGGGACCTGAAGCTGTGAGATTCCAGAGAGGTATTAAGAGAAGGCTGTGGTTCCCAGAATAAGACCTGTCCTGAGGAGCCCCAGCTCCTAGATAAATAGCTGCATGATGAATATAGACCCCATGCTGGGTGTAGCGCTCTGCTCTTTTACAGAGACTTGATAGGGCTGTCTATTAGCAAAGCAGCTGGGGGCAACTCTGGGTCAAGGCCTGGCCTGGATTCCAGGTAGCTGGAGAACTACCACTTCCACTCTCCTTGCTCACCCTAGCCATCCGCTGCAGTTACCACCCCCATGGCACTAGCTATCCTTTTCATGCTTTGTTTTTTGAGACTGAGTTGCACAATGGTGTCAGGCTGGCTTTGAACTTGTGACTCTATTTCCCCCCTGCCTCAGGTTTCAGCGCGAGGACTACAGGTGCCACGGTATGACTGTGCCCTTATCTATTGTTTCATTTTTGCTGCTGTGGTAAAATACCCTGACCAAAAAAACCCCCCCAAAAAACAAAAAACAAAAAAACCAACAAAAAAGAAACCAACAAAAAAACAACATAGGGAGAAAGGTTTATTTCAGCTTCTAACTCTAGGTTACAATCTGTCACGGCAGGGGAGTCCCAGTGGCAGGAGCTTGAAGCAGCTGGTCATATCCACAGCCAAAAGCAGAGAGAAAGGAATGCATGCTGCTTGCTTCTTAGCTTGCATTTGTCTTGGTCCCTAAACTCTTAGACAGTTCAGGGCCTAAAACCAGGGGATGGTGTCACCCACAGTGGGCTAGATCTTCCTACAAGATAACCCCCCAGGCAGACCCAAAGCTACCATTTGGGCCGTGCCTCACAGAGACTGTCTTCCCAGGTTATTTCATGTTGTGCCAAGTTGACAGTATGGGAAGGTAATCTTTGTAAATTTAACTAGTCTAAGGATTATGGGATAATGTCCTCCTGGAGTTTGGATGGGGCCCAAGCCATTGACGGGTGTTCTTATGAGAAAAGAGGAAGTCGAAGATCACACGGGAAGAAAGCTACATAACCATAGATCAGACTGGAACAGTGCAGCCACCAGAGGCTGAAGAGACAGGAATAACACACTCCTCCTATCAGCCGCCAGGGGGAGAACGGCGGCCCACACCTTAGTTTCAGATCACATCACTTCTCTGCTTATCCTATCAACACCAAATTGTGTTCCTATGACTGACATCAATTCTGTCCGCCACACTGACCTTTGTAGAGCCTTTAAAATGCTCATTATGGACAATTTACTGTTGTTATTTTTTTTAATTAGGAAAAATATCTTTTTACTCCTCATTCCTTATTTTTGCATCTGAGCTTCCAAATAAGAGGGCTATCCTGCCATAGGTGTTAGGCACCTTTCCTCTTTGATGCCTTTTAAGTAGGTCTTTGTAAAAGCTGATTTTGATGATCAGCTTGCCTTGATTAAGAGATCCCTAAGGCATTAGTGAACCCCCCAACTTTGCGTGTGTCTGTGAGGGTACTTACAGAGAGGATTAGCTGAGAAGGCAGTGCTGCCCCATGGGCTGGGCCCCCACACTGTACAAAACCAGAAGGAGGAAGCCAGCTGAGTACCAGCTTCCTCCCTTTCTCTGCTTCCTGATATACCCAGATGTGAACAAGCAGCTTCCCCCTCCTGCAGCCGCAGGACCACTCTCTCGGCACTGTCCTGGACTGGTCCCTCCAACCATGAAGCAAAACAAATCCTCCCTCCCTTAAAGCTGGTATTGTCAGAGTGATGAAGAAAGCACCCACTAAAGTCTCTGGGATAAATCATCTGGTTAAGGTTTCCCCATCATCCGATTCAGTAAAGGCCGGATTTACAAAAGAGAGTAAACCGCCATCATTCTGGGTCAGGGGCGCAGATTTTCAGTGGGGTCCACCCTGTGAAACAGTGTCTCCCACAGCAGGTGGTGATAGAGCCTCAGGTATCCTGACGAAGGTTGAGGCACCCATGGTTGGGGGCAGGGTTGAACAACCTCCCCATTTCACTTCATTTTCTATCCAAGGGCATTTTGTTAAGTGGATGCTTTTGCTTATTGTAAACTGTGATGGACTAATTATTTCTGCAGAGCCTAAAACCAGTTCAAAAAATTGTGTACAACTGTTTCCATTTTCTATTTGTTTTCTCCCCAAGAACCCCTGAATCCCTGACTGGGCGCAGGTAATAATCATGTTTGAAAATACACAGTGGCTCATCCCAGGAGCCTATTGCCACATTCTGGTAACCATACAGCCTGTTCAAGGTCAGTGATTCAAAGAAGGGTGAGCCAATCTTGCTCTTTCCTCCCCTCCCACTCAAAATACACCAGAGGCTGGACGAAGGTTCAGTAGATGACGTCTACACAAGCATGCAGGTCTGAATGCAGATTGAAGACACTGTACCTCAAAAGATAAGGTGGAGGGCCAGAGAGATGGCTTAGTAGCTAAGGGCACTTGCCACCAAGCCTGACAGCATGGGCTCAGTCTCCAGAACCCAGTTTTTGCAAGTTGTTCCCTGACCTCCCAAAGTGTGCAACGGCATGGGCATGTGCCCCTCTACAAAAACTAATAAATGTAGAAAAATAAAATAAAAAACAAGCCGGTGTGTAACTGAGGAAGTCACCTAACATTTAGCTCTGGCCTCTATACATGCACCCATGGAGAAAGCCAAGCAAACATGTACATACAAACAAATTAATCAATTAACTAAATTAACTGCTCTACCTTCAGAAGGGGCTAGCCTTCCCGCAGGTGTTGCTCTGAACCCCCACCTGCCGCATGGGGATGTGGTAACATACTGCACAGGTCAGAGTCTCCAAATATTTGGTGGAGGATAAAGGAAGGCTCTCCAATGTTTTCAGGACATGAAAGTGGCTGTGCCCTCCTTCTCAGGATAAATGTTTCTGCAGATGACTCCCATAAGTGCAGGAGAAGCATTTCTGAAGGAACACTGGGTACACGTGACTTTGTAGACTGCCCCCTCTCCGCCCCCAAACCATCCTTTGTCAAAGCCATGACTGGCCCGTGCTCATATGGTGGTGAAAATGTTCACACTGCACTAACCATGAAGGCTGCCAGAGCAAGCCAGTTAGCTGTTCGTGTGGTCTTTAAAATGCAGATTGTGTGACAGGATGTGTGTGTGGGGGGGAGGGGGATAGATTTGTGAAAGACAGCTTTCCCATCCTCCCCAAAGATATTATCCTTCTGCCGTTGTGACATACCAACAATATCTTGAAAGATGAAAGGAGGGGCAAACATGGTGGGTGAGGCAGGGGCAGACCCCAGGCTGTCAGCCCCGGGTAGGAGGTTTCAGGGAACAGTTTGTGAGTCGGGGACCTATGAGTGACAGGTTTATGCAAACCTCATAGCACGTCTGTCCACAGATACAGATGTGATGGTGTTATCAGGACGCCATCCGGAAGTGCCATCAAGATGGCAAGGGCTGGCGACAAGTATGATGAATGTGCCGGTGACGCCTGTTCACCACCGAGGCGGGAAGGAAGGCCATCGCAGTGGCGAGCCACACGCTTGCATGACGAGAGGGATTGCTTTCTACCAGCTCAGGGTGGCACGCCCTCAGTGTGGTACATTAAAATCATCCATTGCTGTGGAGAGATAGCTTAATGAGACTTGAAGTGTCCTGCGCCCTCCCCAGGAGTGTGTGATGGAGTGGAGCAGGCAATGGCTGTCACTGAGCACACATTACGTAAAAATAAAACTCTTCCTTCGGGTCTCTACCCCCCTGCGTTGTTACTTCTGGTGAACAGTGGCAGGGACATCTTCCCAGGATGGTGCCAGTCTGTGCAATGAAGAGCCAACCACAAAATTATCCACACAGCACTTACCTGAGGGACTATCCCCTTTAAACAGAGGTCAGGAGCACTCTGGTTCTGTTTGACTGACTCACCCCTCTCTGAGCACTGGTATCTACCTTGAATGACTTTTCTTTCTGTTTAACATTCCTCAGTGGGATTCTTCTAGGGCTTGCAACAGGAATTTAAGCAAAGAACATTCAAGAACAGGGGTGTTCAGTAGAATTTGTTAAACAACAGGAACAGGAAATGTGTTGCTGGGATTTTCATATTTCTCTTTAAGGAAAACTCTCCCTCAAATTAGTTCAGGTGTTCCAATAATCTCTGCATGATAAATGGGAAGCCTCTCCCACTCTGCTGCGCATTGAGAATTTGAGGCAGTAGCATATTCAATCCTTGGCCTTTAGAATTGGGAGGATGGGGCTCTGGTGACCCCTGGTCATCCTCAGAACTAATCCTATGCAGACCTCACCATTGGGTTAACAAGCAAATGTAAACCCAGGACTCTAGCTGTTCTAGACACTTGGCCTGGTGTTTTCCAGTAAGGAGTACTGAGGTGCTTTTTGGGGTTGACTGCCTATTAAGGACCTTGTCATTTTATTTCCCCACATGGACCAACACCAGAGCCAAGACCCCACCCGGCCCAGTGCAGCAGCCACAGAGCTCTGAGTACACACCCTGGGCTGTTAGGAGTTTGCGCACTGTGCTTTGCCACCTACTAGAAGCACTAATATATCCACAGGCTAGGGAGGCCAAGTGCCCAGAGCTCCAGTCCTTACACCTCATTGGATGTTCACAAACACCTGGCATAGCTACAGGGTGGGGGGGACACACCGGAGAAGTGGGAGTAGGGGTGAGGTCCTCACATCCCTTACACACAGTAGAAAACAAAAACCTAGGGCTCAGAAACGTTAAACAATGTTAAGTCACAACAGGGCGGTGGTTGAAGTACAGGTCTCTCTGATCTCCAGTTAAGCCTCCGGGACACAAACAAAACAAAACCTCAAAGGCAACTATTTCTAAAGGCTGTGGATTGTGCCAAAGTCAGTGCATGGCTGTAACAATGGACTGCAGGTGACAAGGTTGCTACTGGAGAGGGACATTCCATACTGTCTGTGCCTCCATTCTGTGACTGATTTTTTTTGTAAAGAAACAACGTAATTATGTTAAGTCTCCCTCTGTCCCTCTGTCCAGCCCTGCTTACAGTGATGGAGACAGGGCCTCAAAGGCGACTCTACAAAGTCACAATTTCAAATGGACAGGGGAGCCTTTCTCCAGTGCTAAAAGGTGCTACAGGCCAGCAATTAAGATGTGCAAACATCCTCAGGCTCTTCTGGTCTGAGGGGACTTGGAAGGAGCTTAAGGTGGATGGATGCTCTTCCTAGAAATCTAGTTTATGCTCTTTGTTACAAAGCTGTAGTCAACAGGTGGCCGCAGAGATCCCACAGTCTTGTGGATCACAGTGACCCCGATAGTCACCGGTGACACCTGGAATTGAAGGATTTTGTACCGAATGCATGAAGTGATGGAAGATGCTAGAATGCTAGGCTCCAGAGACTCCCTTGGCCATCCAACTGTACCATCTTTCTAGCATGTAGACCTTGAACAGGGCCTCTGGCTGCATCAGAGGTCAGGGGCTTCCAAAAGCAATGGTCAGGCCAAGCCTCTAACCAGCCTCTCCCAGTTTCTCTGTTTTCCTCCCCCATGCTCTGAATCTCTTCATTCAGATAGGGCCACAAGCTTTCAATAATCACAGAGTCCTGCTTGCAAAAGACATCATTTACCATCCCTTCCAAATCCCCAGTTTCCTTGGCAACACAGACATGAAAGGGAGCAGCTCCTGGCACGTGCTGGGGGCAGGTGGACACAGGATTTGGCCTTCCCATGGCTTCAAGGTTGCCCAGTGCTCACTGACTAGGAAGAGAAAGGTGGCCCAGAAGACTTGCAAAGCAGGCTCTCTGTATGTGTGCCCACCTGCACCAGATCTAGCAGGAGAGGTCAGACAGGTATTAGACACGGCAAAGTGTGAGGGAGGAAACGGCCAGGTGTGTACTGTCTCAGACAGACACAGTCCTTGTGTTGTATGCTTACCTGCATGTGATCAGGTTTGTCACAGAGCCCATGTCCTTAACCTGTAAGCATGTGCTTTCCTTCTAGGTCCACCTGAACCTCTGTGGAGGGACCCACAGTGCAAGATCCACAGGTACAAACCGCTCAGAGGCACCAGCAGTGGGCAACCACTCCACACACCCTGAAAGGGTGTGCATGAAGACTCATGTCCCAGGTCGACCTTTCTCCTACGGCTCGTTTGAACCCCAGGTGGACACTGCTCTGCTGCAGGGTTCCCTGGCCCACACTCTCTCACTCTATTCCTGCTCCTACTCATCTATGGAAGAAAGCAGCCCTCTTGGAAGATGTCTCAGCCACTTCTGTCCCTCTTTTCCTAGGACCTCCCCAGAGTACTTACTCTAGACCACGAAGCATACTGTAGCTCTGGGGTCTCAGCTCATCTCACTGGTGCTAGTGCAGACAGTAAAACATGACCATCGAGGTCACAGATGTCAGCCCTGCATGTCAGCAGCACCATTGCCACCCTACACCATCACCAACGAGGCCGCAGACACTGGCCCTCCCTGCACTGTAAATACCAATATGACCATACAACTACCACCATCAACAGCACCAACTTCCCACTACTACCACCACCAAGCCGTAGACAATAGGCCTGTATTACCAATGGTGATAAAACTGTACAACTACATCACTAGCACCATCATTCCTTGCCCCCACCAATGAAGCTGCAGGTACCAGCTTGGCATTCTGAGCTCCACCGTGACCACTCCAGCCAACAGCGCCACTGAAACCACAGATCCCAGCTCTGCATTGCCAGCTCCAATACAACCTCACAGCTGCCAACAGCATCACCACCACAGACATGTTCATCAACCCCAGCTTGGTGCCATTTACACCCTTGTCAACAGCCTATATCACACAGCATTCCTCTGTTCTTTCTAAACACCAGCCCTGTGATGACTGTCCCATCCTATAGCTCAGAAATGACCTGGCCACCTTCTGTGACTTGTCCAAAGTCACAAGAGTGAAGGTGGGAGAACCAGCTCCTGGTAGGATGGGTGGCCTCTGAGTTGGCCATCTGCTGGTCCTTCCTCTTCCTGAAGTCTTCCCTAGATGCATGCAGGCTAAGCCTCCGTTCTGCCTCTGAGCCTCCTCTGCACCTTGACACACCTATTTGCCACTTTGTGTTCTGAGGTAGTGAACTTATGGAACAGGGTATTGTGAGCTGCAGAGGTCACATACTAAGCCCAAATCAGGGGAAATGTCCTATGCCTGTTAGGCATCAGTCAGCTTAAACTGCACCCCCAAACACTCCCACACTTTTGAGCCCTACATCAGAGCTCTCTTGCCTGGGACTGAAAGAGCATCATACTGTTTCCTGGAGGGATTAAGGGTCCTTTGCAGTTAACAGGACCGGGGCAAAGGGTCTGCACAAACCCACGCACACCTCCTCTTTAACTGGGAGCGAATCTAGCTGGGCACTCATGTACCATTAAGGTTTTCACATGCCTTTCCCATGTTCTCCAACAGCCATTCAAATCACATCCAAAGAAGAGAATGGCCCCCGTCTTCTGCATCTGACAGTGGGCCAAGGTCACTCCGGTGCAAGTATACGCACACCTGCCTGTGGCTCTTCAGCCCATGTGGCTAGGCAGCTGGAAACACAGGAATCCTATAGTTTGATTTGCTGCTTTTTCCTCCATTAAGTCCACAGGACCTGAGAGGCCCAGGGGGCCATTCATTACAGGCAATGTAATAGAATCTCGGCCACATTATCTCCATAGAACAAAGAATATCATTGCTGTTTTCAGAACAATGAAAGAGCCTCTGAATAAACCTCTAAGAATTCAAAATGGGTAGGGAAAGGGCTTGCCCCTGTTCACTCCCCATGCAAAGCAGAGCAAATGCCTTCCTAGGCAGACACCAAGAGCTGTTCTGCCTCGCTCCCCAGGCTCCCAGCTGGGGGCTGGCCACAGTGACATCTTGTGCAGGACAGAGTCCAGGAAGGATGTGTGGGCTGCTGAGGCCTGGGCTAGAATGGAAAAAGAAGGGTAGGAGCCCAGCACCCACAGCCAGTTGCTGGGGACCCAATGGAACATGAACCCTGACAACCAACTCTTCCTCTCCAGTGTTTAAAACCTAAGCCTGGAATTGGAATTTTCTTTAAAAAAAGTTAGCAAGAGTTCACATCTAAACTTTTAAAAATCAGAAGCACAAGTTAGTAAGAATAAAAGAAATGAGGGCATGGATGTGGTCCCTGGCTGAGCTCACGACAGCCTGGTGATGTTGAATGTCTCAGTCCTTTGCTCTCATCCCAAGACTTGCAGTGGACTACAGGAAAGACTGCATGAACCCTTCCAACTAGCAGCCGCATCTCTCTGGGTGCCAAGCTGGGAGCCAGTTTAGCTTTGCAGTTCCTCACTGAGGACTGAACACTGGTGCCTGCTTGTGGGTTGGTAGGGTGGGCACAGTGCCTGGAGGTACCTCAGGAGGGCTCGGTGACCAAGATCTCTGTGGCCTCTTCAGGACACACAGGTGTGGATTGTCACAAGGGCAGTCAGAGGTACCGAGGTCTAGCAAAGTCTGAGGACCAATCCTGAAACGGCTGTTTATTAAAGTGCATCTGCAGGTGCCATCCGATTGGAGAGGGATGTGGACATCACACACATGTTCCTCATCAGGGATGCATGAGGCTAAGATTGGGGTGCAGGGTATGTGTGTTCAGACACAACCCTCAATAGCTTCCATATGAGATAAAGACTGGGCAGGGAAGGCTGGGTACCTCGTCCTGATGAAGCTGCGTTATATTTGAGTGTGACACATAGGCCATGTCACCACTCCCCGACTTCCAAACAGGCAGCCAAGTCACAAACAAGGGCTGGGCCATCAGGAAGACGTGGCACTGGGGCCTCTAGGGACCATCAGTCAGCCAAACAATTCACATGCTTAACTCTGAGGCCAAAATGCCAGCCCAGCAAAAATGAGTTGTGACTTTTATGAGGAGAGAAAGGGAGGGAGAGAGGGAGGGAAGGATGAAGGAAGAGAAAGACACACACACACACACACACACACACACACACACAGAGAACTGATCACGGGTGTGAGGAAAGAAACCCAACAAGGAATAAAAACATGATGCCATCTCATGTAATCCCTTTAGAGACGGTTAATCTTTGGTCTTGAATTGGTACTGTTAATAAACCCAAGCCAGGCCCGTCACTAGATCAAAGAGATATTAAATCACCTCTAAGCCCAGGCTTGGTGCCTCTTAGCCCCACATGACACGTGTTTGGCCCTGCAAGGAGCAGAGGGATTTCTGCCAACGTCTTCCATTCAGCTCCGTGCAGCTTGCCTCTGTTGACCAGAGTCCCACCAGTTGTCTCCGCAGAGGTGGTCCTGGTGACAGTACTGATGGCATCCTAGTGTGTGATCTCAGGAGCCTGCCTGGTACTTTCAGAGTGGGAGCAGTGCAGAGTGAGCCAATAGTCTGGGAAACAAAACCAGGTGTTTGAGGATCTGCCAGGTGGTACACACCAGTGTCATTCTTTGTTTACCCCATGGCTCAAACATAGGTGGGGTGAAAAGCATCCACAATGTGTCAGGTTCCTGAGTGGAAAGAGAAGCTGTCCTCTTTTTCCCTGCTTGATAAAGAATGATTCCAGAAAAAAACAAGACTCCCTGAACAGCAGAGCCCCAAGACAGCCTCCTCAGCAGCTACTGCACAATCACAATTGATCCCATGACCAAGGGACTGAGGGGGGAGGCCTGTGGACAGAGAGGTACCCACCTCTCTCGCCTGCCATCCTCTGGTGCCCCCAGGCTGCCAGCACGGTGCAGCCTGGGCCAAACTAATCACGGCTGTTCCGGAGGCTTCTGCAGGGTTCTGCGCACCCGGCTGCATTCAGATTACACGCACCAGCGCCCAGCCCTGCTCACTCCAAACAGAACGAATCCATTCATTAACACCAAGGCCAATTAAAAAGTAGGCATGCTCCCAATAAAGAAATCCCCCAGGCCAGACATTCTCAGCCCTTCCCAGGAAGCCTTGCTAAGCGACCACTGCCCAACGCAGCGTGGCTCCTGGGGGACAAACAGGCAGAGGGAAGGGAGAGAAGCTGGACAAATAGCCAGCACTATTCCATTTCCCTAGCAATGACAAAAGGTTTGTTCATTGGCGCCCTGGAACCCTCACAACATTAATACAGCATTAAGCCCCACACAGCTTGCCTCAGACCAAGTTTTATAGAGATCCCACTCGTGTATTTTCATTAAAGAGCTTAATATCCAAGTGACAGAGAGAAAGAGAGAGAAAAAAAACCTGCCTTCCCATTATAGGCTCTATAAAAGCAATATTGTAAAAAAAAATCACCATTGAGTTATTTACACAGCCAAAGATGTAATCAGTATTTAAACACTCCCTGGGAAGACACTTCTTGTGGTAATGCCAGTCACATCAATAGCCAGATAGGCAGCTACTATTCAAATTCTCTTGGGATCCTAGGACACCGGGCTTCTTTTGTCAAGGAGAAAATCCCAGGGCCCCCTAATTGTCATGTCCCCCAAGGGTGAGGACTCAACACACATATAGGGAGAAAGACTCAAGCCACAGCAAAGAGGCCCCTGCCAGAGCTCACACAGGGCTTGTGTGTGTGTGTGTGTTGTGGTCTGCTATATCTGTAATTCATTTGGTGTGTCTTACCCAGTTGGGTTATCAGTATGTTGCCTATCCAATAGTGGTTTTTAATCTCACTATTTGTCCTTTATTTAGGCCAGCATGGCATGGCTTCATGATCTTAAGTTATTCAACAGCTGATGTCCATGGTATCTATGACTTACCCCTCCCTTTAATTTAGTTTATTTATTTATTGCTGAGTGATGTATATACACATGTGTACCATTGTGGGTGGATTATTATTTACCAATGAGATTTCTTAGACAGTATCTCTAATTGACCCTGAAGCTGGACTGACAGCCGTCAAGCCACAATGAGCACCCTGTCTGTATCACCCACAGTACTGCAGCTTATAGGTCTGATAGGCTACATGAGTGCTGCAGATTTGAACTCAGGTCCTTATGTTTGTGCAGCAAGCACCCTTACCAACTGAGCCATCTCTCTGACTTAAGTAAGCCAGGGAGATGTAAGAAGTAAGCCTGTCATGACTTACTTCCAAGGCTCAGCTTTTTCCAGATTGGGTCGGTGGGAGTCTGCAAGCAGGCTCCAGGTGCTCCTATCAGACCTGTCACTATGTGAACACGTCCAGGCTTTCTGCAAGGTTCTTTTGTTGCTTTAATTGGCTTCACTTATAATTAGCTGGGGTTCTATTGCTTAATCACTCCCCCTCTGATAGTATCTTGCCATTGGCTTTGTTCGTGGCTGAGTCTTAAGCCTCAGAAATGGTTCAAGCGCAGATAAGCACTTAAGAGCCATTCACCCACTTTGGGTGCACTCGGTGGGGAACAGGCATCCATGGGCATCTCCGTGGGCTCTCCTGGTGTCCAGTCCTTTTCTGGCCGCAGGCTCGTGCCCTCTCCTGGGCAATTCTGGCCTGTTAATCTCTCATAGAAGGTTTTGTTCATATGTTAACGGGTGGACTGGGCCCGCTAGGGGCTGCCCCCAGGCTCAGCTTTCACTAGCCCTGGGCTCAGCTGCTCATTGCTGTGGCACCTTTGTACGGTCCTTCAGAGAGTCCTGGCATAGAGCTCCAGCTGCCCATGGCTGTGGCCCTGCTAAGGCACATATTGTCCACTTTCTCTCTCTCTCTCTTTCTCCCTAGTCTTCCGAGTTTCATCCTACCACCTCTCCTCTTCCTTCTCCTCCTCCTTCTCTCCCCACCCTTCTCTCTCTCCCTCCCTATTATTATTCTTTTTCCTTTTTTTTTTTTTGGTATGTTTTGGAGACATAATTTCACTCAGCAACTCAGGCTGGGCTTAAGCTCACCATCCTCCTGCCTCGGCCTCCCCAGCAACAGGATTATAGGCATTTACCGCAGTGCCCTTTCTCAGGATCATCTCTTTTCCCAGCAGCTTGCACACAGACTGTGCCACGGGATCCAGTGCTGAGAGTCCGTAACCCAAGATGTAACCCATTAGGAAGCATGATTCTCTGCAGAAGTCCAGAGAACTGACTTGGGACCACACTTTGGCCATCTTGGAGGGGCTTTGGCTTCCTGGAGAACTGAATAGGTGCAGACAAAGCCTGCAACAAAGCCATGCTTCAGCTGTGAGAGTGTCCTAACACGGAAGTCAATGCTAGCCTCCCTTCAGACCCCTTCAGCTCCAGCAGGAGAGCCTCAAGCTGCATGGAACCCTCCCGAAACACCAGCTCCATGGCCGCATGTCTACCTCATACTGCACCAGGAGGTTCACTGTGCTTAGCTTTTATTCTGACTGTGCAGGCCTCGTCGCTGGAGAGAGCAGCATCATTTCTCCCTGCTTCGGCCGAATGCCTCTCACCTGCTGCTGTTCTTGGTCCTGGGGCACTGTCTGGAAGCCCCTCTGGCTGACAAAGACTTTACAAAGACAATGCAGATACCCTTAGCATAGCATGCCTTTCATTCCCATGCAGCACCAGGGCTCCCCAGTGTTTCTGATCACCCACTAAGCTTGGCCCTCAGGACCTGGTTCTGCAGCTGCCACCCCAAAGCTACCCTGAAGCCATTCTGGATTTCCCTGGTGATACAGAGAGCTGCTCCTGCATGGTTCTTGTGCCCTGGGCACCCTGCATCCCCTGTTAACTGTGAGTTCTCTAGATGCACGACCTTGGTATAGGCTTTTCCTGAGAAAAAGAAAGGTGTGAACTTGTGCTTCTGTCCTTGGGTGGTTCCTGCCCAGAGCTGGCAGCCCTCCCCCGAGATGGGACAAAGGGTTCATGTTAAGCTTGACAGGCCTCTTGCCTCTGTGGCAATAGCTCTGCCAACATGTGAACTCTGCCAAAGCGTGGGGGAAAAAAAAAACTATGTACAATGGGTGCCATCTTGAGCCTTGAAATAAGCCTGAGGGTTTGGCTTTGAGTCAATTTCCCCCAAAATAATACTATCTACTTTTCTTGCAGATTCTCTGACTCCACTTCTGCCCAGAGAACATGGAGGGGAGGAAAGTGCGGGTGTCCATCACCTCTAGGGCCTTCCAGCTCAGAGGCCTGCAAGAATCAAAGGTGACATAGCAGGAACAGCCTAAGAGAGAGGCATTAGAGGAAGGGAAGCGGGAGGGGAGACAGACCAACAGCCCTAGGCCATCTTGAAGTGCTGGCTGGTGAGGGGACAGGTGAGCTAAAACAGAAGCATTGCTGTGACAAAGGCTCAGGTGGAGAGAAGCAAGCTGTGTGGGTAGAGAACTGAAGGAAGGGCTCACACTGGCAGATGGTCAGGGCAGAGATGCATACAGAAGTGACACTTCTCAGTATGACTTACAATGAGCGAGGGCTAGCATGCAGATAGGGAAATCAAAACAGCACACACAGAGGTCCGGGGCCAGGAAACAGGACAGCGGATGTTGCCGTCAGAAAGAATGTCAGCTTGGTGTACTATAACCGAGTGTTTGGAAAAGGCTGGATGGTGTGGTCCTGGCTTGGATCTTGTACTTCAGCACTGCTCTAGCTGGTGACAGGCCTGGGCGACAGAGCAGGAGAACCTGGGGAATAGGTAAGATGTGAGGCTTACTGGCTGTGTGTCTATGGGCTCAAGGGAATGACTTCCAGAAAGTATAAGTTTAGGAGACTCTAAGCACAGGTCCAGTGTGTCGCACTCATATTCTCCTAGAGTGTTGGAACATGTGGTATAGTGTGGTCCTGAAATTACAAAAGTGGGAGAAGAGGGAGAGCAGGGGAATGGGAACAGGGGAGGGGACAGGGGAGGGAGAGAAAAGGAGGAAAAGTAGGAGGGGAAGAGCAGGGGAGGGAGAGCAGGGGAATGGGAACAGGGGAGGGGACGGGGGAGGGAGAGAAAAGGAGGAAAAGTAGGAGGGGAAGAGCAGGGGAGGGAGAGCAGGGGAGTGGGAACAGGGGAGGGGACGGGGA
This sequence comes from Pachyuromys duprasi, assembly GCA_028658305.1. NCBI lineage: Eukaryota > Metazoa > Chordata > Mammalia > Rodentia > Muridae > Pachyuromys > Pachyuromys duprasi. Next base: position 119,001,041 of record CM053766.1, read on the forward strand.
GGGAGAGAAAAGGAGGGAACGTGGGAGAGGGAGAGCAGGGAGGGAGAGCAGGAGATGGGTAATGGGGAGGGGGGCAGGGGAGGAGGAGTAGGGGGCAGTCATTATGAAAACCCACTAGCCAAGCAGTGAGCCATGTGTCCCAGGACTAACAGTAGAACTCCAGAGTCACCTCCAGTGTGGGTCCCCAGCTGCTCTGCCCCCTCTCTCTTCTAGGAAAGACAAAACCAGTGCTTTGACAAAGGCAGTTTCTTTTTATTTTATTTTTTACTAATTATACTTTATTCACTTTGTATCCCCCTATAGCTCCTTCCCTCCTCCCCTCCCAAACCCACACTCCCTCCCTCTTCTCCCATGCCCCTCCCCAAGTCCATTAATAGGGGCTGTCTTCCTCTCCTTCCTTCTGATCCTAGTCCATCAGGTCTCATCAGGAGTGGCTGCATTGTCTTCCTCTGTGGCCTGGTAAGGCTGCTCCCCCCTCAGGGTGAGGTGGTCAAAGAGCAGGACAATCAGTTCATGTCAGAAACAGTCCCTATTCCTATTACTATGGAACCTACTTGGACACTGAACTGCCATGGGCTATATCTGTGCAGGGGTTCTAGGTTATCTCCATCAATGGTCCTTGGTTGGAGTATCAGTCTCAGAAAAGACCCCTGTGCCCAGATTTTTTGGTTCTGTTGCTCTCCTTGTGGAGCTCCTGTTCTCTCCAGGTCTTACTATTTCCCACTTCTTTCATAAGATTCCCTGCACTCTGCAAAAGGTTGGCCATAAGTCTCAGCATCTGCAAAGGCAGTTTCTTAGTTAACCTTTGAACACAGGATAGGGACAGCAGGTCTGGAGTCACAGGGGAGAGGAGCAGAGAGCACAGATGTCATCCAAGGAACAAGAAGCCAAGGACAGGTGTGCTGCCAGGGGCACTGGGGGCAGGCAAGAGGGTCTTTGTTCTGTTTTTGTTTTTCCCAAAAGTACATACAAAAGTGTCACAGTGAAACTCCCTTTTATATTATCCAAAAAGCTAGAAATTGAAACAAAATCATTTTCAAATGTTTAGTATTGCTTATGGATGACAGGTGACATTCTCATGTCTCAAAAGCACAGGTCTTTCTTTTCTTTTCTTCCTTTCTTTTCTTTCTTTTCTTTCTTTCTTTCTTTCTTTCTTTCTTTCTTTCTTTCTTTCTTTCTTTCTTTCTTTCTTTCTTCCTTTCTGTTTTTGGTTTTTAGATACATGGTTTCTTTGTGTAGCCTTGGCTGTCCTGGACTCATTTTGTAAACCAGAGATCCACTGCTTTTGCCTTCTTCAGTACTGGGATTAGGTATTTTTCATTAGTATTTTTAAAAATCTATTTACAAATGATCTTGTTAATCATGTTTAAATTTTCTATTTGGCGAGGCCACAGAATGTAATGTTATAATAATTGTGTAAACATTTCTGATAGAATGCTCAATGTATATAAGATTCTGTTGTTATACAAAAGTGAAAAGAAAAACCAAACAGATGAAAAATGACTTGACAGTTAAGTGATACATCTCATGGATTCCACAACTATCAAAAGACAAGTCCATTACCAGCAGCCCTTGCTTGCATGCAGAGCACATGGGCTCAAGTGTGCACACATCCATACAGCTGGGAGGCCGACAGGCATGGCAGCCGTAACACCCTACAACAGGGAGAAAAAGCACACTATGAGTCTGTGTTCTGAAGCAAGCCAGCCTTGGTACTAAAAAAATCAAACAAAAAAAAATTGCAGTGAAATGAAAGGCGGACACCTTTGAACTCTAAGTCCAGAGGGCCTAATGAAGGTTCTGACATGGCCACGCTGACTTTATCTCAGCAGCACGAGTTGGGTCCAACTGCAGAATGTTTATTAGTGTAATTTCCATCATCACTGATTAAAAGAGAACTGCATGGTTATCTCACGGAAAGGGGAAAATCCTGACAAAAGTTTTGCAAAGTGAGATTGGCAGGGCTTCCAGCATTTCATGAGAGGTATCTTTAAGAAATTTCCAGCAAACATCACTTGCAATGATGGACCATCAGAGCCATCGCCTTTTAAATTAGGAACAAGACAGCTATCCGCTATTAATTTACACCTCTATTTAACATCGCCTAATGAACAAGAAAGAAGAACCAGTGATTAGAGAGAGATAATTAAGATTAGCATCGCTCATAGATGCTATGATTCCTCCCCCTCCCCGCACTGACAAACTCCAAGCAATCTACAGCTTATGAGAAACCAGAAGCTGAACAGCTTGGTAGATATGAGATAAATTTACAAGTGTCCACAGCATTCAACACAGCAGAACCGGCAGAAGATTATTTAATAAGAAATAATGTGTGGAGCGCTTACAGAGCGCCCAGGAGAAAGCCCAGCCAGGGGTATGCAAAGAGAAAACCGTCCATTACAGGACTCCTAGGACACATGCACTCTCTGAGAAACAGCCTTCTCATAAATATGCAGGTTCTTAGTTCTTACTTAATTGGACCAAAGTTTCACAGAACTCCCCATCAAAGCTTCAGCTTTTTTTTTTAAAAGCAGACATTTCCAATTTTCTATGGAATAACGGAGGAGGTGGGATGGGGCAGATGGACTGGGGAGAGCCGGTGGGAACCTGCCAACATTCTATCCAGCACAAGCACAAGAGGAGGAGGTTTCCTACCGACACCGGCGCAGTTGAGTGCAGATATCAGAAACCTGTGGTATTTGCTACTTTTTACTTGCTGTGACCTAATAGCTCAAAAGAAGCAAACTTGAGGGAGGGTCACCCACTGTCTACCCTTCTCTCCCATGGCAGGGGAGGTGTGGTGTGTGAGGCTCTTGGCTGGGCAGCAGAGGCCCAAGGCTCTTTGCACATGTCTCAGCATCTTAGGAAGCACAGAGGGATGAATGCTGGTGTGGCCATCTTCTTTTTTCTGACTTGATCCACCTGGGATACCATGACCCGGTGCAGTTCATGTTCAGGGCAGTTCTTGTTCACTAAAGCCTCTGGACAAACCTTCCCGGATACAGGCACAGGTGGCTCCTGAACTCCAGTGAAGGTAACAATCAAAACCAATAATTGCCTGAACACATCCATGAGAAATGCACGTGGGATTTCACATGTCTGGTGCTGACAATCCGTGGGGAATGGCGCTTCTGCCCAGTGAGCTAAGGGACACAGCAAAAGACTCTCACAGATGGCATCATATCAGACATCTATCTCATAAGCTTCCCTTATTAATTTTGGAAGGCCAAGAAGACTTAAATGCCCCAAAAGCATGGGCTCTGAGAGAAATCTTAGATGTAAATGTGGTGGAATGTTCATATGACCTTGGGTTAAGGGGAGATTTCTGAAGTGAGACACAAAAGCCCCTGTCTATACAAAACATGATCGATCGCTTCCCTGCACTCAATTAAGAATGGGTGTTTATCTGGAGACATCACAACGATGCTAATGGAAGGACAAGGTGCCTATTGGAGATGACAGTCACTGCATGCAAACCTAATAAAGGACTTGAGTTCAGGGTATTTGAACACCTTTGCAGATAGTAAGAAAACGCCGACATGCAAGTGCGTGAAAGAACCCGACTGGGAAACCAAACAAAAACCACAAAGGAGGAAAAACTTTCAGCAGCTGTGGGCCAGTGTGAACTTCATTACAGTCTTGGGAAGCACAGGGAAATCACCCAACCGCAAAGCACAGCATTCCTGAAGTCTCTGAAAGAAACACTTGGGAATGGCCCCGGGAGATGACTTGGTCCCCAGGACGCTTGTAAAAGCTGTTTGCACGTGTCTTTAAACCCAGCACTGGGGAAGCAGAGAGGGAAGCATCCCTGGGGTTCATTAGCTAGCTTAAGTGGATCCGTGAACTCCAGACTCAGTGAGAAACCCTGTCTCAAAAAATAAAGGGAGGGCTGGAGAGATGGCTCAGTGGTTAAGAGCACTGGCTGCTCTTCCCGAGGTCCTGAGTTTGGTTCCCAGCACTTACAGGGGGTGGTTTATGACTGCCAGTATCACACACACACACACACACACACACACATACACACACAAGCTGAGGAAAGGAAGGTATTCATGTCACAAAGTAACTAAGTCTACTGTGCTATCACAATTGAACCCCCAGATTCTGGGTGCAAATGGCTGACAAACTGGTGTGGAAGAGCATAGGAAGGCAAAAGCTGGAGACAAATCAACTGTCCATCCAGGGAAGGATGGATAATGATAGTAATTATAGAAAAAACTCTATACAGCAGTGAAAATGAGTCAACGGCTTGTGGCCAAAGCTGAGTGAATACAAAACTTAAAACCTCCTCATATGCTGTGCGCCCTGACCCACAGCAATGCCTCAGGAGCACCAGCAATGTTTATTTCACCACAGGAGACGGTGCTGAGGCACAAGGAGCTTCCAGCTTGCATAAGCACTCTGGCCCTCCATGTGTGTGTGTGTGTGTGGAGGGGTACAAACCTAGGAAGGGTTTCTGAGGCATCATGGGACCCTTTCCTACTCTATATCCCAGCACTGAAAGTGAAAATCCAACTCAGCAGTCAGGTCGTGTGCTCCATCTTTAAAAAGCCCAAAACAGGATGAAAATGGACAAAGTGTGTAGAAGGGGAGTGAGGGCTCAACTGCATGGAAGGGAGGGGCAGGACGAACAGGGGGGCTCCCATTGCACTAAGGGGTCAATCGAGAGTCTCAGCCTGAACTCTGATCCGCAAGGCAGTCCTCCTGGGGTTTGAATGACATGGTCCTTCCGATAGTCCAGCTGGTGTTCGAGATAGGGTGGGTTTGGTTCGGCGCTGCCAGGCCGTGATCTCTAAACCTTAGTTTGAATCACAGCCCCCTGAGGCAGCTGGTTTCTAAGCATGAGCCATTAACTTAGGGAATTGAGGCAGAGACTGGGATCTGCATCTCTAGCAGGAACTGGTGCTGGTCCTGATACCCTGAAATCCACAGTGGGGAGAACGGTTCTCCTGGGGGTAACCAAGGTCTGCACACCTAGCTTCAAGGAATGCTCACGGGACTAGGCTATAGGCTGGAATCCCAGCACGTCAGTGGATCACAGTCATGCCCTACCCATGTGTACATACTTGCAGATGCCACTCAACATTGGCCTGCAAGCCAGGAAAACGGCAGGCAGTGGGAGAAGGAGGATGGCCAGGCAAGTACCCTGCCTCCTTGGCACCTCTTCCTGACCATAGGGCATACCTGATAGAAGAAGGAGCTGAGCCATGCTTGTCCAGGGAGGATCCCGAGCTCAAGCAGGGTCATGAATATTCATGGTCATATCTAAAGGTGTGAAGAGTCCTTAGAGCAAGACCAGGCCGAAAGCCTTTGAGAACCCTATCTGCTGCGATTTACAGTGAGTGTCCAGAGCAGGTGTGCGCGTATTTGCCCTGGGAGACAGCCTTTCTCAGAGGCCTTTCACTGGACATGACTTCCAAATTAAGTAAGCAAAGAGGGGGCCAAGGAAAGGGGGGCCTTCCCAGAAGACCTTGCTTCAGATAAGATGTTGGTTCATGGTTATTCAACAGGAGGGTGTAAGAAGCTCTGAAAATTCTAGCTAAGGGGCCATTTGGAGGCATGGTTTTTGCATCTGGCCTTCCAACCCACTGACCTGCAGGAGTGCTTGCTTCACTACCCTGCCTCGCTGACTTCACCTTCCCTGAACAGCCCTGAGCACTGGCCTCGTTTCCCTCCTCAGAGGGGCAGCAACACACACGCACAGTTGCATCTGTGTGGACTGGGCCATCTCAGGCAGACTCCATCTGCTTCACCCTTTGGCCCCCAAAGCACAGTTCAGTGCTTGGTGAATGGATGCTCAACACTATTCATAGAATGAATGAGTAGATAGCTAATGAATGAACAAGGGAATGAGGGTAGCCACTGTCCAGCAGCAACTCGCAAAACCTCAAAAGTATTAGAAACTCAGAAACCACTCTAAGGCTTAGATGTAGCAGGTTTCACCCGTATGACGATAAAGTTCAGATGTGGAGAAATCCTGGGTCATCTTTATGTCCTGTGTGAGAGCATCAGAATCCAAAGCCATTCCTCAGGCTTCCAGGACCAAGTAACAGATGTGCTGTGTGGCCATTACAGAGGGATCTCATTGTTCACACTTTGGCAGTTGGTTGTGAAATCCCTGGATTACCACTCTGTGAGGCCCACACTCTCCAGAACATTCTTTTACTTATAGCTACCTGACTTCAGCCCCACTGAAACTCCAGGAGGTAGACTTCCCGAGCCTCGCCCCAGGAGCCTCACTCTAAGAAACACCCTGGCAGTGACCCAGGACTGAGCTGTCCTCACTTTAGGCATTGGGCTGCATTGCTGGCTTCCTGGTGACCGTGTGCTCTTTTCTTGGCTTCCCTCCCATTCCAGACAGATCCAATCTCCCTGCCCTGCTGATAGCACTTTTCCCCATGACTTAGGAGACCATCACCCCAGGCATGTACCTCCTCTTTACCTTCATGCCCCGCATTGTCCCTCGCCTGGCTTTCCTAGCTCCTCTAGATTCAGTCCAAATGTCTCCCCCCTGCAAAGGCCTTTGCTGGCTTTGCTGAAGGTGACCCAGAAGCACTATGTCCTTCTTTACATAGTGGCTACTTTCTTCTTCAGCTTCTGCCCCTATGAACTGCTCGTGTTGGATGGACATTGGCTTTGGGCTCCCCTCTCTGGCCCTAGAAAGTGTGGGCTCCACGAAGGCAGGTACCTGGTTTTCTTGCTCTGCACTGATACCTGGGGGCTCTGAGCAGGGCTTGGGCATAGGAGGGAGTCAAATCCTGGACCCATTTCTCTGCAAGGCAGAGTTACAGGTACCCCAAGGCTCCATCTATGGATCCTGAAACCCATGCCTGGGCCTGGAGATGATCAGTTGGGGTTGTGGTGATGGGACTCATTGCATTCTATCCTTGGCTTCACACTACAAATACACAAACACACACACACACACACACACACATTCTCTCTCTCCTTACACCCTTTGCTTACCTATTTATATCACCTGCTACTTAGCTGATGCCTGCATGGGGAGGAAATAGGGTTGGCCAGCTTCATACTCCACACTAGCCGGAAACTAATGTTAATGGGGACTATCACCTGTCTTGCAGACAGCCGATGGCCAGCACTGAGCAAATGGAGGCCTGGGAACACGACTGAGAACTAAAGCTATATCCAACTCCCAGGAAAGTCACACCCCACGGCCCAGAAGAAGCTGTCTCTTTGTGTCTAGAGGGTCCATACCCCTTGTAACTGGAAAGAAAAGGAAGGGCAAACCATGGCTCCCTCTCTCCAAATCTGCTTGTCCATCACACTGTGATAGGTCATGGCTCTCCAAAACTTTACTTTTACCCTGAGAGCGTCTTCTTTATCCAGCTCTCAGTAAGTATCAGGAAATAAATCATGATGGAAGGAGCCCACAGCTTACATCTTCTGCTCCAGGAACACACATTAGTCTATTGTTCTGGCTTCCTCCACAGAACACGTGTGTCTACCTCTGCCATCTGTGTCTGCCTGTACTTTGGAAGCTCTACCAGATTCTGAGCCCACCAGCTCATCTCCTAACTGCAGGAGTGCACGGCCCAGGTCTCTGCTTATAGACAAATCCAGGATGCTCTATGCCTGTAACCCTTGGTCTCCCAAGTCCCACGTGTCACCTGCCCGGCATGTTAAGTGCACAGAGGTTGGACATAGCAGTCTCTCCTGGGTCTTAAGGACTCAACCTGTCTCTTGGGTTAAGTGACAAGAGGAAACTGCACAACCCTTTATAGTCCCCTAGGGCCATTCTCCTGCCAAGAGTTCCTGGTTTCATCTTAAGTTATTATTTGCTATTCCTTCCAGAAGGGTCTGGTTTCTGCTGTCTTTCCTTCCAGGATTTGTACCCCCTTGCTAATCTCATCTGGGTTTATTGCTGGTCATTCTCACAAACAAATAAACAAGCAAACAAACAGATAAATAAATTACTAACTTTCTTGTGACTGGAAAGTTGGCTTAGGGCTGACTGAATACTGTTCTTGCAGAAGAGCCAAATTTGATTTCCATCACACATGTTGGATGACTCCCCTGCAACTCCAGCTGCAGGGGATTTGACTTTATGTTTCATGGGCACCTGCACGCACATGCACATTACCCCCCCCATGCATTATGTATGTGTGTATATATATATGTGTGTGTATATATAATATACATGCATACATATATACACATATGTAATTAAAAATAAACTCAATCTTAAAATTAAAAAAAAAGATTTTTCTTTCCCAGGCTTTTCCCCACAAGTGCCATATCCTGGCCAAAAAATCACCATCTTCTCTGGATTTCCCTCCACCATTACCCCCTTCATCTGAACACAGGGCACAGGGCAGACTCTGATGGGCAGTTAGAGCACCATGCACCCTTAGAGTTTTCCCTTTCCTCCTTCTCTCCGGGGAAAATGGAAACCTGAAGGGTGTGGGAATGGAGAGGATGCTTCTAAATCCCTCAACAACAAAGAAAAGAGCCAAGGGCCTGCAGTGGCGGGGCTGTGGTGTTGCATGCCTCATTTGTTACTTTGTGGGACATAACAAAGACTACAGCCTGGACCCCAGTTCTCTTGGGACCTACCATTCTGGGGGTGGTGGGAACAAATCGACCTTGTCTTTTCAGCCATCACTGTGTGGGGAAGTGTGTATTTTAAAGGCACACTTTAGCCAGGCATGGAGGTACATGCCTCCGATGCCAGCACTTGGGAGGGAGAGAAAGGAGAATCAGAAGTTGAAGGCTATCCATGGCTGCAAAGTAAGTTTGAAGATAGCCCGGGCTACAAAAGCACCTGTCTGGATAAACAACAGAAATCACATGTTCTTGGTGTGACCCTGAACTTGGACCTGGGTGCTTTATACTGTGGCATTCTCAGGGCAGGTGGATATACACAGAGATGTACATGTAGGGATAGTGGGACTGACCATTGAGGGACCCCCGCTACCGGAGACCCCAATTCCTGTGGAAGGGAGTAAAAAGAGTAAAGAAACTCCTCAGGTTTACAAGGCTTTCTGAGGTCTTCCTATAGTGGGGATGTGTGAGCTCACTGCTTGTATGAACAGAAAGCCACGATGAGAGGTCAGAGACCCGGAAACTTCCTTTGAGGTAATGAACTCCAGCTGCCCAGGAGTGAAAAATGGGCATGAGTTTTGCTGTAAGATTTCTGGGCTTTATTGTCTGATCTCTCAGCCTCCTGACCAACCAGCCAGTTTTTTGACAGGCGTGAGTAGTCTCCTTAAGACCCACTTTGCCCCAGGCTCTAATTCAGTCCGTTCTATAGCGGATTCTGCTGCACCAAGGAGCAAATGTCTCCCTCCCTCCTGCCAGACCCTGAGTTGAAATTTATGGAAAGCAGTCTGTAGGACGGCTCCCCATGGAGAGGAGGTTTTGTACAGCTTTATGGAGGCTTCCTCTCCTTCCTTCTTGCATTAATGGGATTGTTCCCTTTGGTAAGAATTACTGTCTTCAGCCCCAGGCCAGGCTCCCTGTTGCCTGATGCTCCTAAACCCAGCCCGTAAAAATAGAAGCAAATCTGTTTCAAGGTGAATTTGGCATGAGGTGTCCAGTGGACCAGGAAGACCAAGAGTTCTGCCCTGGAAGCAGAGTAACAAATGTGTGCATACCTGTGCCCAGGGGCTGGGTTTTAGGTTTTTCTAATTAACAGTGTGCTGTTGATTGGTTTAAAACACTCTCCTCTAGACTCCAAAGCAATGGAGAAAGAGGTAATGAAAAACCGTCATTCTGCCTTTGCTCAATACACACGATGGCATGGTTACTGGGTTTGGGCCCTGGGGTGCTGGGGTGCAGCAGGCACTTTGTCAGGTATGGGCTGACCTTCTAGGGGAGCCTAGAGTCCATGACATGTCACAGGGCCTGGGGTGAGCTTCCCTGAGGCCCACCGTATGCTAGGTGCTTGGGCTCAGCGCTAGGCGAGGCACTGGGGATGGGGGGCACAACCCCGATGAGCCCCCAGCCCTGGGCTGCGGGTGAGGCCAAGAAGCCAGTCACTTGTCATTCCAAACCAACCACCCGGAGGAGAGCTTTGCAGGGAAATGTGCAGGAAAATGATCTCGGCGGATCAGCTTGCAGGGATCTGTCAAAGTTCCCGCTTTCAGACAAAGGAAAATGAGAACAATTCTTCCTGACGGTCGTTAGTGTGATTTTTCTGCTGCAGTGAGCAGCTGGGGTGCACAAGGCTGTACAACCCAGCACCGAGCCTGGTCTCCGAACACAGTAAGCAGAGACTGAATGTCTCCCCCAACCCCAGTACTTGCTAAGGACCACCAAGTGCTCAGAGAAGGACCTGCTGTGAAGGACACAGTGACAAACAGAAAGTAGTGTCACTGACCTCAGGGACTGAATTCAAGATCTGAAACTGCAGACTGACTGCTAGGGGCTTCTGCTTGGCATGGCCAGCACAGTTTCTGAAAATTTTAACCCTGTGCCCTTCCTGTCTGAGATTAGGAGGTGTCACTGTTTCTCCTTTCTTCTGAAAATATGAAGATTGCCAACATGCAACTCATACCTGTAACTTTCTGTGTCCCAGGCTTGCAGGGTCAGGCCCTGGTGGTGGTGGTGGTGGGTCAGGGGGAGGGATGGTGGAGGGGGAGTTTGGAACCAAGAAGAACCAGTAGAAAAAGACACATCAAGTGTTAAGGCTGGAGGGTAAGGAACACCATGTGTAAAGTGAGGGGGATGCAGGGTCAGAGCAAGAGTTTCCCAATTGGTCAGCACTATGGCAGCACAACGGAGGTATCAGTTGGTCTTGGAAAACCATGCCCTGTTCTTCCCAACTGAAACGGCATCTCCACACAGGCTGGGGAGACCCTCAATGTCAGGAAAGGCCCAAAGCCTGAGCAAGACATGGTGGCTAGCGACTGAAAGAAAAAAAGCCAAAAGCCAACACATGGGAGGCCAACACATGGGAAGCAAGAGGTCAGAAATGCAGGGTGGGACAGGACTTTCTAGCAGTCTTTCCCATGGTAGCCCAGGCTTGCCTCCATCTGCAGGCTCCCGCCAGCATGTAGAGAGGGCAGGATGTGGAAGTGGGGGTAGCAATGATAAGCAGGGCACATCGCCCCCGTCATGGTTGATACTTATCCAGGGGGATGCAGCCAGCTAGACTGTTCAGACCTTTACAACACACTCTCCCTAAAGCCCACCCAACCCTACAGAGCTTCCACAGGAGGAGGTGAAATGCCAGCCAATCTCTGAACTTCATTCCCCCTCTTTTCAAGTTTGCTCAGTCAGTCCCTACCAGATGCAATGTGCTGACTACAACAGTCCGAAACTGGCTGATTTTTTTAGTTGTTTTCCATTTTTTTTAAGGAATATTTCCTAATAGATGAAAAAAATTCCTTTTCATGCTTCACTAATGCAAAAACAGCTGAACCAATTTAGCTCAAACTTCCTCAATAGCTTGTTACAATCCTAATTAAAATATTCACATACGGCACAAGCTTTGGGGAACATAATATCGTGCTGTCAGTCAAATTCGGCCTGAATATTTACAGCCAGCTAAACAGAAAATCAACAGCATGGCTTTTGCCCTTTGTTGCCTCTTGAAGAAAATGAAGTCAGACAATTAACGGTGAACAGATAGAGGTGCAGAGGAGGCATGGCATTTCTTCGCTTGGCTTAACTCAAACAAAGGGGCCGGAGGGCTTTCACTCCCGGCTGTGCGTGGGGCAGGTCAGAGCTGCGGCCTTCATTTTCATGAAGCCTGAGGTGGTGACATTCTACTCAGGGGTGGCTGGAGGTGTGTAAGAGACAAAATGAGCTGAAGCCCAGCTGCCTCTCTTGGCTGCAGCACCTGGGTGGAGAGTGAAGCCCCCCTAGGAAACTGAGCATTCATCTGTGGACAGGAATAACAAGAATTTCCCATGATGCACTTTCTGTGGAAACCTCCCCCTGTCACCTGGTACCAAGTCAGGGCCCTGCAAGCACTCTTATTCCATTTAATTGCCCTAGGACCATGGAACACCCTGACAAAATGAACATTGGGAAGAGAGCTGGGTGTGGTAGCTCATACCTGAAATTCTAACAGTTGGGAGGAATTTGAGGTCAGTCTTGGAGAGAGAGGGAAAGAGTGCAACAAAGACAGAAAGAGACAGAGAAAGACAGAGACAGAGGAGAGATCAAGAGACAGGAACAGAGACAGACCCTATCTCAAAAACCCAAAGCAAACCAAGTACATAATAAAGAACTAGGAGGAAAACATTTTACCTTCCAGAAGAAACTATTTCTAAGTCCATGATAAGCATTGTATACTTTAAATAACCAAATATTCTCTCTTGCCCCTGATCATTTCTAGAACAATCCAGAACATTTCACAAGCCTTCTGATTCATCACACCTAAGATCTTTGTGTCTTGGGCTATGAAGAAGGTGAGCAATTTTTCATACAAAGTGTCCATGGTTAACACTGCTCAGATCTTGTGACTGTGGGAAGTTTGAGTATATGCCAACAGATGCAAGCCAGGCTCAAAGACAGTGTCCATACAGACACGCAGCTCTGTCCAAGATGCCTCCCTTTGCTCATCCCCAGCCGCTGGCTCTTCACGAGTGCATCCTACGCAGCCCAGATGCTTCTCCTGAAGCAGAAAGCCAGATGGCTCACGTGTGCAGTGAGGCCCATACAACGTCAGGACAGACTGGGTGGTTTCCATCTCTGGTGCCCTTCTTGTTTTTGCTTGTCATGGATTCCTAAACTTTCACAAGAGGGATACTGTGCCCACCATCTCCTTCAGTCCTGTCAGGTCACAGCTAGGCTCCAAGGATGTTAAGAGCCTGTGGGGGATTGGCTTTGCTTAGACGTTGGAAGTAGTTGGACACCTGTGTGCTCTCTCTTTTTCTCTCTGCCTCATCCTTCCTGGATGCCTGCTTTCCTGCTCATCTGCTAGGTGCAGAGCTCATCTGAGGTACTTTGATTCTCCAGGGCAAGTGTGCCCACTGCTTCCTGCTGAGAAACTAAAGGAACTAAATGAGAAGCACTTTCCCTCCCTGCTCAGTGAATACGGCCACATTGGAGGGATTTTATTCCCACAGTGACTTCGTTGGAAGTGCTGAGTGAGAAGGGAAACCCCGGAGCCAGCAAGAATTGCGTTGGCTTTGCTTTTCTTCAAGAGAAAATGGCCTATAAAATGATACATGTGGCTCCCACGACGGCTGACAATGCCTAATTAGGAGGGTGCTCTTAAGCATGGGGAGAGGCGGGTGGGGGGAGCAAGTCTCCAGACAGATGGAATAACACTCCTGGGCTCTGCCCCTCCTCAAAGACCATTTTCCTTAGTCTCCCGGGTACTCCCATGGCCACTGACAGGAAAGTATGACATAGAGGCTCTGAGCAAGTATGGAATAGCCCTCGCTGGCACAAAGATGAGTGAAGACCTGCAGGGGACAAAGTTCCCCTCACATCCCTGTCACAGGGATCTGGGCAGATGGTGGAAACGAAGGAGTGTGGGGAGCGCCTTCTCCTCACCTAAGTTGTCTAAGCATGGCTTCAGCAGGGACTTCCACTTGGATGCCACCTGGATAAGCCCTAAGGAGAAATTAGCTCACTGATTCTCACAGGATGTACCAATTAGGAGCACATTACCAGAAAATCCTAGCAGTGGTCAGGCCACACAGAGGCAAGGCCGGGAATTCTTTATCTCTGTGACTGAGCCCAGGATGAGCCCCGGATCTTCTCCTGATGTGGTCTCCCGGCACAGTTGCAGGAAGATAATTCTAGTCCATAGACAGTGATGCTCTGGGTCTCCTCACAGGGCTGGAAGAAAGCTGGAGGTGGTTGCAGTACTGAGTGACAGCCACCTCCACCTGTGACAAGCAAGAATTTCCAGAGGGCAAAGTTGCTCTTTGTTGAAGTTGAGGGTGGGGGCTGCAGAGTTCTCAGCATTCCTGTGAGATTTGCTTTTTGTAGCCTCACTCTGAAGGTGGGTCTTTCAGAGACTGGCAGGGAGAGAAGACATCTCCTCTATGTGCTCCAAGATAAATTTCACCAAAGCAGCCGAGCCAAGGATAACTGCCATTCTCACATGTTTCTGAGGCAGCACAGAAGGAGGGAAAGGGAGAATTAGAATGGAAGCATAGAAGGAGAGGAGGGCAAAGGAAGGGGAAAATGAGAGAAGAACATGGAGGAGTAGGGGGAAGGAGGAGGGAGTAGAGGAGGAAAGAGATGAAGGAGGAGGGAGTGGAGAATGAGGGGGGGGAAGGTGAGGACAGAAACGAGAGAGAGAGGGAGTAGAAGGTAGAGGTTAGGAGAGAGAAGAGGACAGAGTGGAAGGGAAGAAAGGGTGGGGTGCAGGAGGAGAAGGGGAGGGAGTAAGAGAAGGAAGGGAGATGGGCAAGGGAAGATGAGGCAGAAAGAAAGGACATAAGAAGAGGATGAAGAAGAGAGAGAGGAAGAGAAGGAAGAGGAGGAGGAAGGGGTGGAGGGAGAGTAGAATTTACCTAAATGGAAAGCCAGTCTTCAAGAAGTGATTAATCTGAAAGGCGTCCACTCTCAGGACTGTGGCATACAAGCTTGCCTTACAGGAAGACTGTCTTCCAAGGAGCCTCAGTATATTAAGGCAGTTTACAAGGTAATGAGTTTGATAACGGTGGTGGAATGGATTTACAGCCCGAGCTGCAGCCGTTACGTGATCCGTGATGGCCTGGCACATTGCCAGAGGCGGTGAAACTAATTTTAATAGAAGAGGAAATGTTAGTCAGGAGACAGGCTGCTTCAGGGAGGTGGGCTGCCACCTCAGGGTCCTGGGCCTGGTGCCTTTACTGCCACCTGTAACCTTGAAAGTCCCACCTCAACCGCAGCCTAGCACTGTCTGTGCGGGTAAATGGGTGTGTCATTTACAAGCTTGGAAACCCAGGACTTAGTATTGACTCTACAGTGAAGTATAGTCAGGCACAGGGGGCAGTGTGCAAGGGACAGCCAAGCTGAAAGTTAGAAATTGTGGGTGCCAAGAACGCCTCCTTTCGTTGATTTCAAGTGTGGAAGAGGGAAGAGAGGGGTGCTGGAGTCTTGCAGAGACATCTGGAAGTCCTGTGTGTCGCACAGGGTGAAGTGCTCTATCTTTGCCGAGATTTCCAGCATCCCAACATTTTGTGCCATGAGAGAAACAAAACTGTTTCCTGCTCTCAGTGTCGCCCATGCACAGGGTGTCAGGTCATTGAACACTGTTTAGTTGAAGAGCTAAGGAGGACAGGAAAAGGCCTAATATCAGACTGCCGGAAGGCAAAGGCAACATGAGACAATCTGGAATAGATAAAGAGCACCCACAAACCAACAAGAAGACGCTTACCCACTGAGGTGGTTGGTTTTGACTGTCAGCTTCAGGTTGGCCTATGGGCATGTCTGTGGGGGAGGGTCTTTATTAAGTTAATTGGAATTGTCCACTGTGGGTGGTACCATTCCCTGGGCAGGGGACTCTGGACTATGCAATAGTGGAGAAAGAAAGCAGAGCTCATGCATTACTCCATTGCTGTCTGTTTTTGGCTGTGGTTGTGATGTGGCAGCTGCTTCAAGTTCCACTGCCTGACTTCCGTGCAGGGATGGACAGCAATCTGGAACTGCGGGGCGCAACCCCTTTCTCACCCACGTTTACTGTCAGGGTATATTATCACAGACATAGCAAATAAAACTCAGACACCTGTATAGAAATACAAAGAGTCAATATAAAACGTTGGGTGATCTACTCTGCCAGTTACTGGAAAAATAAAAATTAAAAAGCATTCCTCTCTTGTAAGCTTTTGTCTGACATTCAAAAAGCTGAGAATACCAAGTGATGCAGATGCTGGATGGATCAAACATGGTCAGGACTGTGACAGGGCGTGCAAAATGGTACAGTGATCCTCAAGGGAGAAGTGAGAGCCTTTGTCATAGCGCAAAGTGCTTCTGCTAGTGAATAACTTCCTGAAAAATGTGAACAGGTGTTTATTCACCCAATAGACACAGGTTCACTAACCTAGGTTTAGTTTAGTGCACCCATAATTTTACAGGAGTGTGGGTAACTCAAAGCCAGTCACATCCCCAACTATCCCACACCAGCACAGTGCTGACTCAGGAAGGCTGCATCCTTGGTGCAGGCAGGTCCACCAGAGCTGCCCCCAACCACACGCACAGGGAAGTTATCCCTGTGTTGGTAGCCTTGGAAAAGGGCTTTGCAATGCTGTAGGTTTCATGAGTTTCCTGAACCTGGTAAGTTTTCTTAGCTTTCTGAGTCTCGCCTCAGTTCAGAGGAATCAGCTGCAAGACAACTGATTACACGGGTGTTGGGTATATTTAAAAATACACACTGGCAAGGAATACTGCCCATCCCCTACTCTCTCCTGCCACACTTCAAATGGGGAAGTGTGAGTCATTGCAGTGGAAACAGGAAGTCCTGGTGTCCCAGTGTTACCAGTAGAAAGTATCCCCTATAGGAACTTTGTGTGTTTCAGTCTTCCCTGTAATTACGAAAAGCACTGGCCTGACTGTGTCCTCTTACAAACTTACTTAAAACATTAGAAGATTTTTTTATGTCTGTGATTATTTTTGTAGTTTTTTTATGTCTGTGATTATTTTTGTAGTTTGTTGTGCAGTTCTCATGGGTAAACGCTGTAGGTGACATCATGTGACAATGCAGGAAGGTGGGACGCAGCTGTGGGGACAGAGTCCGATTCGCTCTGACCGGCAGACTCTGCCAGCGAAGTGTCACCCAGTGCTCCCTGCAGCTAGTCCCAGAGATTTAGCTTTGGTTCCACACTCCTGCCAGTCAAAAGCAGCTGATGTTGAGGGGCTTGAGGTCGTGTCCAGATTTAAAAAAAACAAACAAACACAAAAATCCTACCAGCTGTCGCCAGGCGAAGGAAGGAGCCCACATCTGACGGATGCTCCAGCTGGGCTCATTTTGCCTGGTAAGCACCTGCGATCCTGACTCAGTGAGCATGTGTACACAGGTAGGTGGCGAATTAAAATCACCTCGAGTGCCTGTCTTCACATTTCTTACTAAAGGGGAGCTGCAAAGGTCTAATTCATTTGAAATAACACTGACAGCTGTCATTAACGTTTCCTTCTGCGATTTGTCACAGATATTTATATTTAGATACCACAGGAAGAGCCGTGGGAGTCGGCATCCTGCGATATTCTCCCCTTCTCTTTGGGAAAGCCCAACGAGAGAAATGTGTTGACAGGGTTTTCTTTATTCTTTTCTTTCCTTTTTTTTTTTTTTTTCCTTCTTAGGGAAAATCAGAGGAAGAAGTCAGAGAAGGATGTCTAGATGCCAGGAAGGACTGTGGGCGTGTGTTCATACAGCCACGCCCAGACCCAGTCACCGCTAACACACCCAGGAGTATTTCACCAGGCTGAGGGATGGGCTGTCAAATGGTTAAGTTCAAGGTCACATGGGGCATGACAACCAGAATCGATTGCTGAGTCAGTAAGTCTGTGACATGAGGACTCATACTGGGTCGATAGCTCTGTGGTGGGGTGTGTGTTGGCACGTGGGGGGCCCTTGGTTCGATCCCTAGTTGCTGCAAAGGAGGAAAAAGATCAGAAAATGAACGATAGCTAAATAAGGCTTGGAGAGTCCCAGGCTGAGGAGCAACCAAGGGTGGATGAAGCAGTGGACAACACTGGGAGGTGTGAGCTCCTGAACACACCTGCATGCTGCAAGGAGCAAAAAGCCCTGTGGTTTAGTGTGACAGAGATGAGGGACCAGACTGGCTATCATGTCTGTTTCCACTCAACTTGGCTCCTACTTCACAAGGCCAGGAATCGGCTGTAACCTACCTGCCACACGGCAGCGGAGGAGTCCGATGGCCCAGTAACCCCCTCAAACCACTGTTCCCCTGAAGGGCTCCTCACCAGCTTCCCGGAGGCACTGTCTCTCAGTCAGCTCCCACTCCTGCCTGAGCAGATGCTGAGCCCTGCTCCTTCGTAAGGCTGGATTCCTGTGCCAGGCCCCCCCCAGCCATTCTCCCACAGCTTTCCTGTCTTCCTGCCTCAGTCACCCCCCACCCCCACCCCATGCTACTTCCTCAGCCATCAAAATCCACTTCTGAGGCTTGGCCAGATCAAGCGACTGCTATGCTTCTAGGAGCCACCTGTTCGCTTCCTCTTTGAAGGAAACAGCTAGAGTGGCCCATTTTGTGCTCTACTTTTCCTGCCCGAATCCAGCTGTGCAGCTGCTGCTGCGTGTGACCAAATCCAGCTGTGCTGCCATGTGACCTGTTGAAGTTCTAGAAGGACAACGAAATAGTGCCCCCCCCGCCACCCCCACCCCACAGCGACAGGCTGTGAGCCAGGTCCAGGCTGCACTAAGTCACCCAGGCTCTGGAGCCTCAATTCTTGCAGCTATGACTTCCCCACACCCCATGTTGAATGACAGGACCAGTGAAGAGCCATGTTGTCTTTGCATGAGGGAAAAGGGGAGTGGGTGTCTACACTCTTTCTCCCACAACTCAGCCACATAGAAACTGTTTTTCTAGATGCAGGACAGCCACTGGACAAGATCTTGATTCTCCCCTCTGCAGCCACCAACACACACATTCACCTTCTTACTTAATTCAAAAATTCTAACTCAAAATTGTTCTTTCCACATTTTTGGCCCCCAGCCAAACGAAAGTTACTTTTTCTTTGGCAAAGGCCACTAACCGCAGTTTCTTTTACCTTACTTCATAATCATTTTGTGTCTCATTTCTGGACCTGTGGCAGAGATTCCCCCCTCACCCACAGTCCATTTGCTGAGCAGGAGAACTCTCCGGAGAAGATCAGCTCTGTAGCTGGGGAGCCAGCATTCTCTGCTGACAGCAGCTTCGAAGGCCCCACAGGACACCATGCGCCACCTCTCAGACTGCCCAGAGAGGTTACATAAATATGAAGGGATCAGGGAAGCCAGTTTGACATCCTTAGGCCCCAGGCAAGTGACCTCAAAAGCATAGATGCAGGAGTCTTGAACTCCTCACATTCTTTTGTTGAAATGGATGGGGACAATGTTTACTTAAGATGTTGCATTAGTTACTCTCCTCGTTGTTTAGATAAAATTCTGACAAAAGCAACACAAGGAAGGAAGGAAGGAAGGAAGGAAGGAAGGAAGGAAGGAAGGAAGGAAGGAAGAAAAGAAGGAACTTGGCTCACAGTTTTAATGTACCGTGACAGGAAGACACTGCAGCAGGAGTGTGAGGCAACTGGTCCCACTGCATTGACAATCAGGAAGCAGAGTGAGATGGACCTGGTGTTTGACCCACCTTCTCCTTTTTTATTCAGCCCAGGGTTCCAGACCAGAAAATGGTGCGGCCCCCTTCAGGGCGGAATTTCCACCTCAACTCATTCTAGGCAGCTCCTTGCACACATGCTGGGTGATTCTGCATCCTTTCAAGCTAGCCAATATTAACCATCACGGATGCTGTTTCTATTTGTCCTCAATGACTTCCGAAAATTTTGGAATGGAGACTTCTCACCCTGAATTCCTTGCCTCCCTCGCTGGGCTCTACCACCATCACTGCAGTTGTTTCCCAGCCAATATGGGCTCTGGGAGAGCATATTCCCTCCTGGCAGGGCAGTCCAAGTCTCCCTTCCACAGCAGCATGAATACTTGGAATCCTCTGGTCCCAGCCTCTTGCCCACTGCCCTCCTGGAAAGTAAAGGGCCAGGACTCTTCAGACCAGATATGCCATATTGTGCAGGTCATCCAGCCTTGCTGACCCTGGCACAGGCCCTTCGTAAGGGGCATGCTGAGTAACCCTCTCCTGCAACCAGGCTTCAGTGTGTGCTTGTCATCCACAGATTGGGCGTGTGAGTTGGGAGCAGGCGTGGTGGTGAATTCAGGGCCTCTAGCACAGGCTCTGTGTCTCCAAGGCCTGCCACCATGCAGGCTTTCCCTGCCACTTCTAACACTCTTTGCGTTGCAAGCAACCATTAGGATGCAGGAAGCAGATGGG
Source organism: Pachyuromys duprasi (assembly GCA_028658305.1). Taxonomy (NCBI): domain Eukaryota; kingdom Metazoa; phylum Chordata; class Mammalia; order Rodentia; family Muridae; genus Pachyuromys; species Pachyuromys duprasi. The sequence continues at coordinate 119,020,948 of CM053766.1, forward strand.
CCAGCCATCTTCTGCCAATCACTCCCGATTACTCAGCTTCCTATTAATAGCCCACGACAATTAATCAACAAAGGTGTTTATCATCTGAGGAGAAAGAGCCTGTGTTCTGCAATCAGGGTGCCCGCGTCTTCTTGCCTGCCAGCTCTTGAGCTGTTAAGAACCTCCAGTCCCAGCTCCTTCCTTGCTTTATTATCTGAAGAGGTGAGTGGTGTGGGAAACCAAGTGGTCCTTTCCTGACACCGTGTCGACCATGTATTCTGGGCTTGACTGCTTTGCAATGTCCAGACTTCCTTAATATCAGGCCACGGTGCTACTGTTTTTTTGTCACTAGAGTCACTTATTTCTACCCCAAGTTTATATTTAAAGCGACACTTAGTAAAAGTGGCTATAATGGCTGATGTGTCACGGTTGAGTTAGGAGCTATGTGGAGAGCTCGGGGGCTTACTCCCTTTCTGTCTAAATTCCGAAAGTGCGTGCTACCTTAACTGCTAGTTACATCAGCCTTGGGAACCAGGTCACTTCGAGTCACTGCAGTGGTCCCAGATTGGTACTGGACAGTTAAGGTCACCTCATCTCCCCAGCTAGTAAGACAGGCTCTTGAAGAGGCTAGTAGGGTGGGGGAGGGGGCTATGCCTGGGATTCAAAGTACCCAACCTGTGATTGAGATAAAAATAAATAAATTAAAAAAAAATTACAAAACAAAAAAAAATAAATAAAATAAAAAAAAAATAAAATACATTCCCATTAAAAAAAAAAAAGAGGCTAGTAGGGAGCAAACATACAGAAGGAAGGGTCCTTGGTGTTGGCCTGGAAGCCCTGCTTTCTGCTGATGGCACAGTCACTCTTGTTCGTGAGGTCTTGATGAACATAGGCCTTAAGAGACCAAACACTACAGCTGAATTCTTTGCACATTACCAGAGCTTTCTACCAAAAGAATTAAGCCCAAAACCAGGGGCCAAGAAACCATCATTCCACAAGGTATATCACTCTATGGCATGTGCACCTCATGCCGCCGAGGGTCACTATGAGTGAAACCCAACACAAACTCATAGACTTTCTTAGAATATTACAAGATTGGTTCATGCCTTTTTTATTTTTTTAACTTGATTTTGTGACTCTCCAGCGTGAACTATGTCCTGTTACAATGTCAAAAGATTGGACACGCCTGCTGGGTCCAGCCATTGTTTTATAATGAACAAAAACAAGTTCAATATAAATCACCTCAGAATCCTATTTGGAAGGTCCACAGAGCTGCCTCTGGAAGGAGTCTACAGAAGTAGTAATAGATGCCAACCTTTCCCTATGCTCCTGAGATAGGGGCACCCTTGTGTGGTAGGTAGCTGTGTGCATATGCGGGGGCCTGATTTGGGGAGACGCTGGGGGCGGGAGGGTGTCTGACCCATCCGGATGCTCTCCTAAGACTATCGCCTGGTACCTCAGTATACCACGGGCTCAGGATGTCTGCATCCTCTTCATCTCCCTAAGTCTGTTCCCTACTTGTCTATACTCCGCCGCTCAGACAGCTCTCCCTCCCCAGCCCCGCCTTGCTGATAGGATTACTTGTTTTATACAGTCAGAATGGTATCTCAAGCCTCCTGTTCCATTTAAGGTTCCCAACGATAGGATTACACCTACCTGGGTTTTAAAATTATGTCAAAGAGGCTTTCTGGGAATTATAATTCCTTAATTAACTCATCTTATGCGCAGTAATACCCTTCCTGTTCATAAACGGAGCTTGAAAGCAACGAGGTGGCACTCGGAATGGGCAAGCCAATAACCCATGACAGGGATGCTTCATCAGGGCCTCTCCCTCCTGCCCGCTGCATGTGGGGTGCAGAGCATACTCATCTGACTGGCACGTAGTTGGGGAGCGTCTCTCAGTTCCAGCAGAATATGGACCCTGCTAAAACAGGCTCTGTCAGTTGTGCCCTGCAGGGATTCCTGCCTGGCAGAACACCTGTTAGCCCCCATCACGGACAGCATAAAGGCAAGAGGCTGGCAGAATGCTTGTGTTCCTGTTGCTTGTCCGTTTCCACAGCCCTGAAGCCTCCTCCTACCTCAGTGACTGGCACTGGTTTTATCTGGAACCAATAATTGTATATATTTTTTTTCAGATATTGGGTTAGGTGAAAATCTAACCATTCCTTTATCAAGCCCACAGCTGGACCAGCTTTATGAGATGTTTCAGATCCATAGAAACATGATAGTATATATGCATGTGCGCGCGCGCGCACACACACACACACACACATATGTACATACCACTGAACCAGAAGGTAAGGGAGAACACTCCCCATCTCTGCCTTGGACTCTCAGGAACCATCATGCCTTAGGGAAGAACACCTGTTTTCGTACTGCCCTCAATGCTGGTCCCTCCATCCATGGTAGAAACTTCTACTTGGAAATTAGTCTATTCATTAGTCTGTTCATACTCCCATTTCTACTCCTGAGTATAAATAAAAGAAGTATGTGGAGATTCCTAAAGCACCACATAAACGGCATCAGAAATGGTTTTGTCAGTGTGGATATGCAACATTTTCATGCTTCTCTGGTAGAGCTTTCAAGGAGGGATTGTGTAAGGTCTCTCACAGAGTGTCACCACAGGGTCATGCTATGACTGTTCTGCTTGTCCCATCTGGGCTGTCTTGGTTTGCCCTGGCTGCCTGTCCTTGCTATTATGGATGGCACTGAAATAACTTCCTGTGCAGCCTCCATGGAATCTGTTTATGAGCATCACTGGGCTTTTGATCCAGAAACAGCTACCCCCGACAGCCTTTGTAGGCATGTGAAGTGCCCAGTGAGGTTTTCTCCAGAATTCTCAGCCCCCCAATGTCATCTTCGCCCTCAGGATAGTTCAACATTTAAAAGAATAAATGCATTCTGGGGAACCATTAGTATAATTGAGCAGACTCTCTTTTCAATTTCAATTTTTATCTCTGTGCTGGGCAAATGCTGGCTATTATAAGCAAGGATACAGGAACTGGTCAGTAGGGATTGGCTTCATCTGGAGGGTGAGGGAAGACCAGATGAAAGAAAGGACCACTGAATCTAGGTTAGGAGTCAGAAAAAAGCAGAGAGGGACAATAGTTTGGCAGGAGAAAGGGCAAGAGATGAACCCACGTCATCCTGGTGGGTTCTCTAGCCCCCACAGTTGATGATCAACCAGCTGGATGCCCAATCCTTTCCTTAAACTCCTGCTTGAGTCCCATTCAGATCCAGCTGCCCTGAGACAGGATGCACCCCTTAGAGGTTTCAGCCCTTTCTGCTTATTTTAAATCCCAACTTTTCTCCTCACCAGTGTTTCCCCAACATCCTCCTGAAAGAATCATGATAACTGGGGCTCTGGCTAGTGTGACAGAGCCGGCGGTCAGCAGAGGAGCAGAGGAGCAGCGGAACCCTCAGCATTTCACAGCGACTGATATGTCTCTCCTTGATCAAACCAAAAAGGCAAACTGAGCCCCAGGCCTCTCCGTCTGAGGTAAGAGAGGCCATGCTAGCAATGCCAGGCTCCCCTTGGTCCTGGTACTCTGAAGTCCCACCAAGCCCCATCATTTAGAGCACAGAAGATCCCAATGAAGGGGAGGTTTTGCGCATCTGCCCAGTTAATAGGAAAACTGTAAATGCTATTGTGAGGAAAGCAAACTAATTAACCCCCTGCAGCCACAGAAAACTAAAAACCCCAGGGCAGAAACTCACACCTCTCAGAATTACCAGGGAAAGAAGGAAGCGCCATGCCTGTGCTCACAGCAGTGCATGTCACTGGCACAGGCCGAGAGAGGAGAAAACCCCATAAGTGCAAGCCATGGCTGTAATACATGGAAAGCATGTGGACCATAAAGGCCACAGAATGAGAGGTGGAGCTTTTCAGACAGGGACTCGACATGTGTGAATTAAAGACAAGGGCTTTGAATGTGAACGCTTGTTAGACTCACACATGTAAATGTGGAAGAAATCACAGGGCTGGACTCAGCAGTCAGATCACTGCCGCTGTCATCCCCACGGTTATCATCCTCATCCTCACTGCCATCAGCATCCCTGCAGCACCATCACTATCACCACCTGCAATGTGGTCACCACTATCCTTGACATCCTCACAATCCCCACCGTTATCCCCATCCTTCCCATCATCTTCACCACCATCTTTATTGTCGGTCGTCCCCTTACCATCTTCTCCATTCTCATTCTCGACACCATTATCCTTGACATCGTTACTGCAGTTATCGTCGTGATCCTCACCATCACCCTCATCATCACATCATCATGTTTATCATCATTACCACCTCCATATTAGAATCATCTTATAATCACTTCCATCCTAACCCTCACCACTGTAATCATCATCACTCTTTTTTGTCATCAGTATAGTTATCATCTTCATCATTATCAACACCATCACTACTACCGTCTTCATTATGGTCACCATTATCCTTGCCATCGTCATAATTATCACCTTCATAATCATCATCACTGTCCTTGCATCATCTCCATCACCACCTTCATTATCATCACCATCATCATTACCATGGTTCCACCGCCATCTCCATAGTCATCATCACCACCATCAGCAGTGCTGTCAACATCAACATCATCATCTACATTGTGGTCCTCATCATAATTATCATCCTTACCATCATCTTGACCATCCATCTCCAACTTATCACCATCATCCTTTCATCATAATATTATTATCTCCACCATCATCAACAGCATCACTATCATCTTCATTATGGTCATAAGCACCTCCACCACTTCCACCATCACCACCATCACCATCACGTCTCCCATCACCATCACTTCTACCACCACTACCTCCACCGTTACTTCTACTGCCACTGTCACCTCTACCACCACCACCTCCACCACCACCACCTCCACCACCACCACCTCCACCATCACCACCTCCACTATCACCACCATCTCTGCTATTACCACCACCACCGCCACCACCACCATTGCAATCATGGCCTTAACAACACATTCTACTAACCACACTCAAGGAAATAATCATTAAAGTTTCCAGACACTTCTGGGACACCAATGCCTAGACCACTTCACTTTAGATCTGTCACTCAGAGATGATGATCAATAAGGAACAGTGAAGACAGGGCTCCATCCAGGCCTGACTCGCTCAACCCCTTGCTGTGAACTTCACAGTGAGAGGGAAGTGAGCACTGGACAAAAATGGAAGCCAACAGATCCATTTTTCTTGATCACCTATGGCCGAAACCTCCTTGCTCAGACCCTGTCCTTCCTAGAACATCTGCGGCTCTGTCCTGTGAGGCTGAGGTGATGAACCTCTACTGGGGCTGCTGCTGCCATGGAGATACAGTGGTGGGCACTCTTACAGCTCTTCTCCATAATTTCCAGGAGGGAATAATATAATAATGTCATCAGGCCCTCAGGAATTCTGACATTGACCTGACTCTCAGTGATTACCCAGCCTGCCCCTGAAATATCTGATACAGCCTCCCTATACTTTACCCAACAAAAGAAGCATGTTCCAGTCAGATATCCACAGGTTTGGGCTATGAGAAGCACTGGGTTCTCCCATCAAACACTGAGGACCTACTGTGTGCGTGAGTTTGGAATTGATGGAAAGACACTGAACAACGACCATGACAAGGTCTTCTTCATAGGAGACATAAAGGAACTTAAAGGTGATCCTGTGTTGGGCTGGGAAGCAGGTGCTAGGGAGATAAAGGCCTATAAGGACAGCTTTGTGGGGGTGGTAGTAGAACAATTGAATGAGTAAGACACTCATATTTTAAGACAGTAATGTCAATGGGGGAAGGAGAGGAAAAAAATGCTTACTGTGTGCTGGGAATGTGCTGTGTTTCGCATATATCTCATTTGGTCTTCAACATTGAGTAAAAGGCAGGCGCATGGATCAGAAGGAGGCTCTGTGAGCTAAATGACTTGCCCAGGGCCTCCCACTCACCCAATATCTGAACACTCTTGTCAAATTAAGAAGGCTGGAGTGGGAGAAGGCACAGGGAGGAGGGGCAGGTTTGAGTGAGGAAGTTGAGGAGACTCCATACTTTGGAGATCAGATCTTCATCCCTGACGGTACCTGAGAAAGGTGATCCTGTCAGGCAAACCAGTGGGCCCCAAGGTGTCCAGGATGGGTGGGATAATTTCTACTTCCACTGGAATATAAAGGCTCATATGCCACTAGGTCCTCCCAGCCATTCTGCTCAGATCAGTGGAAAAGGAATCCTGGGCTGGAGTGGGCAGCTCTACCCAGAGACACCATGTCAGTAGGTGGACTATAGCCAAAGGAGGGTGTCATTCTTTGGAGTGTGTCCCAGGGTGCTGCCCCAAACACCCTTCAGTTCTTGATGCCTGGCCAGGGGAACATCTAGGCAAGGCCACTGTTCTCTTGTCCCCGGCCTGGCCTGGTTCATGCACTCTGCCCATGCTCTCCTTTCTATCCAGGTTTGAACTTCCTGCTGACTCCTCAGGGAACACTGAGAGAGGGCTAGAGCCTGTCAGCATGACAGCTGAGTAACTGGGCAGGGAGGATCCACACCCTATGTGGCCCTCTCATGGTGCTGATGGCCGTCTTTCCTGTAGCAATAAAACACACGTTTAAAATTTTAAAATATCTGTCCCCATGGGAAGAGCCTACAAAGGCTTTCTGTCTAGCTTATTCCTACACTTTGAAGCAAAGAGACTGTAATTACCTGTGATTGTCCTCTGCGAACACTATGGCTCGGCTACATGGGCCGTGGACAGAACTGCTGATGGTCCCTGCTCGTTCATTCCAAATTGGCTGGGCCATTAAGAAAGAAATCAATCTGAATACAGTGACATTTGTCAATGGCCCACACCCTGTTCCTGCTGACTCCATGCAAGCGCCCGTACCCAATCGCACAAGATGCTGCTACATGAGTTGGGATCATCCGCTGAGTTGATCTCATTAGCCCCTGTGGCAGGGTGATCCCAGTAGCCACACAACAGATGCCAGTGCCCTGCTCCGAGGTAAGTGAAATCTGCTTTGCAGTCAGTTTCTCCAGAGAGGGCTGGCTGGGGGACGGTGAGCTGGTGGGAAAGTCAGCCCTTCCCTCCAGGCTGAGCACACACACACAGGCTTCTAGGCTTCCTACCCGAGGCCCAGAGGTACCATCTTGCCTCATGTACTGTGAAGGAAACCTAAGAGGTCTCTCATCTTCCTGCCCGAAGGTGTAGACAGTGGGCTGGAGGTGTATGTGCAGAAACACAGTGTCAGGTGTGAGGTAATACAGCACTATCTATGAAGCAGCGCCTTGACCTTGGCTAACTGCAACAATGACCAATAAATTCCTATCTTTTAAAATGATCCATGTTAAAGGGTTTCACCACAGTATCCAGAACAGACAGAGAAGACAGACCCTACTTTGACACTCATTGCTTTGCGACCATGGCTGCTGTCTGACCTCTTTGATTTGAGTCCTGTTCCTCACCAAGGAAACAGCAAAACCCAGCCATGCTTGTGTCACAGGTCAGCGAGATTGACTTGGATTAGGTTTGATGTGGGAGGGCCTCTGCAAGCTTTACTGTCAGGACTCTGCCAGTGACTGCTAGCCCTCCTCATCTTGTCTGGCTCCTTTCAGCTAAAGTCCATAACCGCCAGAGCTCCTCCCACTGCCCACCAGTTCATTGAGGGAGGGTGGGAAGCCTGCACTCTACAGTCTGGGTTGAAGAAGACCAGTCTCCCTTGGTGACCTTCAAGTTCAAGTTCACTCTCTCACCCTCTCACCCCAACTACCCTCAATAATGTCCAGGCTCTTAAATCAGCCATGGAACCCTCAGGGGGATGAGGACTCCATGTGGCACCTCCATGTGATAGCCTTCCCGAGGCAGAGCAGAGTACTACCTGGAGGTATAGGTCCAGGACCCATCCACGGGGCTTCCATCCAGCCACAGGAGTGGTGGTGGCTGAGGCAGGGAAGAAGCTGTTTTGAGAAAAGGGGGCTGGGACCCAGAGGGCTTTGAGAAGGAAGGAAACAGAACTTTGTGCTGCTGGGTGTATGGGCAGACACTCCTATGCATCTTTGCTTTCTAAAACTCACCACTGGCTGAGCCACTGAAGTACCTGTGAGAGCCTAAGCCTGACATTCTAAGTCCAGTGCCTGGTCTGGGCCCTGGAAAAAGAGGTGAGGAAAAGTACCTTCCCAGGAGAGACCAGGAATGGCCAGGGTCAGATGAGGAAGCAGCCACCCTAGTTAGACAGGGGGCAGGATGCCTTCCTGCTGGATGGTAGAATGCCCTCCCCAATCCTTGGAGGATCAGGTTGGTACACTCTTCCTCCTGTCCTCAGTTACCCAGATACCCTCAGTTACCTTCCAACTGGGTCCATTCCCAGTGGCTTCCCTATACCTGTAGCCCTATGGCCCAACCCCTAAAGCCTGGAAGGCAGGCTTCAGATGTGCTGTGAGCTGAGCTGTGTCTTGAGAGCTTCACAGACCTATGTCCACACCTGGCCTCCAAGCCAGCCCAGCGTTTAATGCTGAGGTAATGCAGTTTAATGCCCACCAGGACAATAAACTTTCCATCATGATGCACCTGCTTGGAATATCTGCCCAGGTTCCTGCAGGGACGCATGTGGCTTCTGGTGGCAGGGGAAGGCTATGGGCCTGCTCTCCAGCTTGCCCAGCCTCCACCTGGCCCAGCTGCCCAGGCCTGCCTGTCAGCACCCATATGGCCCGACTGTGAGCCTCACATCCCCACCACAAACTAGACTGTGCTCCCCTCTGACTGCCCTGTGGCCACTTCCATTGAACAGAGCCTTTCAACCTCACTCTGAAGAACCTAAACTAAAGGTTTGATGACCTGGATTTGGCTGAATGTTCAAGAAAAGTAAAACAGCCTGGCTTGCCAGCCAAGGCGTGTGCATATGAATATGTGTGCCCACGTATACATTTATGAAAGCAGTTCATATATCTATTTTTTGTTTCCTTTCTTTATTAGAATTGCTAAAACCACCTCTGAACAGCTTCCTGTTTTCCAAAGGCCAAGACAGAAGACTGCCCAGAGATCTTGTCTTTTCCCCGATAAGCAAATGTCAAAGTGATGTCATAGAAGAGAGGCCACCCAAGTTCAGGGTAGGAGGGGCTCTGTGTAGGGCCAAGCTTCAGGACACTGGTATTTGAAGGAATGAAGCCTTCCAGGGCTTGTCAGAGAGGCTTCTTGGGGGAAGCTGTATGACCATAGGCCTGGCCTGAAATAGCTTGTGGAATCTGCCTCCACAAGAAGCCAGAGACGGGCCAGATCCACACTCTTGACAGGAACAAGAACACCTACAAGAAGGGTGAGTCCATCCTGAGAGAAGTAGGAGAGCCAGGAATCTAAGCAAGGAAACGCTCGATCCCAGTGGGCCTGAGTCAACAGGTCAAAGTCAAAATCAGCTCAGGCAGGATCCTGTGGATGCTAAAACGACAAACACCCTCCTCTAGGGCAGGCAAGGGAGATAAAGGCATGCTTGGTCCTGGACCCTGAACAGGCTGGAG
>CM053766.1:119030935-119133629 GCA_028658305.1 Pachyuromys duprasi
TGTGCTTTTCTCCTCGAAGCTCGCTCTACAGATGTGCCTTCAAGGTATCCCAGAACTCTCTGGGGGAATTGTCTGCAATAGTAAAGTAGGAACACTCATCTCCTTGTCCCTTGGGAGATGTGTCAAATGAGTGTGGAAGATCTGTGCCACAGGAGACCAACGGGTCACTGAACCACAGGAGGCTGTGAGAGTCTGACCACTGTCTCATGGGATCATTAGCTTCCATAGCTAGCTTCCCAAGAGAAAAACCAAGTCTGCGAGCTGGTACCTATGTTATGATCATGGTGGGAAGAGGAGGGGTTTTTCTGGGTTAGAAGGCAGAGAGACTCCCTGGTAGCACCTCTGTCTTCAGGCATGCATGGACTTGTCTGGGCAGTGCTGCCCCGTCCGTTGGCAGGACCCTCAGCCTGTGACCATTTGGAGCCAGCAGCAAGCTCCAGGTGGCCAAAGCCAGACACGGTATTCTTGGCGGGAGCTGCCCACCACACCTTGAATTACTCTCAGCAGAAATGTGGGCTGCTCTGGTGGTCATCAGCTCCTCTGAAAAGACAACACAGGTCTGGGGATATAGGTGACCGAGTCCCCTAGAGCACACATGCTCAGCTACCTGAGCCCCAGGAAGAACTGTCAGTTAAATACAGGATGAAGGAAAGAAGAAAGCACTGGGGAGAGGCTTCTATTCTCTGTTAGAAAATGGCAAAGCAAGGACGAACAGGCTCTCAGAGCCAACAACATACTCACAGAGCCAGGATTCAAAGGCCCACTCCTCCAGCCTCAGGTGAGCATCCTGGGTGCAGCAGTCTGCAGACACTGATATAGAACGATGCAAATCAAGATGCTTTGCTCTCTGTAGGGCCAGAGTTGTGTCCTGTTCATGCTCCATGGACAAGACTAAGTGACCCCCACCCAGCACCACCAGAATGAGCAGTTATTAAAACGTAAATCCCACCCACAAGATAAAATTCAGAGCAGAAAAAGGCTCTTGACCCCTGCCCTAGCTGCAGAGGGGCTCTGCAACTTTGTGAAATGGCTTCCCCAAAGTGGTGTGTGCACATGTGCTCAGTATGGCCAGAGTCCAGGGCAGTTTTCACAAATGTGAACCTAGTGCCTAGTGCATGTTGTGTACGGAGTTTGTTTGTTTGTTTAAACACAGGAGAAAGATCTCTGTCACCCATGAAATCAAATACCTCTTTGTCAGTGTGTGCACCTGTAATCTCAGAAGTGGCTAGGTGGGCTGACGACAGGTAGATCCCTGGAAGCTTAGCGGACATCCAGCTTAGTCATCCTAGCAAAATTCCAGGACGTTAAAGACCTTGTCCCAAACACAATATGGAAGGTGCCTGATGCTGACTTCCACATGCTCATCATGTATGTATGTCCTATACCAACAAGAGAATACACACACACACACACACACCCCAGAGCATTCCCATCAGCTGCCCGTGTGTACACAGCTCTGTTGCCACCTCAGGCTGCAACTAGTCTTGCCTCTCTGATCAGTAAAACAGCAGGTAAGGCATGATCTTTGCACTTTCAGCATATGTCGTCTAAACCCTCTTTTCTTTCCTACTGATATGTGGCACTTAGCAATTGTTTAACACAAATTGAATGGTCTTATTCTCATTTATTTGTGAAGGGCTCTATATTTATTAAGGAAACTTCCATATACAAGAACTATTGTCCCCTAAGTTACTCTCCTTTTTTTCTGTAAAAATTAAATGGTATGTTTTTTATCATTGGCGCCTTTAAATTTTATAGAGTCAAACATATCCATCTTTTCTTCTAAGGCTTCTGGAGACATGAATTTTTCAGGGAAGATAGGAGAGTTCAAAGTAACCATTTGCTTCTAGCAGACCACTGCAAGCGACTTCGTCAGAACCCCAAGGTCACCCTCTCTCTCATCCCTTGATGTGGAATTCTCATTAGGAGGCAGGGAGTCCAGCAAAGTCCACTGAAGCAGGGCTGCTCGGGGAACCCCAATCCACAAAGTCAGTAAACCTGTCCCTGGTGAGCAGGTGACCTGGAGATGACATCTTGGGCAGGCAGAGCAGGCATATCTCTCTTACCCCTCTCACGGTGGCCAATGCCCTCTCTATCCAGAGCCTGCCAGTGCTCAAAGATGGCTGAAATGAGGGGTCATAAGAAGTTACATGTCCCATATTTACCTGGGATTTTTCTCCACTTGACATCAAATAGAGTCATTCCTCCAGGGAAATGGAGACAAGTCATTTTTATGACTTTCTCTTACGAGGTAGCACAGCAAAAGCTCTGTCCTGAAGCATCTAATCTGAGTCCCCACAACCCACGGCAGGTGGCAGCTTACCCAAATAGTCATGGCAAACCGGAGTCTCAGTGGCTCCCTGGTATTTCCCAGGAGGCCCGGAACCCTCGTGGAGGGAAAAGGTTAATCTCTACAGTCCTCATGAGTTCTGGTTTGTTTGTTTTTACACTGACAATCTTTGGAATGCTCCCCCATTTCACATGAGGTGATATATTTGAGGTCAGGCTCTCAGGTACTTGGTAAGCTACAACTGACCTGCTCCCGCCAGGCCATGGAATCCCAGGAGGCTGAGGGACAGCTGACACATCTGAGCAAGTGTGAGGTATCTCCTAGAAATCAAGTGTCTTCCTTAAGCAGCTTTTCCACCCTGCATATGCCAAGTCCTACCTGCAGGCCAGCATAGTCATCTGTTTGTTCAAAATGTGTTCACGGAGTCTGAGCTTTGAACAGCCCTTCCTAAAACAAACTAGAGACAGCAGAGGGGGGGCTGTTGGAGGGGAGGATTAATATCTCTAAGTAAAGATTATGGCAAAGGTCAGCCTTTTCCTCACCCCATTGCTACCTGAAGTTTACTCTGGAGACAGAAATGGAGTGCTGTCACCCAGATCTGCTCTGATCTCATAACGGGTGGTGGAAACCAGGTCCCGGAGGAACTCACAGTAACGCAAGCCCAAGCCCATCAGGCAAGTGTGTATGATGAAAGGTCCAAATTGGGGTGGGGCAGTCTCAGTTTCCCCATAATTCCTAGTGGCCATGTGTGTGTGTGTACAGCCCACACCCACCTGCTTAGAGAAGGCACTGCCCACAGTGGGCTGGGCCCTCCGACATCAGTTAGGGATTAAGAAAACGCCCCAGAGACATCACAGACCAATCTGATCTGGACAGTGTCTCAACTGAGGGTCTCTGGGTCTTCCCAGGTGACCATAAGTTGTGGCAAGTTGGTAGCTGAAGCTCAGGAAGCTCAGCATCCATCTTGCTGCCTGTTATGTGAGGCAGCCTCCTGCTACACGTACTGTGTGCCGTTATGTGTTTCCCGTTCTGCCGTTCCTTGGGATAAACTCTGCCATCAAAAGTCAAGAGAGAAACAGAGACCAGGAAGGGGTAGAGGGCGACTGCTATACCCCGTGATAGCAGGTAGACAGGTATACAGTCCTTTCAGGAGAGATAGGATGAGGCGTGACCCTTGCTTGGGTCACCAGGCTACCCACTGCCAGTGACGACACCCACTGAAGGGGAGCCATGTGACAGACATGGGGCTGATCATCAGGCAAGCCAGCGCTGTGTGGAAAGCTTCACCCCACCCTGGGATTCTCACTGTCAGCATTTGAATTTGGGGGAGGTGGCCATGTTAGTACTGCAGCGTAGGTGGGTGGGCTCAGGACCCCCGAGTGGCACTGCGGAGAAGAGTTGGATGGGTTCTCTCTGTTCTGTGGCCTTGCTGGGGTCACTGAGACCTGGCACCCGTGTGTAGCACTCTCATGGTCCATCCTAAAGAACTCGACTGCCCTAGTCTCTTAGAGGGTGGCTCCCACCCATGGGTTGTGCGTAGCAAAGTCTCCCAGAAGCCTCAGGTAGTAGCTGGACCATGTGGGTCTCCTCACACTTTGCCCCATATCTTTCTTTATTGCACACACAAACACAACTTGCATTTTTTTTAATTAGGGAGACATTTAACAGATTAACATTCCAAAGCCCACATTTCAAAAAAAATTTTTTTTGTTTTGTTTTGTTTTTAATTTTCAAGACAGGGTTTCTCTTTGTAGGCCTGGCTGTCCTGGACTTACTTTGTAGACTAGGCTAACTTCGAACTCACAGAGATCCACCTGGCTCTGCCTCCCTGAATGCTGAAATTACAGCATGTGCCACTGTGCCCTGCGTAAGGGCCATATTTTAAGGCTATCAGAAAAGCAGAGATGATCAAGGTTTTCGCCGCTGTGAAAAGGTGACCTTAGGGAGCAGTGGAACACGTCTCGCTGCCCCCTCCACGCTCCAGGTAGAGCAGACAACTCCCTGGATCAATGAGAAGACTACATTTATTTCCTAGGGAATTAACTGGTCTAATTTGCAGAGTTAAATAAACGCCAGAGCACTGCGACCTCCATCAACCACTAATGAGACCACGGAGTCACTGCCCTCCTCCTCCTGGCCACTTCTACTCCCGGCAAATCCACCTCATGGCATGCAAGGTAAGACCAGGTGGGCTAAGGCCACCCCCACAGAAAGCTCAAATGTCAGGAGACCCCTGTGGAGGAGGCTCTTGGCTAAGTGGGCTAAAGTTAGCCTGGGCATACTGGCTGAACTGACCACAGAGCAGGGATCACAGGACACCTTGGAGCAGGGCAGAGAGACACATTCTCTCGTCACCACCAAGGTGACACCCTCCCCATGTCCACGTCACAGTCCTTCCTTCTCCCTACTTCTCACTTTCCTTTCCTTCCTGTGTGTTTCCTAACACAGCCCCTCTGTATGCACCGCGCCCCTCACTCAGGCTGGTTTTTCTCCCTTTCCATTGGTTGGCTCCCACTCCCTCTCTTGAACTTCAGCTGATCCCAGGCTTTCCGAGCCTCTGTGCCGAGGTTTGGTCTTTCTCCGTTTAAGACCGCCCCAAGCATTGTGGAGTTGCTGTCCCCTATTGCTAGATGTTAGAGGCAGCCTGACCCATTTATGACAAGCGGACCCTGCCAAGTGTGTCCTGGTTAGGGTGGGGGCAGGGAGGACAGGGAGCCTCTGGTTTGAAGACATCCCGTGGAAGAAGCAGTTGTCCTCATTACTTAGTCTAGTCCCCAGCCCTCCTAATCAGATCTGGGTGCTGTGCGGAGGCTGCCTGCTCATTGCTCCAGCCGAGGCTGCGGCTCCTGGTTGAAGAGCGCTGAGTTAGTCCCTGTGCCTGGCCTAGCTGTGGCTCAGGAGAGACGCTCCGGTGTCAGCGGAAGATGCAGGTGTGTGCTCCGAAGGGAACAGCAGCAGGACGAAGACAGGCTCCCAGGGCTCAAGCAGAAACTGAGCCCCACCTCCAGTGGCACCGAGGGGCACTTCCTGCTCAGGGGCCCAGAGCTGGCAGAGGGCCATTTTATGGAACGTTATAGCAGGAAAAGCATTTACCAGGGTCTGGCCTCTTGACAGCTTTCAAGTGTGCAGAGGCACAGTGCTCACTGGAGTGGTTTTGGAATGATATCACTCACCAGAATGAAGTATCCCTGTGTGTGTGTGTGTGTGTGTGCGCCCAAGCACTCATGCTTGTGCATGTGTGTGTTTGTGCGCTTGTGAGACTATGTATGCATGTGTGCATGCAATTCTGACCTCTACATTTCTGTGCAGAACCAACCTTGACCGAGACACCCAATGGCACTGCTGGAGGTTGGAGGAAGGGGCTTTCAGCTCGGCCCTCCACATCACGCTTGTGCAGACCAGGATGACTGAAAAGGACCAGGCCCCTGGAATGAGCAGGCTGGGAAGGAGCATCCCAGGAGCAGTAGCGGTCCAGACTTGGCAGCTGTGCATACTTCCCTTGCCCTCCTGGAGCTCTTAAATTCCTAGCCTGTGCTAGCAAGGGGCAGATATCCTGTTTGAATCTATGGATCCCAAGTCCTTCTGGGTAGGAAGCAAGCTTGTACCCCTCTGCTTTTCCTAGAGTACACACAACAGGCATCCAGCCACCTGGACTCGTGCTCTAAGTAAAACTGTCAGTGGGCAAGTTTCCCTTATGAGACTATCAAACTGATCCTACAGGATAAAGGATTAAGAGGAAATATATTGGTTATGTTCACTTTCACATACTCAGATTTTAAATCATTCAAAGCAGAAATAAAGGAGACTTGGGGATGCGTCCCATGATACATCAGGGCTGGTCAGTCAAGCCCTGGGGATCCCTGCTGCTCAATGAGGTATCTGGGAGCTTGTCTCCAGTTAGGCTCACACTGCAAAGATGGTTGTCTAGCTGGTACTGATCACTGAACTCTCCCTAGTACAAGCTCTGCCCCATGGCTGTGGGGAGTGGAGCTGTTTCTGTAAGCAAGACAGAGAGGGTCACCTAGTCCTCCTGGAGAGCATGGACTCTTGAGCCTCACCTTAGCTTACCAGGAACAAGCAAAAACAGAGCAAGCAAAACAGTGATCTGACCCCCATGGATGCTTGGTGACAAGGGAAGGCATTTTGGGTTGTCTCATAAGTATATCCAGAAGACTGGCTGCCAGTGGCCTCTTGTGGGGAAAGGTCACACCATTGTTCAACACAATTAAACACACAGAACAGCCACAGGGAATCCCCCAGCCTCGGCGTGCTGTGGCCTGGAAAACTGACCCAGAGCAAAGTCAGCATGGTAGTTGGATGGAATGCGGCTACCTGCTCACAATTCACCCAGTCATATGACAGGGGCTTCCAAATAAATGCTTCCATTCAAGTGGAATCTGATAGAAAGTATGGCAGGCGCGCCTCATCACAGCCGGGGCACCTGGAGACACGGCCTAAAGCTTGGCACCCTGGTGTGGAAGTGAGAGGCTGCACAGACGTGCAGCACTGTGTTCTTCTCGCCTGTTAGGTAAGGTGTGCATGTCCCTGAGGGAGCCTATGGGCCCTGGCCCAGGTGCCCCCATTTACCAGCACCCTCACCCAGGTGCCCTCATCTGACCAGCATCTGTACAAATAGATAAAACAGGTGGCCGCTCCCCAGCTGTGCATAAGGACTCAGAAGCAGGACCCATCCATGCCTCACAGAAGTGGAATCCGGGCATTTTGAAGGCGGTGCAGCCCAGTTCCTCTCGCAGCGTGTTTCACATGGTCAGCGTGTTTTCGCTACCAATTAGCTGATCTATTTGATCAAACCTCACTTCCATCATCCAGCAACACTGGTGGCCTACTTAATTAATTGTGCTGAAAAGCAACTCTTTCCCTTTAACAAGCAAAGTGATTCCTGCTCAAAGTCCGAGCAGATGGTGGGCCGGGAAGAGAGAGGCTGAAACAGATAAGAAGTAGCTGACGGCTTCATTCTTCCCGCAGCCAGAGGTTGATTCCACCTCTATTGTCTTTGCTGGAGCAGCACATTTGTTCTGCACCCTGAACCTGACTGAAGGGGGACAGACTGCTTTCCAACTTGTTGGAGCCTTCAGCTTACAAAGTGGGTCAGGAGCAGGCCCCACCAGTGGGCCCTTCCCAGCCGTGGGGACTGAGGTAACTGCTTTCCTTTCCCTAACTTCTCCTGATGAGATGGGCTTTGAAAAATGAAGATCCATCAAAAGCCTATCTGGAATCATTCTTCTTGTTTTCTTGGGTGCGTGTGTGCGTGCGTGCGTGTGTGTGTATGTGAGTATGTGCAGGTTCCCATGCATATGCATGCATGTTAGTGTGGGGGTCAGAGGGTACCACAGCCAGTGTTCCTCAGGAGCTATCCAGCGTGGCTGTTTTGTTTGTTTTGGGACAGAGTCCTGCACTGGTCTGGGGCTCACCCATTTGGCTCAGCTGGGATTACCACACTACATAGATCAAGGCTGGTGTCCAGCTCAGAAGATGCGCCTTTCTCCTCCCCAGGTCTGGGATTAAAGGCATGAACCCTCACACCTGCTCCAATGAGCCACAGTTCACATGTCTTCTGGTGATCAAACTTAGGCTCTCACCCCTTGCGTATCAAGCACGTTCCCGGCTAAGCTGTTCCCAAGGCCCCCGAAAGCCTGCACTCTTCGGGAAATGAGCTTCCAGGTCTTATTTCCCAGGCTCCCTGAAACCTGTTGGTCCCAACCCGAAGCATAACCAAGTCCTCTGAACAGGAGAGGGCAGGACGAAGAAGGGGTGGCAGGAGCAATGGGGAACATCTTCCCCAGCTCCACACGGGCAGCGCCCACTTCCCAGCCGTGCTGTTAGGAGCCCAGCTGCCAGCCTCAGGCAGGACATGTCCTCCTGCTCCCTTCCCCCACTGTGGCTCCCACAACTCCGAGCTTTGTACCCCAGCACAGCGATACCACAGCGGGTTTTCTCCTGTGGAGAATTCTGTCTGGGAGCTCCCTGCCCCTGAGAAGATGGGGTAAGCCCGGGTCTCTCACCAGAGAGGGGTCACAAGCTCTGCCCTCCTCATCGGGTGCTACTGGAGGAGGGAAGTCGCCATACAGCCAGCCGTGGAAGAGCCCAGGGAAGACTACCCAGCTGCAAGAGGAATCTGTCAAACAAGTCAGGCAAGCAAACAAACAACCCAATTAAAAAAAATGGGCGAAGAACCAGAAGAGATGCCTCTAAAAAAAAAAAAAAAAAGACATGGAAATGGCCAGCCGGTTCACAGGGGGAAGGGGAGTGTTCAGCATCACTAATTAACAGGGAAATGCAAATTAAAAACACAAAGATCTATCATCTCACACCTGTTAGGATGCTGTTATCAGAAAGAGAGGAGTTGAGTGCTGACAGGTTGGTGGGAATGTAAACTAGTGTGGTTATTATGAAAAACAGCACACAGCTTCCTACAGAAATTAAAAATAGTGCTGCCCTGTGAGCCAGCAACCCCACCACCGATACATCTTCAAAGGACGTTAAATTCCAACCTCAGACACTTTGCATGCACCCCATGTCCATTGAAATACTCTTCAAAACAGCCAAGAGTTCGAGTCCACGTAGGTGCCCGAGGACGGGTGAATGAGTACACAGTGACGTTCATTTGTCACAATGGGGTATTATCCAGTCTTTAAGAAGGAAAGCCTGTTATTTGTGATGACAACATGAGCCTGGGTAATACAAGTGAAACAAGACAGAGAAATAGAAGTACAACGTAATGCCGCCCACACATTTGAAAGCCACATAAGTCAAGGTCAGTGAAGCAAGAGGGGTTGGGGCAGGGAATGGAGAGGCAACTGTTAAACGGTTAATGAGTTCAGATATGAGAGGTGGAGGTCTGGAGAACATAATTATACACTGCATTCTCTATCTAAAACTTGCTTCAATGTTCTCTTCACAAGCGCAAAGGTAAAGAAGTAAAAGATAAGTCAGTTGACTTAATGGAAGTGGTCATTTATTGCATATTGTATGTATCTATCAAATCACGAGGCTGTGTCATTATCATTTAGCACTTGTGTGTGTGCACAAATGTATGTAGGCCAGAGGACAACCATTCATCTCTTCCCTAGGAGCTCTCCTCCACCCTGTGTTTGAGACAAGGAGTCTCACTGGCCTGCAGCTCACCCATTGGGCTAGGCTACATGGCCAGGAAGACCCCTGTGCGTCAGCCCAGGGGTCCCCCTGCCTCCCTCTCCCCAGCACTGGGATCACAGGTGTGTGCCACCTCCTCCATGCCTGTTCTGGGAATCTACCTCAGGTCCTCATGCTTGCATGAAGCACATTTCACCAACTGAGCCATCTCTCCAGCCCTATTTACAGGATCTTTATCTGACTGAATCTCAACAAAGCCATTCCAGGGTGGACAGCCCTTGCTCTGCCTGCCACAGACTGCAATGGCTTTATTCTGGGCGTGAAATTAACAGCCCTTTCTACTTGGTTTGAGAGCTCTTATGAAGTTTACGCATTGGGAGAAGTAGTGTGGGAAAGAATGTCCAAGGCACAAGATGGAGACAGGCCTCTCAGTAAAGAAACCCAGTAGCTCACTGCGCAGCGTCTCACTCAGCCCTTCTGACTGCTCCTAGGGAAATGCTTGCTGGACTCTGCCTCCACAGCGGTTGGAGGTGCATAGCAAAACATCGTCAACTACCAGGGCTTAGCAGACTGCTTATCGGACACAGCTAAACCAGGCCTATGTAATACACGAGATTGAGAAGTGACGGCACAAATGGGATTTTAAACACTGGTGGGTCTCCATAAGCCCAAACAAGAAAGCCTTGCTGGAATGGAGCCAGGCTGAAATTGACATTCTTTATGGCATTACTAGGGCCTTCTCTGGAAGGCCCAGTGAGAGGGAATGCCTCTGGGTCTATGGGGAGGGGCTGCAGACACAGAAGTTTCTAGCTTGCTTCTACACTAGCCTAAGGGACAGGGTGGTGTGAAAAGGAGAAGCTGGACTGAGAGGGGGCTAAGAGGACAGAGAGAGTCAGGACACAGAGAGGCCTGGGATACTGCTCATCCCATAAGCTTGGGGTGGGGTGGGGAGGAAGGCAATGGCTCATTCCCATCTTGGATTGTATATATATTATCACACAAAATGAATGTCATGGAACACTAAGAGTTGGGGAAGGACAAACAGACCTTGATCAGAGACCTTTAGAACCTAGGGTGCCTAAAAGGAAGACATGTATGATGGCTGAATTGAGAGCCAGACACAGGTGATGTTATAGGCCAGGGGAGCCAGCTCTACTGTGTGTGAGAAAGTGACACCAAGCTGGTACTTGACAAAAGATGAGTAGAACCCAGTTCTGGGAACTTGTGGAGGTGGCAAACTTGGACGTGGGAATATGAGGAGATGGACCAAGAGATGAACGAGGAGAGCCTCTGAGAGGTTTGGTTTCATTCTGCCAGCCCTCCCAGGTTCACACAGACAGATGTATCCACAAAGACACACATACACACATATCACTCACAGATACATACATACCACACACAACATTCCCCTCACACATTCTATATATGAACTATACCTACCCACCTACCATGCACATGCATGCAGGCACATCTATACACACGGTGCACACACATGTGTGTATGTGTTTAGTGGGCTAACACTGAGCCTTTCAGGGTTCAGCAAGCTACTATACGCACCCAGGACGCATGATCCTAGGGATTACTTGGCTGTGTGGGTTCCACCCCAGCTATGACGTAGGCTGTCTCTCCACTGTGGTTGCCTAGTGAGCCTACAGTCTTGAATTCCATCCCCAGTGTTGTGAGAAAACAGAAAACTTCCTGCTGAGGACTCCTTCTGTTATCCAAGCTGCCCAGCACCCATCCTTTCACTGGGCATCTATCTGAGCGCCCAGCATCCATCCTTTCACTGGGCCCCCTATCTGAGCTGTCTAGGTGACATGGTGGGTACAGCCAATCACACCCTAGCTCTAACAAAGAGCCTGTTGAAAGAAGTCTAACTAGCCCATCACTTGGCCCCTAAATGCTGGGAGCTAGCGCTCTCTGAGCTTAGACAGGAGACTGAAGCTAGGCAAGTGACCTGAACCATCCGGTCGTATTAGTGCCATCTTGGGGGGTCTCTGCTCGCTTACCCACCTGTGTGAACCAGGAAGAGAGGTCTTGTAAATGTCACCCTGCAACAGAGAGCCAAGCCAATGGCAGAGAGGTCACACCAGCTGCACCCATAACCTCCACAGAGTCTTTCCCATGAACGTTAGAAAACACTTTGTTACAACTTTATGATATTTATTTAGTGTATTTGCGCATGTTTGATGGGGTGTGTATGCGCCACAGCTTGTGTTGTGGAGACTGGAAATCATCTAGTGGGGTGCGGGTCCCAGGGATGGAACTCAAGTCGTCAGGCTTGGCAGCAAGTGCCTTTACCCACTGAGACACCCTGCTAGTCCCTACTGCAAGCTTTTAACCTGCCTCATGCAGCAGCTAGCCACACTCAACCTGGAGACTCCAAGTAACATGTCTGTCGTGTCCCTCCAGCTGTTCCCAACATACTTCATGCCTAGGCTGAGGCCTGGCTCTCACAGTGCAAATTTATCCTCACCCTGTCCAAATCCACAAAATATCCAAAACGCTAGAATGGCCATGGCTTTTCTTCAGATAGCCGCAGAAAAGGAGCCAGCCACCTGGGGATGGTGGGTGTCACAAGTCATTTCTCTTCCTCGCTTCCCACGCTCGCTCTGTTCACTTCTGTCTTCTTACTTCATGTTGAATAAGAAGCTTTTGCTTTCGAATTGGTGTCTTCTCAGCAGCCTTGCCCCCCACCACGCAAAGCATGTGCAGTGGCCTTCAGGTGAGGGCAGCTGGGAAGGTGAGCGCCCATCCACCGTGGGGTCCAGGTGGGGCCACTTGGAGTAGTCATCTGATCACCATAGATGACATCGGTGCACCAGAGCTCCCGTGGCTCCTGGGGCCCCACCGGCAGCCCCAGAGTTCAGCCAATGATTTCGGCCTCTCTCCATAGAGATCACAGGGTCCATCATCACAGCTGATCCTCCGAGGGCTGGCCTGCCGTGAGGGACTTGCTCACTCCCTGGCCTGGGCTAGCAGGTCGGCACTCCCCGGAAAGTTGGCACTCTCAGGTGAGGCGCAGAGGCTTGCACTCTCACAGGCTTGTACTCGCCACTGTCGTAGCCATCGGGATGTCAGTGCCATCTTGCAGCTGCACGCATTTTGAGTGAAAGGCCCCAGATTTCCAAGGTGCTCTGGACATGCACGTCTGCAGCCAGTCCAGCCGGGACGGACTCTGTTGGGAAGAGATGGACCAGGGAGCCCCTCCAAAGAGTCTTCTTCCCAAGTCAGGGCCCTGCAAACCCTTGCTCCCAGGCTCCACCCTCCAATAGACCCAGAGTAACTCGCCATGCACAGGCAAGGGGCACCTAAAGATCTGGCAGGATGCTGGCAGCAAAGCCCAAGACCCCAAATCTCAGTACCTGCAGCCATTAGCTCACGGCCACACCTGACTCTGATGGGACCTGAGCTTGTGGCATCAGCATGTTGAAAAATGTCAGGACGCACTCGCCATCTTGTGTGGATCATGACACCACGGAAGCCCATCTCTTCCCATACTACACCATACTCTTAGCACAAGGACCACAGGAAGTCGCTGACTCAGCAGAAAACCCTAGCGCCTGCTGGCACAGCTGGCCTTTGCCAGTTTGCAGGTGGGCAAATATGGACTGTTAGCATACTTTCCTGTTCAGTGCTTAGAGAAGGGTAGGGGTCTGGCTTTAATATTAAAGAGCTCATCTGCTTGAGCCCCAAATTTTACCATCTCCAGTATGGCATGAACATGTAGAACTGAGCTGTATGAACTCAAAGCCAGAGGCTCCCAGGGAGCCCCTGAAAAGTTACAGAACACCTGGGTCTTCCCCAGGCCATGGAGCTCTGCAGGATGCACCCCTGGGCCCCTTTCCCTGGTTCCTGGAATTCTGTTCACTCCTTTTCCACAAGGATTATTGCTCTTCAACAGGCCATGACGGAGGCTGGCAGATGGCCATTGAATGGGAGGTTCCCGTTTACAGGGGCACCTGAAATAGATGCCTCTTCAGCAACTGGGTAAACTGAGCCCAATGCAGTCACAGTTAGAGGGATGGAGGAATCACAGAGCTCCCGATGCAAACCTGAGGCAGAGGGAGTGGCACCATCTCCACCAAGTTCAAAAGGACAAGGCCATGTGTCATGCATACACTGGAGAGGTGTGGTGATCAACACTGGGCAAGATCTAGAGCCTTAGCAGATAAGCCTCTGGCACATCTGTGAGGGGTTATCTGGATTAGCTTCACTGGGGTGGGGAGGCACACCCCGAGAATGGACAGCACCATCTCATGGGCTGGGTCCAAGACTGAATAAAAAGAAGAAAGTGAGCTGAGTCCAGCATTCAGTGCCCTCTGCTTCCTGGCTACATAGACAGTGTGACCAGCTGCCTTACAGTCCTGGCTGTGTAGACAGTGTGGCTGGCTGCCTTCTACTCCCAGCTGTATAGACAGTGTTTCCAGCTGCCTTACAGTCCTGGCGGTATAGACAGTGTGGCCACCTGCCTTACAGGGCTGCTCCTGTGATCCCCCTCATGACAGGCTCCCTTCCTTAAGTGTTGTTTGTCTGGTCTTTGACGACAGCAGGCGAGAAGGGAAGTGACATGAAGCGAAGCGGCTGCTCCCTGCTCTGGCTGCAGCTGGTGCTAAGGGCCAGCTCTGCACATCATGAATCACATGCACACTCCAACGTGTGCTCCTTGGCATGCACTCACATGTCCATGAAAAGTTCCTAAGGGGACACACGGTCATAAGTCAGCCACTGTAACCCACATTCTAACATCTAGGAAGTTCTGCCTGTAAGATTCTACAGTTATCTATCATGTCAGGTTCACAATAATCATATTTTGGACAACCTTTGAAAGACTCAATCTCAGCAGATGAGAAAGAAAGCCTGTGTGGCAAAGAAGCAGGGGAGGGCAGCACTCAGAATGTTCTGGAAGGACCTCCAAGAGCTAAAGCACACAGCCCATCTTGGGACTTTGAATTGCACTAGAGTGCCTGGCTCTGTCATAAAATATTAAA
This sequence comes from Pachyuromys duprasi, assembly GCA_028658305.1. Taxonomy (NCBI): domain Eukaryota; kingdom Metazoa; phylum Chordata; class Mammalia; order Rodentia; family Muridae; genus Pachyuromys; species Pachyuromys duprasi. The sequence continues at coordinate 119,045,330 of CM053766.1, forward strand.
AGGACTAAGAAGAAGGAAGGGTGATATTAGAAGGCTTGTAATGCTCAAAGTAATTACAGACAGGGTGTTTGCTAGCAATGGGATCAATCTATGGCCCAGATTTTCAGATCAGAGGCTAAGTCCACAGATAGAAACCAGGTCCTCAGCTCTGAAGGCCCCACATCTTTGCTGACACACCATCATATCCACCAGGGACATGGACGCTCCTTTCATTCATTTTTTTTCTGTCTTCCTTCCCACGCCAGTGTGATAAGCTCCAAGTCCCAGTGGCCAGTGGCAGTCTTGATGTGACCCAAAAGGTACACACCCTTCCCAGCACCTGTATGGTGGTGACATCATCTCTGGAATCTGCAGGGATACAAGCTCCTATCAACCAGACTCTCTGACTTGGGAGCCAGAGGTCTTCAGTCCTGCACTGCAACTCTTTAAAATTTTTTTATGTATTACAATTTATTCACTTTGTATCTCAGCTGCAGCCCCTTCACTCATCCCCTCCCAATCCCGCCCTCCCTTCCTCTTCTCCTCCCATGCCTCTGCCCCAGTTCACTGCTAGGGGAGGTCCTCCATCTGACCCTAGCCTATCTTGTCTCAATAGGACTGTCTTCATTGTCTTCCTCTGTGGCCTGGTAAGGCTGCTACCCCCTTAGGGGAGGTGATCAAAGAGCCAGCCACTGTGTTCATGCCAAGCAGTGTGACTCTTAGGAGCCAAGGAGTCAGACTGGGGCCTGAGGTTCAGTCACATTACATTCTGCCTCTTCTAAGCTGCTTCCCTTCCCTGGGACACAGAGATACCAGTCACAGGATGAAAAGTCTTGTCAATAGAGCCAGGAAAGCCATGTTCACAGATTGTCAGGGTGAGAATGGATGATGCTGAGAAACACACATGCCACATTAGACACACACAGCACTCAACAACATGCATACACCAGAGAGTACCACACAATGCATATACATATGTAACACATAGCTCACACAGAATACCATATGTGACATAGAACTAAACAACACATGTACACAATGCCACATAAGTATATGAAGAACATGTAGCACACTGCATGTGACACACATACATATTACTCATAGCACAAATACATGACACAGACATATCTAATACATGACACAAGCATATATACATAATATACACAGCATATGCATATATAATGTACCCAACACCACACATGTATGCAATGCATACATATACATGTGTAACATACATAGATGCACACATTATGTATATATAATGCACACAGAACAAAAGACACATACACATACAATTTACACAATGCACTCACATGGCAAAAATACACATCTAATATACATTCTGTGCACACACATGTGGCACACATATACATGTAGCACACACAGAGAACACATATGACAAGACAGGCTTACTATGCTCCCAGACCTCTGCTCAGGAAGAGAGCGCTGCAGATACCTGAGCAGTAGATACCAGTGGAAAGCAGCAAATTGGGCTCTGGAAAGCCACACTTCTGGTGATTAGCTGGGGAAGGGGTCTCTGAAGAACCTCAGGCTGTCTGTTATATCCCTATAAAACCCCGACTTCTAAGAACTGGGTTGGGGGGGCGTAATGGAGAAAGAAGACAGCCCTTTGGGGCAGCGTGTACACAGCAACAATTTCTTTCTCTGTGGCTAAGGAAAGGCAAGCTTGATGTTGGCCCAGAACACTGCAAACCCAGAGAGCTCTGAAATTGAAATGATCCACTACCTTTGTCCTGGAAGCCCCAGGCTGGAGATTTAAAAAAAAAAAAAGGTGGCTTTGCTTGTAGGGTGCTAACTGGGTGCTTTCTTTGATTGCGTGTTCTCTGAACAAAGCAATTTTAGATTCAACCTGAGCTGGGAAGGCGGCTCAGTAGATGGTAATGAGCTCGATGCTCAAGTGTGGGAACCTCAAATTGGATCCCCTAAACCCAAATAAAAGCCAGATTTGGAACCATGACCTTTAACCCCAGCACTGGGAGGTGGAGACTGGAGCATATCAGAGGCTTCCGGGCGGCCAAGCTGAAACAGTGCGCTCCAGGTTGAGGAAGACTCCCAGTGCTGAGCTCTGCTGTTAGGCAAACATGCACCGGTGAGTGCACCCTCCCCTCACACACAGGCACACAGCATGCACGGACGAACCAAGTCCTGTTTGTGCTCATTGACATCTGTGCAGAGAAGCAACATGACTCCTATGTTCCGATTACAACCCTGACCCTCTTACCTGCCTTTGGGAGCAGACTTGGGGCCCTATGGGGACAAGTAACATGGCTTCATATTTCATTGTCCACAGCTTCCACCCTGTCTACAGGAGCCCCTGCTGCTATTTCAGATGGCACAGTCTCGGGGTGTGGGCATCGTGGGGGATCACACTCAGGCCACTTGGAGACCATATAGTCCTTGAGCCTCACGGGGACCCAGGCTCCTCATCCCACCTCCATGACATGGAGCCTTGGGATGACATGAACGGGAGCATGACAAAGCAAGTTTTTTGGTCCACCTTGTCTCCATCGGAACTTCCCAGTGGGGAGGAGGTACCTTCCCAATCCCCAGAATAAAGCTTGAGCTAACCAGAAAGCCTCCGGGCCAAGGAAAAACCCACGGGACACATCCTTTTGGCTTTTGGTTCTCCGTCCAACACACAGAGCCACCTGGCTACTCTCACTCCAGCAAGTTCTGCCTGTGAAGACTTTATCAGGCCCAATGAAGAGACAGGTGGCAGACTACATTGGGATGGCGCTCGGGGATGAGGCCAGGTCCCCGGAGGAAAGACCTTAGAACAGCTCCCCGTAAACCTAGCTCTTTGTTTGCAGACAGCCCCACAGGTCTAACTCCTCAGTCTGACTGGAGATGTAAAGGAATCTAGTCTTTCCTCTGCCTTATCCTTAAAGGACCTAAGTTTCAATAATACCTGATTCTACCTTTGGACATTCGGGGCATCTTCCGGCACTGTAAGTCAGCAACAGAGCGGTGTAGAAGCACATGTGATTTCCAAGCCCCCGGTTGTTAATGAAATCCCAAACATTCAGATTTTAATTGAACTAGATAAAGATTAAGAAGCTTAGCAGCAGCTGGCATTACGAATTAGTTCTCAGCAGAGTTTTATGTTGTACCCTAAATCATTGCTTTTGTAATCGTCCTAAATTGTCCTTTATCTTGCTAATGCAGATACGATTCCCGGGGACCATCCGGCTCCCTGTCTCCCCACCGCCTGAAAGATTTTGATGAGTAAAGTCTTAATAGTAATTTTAATAATATTATGACCTATACGTATGATGTATATTCAATAAATCCTTACACTAATTAGAAGAGAAGCCGAGGCCTTTATGCGACCTATTTTTAGAGATGAATTTTATTGCCTGAAAATAATTGCTGGAAACAACTTAAAATGCAGGAAACTCTCCAGAGGTCTCTGACCGAGGCAGGGAACAACAGGCCAGCAGCAAGGCAGGTGTGCCATGAATAGAGACCAAAAAGGGCTGCCTAGGCCCCATGTGGTGTTGATGGTCACCTCCCTGAAACCGAAGGGACATTTGTTTCTAGAGTGTGGCTGCTTGGTGCGCAGATGCCCATCAGCATGTGCCAATGTTGCATGCACGGAAATATGTGAAGGCCAGGACTGCCATCTCTTTTGATTCGAGAGAAAAGAGTGAATAAGGCCTTTTGTGGGTCCTCACGGCGCAGATCTGTTCCATCTCTTTGGGTAATGTTGGTCATGGCTCAGGGCTGCAAAGCTGGCACACTGTGTGCTCCATGTGAGAAACCCACACAAACCCACAACTGTCAGGGTAGTCAGGGAGCTATGTTGCTCTCACATTGGGTACTTTCCTGGAAGACTACTAGAATTCCAGGTTGGGGTAAATCTATACATTTCCCAAGGCTGATGAGAGTAGGGGAGGGTCCTGCTGTCTACTGTAGTGGGTGGCTACTAACTGGTGGTACACACTGGCTTTGCTGTGTCTTGGAATATTATAGATGTGTGTGTGTGTGTGTGTGTGTGTGTGGATGGTGTGAGCATGTGTGTATGTGTGTGTGGTGTGAGTGTATGTACACATGTATAGGGTGTGAGTGTGTATGTGTCTCTGTGTCTATGAGTCTCTGTTGTGCATGTAATGTTATGGTGGATAGAAGGCCAGAGGTTGACCTTAGTACCTTTCTTCAGTCATTCCTCATCTTCATTTTCTGAGACAGGGTCTCTCACTGAACCTGAAGCACATCTATCTGTCTATGCTACCTGGCCCATGAGCTTCAAGGATATGTCTGTCTCCACCTAACTTGATCCCCAAGCTTGGTTCCAGGCACACACCACCATAGTCATATTTGTGCAGATTCTGGGAGCCATGCTCAGGTCCTCATGCTTGCACAGCAGAGTATTTATCAAGCCCATCTTCCCAGCCCAGAAATGTTGGAGATTTTAAGGCAAGGCACAGGAAGTAGGCTCATTTCTTGAGTCCATGCCCTCTAACGACTGTATAAGAAAACCTTCTTTTCTCCTCTAAAAGGGATGGCATCCTGAAAGATGAGGAGGAGAGGCTGCCACATCCTTGCAGAGGACCCTGAGTCTGGAGCAGCAAAGAGGAAAGCTGTGCAGATTGGACGGAGAGGGGCCAGGCATTCTGCAGGGCAGAGTGGGGCAGCAGACAGAGGCAGGGTGACAGGGTAAAATGGATGGACACAGACAAGGCAAGTGTGAGAAGACAGTAGAACAGACACAAGCCAGGTCAGCTGGAGAGGAGATAGACACGTGTAGTGAGTGGCTTGGCCTACTGGAGGCCTGTGTGAGTGGGAGGTCTCCCTCTAACCCAGGGGTGGGGTCATTCGAACACCCATGCAGCCAGGACTCCTGGTCATTCTATGGTGTTTTCAGGGCCTTTGCACATGCTGTGTCTTCTGCCCACTGTCTCCTTCCATCTGTAGGTAGCTCTTCTCTTTAGCTAGTCTTTTCAAGTCACAGCCACCGCCATGTGTCCAGCCTCTGACCGTGGATCCTGAGTATATGTCTTGTTGTCTCCCTTTGAAGCACTACCAGTGGCCTTGGACGCTCCCAAATGTGTATATCTTTCAGTCTTGCACTGCACTGGCAACAGTGAGCTCCAACCAGGTTAACATCTCCACCTTGCACCAGTAGATCATCAGTCGATAAAACCGTCTACATACAGCATTTGCTTAGTGAATAAACAAATATATTCCCTAAATAGTACTATCCCCTTGTATGGACTCATTCCAGATCCAGTCACCTCCTGGAGCTTCGTTTTGAATGGTCTTGGAAGACAGTGCCAGCCAAGCTGTGCAGGTATTCTAACAGAACCGCAGTGTTGGATAACCTGCCTTCCTCAGCTCTGTCTTCACTATCTTGCACTGTGAGTGTGTACAGCCGGGTCTCACCCCAACACAGAGATCACAATTTGGAGATGCTCTTGTAACAGCCACTGAGTACTGGTACCCACCCTGGCATTGCAGATGAGACAGAATATGCCCGCTCGTAGTGGATGTTGTGGGAGTGCTAGAGAAATGTCAGAAGTGACATTTTTCTTCACAGTTTTTCTAATTGCCCTTTGTAACCTTTGTAACCTTTGTGACTCACCCTCCCACTTTCACTAACACACGGCTACAAACTAGCAACTCAGACAAGGGAATACACTCCTCCCCAAGCTCTAGAGGCCAGATTGCAAACTCCAGGTGTGGGCATGGTCATGTTCCCTAAGAAAGCTCTAGAAGGCTTGTCTCCTCTCCAGGTGCCTGGCGGCCGAGTGCAAACTTGAGGTTCCTTGCTCTGTTGGATAATACCAGCCTTTGCCTCCAGCATTCACTCTGCCAGCCTCACCTTGAACTTGATTCATTGCAGAGACCCTGTTTTCCCAAAGGAGCTCAGGTTCACAGGTTCTGGGTTCTGCTACAAACTGTTCAACGGTCACACTTAAAAAAAAAGTTCACATGGAAATTGGGCCACCACAGTTGCAGCTTGCCTCTTTCAAAAGCTAACTCTGTTCTTTCAGCTCCTAAATTCCATCAAACTGCCGTGTTTATCACACATAGACACACACAACACACTTGCTTTTCTTATTACCGTGAAGAAAGTGGGCTCTCGCCTGCGATCAGTTTCAGGCCACTCTGCAGCTTGACTTGGAAAATATTCTCTTTGCTTTGTGTTCTGTTAAGATTATTTTTAATATAGTTTGGCAGGAGGAAAGGGTGACGATCGGAGTAAAATCAGAGAGTGCTGCATGCCAGAAGTCTCAGTGTGTCTGTCAGATGCAATGTTTTATTTTTCAAAGGAAATGTGGGGCCCATAGGTGCCCAACAGAGTCTGGTTGAAGGCACAGAGATGTGTGGCTCTTGTTTTCCGGAGGTCTGAGTAGGATGTGGCCTGTGAAAACTTCTGGAAACCAGACCCAGGAGAGAGGAGGTGGGGAGAAGCCAGGTCTCCTGCTGAGCTGTGCAATGCAGATATCTGAGGGAGCCTGCTGAGCACCCAGATACTGGAGTTTAAGGGCTAACCTAATCCTCACACTTTACACACTCAGCTTAAATAAATCCCTGTTCAGAGTTGGTGGCCAGGAGACCTACAATTGACCAGGGCTGAGCCACTGGGTGAGCATAGCTAGGTCCCCTGAACAGACACAGAAAACTGGCTCCCCTAGATCACCATGGGCTAACATCTGCTCTTCTATTATTCTAAACACAATGAATACCAGTTAGGGAATTGCCCAGCAGAAGCAATGGCACAGTGGTGTAAGAGATGGCTCAGCAGTTAAGAGAACCCTCTTATCTCCTAGAGGATCAGATTTTGGTTCCCAGCACCACATCTGGCAGCCCACAATTGCCAGGAACTCTAGCTCCAGGAACACCCTCTTTTGGCCTCTGTGGGCACCTGTACAAACATAACAGATAATCTCACAGACACATACACACATAAATCAATCTTAAAAATGAAGCCAATACATAGCGAAAGAAGCCTCCTGGGCTATCTAGAACCATTCCTGACATAGAACAACAGGCCCCTGAACCAACTGAGAATCACAAGCCCAGGAGAAGAATGACTTACTTTAACATCAGCCAAGACGCGCCTCCTCCTGATTGTCATTCACTCCATACCGAGTAATGCATTCATTCCAGGTCCCCATGGACTGGTGAAAAGTTCAGCCAAGGGCACGTACTTATTAGATTAGAGGAGCAAGCCGAAACAATGGGAATCCCAAGTAAAAGGTCTGACATGCACTGATGTCTCTATCACCTCTCTCTCTCTCTCTCTCTCTCTCTCTCTCTCTCTCTCTCTCTCTCTCTGTGTGTGTGTGTGTGTGTGTGTGTGTGCGTGCTAGGAAAGCTCTGTGGGCTTCTGGAACTCATGTAGGAGGAGGTGAGTGAGCATTCTCCCAGTGTCTACTGTGTGCCAGGTGCTGTCCTTGGTGCTATGAGTAGTAGCTAATGGAGTAGGAGCTGCAGCACCTGGCAGACATCTCTCAGTCACCTTAGAAGTGATGCTTTAGGTGGGCAAAGCCTTTCTCCTCTCATACATGATGCCAGCTGTTCATGCCACAGGAGCAGTGCTTCGCCCTTTTAAGAAAAGAAAACTAAGTCCCGGAGAGATGGCTCATGGCTCTGTGCTTAGAAACAGCGGTTGCTCTTGCAGGGGACCCAGGTTTGGTTCCTGGCACCCGCATGGTGGTTCACAAACATCTATAATTTCTTTTCCAGGGGATCCACCCATCTTCTGACCTCTGTGAGCACCGGGCACGCATTGTGGTGCACAGACACACAGACAGGCAAAATTATCACAGATATAGAATATAATTTAAAAATCTATTAAAGGAATCTCCCCAAGTGGGATGGTGCCCAGCTGCAGCCCCAGATACTCAGAGGCAAAAGGATCCCTTAAGGCCAAGAGTTTGAGGCCAAATAGTAGGGTTGAGAGAGAGACCCAGGGTCGTAATCACTTACTTTTGACCCCAAGTTTTCTAAGCATAGCCACAACCTCAGAAAATCTGGTCAGTGGGAACATTATGAAGAAGCTCAAGCAACTCATCCACCCTCCAGCCGCCACCCATCCTTCAACTTTTCTTCCATTCATTTACTCTCTACCTGTCATCTACTCTCCATTCCTTCATCCATCCACCATCATATCCTCTCTCATCCTTCCACCCTTTTATTGAGTCGCCTACACACCAATCCTTTCCTGCTACCCACCACCCACACATCCTATTCATCCATCATCCATGGTTCAACATCATCTATCCATCTACCCTTCATTCACATATCCATCATCTATCTATCATTCCTGTATCTATCATCCATCCATCCATGCATCTACCCATCAATCATCCACCTGTCCACCCACTCATTCTCATACCTGACTTTCTCTGCACCCTGAAGCTTTGGCTCTATCACCGCCTTCATGGCATTCTTTTTAAACCATTCTCAAATGCCCCCTCAGTACCTGGCCCTCCAGATGGTTCCACTCACATCACTGGCACCATTGAAGTGGGCATCAATAAAAAGTTTTTTTATTTAAAAAAAGGCAATATGAAAATACCCATTTTAGTGATGTGACCCACAGACAAGAGCACTCAACACTATTCTGTGACACTTATTTCTGCCTATGTTTTGGTGTTATGAGCAGTTGAGGGTATTCACTGGTTTATAATCTTATCTTTTTTTTTTTTTTGAGTCATGGTCAAAACATGTTGAGAGGCAGCCCTAGGTAGGATCCACCCTGTTTGACTGATGAGTTCCACAGAAGCAAGGACTTGACACCTCAGTAAAGAAACAGTGACTGCTGTCTGGCAACATTGCAAGACACACACACACACACAAACACACACACAGACACACGCACACACATGAACATGAACACGGACACATGTGCACTTGTTATTTGAGATAAACTTCCCGGCTAACCCTAAACATGGTGTGACAATCCTCTGTCTAAACTGAACCCTAAAATCCCCTGCTTCACTCAGAAAGCTTCCTCCTTGTCCCCAAGTTCCATCTTAGCCCCTGGTCCTCTGTCCCTCCAAGCCTCCCACCTCTTGTTGTTGGCATGGGCTCTCTCCCACATGGTTCTATGAGACCCAAGTGCCAATTACATAGTGCTTTCTCTTTCAGCTCTGGCCTCTGATTAGTCTCCAACCTCCAAGATGTTGTGGGATTACACCTTAGGGAATCAGTCATGACTGAAGCTAGGGAGAGAGGAAATGCTAAGAGGCACACTGCTAGGACTCAGCAGTGCGATGGTGGACTGTGGATGATGTGGCAGCTGCTGTGACCTGGCTGGCCCCTCATACTAGCTCCGGCTGCCAGCACTGGATCCAGCTCCTTCCACCTGGCTCAAGGACTCCACTGCCTGTGACTTGAAGCACATCCATAAACACATTCCACCCACAACCAAATTAAAACCCCTTTCATGAGCAGAACGAGGCTTTAATTGCATTTTAGAAAACAAAGTAGCTTCCTCACACCCATATAATAGTCCAATTCATCAAATGATCGATACGTGCATACATGCTAACAATTACACCACATGATGTCACCACCACACAGATACAGCACTCCAGTGAAGTAATCTGAGTGGCTTCTCCTACCACAGCATTAAGGATACACTCCAGGAAGCCTACTCTCTGTTTAGAGAGGACATCTCTACCACACTCTCCTGGAGAGCACAGTAGCCATACCAGTGCGCAGAGGATCTACTTGGGAGACCTTGTGGCCAATGCCACAGCAAGAGTTGATGCCAAGGCTGGGGCTTGTGTGTATCCTGATGCCTGTGCTGTGCCTCACGATGAGGGTCCTGGTCTGGCCTAGCCTCGGGGACTCAGTTTCCTCAGTGCAGCCCTAGGCATTGGTCTCAAGTCTCACCAGCTTGGGCTTCCTGCAATAAGTAACAAGGGTCATGTGTGCAAGGACACCCACCCTGTTCACCTGCCCTCAGACCAGGTGGTGTCTAGAGTGTGTGTGTGTGGGGGGTGTACCACACATAGTCTAGAGTGGACTGGACACATGGTCACTTGGAGACTCTATCTGGGGCAAGCTCTGTGGCTAGGGGACTTGAAATAGAGACAGTGGGAGCAGTGTGGGGCTTCCCCAGAGCCTTGGGTGATGATTCGAGTCAGTCTCCGGAAAGTATTCTACGCTACAGACCTCCAGGCACAGGCAGGTGCTCCGAACACACAGCTGTTGTCCTTAGACATGACAAGACCACTCACAGATTGGGGACAGGGACAGCTAAATTGGCTGTAGCTGCATCTACAAACCTCATGCCTGGTACCTTCTGAAGATCTGTGCCCAGAACCACTTTCCATTATATCCAGTCTAAGGGGACCGGCTTTGTCCTTCCTAATAGGATCTGTGTAAGCCTCTCTCCTCCTTGCCCCAGCTTACTTTCCAGGAGCGAGTGCCTGTGACTTCCACCTGAGAACATGATGATTTTATTATTGCCTGCAGACGATGAATGCCCTTGAACCTTCCGACACAGATAAAAGCGGAAACTGCTTCTATTTGTATTGTTCCAAGCACCCTGTAAAGTCGGCGCTGGGTGTGCGTGCTCCTGGAGCAGGCTCCTTCATTTGCAGTTTGGACTGACGCCGCTTCCCCGGGCCTCGAAAAAGCAGGTTTTGTACAATGATGTCTCCTTGCTGGGTGAGAGCTACCAGGGCTCAGGGTAACTGTGCCTCGATCTGGCCAGTCCCAGTCCCTGTAGACAGCAGGAGGCTCCTGGATGAACAGCCTTGCTAATCAGGACTTGTTAAGTGGGTCCTGCTCCCACTCCTGGCCTCTCTACAGCCAGCACCAACAGACAGCATCACCTACCTTCCTACCCAGACCCAAGACCAGCTCAAGTGTGGACAGCAGGCCACTCTCTAATCAACAGCCACAGTCCCAAACACTAGCTGTCACATGTGTGTAGTTGTCAGCCATGAGCAAGCAACAGGACTTTTTTTTTTTTTTTCCGGCTAAAGCACGTTATACAGACTTCAGGGGCTTGACCACAAGACTGAGAAATCCCCACTTGTACGGCTCAGCCAGAAAACAGGACCAGTCCCGTGAAAAGGGATTTTTCATGGGAAGATGTTCCTGTGCGCGCCAATCAGTAAAGACTTTGAGGAGCACGCTGTGCTTGGCAAAACCAAAGCATGTGGGGACCCCGGAGAGCCTTTCACCTTTCACGTTTTCACTAGGGAAAACGAATGGTTGTTTGCCTTTGTTGCTCTGAGATAGGGCCTCAGTCTAGCCCAGACTTGACTGGAACTCATTGTGTAGCGCAAGCAGGCCTCAAACTCACAGCAATCCTTCTGCCTCTGCTTGCTTAGTGCTGGGACTACAGGCCTAATAGGCCACCGAGCCTGACCAAATACTTTGATTCTTAAAGCAGAAAATTCTCCTTTGAAACCAACTGTCTGCCATTTTTCCCCCTTCTGTAAAATTCACATTTCATGGAAAAACATATGACTCCAAACATACTTTCACTGTACTCAGAAGGCCAAGAATGTATTGACTTCCTAACTATGCGGCCTGGTGCTCAAGTTCCTGCTGGGATCTCATCTGGCATCTGTGCTTCTGGGTTCTCTTTCTTAATCCATTTGGAGGCCAGTGCCAGGCACATCCTTCCTCATGGGAAGCCTTCTGTAGGCTTCACCCAACAAGCTTCACCTCATGGTAAACTGCCTTGACTGTCTGTCCCAGCAACCAGGTAGGTCTAACACCATATAGGTAAGGTGAGTTCTTCAGCTGTGACCACACCTGTACTCAAGGGGAAGAGAATGCCACCTGAGATTGCCATCCCACCCTGAGAAATAAAAGGGGCTGGGAGAGGCCCGCAGTCTAGCAGTGCCCTTGACTTCCCTTCTTTTAGAAAGAAGCTGGTGCAGATTAAGTGGTAGCCACCAACCAGGCATCCTGAAGAGTGACCAATGTGTAAGCTCTGTGACCTTAGTATGAGATGCCAAGGGTCCCACACTGAATCCACCGATGGAAAGACTGGGGTTCACAGAGATCATGTGGCTCTGGGGCCAAGAAGCAAGATGGAGAGGGCCCTGGGAGGCTGTGGGAGTGTCACTTCTTTTGCACGTCTGGGGAGCGGCAGCCCCATCTCAGGTGGCCATTCCACAGAGCAAGCGCTTTGAGAAGAACCAGGAAGAACTCTCACAGGAGATGGTCTCGTGGCAACCATTGCTTTCATGGAGTTGACTCAGTCGCCCTTCCAACTGGCCTCCTTGACACTCAACCTCAGCCCAGTATCAGTCTCAAAGCATCCCCCCAAAAATTAAAAAAATAAAAATTAAAAAAAAGAAAGCTGAAAAAGCAAACAAGCCCGGAGGACGTCTCTAAGCTCACAAAGAACTAACAGATGTGACTCTGAAATCTACCCATAAACAAGCAAAAATGAACCCGTCAGCTATTCAGGGATCTTCCCGCAAGCTGGCACACATCCTTTCTCATTGTTTTATTTTCGGTTTTCAATGCCTTGTGAACCAGACCAATATGCAGGGCTGTTAAAAAGCTCTTCCACTGTTGTATGTTTGTTTTCCCAAAGTTGCCGAGCAGACATGTTTGCTCCTAATTTCCCTTCTTGAGCAAGGAGGCCTGAACAACCCCTTGGCTTCTGAACCACCATCAGCGTGCCCCAGCACCCACCTCAGCTTTGCCACAAGAACATGTAGGCAGAACTTTGGAGTCACTCGATCTAGAGATTCTATGGGTTCATATGTATAGATGGCTGCACACGTGGGCTGCACCTAGCCATACTTGTTGGGGGCACGGGTCAGCCCACAGCCTCCTCCTCACCTTAGCTGTGTGCACTTGACATCATTACTGGAATCAGGCCTGGCTCTGAATGGAGTAACCCAGGGTGTGACATTTCCTGTCAATTTGGCTACCAGAGAGGGATGAGCCAATCTCAGTCAGCTCAGCAGGAATTGGGAAAGTCTCCCTCTGTCTGCCTGCACCTCACTGGGGTCAGCTGGCACAGAGTCAAGATAGCATTTACCTCCTGGCATCCCCTCTTTATGGGTACACAGCTGTGCATGTGTGCCTGCAAGGTGCATGTGGCCCTAGGCTGAGCCAGAAAGACAATGGACCACTGGAGAGTGAGACGGTATACACTAAGGAAGGTCTCACCTGCAGGGTGCCTGCTCCCAGATGGAGTCTGGTCCCAAGTCTTCTTCCCTGCCTGCCTAGCCCAAAAAAGGAGTCTGCTCATAATGTGCCCAGAACCTGAGCCTGAGTATAACTTTTTCCATTGCTCTCACCAGATCCTCAACCAGAGGCACCTTAAGGGAGGAAGGGCTTGTTTGAACTCACACTTTGAGGGTGCTTTTCAATGGAGGGGAAGGTGGTGGGGTGGGTCTCGGGAGGCACATCTGGGTGAACTGAGAAGTGCATAGTGGACAGGAAAGAGGGCAGCCATAACCCCCGGGAAACACATTTCTTCTAGTTAGGTCCCAGCTTGCAGGGAATCCTTCACCTCCTAAAATAGTGCCACCACCCGGGGACTACATGTTCAAATGTGTACCCAAGGGTGACATCTCACTGTCACGGCGTCAGGTGGGGGTGGCCGCCCCAGCGCCTCATGGCTTCTCAGAGCATCAGCACCCCTCTCTCTAATAAGGTGGAACAGTGACATTTGAGGCATTTGGGTTCCGTGTCTGGAGCACTTCATTTCCTTATCTGGGATGAACAGAGCAGAGAGGAAGGGAGAAACTGGCTCATTCTGAGCTCCAGATTTGCACTCGCAGATCATTAAACTGCAGGCTGAAGACGCTATCCATCAGCGGTTCGCAATGTTTCATTTTCTTTATCTCTCATTATTATGGCCATTGGCATGGTGTCACTATTATCGTCTGCCCTGCAGAGAGTGCTCCCATGGTGGAGGTCAACAGGGCAGCCCTGGGTGTGTCTCCCTCCCTGCTGTGTCTGAGTCTCTGTCTCTGTGTCCTGAGGCTGGAGGATGACAGTGCTCAGGCTCCGATTCTGAACTCACACGGGCAGGGTAGGCAGGGATCAGCTTCAGCTCTGCCTCTGAACATCAGGTGTCCTTAACTGTCCTGTCCGACATTCCAGCATCAGCCCCTTAACTCTCACCAATTTGTGCTGAGGACTGAGGGACGATGTGTGCCTTCACACCCAGGGGCCTCTTCCTCCAAATGCTCAGAAAATAGGAAATGCCAGGCTGAGGGAGAGGTAAGCGGGTTGGTGACATGGATAAAGAGCACCGAGAGGCTCCTTTTCAGAGAAAAGGACAAACAGCAGCTCAAGGGTGGAATCTAGTGCCAATTGCTACAAGAAAGTTTTACTAGCACACACACATACAGACACACTTGTTTCGTGCATGCACTACCTATTCTCTGTGGCATCACTTGAGTCAAATGCAGAGTGAGTGACTGCATCCTGTCTGGCCTGACAAGCCTAAGGTCAGTACTCTCTGGCACTTTATGAAGACTCTCCTGCCAATCATTTCTCTGGGGGTGGCTACCTGGTCCTGAGGAAACCTTAGTTCCACACCTCAAAATGTTCCAATCCCTTTCAAACAGAAACAGATCTCACCAAGCACACACATGGGCAGCACTCCCAAGCTGCCTGCAAGCTAAGCACTGGGAGGGCAGAATGTACCAGAACCATATGAAAACCTTAGGCATGGCTGAAGTGCCCAGTCGTGACAGGGCCAAGCGGCCAAAGTAGTGTTGTGCGTGAAGCCAGATTCCCAGCTACCCTGAATCCATCTTCGTTTGTGTAAAGCCTTCCTAGTTGCCTCCCCAGGAGAGAAGTGGCAACCATGAGCATGTAATTCACAAAGTGGGAAAAGGAGAACAGAGCAAGCCAGACAAAACCACCACCTTTCCACAAGCTAATAAACACCAGGTTGAGGCACACCATTTCACACTTGCCTGAGGGAAAATGGTGCGGAAGAATGACCCAGGGGAGAATTCCAGGCCCACAGGTACCCCTGCACCCCTCTTAGCAATCAGACTGGCCCCACCCTCTGGGACATTTACATGCCTGGATTCAGGGCCAATCACAAACCAGGCTTTCTCCAAACCACAATCTGCAATGTACATCTAATGACTCAGCACACAGAGAAGGAGGTGCTGCAAGTAATGTTTACAGAGGGTTTTCCTTCTGGATTCCATCCTGAGAGTAAAGGCTGCAAATGCTTTTCTTCCTACAACACAGACTGCATGCATACACACATACACACACACACACACACATACAATAGTACACATGTGCACACACATAGGACTACTCTCCTATGCATGCTTATATGTATGCATGTGATATAGTATCATGCGTGAACATAAGACATTTGTACACACATACACATGAATATATAATGTGTACACACAAATAATGGCTTCCCACACATACCTGCCTGTACATGCACGTTCATGTGTATGCTTGTGTATACACATATGTGCACACACACACACACACACATGACATACCACATGATTAAAGTAAATTTGCTGGGGAGAAGAGACAGATTATGATCATTTTCTTTGCACTTTGAGGGCAGCATTTAAAAAACACAAACTACTTAAAGCCTGGATGCCTTAGTTGGAGTTTCTATTGCTGTGATAAAGCCCCATGACCAAAGCTGGGGAGGAAAGGGTTTATTTCACTTAACAGCTTGTAGTCCATCATCTAGGGAAGTTAGGTCAGAAACACGAGGTAGGAACTGAAGCAGAGGTCATGGAGGAACGCCGCCTACTGATCTGCTCAACTTTGCTTGCTCATCTTGCTTTTTTACACACTCTGGAGCCACTAACCCAGGGTGACACCCTCTCTCCAGCTAGCTGGGCCTTCCTACATCACTCATTAATCCAGAAATGCTCCACAGCCTTGCACACAGGCCAATCTGGTAGAGGCACTTTCTCAGTTAAGGCTTCCTCTTCCCAAATGACTCTAACTTGTGTCAAGCTGACAAAAACCTAACCAACAGCAGTGTAGCAGCAGCATCTTTAACTGCAGCACTTGGGAGGCTGAGGCAAGGCTTGAAGTTGTGCTATCCAGTGAGATGTGAGCTGGAATAAAAAGAGAGAAAAAGAAAAGCAAAAGCACAACACATTCCAATAAAATAAGGGAGTAGGTGAAGGTAGATTTTTCGCATCTTCCAGATGGTAATGCTCCACTTAGTCCACCCTCGGCTGATCCTGGCTGATGCCTTTCTGAATTCCTTCCCATCAGCTGGACTTCTCAAAGAAACACACAAGTGGAGGTAGAGCTACACAAAGCACTTGCTAATTTGCAAACCCAGTGTGTTTTCTCCTTTGCTTAGCATGTTAGCATTCATGATGGACAACTGACAGTGCCCAGATGTGCCCATCCTGTTGGAAGCACAGACCTTTGGTTCTGGCTTCACTGAACTCCCTGCCCCCAAAGCCATTGGTTTATTTTGTTGTCCTGGAGGCAAGTAACAGGTGCGCCTGGAGGAGCCTGGCTCCTTTCCTAGTTCTGCATTGTTACCGGGCGACATAGGGGAGGGGGAAAAAGGGGGACTGGCTACTAAGTATCACTATTGGAGCTACTGTTGCAAAACACCAATGACTGGGTAGCTGAAAAACAATACAATCCCTTCTCTCAGCATTTTGGAGGCTGGAAATGCAAGGTGATGGTACCAGCAGAATCTGTATCTGGTGAGAGATGGTTCCCCGTTCACAGACTCCTTCTCTGTGTCCTGACAAGGAGGAAGGGTCGATAAAGCTCCAAGGTCCCTTGAATAAAATCTCCTTCTGGAGGGTTCCATTCTCATGACTGATCACCTCATGTAACACGGGGGGCATTTTGGAGATTCTGATGTATGGGTTTTGGGGGCACACAAAGATCCAGATCACAGCCCTACACAAGAATAGGCTTCACCTACAAGCTATGTGATTGAGAGGGAGATGAGGGTAGCCCCCCTACCTTGCATGCCAAGGAAGCTTGTTGTATGGCCAGCCCAGGCTCTGTGTCCCACTTGCAGACCCTGTATGTGCGTTGTTGTTTCTTTTAACAAGCCACGGCCTGAGCAGGAAGTGAGGAGTCAGCAGTGTGGACCACACAGGGAAAACTCAGAGATAACAATGGAGACAGTAATGTTAGGAGGCTTCACGGGGACCCCAACACCACTCCCTCTTCTTGCAGGGAAGCAGTCAGAACCTTGATCAGGCGGTCATGAAGAACACATCAGCCCAACTCCACACCAGAAGGCAAGCAGAGCCACCACACACATATGCCATGAAAGTGCCTTAGCGTAGGGTGGCTACACTTGTGGTCACTCCATAGCAACTTCCTAGACACCTGGCACCAACCTGGTCATGAGAAGAGAAGGAAAGGGGGCTCTGCAGGTTGAGGCTCACGTTTGTGTCACCATGGCATCTACTTTACTTGGCATGAACCACAGGTGCTTACTTGGAAAAGCCCAGAGATAGCCAAATGTTTTGGACAGACTCTGGCTCTAACCGCCTACATTCAAACCAAATATGTCCCAAATCTTCCACTCCATCATCATGAGAATTCAAGGTCAAAATAAGCTGTCCTTCCTGATCAGTACCTACCTGTGTGTCACATCTCACAGGGAGCCCATTCCACTCACAGTCCTGGGTTCACCAGAGAGCCTGACTCAGCACATTCAAGGCAAACAACACCTAGAGAGCGCAGCCAGTGGAGGGGAGCGGGTGTCCCGGCCCTTCCTTGGAGGCACACACCACTCCTGATTCCTCCTTCCCCACCTGGCTGACCCTTATTTCAAGTGTCATCCTGTGCTTGGTTTCACAATTGGAAGAGATATCTTCCCTGCAACCCCAGTTCCGACTAAGAAGTTCGACTTTCTCCCAATGCTCTTTCAAAAAGGGCATCAAAGGCACACAGTTGACACTGCTTTCCATGTGGTCACTATACAGGCTACGTGACAACAAAGAGCTCATGGACTCTTACAGATGGAGACTTTTCATACAGAGGGCCAAGCTCCCATGCATGTGTGGAACTGGAAGGGAGGCCAAGCCTACATCCCCAAGGAATCACGCAGCAGCCATCCTGGCTGAAAAGGAGGTTCCCAGAGTGGACTTCATACCATACATCTACCTGCTCACCCCTGTCTGCAGCCTTATCCTGGAGGCACTGAGGGTGACCCATACAAGTTTGGGGATTTAACAGCTTTGACTCAGGAAGCCAGAAGCTCCAGTAACTGGGCACCTTCAGGTGGTATATGGGTGATAGACCTTGTTCATGACCTTCAGGGCTCCAAGAATCTTATAATCCTTGGCCCTGAGTGAGACTCTTGATAGCACATTTGCAGCAGGGGTCCTGGCCACAAGGAAAGCATGAGAGCTCCAGGTGAGGCTGAACATTCAAGAAGGACATTCAATCAAGCAAAGATGAGAAGAGCCAGGATGGAGAGGGAGCTCAGCTGTCCCCTGGAAGTGAGCGGCAACACTCAGCAGGGCCAAATGTAGAGGGGACTGTGAATGAAACAGCATCATGAAGATGCTGGTGTGCCACTACCCTCCATTTCCCTATGTGACTATGATGGGCACAGCTTAGAGCAGAGAGTGGACATGAAGTCAAGTCCTGAGTGAGTCTCTGTAGCCACCTGCTCTGGCTGTATGCTCACAGAAGCCATCGTATCAACAGGTAAGGATTGCTGTAGGACAGAGTAACAGTGGCTTCCAGGCTCTGCACAGGCTGGCGTCTAAGTCAGAGGGACTGGAAAGAGTGGGAAGGACTCTTTGATCAGGTCCAGTTACACAAGCAAGCAACACAGACAGAGGCTCTCAGGCCAAAGACAAGACCCCAGTAGAGCCCCCAGGACAACTGCAAACAGAGGAAATGAGAAAGCAGAGTATGTGTCGGAGGAGCTTGTGAAGGGCGGGGTTGGGGTTGGGGTGGGGTTCACACACTGCTTTATGGGCACTGTATGTCCCAGGACCCACTGAGCTGCTGTCTACAAAACTTATCCCATTTGGATAGAGAGGGCATAGAGGACAAAAGCCTCAGGGAAGGCTTTTGCCTACAGGTAGACAGCAAGAATAGCATGCCTAATGGCGTCTCTCCTGTGCTCAGTCCTTATCCAGCACATGAGATGTTCTCTGGTAAGGATTCGATTACACTCATGATAAGAGGCTGTGGGGATGATGGACAGCTCTTAGTAGTCAGTTGTGAACAAGGGGATTCTCCCCTCCCCCAACCCGTCACTAGCAACAAAGAAATATGGGCAACAATTTAGGGAAAACGAAAGGGGCCAGCCTGTGCTTTGAGCTCCCTGAAAGCATACCTCCCTGCTTGCATATCCACCACTTTTGCTACTTACACCTGCATGGACAGAGGCTTCAAAAGCAAATCGTGTTTCTCAACAAATAAAGAACTTTTGCTCCACAGATGGCCTTTACTTAAGAAATAGACTTTGTCAACCCAATGTCCCCCAGGTAACACACTTTCAGCCCGTGCAGGTAAGACTGTTGGATGGCGTTATTTTCCTCTGAGCCCTTGGCATCCATGAGCCTGTCTCTCAGATGGGAGAGGAGACTGCAGTCTCAACTGGTCATGGAAGAAAGAAAGAAAAAAAAACATGCTTCACAGACACTTCCATTCTCTCCAAATTTTCCTTGCAAATGTCCTCAATTTATCTTTCATTTTGCACATTCTCATTTACTGCAATTATTGTACACACTTTAAAACGACTTTAAAGGGAAGCGTAGCTGGGTGGGATGGTAGCGGGATGCACAGCAAGTAAAGGGAGATGGCTGTCCCAAATCTCGCTGCCCTGTGAGATGCTGCCTGAAGGCACCAGGGTCACGACAATAATCAATGTCCCTGGCCCACAGACACATCACTTCAGTATCTCCAGTGAGGGCATCCATGCCATGGTCAGCACCAGCATATCGCCACCTCACTAGGGAGAACTCTGGCTCAGTGGAGCAGAGGGAGGAGATGAATCAATAAAATGCTATCAGCTTGGCCCCTGAACATTTAAGCACATGAGCGCTTGTATATTTCAGCTCGTGCAGGTCAATATAATTGTATAGAGGCGCCTAATTCTCAGTAGTGAAATGAAACTGGACAATAGCACCACCAAGGGGGAGGGGATTGGGGCTGAGGAAGGGGCAGGGTAGTCTTTCCGAGGCAGGTCTCCTTGGCTGCCTTGCCCTGAGGAGAGCAACTGCCTGGAGTGTAGATTCTTGAAACAGGCCAATAGCCATGTAGGAAATGTTTTCACCAAATGGCAACATAAATGCTTCTCAGTGAGGTTGTAGCATTAGCTTGAATCGGAGAACAGTAGAAGAGGCTGGAGTGCGGAGCTCATCAGCCTTGGCCAGTATCCATCCTGCTGTTTCAAGTCAGGGATTGAACTGGAGAGTCCTTTCCCTGCTTCAGGAGGATGAGCAGCAGTGTGCAGAAAGCTCACAAACGAAGGGGCTGTCCAGTCTGGAAGCTCTAGATGCAATCATTGTCATTGTTATCCAATTATGCTTTGGATAACTGAAGGTAGCACAGCCCACAAAGGGGCAGTTTCATTAGATTAAGACCCACTTGTCTTACTTTACTTTGATAATAGCTTAATAAATAAACTGAGTGAGCCCTAATACGCAGGTGCAAGATGAAAAATACTTCAGTTTGCCATTTTATGTCTAACATTCTTCAATTATCATGCTTTCATATTTTCTTGCTTGTCAGTTCAGCTTCTCCATATTCTTAGAGGTGGGAGGAAGCATATCTACTTGATTACAAAGATTCCTTCCTGGGAAGACGGTTTGGTTTTATGTGGATGCAATGTAACATCTGTCTCCCTTTATGGCTCCATCAAACACACACACACACACACACTCCTCACTTTCTTACCTGTTTCCATCATACATGTATGTGTGCACACATGCACATTTGAAATGATAGTACGACCACAAATTGGGAAGGCAAGAAGCAGAGTGCAGTAAACACTGTACCATTACACATTTAATAAAACCACTAGAAAACAGTGTTGGAAATACAGTCACTTATTTTAGGCAGTGGAAGAGAAGTCAGCAAGATAGAGCATAAAAAAGAAGGGTGACACGCCCCAGAAGGTGTCAACATACACGCAAACACAATGGAAGAAGGCTGCAGAGGCGGCTGGATGGTTAAGAGCACTCTCTTTTCCTGTAGAGGACCTGGTCTCAGTTCTTAGCATTCACATGACAGCTTACAACTATTTGTAACTCCAGTTCCAGGCAATCTTATGCCCTCTTCTGGCCTCTAGGGGCACTATGCATATGCATGGTGCAAATACATGCATGAAGGGAAAACATTCATGTAAGAAAAATATAAATAAAGAAAACATCTTTTAAACAGAACAACAAAGAAACACTACATGGAAGAACTAGGGAATTCTAGCTATTGTAGCAGGCAGTTACAGGCTGGCCCTGAGAAGGGAGTAGGTGTGGCCTAGGGAAAAAGGGGAATTGTGTGAAAACCCTGAATGGAAGTCCTAGAATACAGCATTTGGGTCTGAATTTATAGGATTTTAGAGGCTCTGGGACTTTCTGGTAAGCAGGGGGGAAATGGCTACAATTCCTTTGATATCCAGAAATTCCCAATACCGTTGGGCATTTATTCAGTAAAACCTCAAGATAACAACAACAAAAGAATAATATGTATTCGTGAAAATTATGCAGCTTGCCATTCCTCTGTCTCCATCTTTCCAATAGCCCACACCACTGCAGCCACCTTGGTGACACTGTTACTGAGCAGCAGGCCTAGTCTCTATTATTCAGAAACATGTTAGCCTCCAAGGATGCTTATCCCATGGAAGCAACTGGCTTGGGAATAGAGGAAGCAGCATTTCCTACAAGAGAAGCACAGGACATCAGCCTCCGAAGAGCGTGTTTCCCAGGCAGGACACAGCACTTACTTCCCGGAGGGAGCATGAAGTTAGTGGGGAAAATGGAATGATGTTGCTCACTGGTCAAATGGGCCTGCTAAATCTTCCTCCTCCCAATGTGAAGAAACCTCCAAGAACAGTTCCTTGATTGAAAATGGCCACCACAGGTCAAGACACTTGTCCCAAGGATAGCCAGGTGTGTCTGAGGCCAAAGCGTGAGGTCACAACTGAGACATGGAGCCTCTGAAGGTGCACTCGTCTCTAACGTGCACACGGCACTTCTGGCCTACCTTTCTAGCCTGGGAGTTCAAACAGCAATGAGACTTTAAATTATACTCAGGAAAATAAAAATAGATTAATAGGATCCAAGTCAAGCTGCTAGAAGAGGTTTTTCTTTGCCAAAAGACAGGCACTGAGAGTTTCCCTAAACAGGTTATCATTTTAACACCGTAAAGCACTACACTTATTTTTTTAAATAGCAAAACTACAATTATCTCTGCATGTTCTGTATCGCCACTCTGCAGTGCTCCAACATAACGAACCAACTGTCAGCAATACCGACGGGATGAGAGTATCTGAGCCATGCCAAACAGCCAGCCTTATCAAAATCCATCCGTATTAATCCTTTTTCTTACATCAAAAATCAAATAACTTCCTGAAGAGAGGCCACAGTCTCACCAAGAGCAGTTCCACAGAGAGACTGCAGTGGAGATTAGCAGAGCAATATGTTAGGAAATAAATAGATAAGGCTTTATCTTCCATCCGACTGATGTCCGGAACAGGGATTCCATCCAAACCACGCAGACGGGGTCCTGTGTCACACCTATTCTGAACATCAGTGTTCACCACTCCCGGGGGTGACTGGGGACACTTGCAATAAACAATGCACGTATTCGAGATGCCATTTTCCAATGACAAGTGTTTGACCCACTCGGCATTTGAGCAAAAGGAAAGAATATTACTTAAAACCGACTATGGAAGAGCTGCCTAAGAACACCTCAATAACTGTGCAGGGGGGAGGGGTACCTTCCTGATTAAATAAGCACCCTTCAAAGTGAGGAAACAATGTGATTTTCTGCCTGGTGGGGAAGAACAGGCAGAAGGTGGCTGCAGCACCCTTATCTTGGGAGCAGCTCCTTGGCTCCCCTGGGCCTGGGAGAAGTGATTAATTAGTACCTCCTTGAAGTGCAACCTTAGGAAGCTGTTGGGGGACTCTCCACGCGTACATCAGAGAATGAGACGCTTCCAGATTCATTCTTTTAGAACCCAACGACGGGCAAATTTCTAAAAAATTCCGAGTACCAGCAGGCTGGGGCTCTAGGGCTGCTGAGTCCCAGGCTCTGAGTGAAAAGGCCTCTTCTTGAGGCTTCTTTTGTAAAGGGAGGAAAGCCACTGGTGACACAATTTTAGGGGAAAGAAAGACGCAGCCTAGTTCACGGGCAGCACCCTGCGCTTTTTGGCTGTCCCCCAGCGCCAGCTCTGGTGCCGACCCCAACCGTTAGCTGGCCCAGCCTCTCCCTCAGAGGAGCCGCCTTATCTGAGCACAGAGCATACAAACAGAAATGGGTCAGTCTGAAGTCCCACCCCATACTCAAAAGCAAACCTTGACACAGAGAGGGGCTGTCACTCATACTTCATTTCCATTTTCAGTTAAGAAAAGGCGACACCAGAATTCCCGCAAGTTGTGACAGAATCATCTCATTAGTGTACCCTTTCTCCCATCTGAGGAAAGGCACGGCCTCCAGTTTGATAGCGCTGAAAAATCTAATTCTTATTTTATGTCCGTGCGGCCTTGAGCACTGTGAGAGGGTGGCAGGCCGGAGCCACGGACGCAGCATCAGGTGAGCATGGGAGACTGTCAGAATTTAAATGCAGACACGTGTGCTTCTGGGCTGGAGCCTCATATTCCAAGACGGCAAAGCCAGGGCCTGTGGCTCCATGCCAGCCTGCAGAGTAATTTAATCCTGCTCACAAAGAAATTACAAAGACAGCCCACTGGCCTGTCGGTTACGCTGATTCAGCAAGCTGGATGCAGAGGCCATCTTCCATCACTTAGAGAGAACTCTGTTGTCAATGGGCTCGATTTAATAAAGCAGAAGATACTGGGCCCAAAGGCCTCTAGAAAATTAGCACAGAGAGCAATTAATTTTTAGCCAAGCTCTTTGTATACCCTCAAGATGCAAAGGCCTTTGCTCTGACCACTCAAACTTGAATCCTGTGTTAAAGCCAACAAGTCAGGGACATGAAGGTAGAAATACTCAGGCCAGGGACTCTGAGTCTCCCATTCCCTGTCTTTCCCTTTAAAAACTTCAGGCTGGCAAAGTGAGTCAGTGAGTAAAGACACGGGACATGCAGGTCTGAGTTCAAAGACCAGAACATACATAAAGGTGGAGGGAGACCACTGACTCCTCAGAGTTGTCTTTTGACCTCCGTACACACACACACAAACACACATACACACAGATACACACACAAACACATACACACACATACATATATACACATACAGATACACAAACACACACAGATACACACACACACACACATATACACACATACACACACACACACACACACACACACACACGCACACACACAAATATTCCGGAAAGCTCTAGAATGTCTGAGTGGGAGTTACAATCTAAGTAATCCCTTTCTGCATGATGCACAGTGCAGGAGCCTCTGCTGCCAGGATATTGAAAAGCTGAAAATTAAAAATATTGAAAAGTGCCAAGATTCTTGCACTCGGACTTTTAACAACACCCTCCCCGGGGCTCATCAGAGACACCTGGGGAGAGCCTGGGTGAATCAAGGTGGTCAGTTTCAGGGTGTAGGACCAAAGACCCAGAGATCCAGTTAAGGGTCCCCAGAGACACATGCCCACCCCACTAAGGAAGATGTGCCCCTTCCCCTAGGGGTGCCCTCCCTCAACCGTAAGAAGACACTCCCTGCTCTGTGCACCGATTTCAAAGGGTGTAAAGCTTCAGGCCGGGTTTTGAAGTCTTCTGTAATTTTGGCAGGATGACATTTTATATGTTGTAAGCTATGTTTATCAGCCAGGACTGCAGAAAATTGGCGTTTACCACCCATTTCAAGCCTGTAACTCCACACTCTCCTCACATGGAAGCATTCCTTACGCTCCCGAGGGACCAATCCTTTAGGCCGTCTAGTTCCTAGAAGAAGAAGAGGAAGAGGAAGAGGAAGAGGAAGAAGAAGAAGAAGAAGAAGAAGAAGAAGAAGAAGAAGAAAAAGTCATTGAAACAACCTTCCTCTCCTTGAGGAAACATAAGTTCTTTACCTTCACAGACTTCTGATCACAATTTTATACCCGGACACCCTGCACTGGCACTCCGTTCATCTTACATATAAGACCCAGAGAAGGCAAAAAGCTTATTTATCCCTTCTTTGTTAACTGGGGGAAGATAAGAACTAAAAGGTCTAATTTTAAACAGTCAGGGACCCACAGTGGGGTTAACAGTAGGAGTCGACAGTAGGGCTATCTCCATGGTAACTTGTTCCCAACCCCACAAGCTCGAAGTGTGGGCCACAGCATGACACAATTCAGGGATCCCAGTGCCCTGCTAACAAACTGCGAGAGCGAGCAATTGATGCTCACGTCTCTCCTGCCCACAACCCCATGACGCTCTACACAATCCACTTCATGATTTATTTATTCAATTTTAAAAACACACCTCTGGCTAAAAAAAAAAGTCTCTAGTCACACACGAGAATGTAAAAGGCATTAAGAAGAAAATCTTCAAGGAGAGGCCCAGACCTCCTGGGACGAAGCCAATGCCCACCTCGGAGGCAGCCGCCACCAAATGCAGAGCCCAGGTTCCAGATTGGTCTTGTTGCAGAAGTTTGGGGTCCTCCATAGACAACTGGGAAGAAGGGAAGGGAAGGGCTGCCAGTCTCCGAGTGTCCCCTCCCTACCCAAGAACAAGCTGAACTCTTTAGGTACGCTTTGGAAGGCTTTGGGGCCTGATTCTTGTGGCAGCTCTGAAGACTGAGGCTGAGAGGAAGCAAGGGGGTGATGCTCCATTGGAAGAGGGGGAGCAAGGACAGTCTGCCTGTGCTTGCTCTGTGGGTGGTGCTTATGCACCAACAGTGGTGGCAGGGATGGTATCTGTACAACTCTGTGTTTCTATGGATCAGGCGCACAGCATCACAGCAACACAGCAGCAGGTACTGCCCTGCCATATCCATAAACCCTGCCAGGGAGAGCGATCTGCCGCCCTAGCCCACAGACATCTGCAGAGCTATGGGACATGGCTAATACTGTGTGGCCAATAACTGAGACCAGAACCCCAGGGGAGGTCAGACTCTGAACCACATTCTCCAGGCAGGACACAGCCTGGTTCTGAGGCCATGCACAGAGTGGGGATGGAGGCTGGGCCTCACTGCAGACCTCAAGCAAGGGAGCCCATATTCACATACATCTGAGTCCTCGCACTGTCAAAAGGAGGTCATAAGGCATCCATTGTCAGGGGAGAAGGAGGTGCAGATCAACCCAGCTGCTATGGACAAGGTGCCTGCCTGGGAAGGATCAGTTCAATAGGCAAGAACCACAGAGCTGTACTGTCCATTCCCTTAGGGGAGCTGCCATGGATGACAATGGGCTCCTGTGAGGCACTAATGGCCACCAAAGGTGCCTGCAGGAAAGTCTTCAGTAACCAAATAACCCACGGGTGTCCCCATCAGTGAGCCACCAGCATCTCTGTAGATACCTCACTGAAGTAGAGAAAAAGGAAGAAGATATCTTCCCCCTTCACGGCAATGAGATAAGGCCCTGCACAGCTGTCTCTGAGCACACCAGTGGGCCCTTCCTGCCCTGGCCACTGCTCCTGGCTCTGACCTTACCAGCTAGTGGGGTCCTTCATGTTCTATCCACTGCTCCTGACTTTGCCTCCAGAGACTGGCCGAACTGCTCGAAGACACCAGCAAAGAAATTTCAGTCTAAGAGGGGCAGCTCCTGTCTCCTCTTTTACAGACTCAGAGAGTCACAGACTCTGCGGACACAGAGAGGATTCAGGTACATGTGAGGAGGCCTGTGTGTCCGCAGTAATGAAAATTGTTTGGCTTAGGGAACACTCAACTGACTGGTGTCTTAGTCACTGTTCTATTGTTATGAAGAGATGCTATGACCATGGCAACTCTTGTTTTATAAAAGCATTTAACTGGGGGCTTCCTTATAGTTTCAGAGGTTTAGCCCATTATCATTATGGAGCAGAGCATGGAAAGCATAGGGCTAGACAAGTAATTGAGAGCTACATCTTCATCTGCAGGCAGAGAGAGAGACAGAGAGAGGGAGAGAGAGAGAGAGAGACAGAGACAGAGAGAGACAGAGGAAGAAGGAGGAGGAGGAGAGGGAGAATGAGGGAAATGGAGAGAACAGAAGAGGAGGAATGGTGGGAAGGAGAGGGAGAGGGAGAGAGGGAGAGAAACTGCCCTAGTACGGGCTATTAAAACCTCAAAGCTCACTGCCAGTGATACAATTCCTTCAATAAGGCCATACCTCCTAATCCTTCCAGTCCTAGCAAATAGTTAAACTCCTTGGTGGTTAAGCATTCAAATATGAGTCTATTGGGGCCATTCTTTTTCAAACCACCACACCTGGGATGACATCATCTTGAGATTCTTAAATACATCTGCAAGACCTTTTCTCTATACATTGTCACCGGAGTTCCCAGAAGATGGGTCATTTGGAACCTCTGTCCACTTGACTACACAGGGTCTAGGATGGGACTCAGAAGCCCAGCTAGCTGAGACAGCACCAGCGAGGCAGGTCCTAGACTAGAGTTGAACATTATAAACCTCTGATTTTTCAGGTTAGGAAATCAAAGCTGGGTCATCTAAGGGAACCCTTAGATGCCCTAGCCAGGAGCACTCTGTAGCCTATTGCAATTTCAGTCTGGAGTGTTCTGAGCTCCATACTGACATAGATGGTGTGGCCGTCTGTCCTCATTGTCAAGTTGATTGGATTTGAAATCACCTAGGAGGCACTTCTGAGGGTATCTTTGAGTGTTTCCTGACAGGTTCTGCTGAGGAAGAAAGCCCAACCCTGCACACAGGCAGGAAACCAAAGGGCTGGGGGTTCTAGGCCAAATAAAAAGGAGCAAAGGAAAATGCAAGACGAACAGCTGGCCTTGTCCAGTCTCTGCTTCTGGGGACTAAGCTGTCCCTGTCCCCAGCCTTCCCCTTCGCAGTAGACAGCATTCCTTTGACACTGGGCCAAAACAAGCCTTTCCTTTCATGTTGGGTTTTGTTTGGAATTTGGTTACAAAGATGAGGAAAGCAAACAATACAAAAACTGGGGATCGAGCAGGGTGGGGTGTCTCACGCCTGTAATCCCACCACTCGGGGATGCAGAGTCAGGCAGATCTCTGTGAGTTCAAGGCCAGCCTGGTCTACAGTTTTAGTCCAGAACAGCCAGGGCTACACAGAAAACCCCTGTATATAAAAAAAAAAGATAGACAGAAAGAAAAGCAAAGAAAAGAAAAAAAAGAGGGAAAATATGGATTAAGAAGTAGGGTCCCTGACCACAAGGCTCATTGAACTTCCAGACTGGTTTGTGGAAAGAACTTGGAGAGATGTGGAGCTGTGGGCTAGAGAAGCCACAGACTTCTGTAAGATCTTAGTGGTCCTTTGTGGTGGGACTTTGGAAGAACAGAATGCTGAGAGAAAGGCAGAAAGAAAGGAACAGCTCTCGAGACTACAGAGAACAAGGAACCTATCTGGACTGGGCTAGGGGCCATTCCAGCACAACCTAGCTATATCTGGCCATGCCCTCCTAAGCCTACTGACACTAGCTCAAAAGCAAGAGTTGCAGGTGTTTGGCAGGGGAAACATGGCATCGTTACTGCTCACTGCTCTGGGTCAGATCAACGATGGGAGAGAGCAAGAAGACACAAAGAGGGGTAGCTGTACAGCCAAGGTGGATGTGGAGGAAGCAATTACAACTGTTAATGAGATCAGTGTGACCTGCAATGAACATTTCAGAGCTGGAGAGATAGCTCATCAGCGAAGACGTGCTTGTCACACAAGCCTGAGGACCTCAGTTGAGACCCTCAACACCAACACAACAGTTGGGCCTGGCAGCATACACTTGTAATCACAGCACTCAGGGAGGAAGGACACAGGGGTGTCCTCTGGAGCTCACTACCAGCCAGTTAAATTAGCGAGGGACTCTGTCTCAAAAGAATAAAATGAAAAACACACACCTTTAATCTCAGCACACAGGAGGCAGATGGATGCCCTGGAGATGGATCTCCGTGAGTTCAAGGCCAACCTGGTCTACATAGCAACATCCAGGGCAGCCAGGGCCAAACAGTGAGATCTTACCTCTAACACTTTTTGAAGTGTTTATCAGTAGGTAAAGCATTTCACATTTTTTGCTGGTCAGGATGGTGCATGCCCTTAATTGTAGTTTTCAGGAGGCATAGGCAAGTGGATCTCTATGTGAAAACGGTCAGTTTGTTCTACATAGTGAGTTCTAAGATAGCCTGGAAAAGAGTCTCAAAAGAAGACAGATAGACATACACACATACAGAGAGATAGACAGAGAATAAAAGAAAGGAAGGAAGGAGGATGAAAGAAAGATTAAAAAATAGGTGAGCCTGGTTGAAGAAGACGCTACTATAGACGGCCAGTCTCCCCACATCTGCAGCCCGTCTACTTCTTTCACCAGAGTGTACAAGTGTACAACCTACAGACCAAAACACATAAGCACTCTTCACACACGAAATAAACAGATAAACACCTTTCACTTGGTATTGCAGTAATAGGGCCTTCAAGGCAACCTTCCATCCATCAAGGGCTCCAGCTTGTGAAAATGTGAAGTCATGTGAAAGTAGAGAGCATGAACTGTGAGTCATTTGAAGGGACTCCCTGCTTGAAAGCAAACGCCTAAGGAGGTGTTTCCCTGGCTTCAGCCAAGAAGGCACACACCAGCCACGACTGCTGTGGGACCAGAAGGAGCTGGCAGCAGAATGTAACAGCGCCATGACTTGCTGTTGGTTTTGCAGAAGTGCAAAATGTAATGATTACAGAGTCGTGGAGGCTTGCACCAATGTTCCAGAAAGCTGCTGCTGTCAGGCAATGTGGGGCAGGACTGAGCTGCCTGCAGTGAGGCCTGGAGTGGGTGTTATATGAATCTGTGACGGTAGAGCCTAAGTTGCAGTGGACATGGTAGAAATGCAAGGAATGTGGGATGTCCATGGATGAAAACTGCAGCCACAGAGTGAATCCAGATCCTCCTAAAAAGGAGGCTATGTGTGCTGAAGGTGTCCAAAATGGAGGCGCAGGGCTTTCAAGTCTGCTGGTGATCACCAAGATCCCCAGATGTGGAGCTGCATGATTTGCTGTTTTCCCTTCTGGGTTTCATTCTTGATTTGGCCCCTTTTCCTTGCTAGTCTCTCACCTGTCCCTTCCAGAATGGGAATGTCTACCCTGTGCATGTTAGAAATAAGTAACTTAATGTTCATTTATAGTGGCCAAAGTTAAGAGTTTGCCTTGATTCTCAAAAGGCTTTAGACTGGAGTTTCAAGCAGCTAAAACTCTAAGGAAGACTATGCAGTCTTAGACACTACAGCGGATGTATCTTATGGTATGAGATGGCTCCTAGCCTGTGGGAGCCAGAGATGAAATGCTGTCTTATAAAGTGATACATCTGAGTGTTAGGCTGACATAGTGTGGACCTGTGGAAGCTAATTTTGATTGCCTACTTGATTCATTCATGAGGTTCACCTGTGGATGTGCCTGTAGAGGAATTTCCAGAGTGTTAAATGAGAAGGTAAAGGACATCCTGAGTATGGATGGCTTTATCTCATGAGCTGGGAGCTCTTTAGTAGTGGGGGGAAATGGGAGAAAAATCATCTGAGCACTGGCCATTTTCTGTCTCTACTTCTTGCTTGGCACCATGGACCGAGCTACCCATGCCATCATGACTTCATGTCCATGGCAGGCTGCAATCCCCTGAGAGCCAAAATGATGCCTTCCTCTATCAAGACAGACTGTGCCAGGTACTTGGCCACTACAGGTGTTATACAAACTTAGATTTGGGCAGATACTTCTAATCAGACACCTGAGCACACTCACAGGCTTCTGGACCATCAGGGACCAAGCCAGGTCCATGCTCAGGACAAACACAATGCCCGTGGTCCAGGGCAGGAAATTAACTGTCTTGTGTTCCAAATGGAACAAGCACCCTCTCGGGGTGGGGACAAGAAAACCTCCCACGCCTGTGGCTCACCTGTGCCACTCTCCTAGACAGGAAGCACCCAGGCCCCACGAGGACCATCTGAGTACTAGCAAGGTCCAGGCAGCCCTCAAGTGCCTGTGGATATTCATCTCTCCCTACAGGCTTACCTTAATCCTCCCTAAATCCCCACACACTGTCAGTAAGAAAACACAGCACATGTGAACAAGGCCAAGTTAAAGCAGTTAAGTGGGAAGGCCTGCAGCTTCAGACCCTGCCTGTGGCTGGCCTCCTCTCAGCTGGCTGCTGAGTCTTAGTTATGGACACCTCTGTGGGCGTGCAAAGCAGGATGGACTGAGAAGAAACGGGCAGTTGTAAAAGGCTGGAGCTGCCCTTTCTCAGAGAGCTTTCTAACAGTGGTGGCCCACTGCCTCAGTTTCCTCCATAGGTGTGCCAAAATGAAGTGCTGCCCAGCGCAGGGAGCTCAGATGGTCCTCACATGTGGCGGCCAGAGAAACCTGCAGAAGTGGCTGCTGTACCTTCACCATGGACCCCAGCTCCTCTGCACAAGGCACTGGTGAGGTAAGAGGAGCTCTTGTGATGAGTTAAATTAAATACTTGGGAGTTGAAGATGATCATAGTACACTACTGAGCCACTGTCATCACAGATTGTCCTAAAATAGATGAGAGGTAGAGCAGACTGAAGCATGGCAGGTACAGGGGGGATGTCCAGCTTGCTGGGGATGCAGGATACAACGGCCATTGTAAACTGGAAAGTTCTCCCCTGGAGCCCTCAGAAGGAGCCAATCTGTCACCACCAAGGCCCATGGCTGCCTCCTGACACTCAGAACTGTTGGCTGCTAAACTCCTTGTCTGTGTGAATTGTCTTACAATAAGAAGTGTGCAATCTGTAAAGTGGGGAAATCTACATAGCCTAAGCCTGCATCATGTAACCTGACCATGCCTCAGAGCTACCTGAAATCTGTGGGTACCGAAGCAAAGTCACACAAGGACTCATACAGGCACGAGGCACATTCTCAAGATGTGGGTTGCTTCCCTCACCCTTGACCCCTGATGGGACATTGGAAGGAGATGGCCTTTGTAGGTACAACCTGGTCACAGATAGCCAAATGTCTGTCCTGCTTATGTTCCTGATGATGGTGCTGGATCCTGTGGCTTTGCCAAGGCTAGCCAAGTGCTTTCCCACTGAGCTACATTCTCAGTCCGTTCTTCTTTTTAAAATTTGTGTTTATTCTTACATATTTACATGTATGCATGGGCATATATGTCACAGGAGTATAGTGTCCTCAGGGGGGCAGAAGAGGGCATCAAATTCTCTGGAGCTGGAGTTATATGTGGCTGTGAGGATGTGTGGAGAGATTTGAATAAAAATGGCTCCCATAGGCTCATGATTGGAATGCTTAGTCACCGAGGAGTGGAGCTCTTTGGTGGGGTTAGAAGGATTTGGAGGTGTGGCCTTGTTGGAGGAAGGGTAGGGCTTCGAAGTTTCAAAAGTTCGAGCCAGGCCCAATGTCTACAGATTAGGATGTAGCTCTAAGTTCCAGTGCCTGCCTGTGTACCACCATACTCCCTGCCTTGATGAAAGTGGACTAAATCTCTGGAACTTTAAGCAAGCCCCCAGTTAAATGCTTTCTCTTCTATTAGTTGTCTTGATCATGGTGTCTCTTCACAAAAAAAAAAAAAATAGAACAGTGACTAAGACACTGCCCAACTTGGGAGCTGGGAACCACACTACACTGGAAACCTCTGGAAGAGCAGCAAGTACTATTGACCACTGAGTCGTCACTCCAGCCTGTCTGCCCCGCAAAAGAAATGAGCAGTTATAAAATAAGAACACAAAATACAACAAATACTGGTGAGGAGATGGGGAAAGAGGACCCCCTATTCTCTGTTGGTGGAGATGCAAACTGGTGTAGCCATCGCGGAAATGAAGATGAGTTTTTCTTTTTCAGAAAACTAAAATTGGACTTAATAGGATGCAGCTATACTGAGGCTGGACACAACATCCAAGGATCTACGTCCCACCACAGAGATGCTGGACACAACATCCAAGGGTCTACGTCCCACCACAGAGATGCTGGACACAACATCCAAGGGTCTACGTCCCACCACAGAGATGCTGGACACAACATCCAAGGGTCTACGTCCCACCACAGAGATGCTGGACACAACATCCAAGGGTCTATGTCCCACCACAGAGATGCTGGACACAACATCCAAGGGTCTACGTCCCACCACAGAGATGCTTGCACATCCATGTTCATAACATCCAAGGGTCTACATCTACCACAGAGGTGCTTGCACAGCCATGTTCATTGCTTCTCTGATATCAAGAGAGGGAAGTCTGGGGAGAGTGGGAGGGACTGAGGAAGGGGGCTACGGCTGGGATACAAAATATATAACCTGTGATTAATATAAAAATAAATAAATTACTTAAAAAAAAGAAAGGGAAGTCAGTCTTGGTGTTCAGTAATAGAAGAATTGATCATGAAAATGTGGTACATAAGCACACTGGAATTTTATTCAGCTATAAAAAGAAATGAAACCATGAAAATTTCAGAAAAACTGATAGATTTGGAAATTGCTTTATTAAGTAGGGTGGCCAGTTTTTCTCATGCTCCCTCTCACATGCAGAGCTCAGCTTTTAATCGCTATGAGTGTGTAACTGTGTGCACGTATTTGGGGAGAGGTCATGAAAGCAGACCATGAGGAAAGAAGGTTCTGAGGAACAGGTGAGGCCACAGAACACTTATGACATGAAAGAGGACCGGGGCCTCCATGGGGTAGAAGAGCGCAAGGGGGCAGGAGAATGGGGGAAAACATGAAGAGATCAAAACAAATAAATCCCCACACAAAGTATCAAAGGCAAACATTCAGTAATAGGCTACCAGGAAGATGGCAACTTGGCTGATATGGAATCCCCCAAGACAGTACTGGAGGCAGCAGAAAGAGGGCATCCCAGAGCAAAATCCTCTCAACAAAAATCTGTGATTGCAACACAGACCAGAGTCCTCTGGGGATAAAGGAGCAAGCAGATGTGCTGAGGGCACCCAGGGAACTTTATCACCCTCCACAGACACAAGCTTTTCTAGGCTCATGGCATTTTTTTTTTTATAGTGGAATTCACTCACAGGAAAAATTGCTCCTTCAAGAAGTCAGAATAATAGGTACATTCTTGGGAAAGATGAATGCCTGCCTGCTTGCTCTCACCTCGTGATTGGTTCTGGCATTTACTTAACCATACTTCCAAAGGGAAAAAGAAAGAGAAGGGGGAGGGGCAGCCATCCTCACTTTTAACACACATCCACTTGCAAATTTGGGGAATTCACAAAATTTCCACATTCTGAAATTAAGATCATGAAGGTACGCTACAGGTACCTACACGCCACACACAATTCATTTAGACTGTCCTATGAAGCCCATTGTGATCTTTAGTAAAATTTACAAACCCCGCAGGGCAGAATTGGAAAATCACTATTTCTGAAACAAAACAAAATTTTCAGTGTCTTGGCTGCTGATACAAAAATATGGCCTGGAGAGTTGGCTCGGTGGTTAAGAGTATGGTCCTTGCCGAGGACCGTGGTTCAATTCCCAATTCCCAGCACCCATGTGGTGACTTACATCTGTCTATAACTCCAGTCCTGGGGAATCCGAGACCCTCCTCCAGCCTTTACAGACACCAGGCATGCACATGGTGCATAGACATACAAACAGGGAAAACACACATGTGCATGAAAATAAAGGTTTAAAAAAAAAGAGTGCCATTTGGTGGAATGGATCCTGAGCTTGGCTAGAGAGGGCAGCATGGAGGAACCCCACACAGAGGATCACAAGGACTGGGCCTGAAGGAACCAGAGGAAGAGGAAGCCCCTGCACCCTGGAGCTCTGTGATGCTTCAAATCCCATTGAGGGTTTAGGATAGGGGTTGCTCTACACACAGCCAGGACCCCAGGTCCCAGCAGAAAGGATACATGTGGGGAGATCCTGTATGTATGTCTCCAGGTCCTTCAAGAGATGTGCAGGCAGCTGGAATCCCATGACCTTCATATGAACCTGTGATCAGCCTCCCCTCAGGTCCCTAGTGCCAGGCGTCAATGCATCTCTTGGTCACTGTCAACTGTTCCAGTGGCCCTGAACATGCACATTCATCTCTGGGCTCTCTGTGCCATCTGCTCTGATGTCACAGGGAGATGGGAAGTTGCCAAGAGCACAGGCAGGACAACAGGAAGAAGACCTTTTCTGAAGAGCTGATGAAATGCGTGCAGAGGGCTGCTCAGACGCTGAAGCCTCATGGCCCTTCATTTTAAAGTTTGATTAAGAGGCTTGTCTGAAGACATAGAGCCTTCAGTGTGTCCCCACTCCCTGTACTTATTTCCTTGGCTACTAGGACCCTCTCTCTGTGTGCACCACACACTTGGGGATCAGGAGTGTTTCTCATACTTTATCTCTGGGTCCAGCTTCCCCTTTCTTCTCTTGAGCCCTGCTGCCCATTCTACATGGTAGTTCCATATAAGACACCAGTTAGAGAAAAGCTGTCAGGGAAAAAAAAATCAATGACTGTTGCTAAGACTGGCCCCGGAGACAGTGTGGTCATTCTGGGGAGACCCAGAGGACGATGGTGTCTCATGCTAACACCAATTCTCTTTGGCCACAGGAGAAGCAAGCAAGCCAGCTTGGGGTTCAGGGCTGTGCCCCCAGCTCTCTGTCCTTGTCAAGACTATGGTGTGTACAGGGCAGACACCTAGCCTGGCCTCTGTTTCTGCAGGGTGCCAAGGATGCTTCTGGAGTCAGTATCTCCTGAAGGCCTGACCTGATACTTTAACATATCCTTGTCCTGGCTGGAAGAGACTCAGAAAGGGGAGGGGGATGTTTGTTTCACTGATTTGTCAAATATCTACCAATGAGCCCTACATGTTCGCTGCACCCCAGTGCTCCAGGAGGAAATCCCAATGCACAAACGAACAGAGGCTCAGGACTCAGACTGGATGGAGGAGTCAGAGAGAGCAGTCCAGGTAGGGGCTCAATGGCCCATCCCGATAGCCATTGCTGTTTCTTGGTTAGTCACTCAGCAGTGCTGTTTCCACTTTACCTTATCACCTTTGCCGAGATTCAAGGGTCACCTGTGAGCAGGCCAGCTCCACCACCCTGACAATCACAAAATGCTAGTCCATCACCATGAATCATGTCTGTGTTCCAGACAGAAGGAAAGAGACACAGGCACGGCCAACTTAGTCTTTTCTTCTTTGTCAGAAAAAATAAATAAATAAAAGTCTAGCTTTCCCAGAAGCCTAACCTAATTAAATACCACTGACCAGAAAGAGGATATTTTACACATTTTAAATGGGGCTCACAAATGAAAGAGGAGGGCCATGACTAGGCAGCCTGTGGGGTCTGAAGTTTGCAGACATACCGTTAGTGTCTTGGTTTCAGCCTCCATAGCAGTTCCCGCTCTGCCATGTGTTGACCAAGAATGCCATTTCCAGACTGTTCACTTCTGGCATAGTCTAGCTTCCCAAAGAGGCTCAGCATGGGACAAGCACACAGTGAACATATTTACCTGGCCAAGCGCTCTGCCTTGCCAGAATCATTTGGGTTTAGAGTTGGGTCCCATCAAACCCATGAGCAAAGAGACACTTCTTGATGAATTATAAGAGAATGATTGGGGGTGGGCACTGATGGCTCAGTGGTTAAGAACACTTGCTGCTCTTGCAGAGGACCCAGGTTCAGTTCCCAACACCCACATGATGACCCATAAAAGGCTGCACTTCAGTTCCAGGGAATTTGATGCCCTCTTCTGGCCTCCACAGGCACTGCAGGCACCTAGTACATATGCATACATGCAGGTAAACACATATACATAAAATTAAAAATAAATCTTCAAAAAACACCCAGGAAGACAGCACCTTTAGAAGGCAGTGCTTGGTAAGCTTCACCAGTGTCTCAGACATTGACCCCAGGTGCCTTCTATGTATGACCTTTGCCCAGCTGTCCTCTCATAAGCATATGGGTCAGGGGTCAGACATAGTTCTCATGCCTGAAGTTGGAGGATCAGGTGAGTTTAGGGTCATTCCTAACTACATGATGACTTGGAGGTAAAGCTGGGCTACATGAGACCCAAAGGGGTGAGAGAGAGATAGAGAAAGGGGGGGAGACAGAGACAGAGAGACAGAGACAGAAACAGATACACACACACACACACACACACACACACACAGACAGAACAAGGTAGAGCGAGACAGGGAGACAGAGACAAAGACACATATACACACACACATATATACATATACTCACATGGATGGATGGATAGATAGATAGATAGACAGACAGATAGATAGAAACAACTGATTCATGGCTGTCTTCCTTATTTCAGGCATAGACCATCTCACTGGGGAAGCCGTGTGCTAAGGCTATTTGCATGGCATCTTTCTTTTCCCCCTTCCTAAAATAGGACTCTCAATTCTGTCCTGAGACAGTCAGTTGGCTCCCCATCCAGCAAAGGGTTTAAATCAAGTGCAACAGTGCATTTTGTGCAGCTCAAAACACCATGTGACCTGGTGGTAGCCAGTGAGAACCCTTGCAGAGATTACAAGACAGGCAAGTTTTCCTGAGACAGGAAAGAAACGCAGAGGGGTCTACTATTTCTTCCTTCTGCCCTGAACTTGGATGCAACATGCAGAGTCACAGCAGTTGGTTTACAGTGATGTCAAAATAAACTAATAAACTAGATGGCAGAAAGATCAGGATAAGACTAAAGGTTAGGCTTGTGATAGGCATGGATCTGAACTACTGCCCCAGCCCTTGACCATAATGTCTCAGCACTCATCGTAGTATGAGTGTAATTACCCCCACTTACTTAAGGGTCTGTTGGTTATGTCTTAGGCTGTTGACCAAGTATGTCTTGGAATAGTAAATATGATGAGAACCGAGTGACAAATCAGTAAACTCTGCAATCCTCAAGGTTGATGTAAGAGAGACAATTGTTTGACAGGGAACAAGTGTGGCCGACGCACTGACTGTCCCAGGCTAACGGAGGGTACAGGGAGGAAAAGTTTAAAGGAAGCCATCAATGGCAGGCCTTCTTTCTAACTTAGAACTCCACACAGACTCTCCTCTGGTGACACCCAACCCTAGGCCTCCTGCTACTTGACTGGTAGTCACCTTTCTCTGAGATTGCAGTGGGACCCACACCACATAGCCTTTTCTCCCCCAAGATACCTGGAACCTTCCCCCCCACACAGGGTCCTCCAGTGTGAGGTTAGGCAGGGTGGACCCAGACTCTGCCCTTCTTGCGGAAGGACAACGCAGGACATCACACTGGCCTGCAGCCTCCTCGGGCAGGTTAAGCATGAATAATTTATCCAACAGAGAAAGAGACACTGGCTTGAGCACTTGGCCTAGCCTGACGAAGGGCTTGGAGCAGGCTGCTTGATAGCCCTCAGGACCTGACCGTCGTATTTAGATATTAGCATGCATCAGCGATCATAAGTAAATTATTCTATAAACAGAGTCATGGCTGCACTGCAGGCAACATCAGCGTTCGCCAGCAGAGGCATCAGGGAAACGCTAGGCCAAATAGACCTGGAACATTGTGGGCCCAAGGAGCATGCTGCTTTCTGTGCTTGGTGGCTCTGTACCTCCAAAGGGCCCCTATGAGTGCACTTGTTACCCTGTGGGGGAAAACTATTTTAAGCCTAATTAGCAGGATTTTTTTTTAGAATGCAAATGCTTTTCATTTAGACATAAAACAAAATGCCACGACATTTCCTCCACCCATTTATCACAAACAAGTTAATTACCATGTAACAAATCTCTCCTGCTGGAATGTGGAGGTCTGGGGCTGCCGGTGAGCTGACTCAGGCATTGGGAGGAAGCCACGGGGCGGCCGGTAATAGCTCACGGCATGCTCACCGTAAAACCATGACTAGGAAGCTTCTGCTTGTCAAATTAAGTAAGGTTAAGCTCTCTCCCTCGGAATAACTCAATTATCAGTACTCATTATCTATTTAGCACAGAGCCCACCAGAAGCTGCAAGCTCCGTGTCTGTTTCTGACAGAGGCGCTCTCACTGTGTTCTCAGCGTGGCAAAGTTTTCTGCACACCCAGCCATTTCTGCATGTCCTCGCTTGAGTGTGTTGCAGGCCTCAGTTTTCACCTCCATATGTGCAAAAGTATAGCTATCTATCTATCTATCTATCTATCTATCTATCTATCCATCCATCCATCCTCCTGACATCTTGCACTTCAAGCTCGAGGGGAAGAAAACAGGGAGAGAGCAGAGGTGCAGTTGAGGAGGAAGTGAGGTGGCCATGGCTACCACCCACCCCAAGGACAAGCAAGATGAGCCCAGACCTCAGACATGTTGACGGCCACATTATCCCCTGATCTGGCTGTATGAAGTTCACCCAGAATGTCCTAGGTGAATCCAGGCCACCAGGACCAGAGCACACAGCCTGACCACACACACAGTTATGATGGCAGTGAGATCTAGGAAGCATGGGGAAAATAGTAAACTTCTTTTCTGTTACTAAAAGATATTTTTCTCTTGAGTCCCTGGTCATTGGGCGTGGCAGGATCTCTGTGTGTTTCTCGGGAGCTCCCAGAGGCCTCGAGTTCCAATGTCAGCATGGTAGAGCCCAGCAGTCAGCAGTGACAGGGATGAGCCACATGTGACTTGGGAGAATGGTCCACCTCATCACATTTCAAACTAAGATACACATGCAGCCCTTGGACTGTCCTGAGCACACTTTCTCACTGAGGCCACATTCCACCCCTCAGCCCCCTGCCTGGAGGGTTCTCTCTCTCTCTCCCCCCCCCCCCTCTCTTTCTTTTTCTCTCTCTTTCTTTCTGATCAGTGGCTTTGGCTCCACAATTCAGAAAACAAAAATCAAGTAAGAAAAGCTGGATATTCTCTTATCCATCACATACTTTGTAAGGAGCGAGAATATGAAAAAGTCCTGCTGGAAGGGACCATGTCTATCAGGCAGGACCAACCTTCTGACATTGCAATGGGATGTTGTGGTTATCAAAGTTCACACCTAAAAACCATATAGTCAAGCTAACACACACACACACAAACACACACACACACAGAGAAAGAGAGAGAAAGAGAGAGAGAGAGAGAGAGAGAGAGAAAAGAGAGAAAAAATTCACAACATTCTAAGTCTGAGATTTTATGTCAAAGCAAATTCACAGCCACTTTGAGTCCACACAGACCACTAACACTAGCACTCACTTCTGCACACTTGTTCATCGACGGTACTCTGCTTCCCAGAATACAAGCAGCCTTAGGACTCCAGAGCTGTTGGGGAGACTAGCCTTTTATACCTGTTTGAAAGCCCACTTCCTCTGTCTCCATGAAATCAGTTCAAACCTCTGGGAAACTGAGGCCAAGAGCAAAAGCTCCTGAGCTCTGAAACCACAGAGCCCAGCCTCCTAGTTACGGCTCCACGCAAACAGAAGATTTAATTAATGTGTCTGGGGAAACATAGATTGGCAGTGAGCTCCTCAGCCATCATCTCGTTCCTTTCTCACCATGGTTCTGGAAGCTCTCGGATTCCCCCCTCCCCGTATGTTTTCGTGTGGTTGGAGGGGGCAGTTGTGAAAGCCACACATGCCATGTTTGTGAGCAGGAACGTCTGTGGGCTTATTTACCGAGCTCCCAATAATCAGCTGCTTTGTCACGCATTTCAAAGTGGGGATAATTTAAGAGTCCTGCATTTCATACATAAAAATACTCAGTAAGGAAGTCTCCCTGCACGGCATTGGGCGACAATGTTCCACCCAAATTCCAATTTGTTGCCCAGGAAATGATTCACCTCAGTCCAAAATGACAGGCAGGTCCTCTGAATCATTCACCACTTGCAAAGAGCCTCTAAGTTGGTCCACTGGAACCATCAACCCACAAACATCTCTTTGCAGAGAGCAGGGTACCAAGGCCAGCCAAGCCTTCCCCTTTGTCCCTCCACTCCTCCCATCCTCCCCACACACACCCTGTCCTACCTTTAAGTAGTTTCTCTCCTTCCAGGACATTTGGCGAGATCAGCGCAGTGTAGTCTTCTTCGGAGAAGCCAGCCTTACAGGCCTCTCTGACTGTAAGATCCTCACGGTGGGCCTGGGGATGGAAAGGAGAGTATGAAACCAAAATAAGTTCACAGAAATTTAATCCAACCCACATTCGTCACGGCCACTTCACCAGCCTCTGGCGGAGAAGTGCAGCTAAACCACCATCTCCACCCAGAGGTGGTATTGGGATCCTCAGGTTTCTGGGCGACTTCAGGTTGTATTAGCCCAGGCTGTGAGTACCTTCCTGCACTGGGCGGACAGCTGCTCGTACCTCTGTGGGAAACACAGGGTCAGCTGATGCCTAGACCAGGTACCAGAGGGGCCTTATTGGCATACGGCAGGGGGAAAAGGCAGACGGGTGCC
This sequence comes from Pachyuromys duprasi, assembly GCA_028658305.1. Lineage (NCBI taxonomy): Eukaryota > Metazoa > Chordata > Mammalia > Rodentia > Muridae > Pachyuromys > Pachyuromys duprasi. The sequence goes on from CM053766.1 coordinate 119,086,788, forward strand.
CAGGAGAGGCAGGTAAGCAGCAACAGCAGGCTTTACCAGTGGTTCACCAGCCACAGGCAAAACCAGGCCCCTGGAGACAGAGGGGGCTCTGCTAAGAACCACCTCTCTGGGCTGCAGAGTTCTGCCTTTAGGCTAGGTGAGGAGGAGGCGGCCTCCCTCTGCAGGCCACAGGGGTGGAGTTCCACGAAAGGAAGCTGGCAAATTCAGAGATTCCAGGGCTGTTTCCAAGCTGAGCTAAGAGAGTGACCAGTTCTGACAGCAGGCTGCAAGAAGGCAAGGGGCAAGGTGCTCCGTGTGTGTGTGTGTGTGTGTGTGTGTGTGTGTGTTTGTGTGTCTGGACTTTCGTTCATTCTGCAGCCCCATTTAAAGCCTAGCCAAGGAGAGAAGGCTTTCCTAACTGACCAGAGGAGCTTGCTTTCTGCTCCTCTGGAGTCTAGAACTGTAGAGAAGAAAAGGCAGTGGGCAGAGGTTTCCACCCAAGCTGCCAGGAGCCAAGGCTGTGTCCCCACAAATCCAGCCCGCTACGGAGGAGAAGGAGCACCGGGCGCCCGGTCCTTGGTGAGCAAGCCCTACGAGCCACGGGGCACAGCCGGCATCCGGCAGTCTAGGCTTCGCGGGCCGCCGGAGCGGAACGCGCCTCCCTGCCGGCCGAGTCCTCCAGCTGCGCGCAACGGCGCCGCCCGGGTTCGGCCAGGAGGCCACCCGCAGAGCCTGCAGCCTGTAGCTCGGGCTTGGAACTCGGTCCGGGAGGCTGGGAGAGGGCGGGCAGGGTCGGGGACCTTCCCCGGGCCAAGCTCAGGATCACGTCCAGTTCTCGGGAACCGCAGCTACGAGAAGCACTTTCAGCCCGCGGGAGGCGAAAGTCGGCCGGGAAAGTTTCTGTCCTCCCGGGGCGTGTTCCCCCGCGCACGGCGACGGTCCGGTGGCCTTGGGAGCTGGCGGTCGCCAGACCCGGTCCATCGCGGAGATTAACCTCGGCGTGGCTGGGAGCAGGCCGCCGGACCGATCGGCCACGAGAGGGGGTTCGGGCCACCCGCTCCCCGCCCAGGGTCGCCGCGGGAGCTGCGGCAGAGGCCCTCGCTGCGAGCCGGACCCTCGGCTTGAGGCGGCCTGGGAGAGTGCGGAGACGGTGCGGGGCTGACAGCGCGGCCGTCCAGCTCCAGTTCCCGGGCTCCCGCCGCGCCCTCTCCTCGGTCCCCCTCCAAGTAGGGAGGACACGCCAGACAACACGGCTACAGCCCGCGCCCCGCTGTCGCCTCCGCCTCCCACAGCAGCCGCGCTCCGTGGCACCCACGGGACCCGGGCGAGCGCCTCGCGCAGCCGACCCGACCCCGGCGTGGGGCTGGAACTCGGGACGCCGGACTGGGCTGCCGGGCGGCGGAGGCGAGACGGCCAGGCTACGGAGGGCCGCCCCGGAGCGCAGATCGGGCGGCGAGATGGCACCCCGGGTCCCGCCCGCTCCGCCCCGCGGCGCCCGGCTCCGATCGCGGGCGGCTTCGCGTAGCGGCGGCACGGGCGGCGGGCTGTGAGGGGACGGGGAGAGCCCGGCTGGCCCCACCGCTTCCCCGGCCCGTCCGCGAGCGAGGAGGCGCCAACTTACCCGGAGCGCGCCCGAGAGCCCGAGCAGCAGCAGCAGCGGCGGCAGCACGGAGCCCGCGGTCATCGTCCCCCGCTGCGCCGCCCCGGCGCTCGCCCGGTGCCGGCTTCCCCCGCAGCGGCGGTGCTCCGCCCGCGCCCGCCCTGCTGCTCTCCGCGCTCGCCGCCCGGGCTCCGGGAGCCAGGCCAAGTGGGCCGGCGGCGCGCTCCCTCCGGCCGGTGCGTTCGCCGGCCTCGCAGCCGCCCGCGCCTCTGGACCGCGCGCTCCGAACTGCAGGTGAAGCCGCGCGGCGGCCTCGCCGAGGCCCCGCCCCTCCGGCCGGGCTTGACGCGGGCCTTAAAGGAGCCGCTCCCGTGGCCCACTCGCGCAGCCTGCGGCTCTGCTTGCTCGCTGGCCGGCTGGCCTCAGCCCCGCCAGGACATCTAGAGCCCCGTTTGAGTGGAAGTAGCCCGGGACGCTCGGTGTCTAGGGGCAAAGGCTGTGTGGACTGAATAGGGCACTGGGATCTCTGTCCCCAAGTTAGATGTCCTTTGCAGATTGTGAAATTTGCCACCCACCCGCACCCCCACACTGTGAGCCTCTGGATCACACCTTGATTTTAGGTTAACTTCTTTTCAGAGCCCACCGTGAAGAGTGGACACTTCCCTCCGCCCCTGGGCCATCTAAATACCCTGACATAGGCCTTTGTGATGGCCTCCAGCCTTCAGGGCAGCTCAGGAGTGTACCTAGGGAGGTCAGAAGGGAGGGGCTGGCAGACTAGAATGACCCCTTACAGTGTGGTTCTGGCTCTTGGCTACACTCCAAGGTTTGGGATGGTCCCTGTTCGTCCCTGTTTGTGAGCCAAAACGCAGTTAGGCCTGAAAAGGCAAGGAAGAAATCAGAGGCCCCGGGAAGGAAAGCACTCCAGCAGGCAGAGCTGTCAGGCCCGTCAGCTCCCTGGGCAGGCCAGCTCCATTGGCTTCGCATGGGCAATTTCCAACCCTGTCTGCGGACATTTCTTTAAGGATTATATCTCTCCAGTTGAAAAAATAAGGGCAGCTTGGATCGTGAGTGAAGGCTCCCCCATCCCTGCCTTGGATGTAGAGAAAAGTAGAATGTTTGCTCGGATATTTCTCATGTTCTTTGTCTCTCTTCTGAGGGAATCTGTGTCTAGAATACAATAGTTCTGATTTGAGAAGAGAGAGTGAAATTGCCCCAAGGTCAGAATCAGCTTGGACAGAGCGACCCTTTCCCTCTTGCTCCCCCCTTCCCCCCTTCCCAGGTGAGGGATGGTACCCTAGGCTGCTGGCTCACATGCTGGTTAGCACTCATCTCATGGGAAGGTAGGGTCCGGGTAAATCTCAGTGCACAGTGGGCTCTGTCCAAGGCTGTGAGGCTGGGTCTGGCTGTACTCCCGAGCATCTGAGCACCAAGCCTGTGCCAGCCTGCCCCTGTCCCACAGCTTGACCCAATGTGGGCCTGCCAGGGCACAAGGGAGTCTACTAACTTGACATGGCTGCCTGGGCAGTCTTCAGACTCTGTTATGTGGCCTTTTCTGAGGAGACAAAGAAATGTTCACACCCAGATAGAGAGTTATCTAGACTGAAAAAAAGACTTGAGTGTGGCTAACCGGGGTTTCTTGCAGGAACATGGGGGTCTGGAGGAGACAGCTACCCTATATGGACTCAGACCCTCTGTACAATCAGGAAGAGACAGGAGCAAATCCTTCTGGAGATTTCCGTTCTGCAGCCAGTGCACATGTCCCTTAAGACATGCCTCCCTATGGAACGCACCCCATCCTGCCTAGATGACAACAGTTTGCTGGGCTCTCCTCTTTTCTGAGTTGTACTGAGATGCCGCCATGGGGGCCACTCCGTATTATCAGTAAGCCTAGGCATAAAGCAATAGGCAGTCACCTGGAAGAGCACCTCCTCTCTCCAGCTTATGCCAACTTGGGGGGGGGGCGGGGATAGGGAATAGTTCCAGGGAAGCAGGTGGGTCCTTAGCACACCTCACTTGCTTATGGCTAAGGGCCAGAGAGGTTTGGCTCTCCAGACTTGCATTATGACTTCCTGACAGAGCTTGCCTGTCCTGGCATCAATCAGCCCTACTGGGAGTGTGGGAGCATTATGTAAATTAATCTACCCCAGGGGTGCTGTTGTAAGAGGTCCCATTATAAGGCCGGGCAGAGGAAAGTCTAGAGAGTTCATGTAGCAGAAGCTGGCTCCCAGCATACAGACCGCAGGACCCCTGGCAGGGGCAGCATTACCCAAACTTCCTTATTGGAGGAGTCGGCTTCGGCATCTTACAGGAACCCACGTTTCCAAGAACACGGCTCAGAAGCGTTGCAGTAACCCATGCGAGTCCAGCAGAGAGCATTGCTCTGTCAGGCTTGTTCTGAGGGAAGCGGAGAGGGCATGCTGAGACAGGCAAACACAAAGCAGCTCTTCCCAGGGACCATCCTAGCCTGTCTCTTGCAGTCTAGTTGGCCACATGACCAAAGGAGCTTGCTTAAAAATATGAATGCTTGGTCCCCTCACCCACTATTCTCTACTGAAACTCACAGGACACACACACACACACACACATTCACTTACTGTTATCTACCCAGGAGGTAATATGCAGATCCCTAATGGAAACGCACATCCCCAAGCTCTGTCTAAAACAGGCAATACTGCCTTTTCCTTCCCTCCCTTCCTTGATTTCTTCCTTCCCTCCTCCCTCCTTCCTTTCCTTTTCTATTTTAAGGCCCAGGTTGACTTTGAGCTGTCACCAATCCTGCCTCAGCCTCTTGAGTGTAGGGATTGCAGGGGTGAACCAATATTATCTGTTCCTTAAGCTCCTCTCCCTCTCTTAATGCCCATATTAAAATTTTTCATAAAAACTTTGTTCTTAATTCTCTGTCTTTGCTTCCTACAAACAAAGAGCCTGGCACCATCAATGCTGTCCAGGCAATAGGATCTTAGACCTTTGGACCTCTGCATTTAGCAGCCATCCTTGTGGACAACAACATAGACTAACATTTGAACATAGCCGTTGATTCCATAGACATTGCTTCCCATCGAGAGCATGGACCAAGGAGCCTCAGGACATGCTGTTTCCTGGGCCTTGGCTTCACTGTTTGAGGTTCTGGCCTACCATTGCCTGCTAGTCCTGCATGGGGAATTCACTGGGACTTCAGAACGTGGGTAAAGGGCCCTCGAGGGAAATAAACTCTTATCCTGAAGAAAACTTAAGAAAAGGCATGGGTTGGTGGCATCTGCCGACTGATTTCAACACCAGAAAAGCTGGGTGCTCTTCTATATCTCCCACCCATTGGGGTATCTGGCAAGGGGTTTAGCTTCCTCAAGTCAAAGGCTGACAGATCTCTGACTTCTATGTTTGTGGTTTTTCAGCCCCTACCATTTCTCTCCCTCTCCCTTCCCTTCTCTCTCCCTGTTTATGCAGGTACATATGCATGCATGTGTGGATGTGGGGGAGTGCACATGTATGGAGACCAGATGTTATTGCCAGGATCCTCCTCCACTGCTCTCCACCTTTGGGATATTGCCAGGGTCTTTCGCAGAACCTAGAGCTCGCTGATTCAACTAAGCTGGCTGTGCAGTGAGCCCCAGGTTCCCTCCTGTCTTGTCTCTCGGGAGCTCCGATCACAGACACATGTTACCACAGGTGTCTTTTTGAGCAGGTGCTGGGGCTCCAGAATCAGGCCCTCATGCTTTTGTGGCAAGCATGTTAATGACTGAGCCATCTCCCCAGCCTGCATTTATCATCATCTTTTAGGCACCTCAGTGTTAAATGAAAGAGCTGTCATGTGAGGAAGGCAGAGTTAGCAAAAACTGTGTTCATAAAAACAAAGCCAGGTCCTTGGGGGAGGGTTGTTGGGAGTATTTGAGGCAGCATGGGAAGGAACGGAATCTACCTGCTACTGGCTCCTGAAAGCCTCTCTGCACAAAGGACAGGCAACTCTTAAGGGAAGAAGCAAGAGAGATTTGGAGAGGGAGTGAGGGAGAGAGTGAACACGGCACAAGTAGCTCTCTTTCCGCGAGTGTAGCATCACTTACCTGCCTGGCCGAGCTTCCCTGGGAATAAGAGGGAGGAGGCATCCTTGCACTGTCTGAGTTTTCATATTGCAGCTGCTCTTTCCCTTCAGTATCCATTGTCACTTACAGCCTGCCAAGCCTTGCCATGTAAGCCTTCAATCTTGCAATCTTGGTGTCCCACAAGAAAAAGGCTTTCATATGTGGATGGCTTATCATGGGCCATTGCCAGATATCCTCTCGCTCACCTGTAACTTTTGGCAATCCTCCTGCCTCAGCCTCCCCAGTTCTGGGACTATAGACTTGTACCATTGCACCCAGTTCCATGCTGAGATTCTGCAACAAGGAGCAGTGGGACCTGGATGGGTGCTTGGCAGCCAGGATCCCCTTGCAGCAGAGACTGAAGGAGGCCAAGGGAAAGTATGCAAGTCCTGGCTGCCCATCTCTCCCTTTGACCCCACATCCAGCCTGACTCAAGCCAGTTAGGAGTTCAGAAGCCATGCCAGGCCTCACTCTGCCCCTTAGCACCCTTCCTCTGGCTGGCACTGCTCGTTTCCCTGGAGCAGGAAAGCGTTTGGTGGGCCCTTGGCCATCATACCTGCCTCTCATTCTGCACTGCAGCAGGCATCTGTGTATTTGCTCCATGGTCCCTCAAAGAGCAAAGAGGAGAGGGACACAGGATGTCCATTCACCCCTCAAGCAGGCCAGACTCCCACCTGGTAGACCCTTCCAGGGATGTTGGCTGTGTGTGCCATTCTGGCCCACGTCCCATCATTCCATTCTGCAGAGGAAGATTAACTGAGGACTGAAGCTAGCAGAGGAGCTTAGACTGGGATGTCTCAGCCTGCTCATGCTATTAGCCACAACACCGTGACTTTTGCCGGGGCCATGGGAAGGGACGGGGCATGTTGGAAGTGTCGGTGCAGTACGATGTACAGGTCAAAAGGGAAAAGTCAGAAGAAAGCTGTCAAAGTGAGCAGCTGTCAGAGTAGACAGGCCTGCTGGGCAGAGAACGGCAACGCTCATGTGACCGGAGTCATCGCCCTGTTTTGTTGCTGCTTGGCTTGTTGGGTTACTGTCTGCTGTTAGAAAAGGGGTGCCAGTGGCAGCATGGAGTCAGACACCCCAGGGCACTCGCTCACGACCCTGCATCTGTCTAGTGCCTTTCTGGTGTATAGAAGCACTCAGCAGGAGGAGAGGAGTCATGGATAGATACCATCATCACACTCCCATGAGGACAGGGACCCTGTCTCTCAGGAAGGTGCCCCCACTCATCCTCTAAGACCTCCTCATGTGGATAAATCAGTGTCTTTCTTGGATTCAGTGCTTTTGGTGACCCAAATCCCAGGCCAGCATTGGGCCAAAGATTGACTTCTCCTTTTTAAAAAAGAGATCTCTACTGTTTAGCCTTTCTCCCACTCCATGCACTCTCTCTGGCCAGTGGTTGGAGCCATCTCTGTCCTGAACTCCTGCAGCTTCTTTCTTTTTGATGTACTTTGCACACCAGGACTGAGGGATCTGCTGAAATGCTAGGTCTGAGGTGGTCTTGTTGCAGATGGCCCGTTTAGGGCCTCGATAGCTTCTCCATGGCCTGTGAGGGGCTGCACCACCTGGACCCTGACAAGTTCTCACTGCATTGCTACCTTCTACCCCTGCTGGTCCCTGGGACCTGCCCTGGCTCTGGGGTTGCCTCAACATTCTCTCCAGGTTCCCTGCTGACCACAGCTCTTCATGAAGTTCCACCTAAGGTCTGAGAAACCCTAGCCAGGCTGAGAGACACACGCCACACAGCTAGGAACACTCTGGCTCCCGGGTGTCTCCAGTGGGCCCACCTCTTGCCAGCATTCAGTGCTGCTCTCAGCATTTCCTGCATGTGCTCAACACGTATCTGATTAAGTTCTGGAGGAACCATTCAGAGAGGAGGTAGACTCAGCAAGGCACCTGGGAGTGGGGGGAGAGGCTGTGTGCCTGCACCTTTCTGAACTATAGCCCAGGGCTGGCGGGGTGGGCTGAATGGTCTCCTAACAATGGGAGAGCAACAGGGAGAGAGGAGGCAGGATGGGATCCCAGCGATGTGCTAGTGGGGCAGTTGGGGGGGAGGGCGATAAAAGCAAGACTTCAAGGAGAGGAAATGAAATTAAACAGTAAAATGGATAATATCAAATTTAAAGGGAGGAGGAACATGGGGGAAGCTAGGAACACGAGCAGACAGAGTAGCTATAAAAACAGAGACATGGAGAAAACGGAAAGAAAGTGGAAGCGGGCTGTGCGGGTTTAAGCATCTGCCTAGAATTGTGAGGCCCTGAGAAGAGGCTCCCTGGCTTCTGGGGACACAGCTGTCACCGGCAGCCGGTGGTGAGCCCTTCCATGTTAAATGCAAGCAGGCTTGTCTCTGAACTTGGGGACCAATCTTGTTCTCTCTCAAACAGGAGTCCCAGGCAGCAAGGTAAGGCCGAGGCCCAGGTCCTGCCATTCAGGTGACCTTGACTGAGGCTTGCCTAGGTAGGTTCCCTATTCTGCACCCTGCCCCAGGAGGTATGTCCCAACAGGTGTTCAAAGAGTCTTTCAGCGTCGATATTAACTCCAGCGGAGAAGAGACTGCACAGGCAGAAGGAGGGAGGCTCCTCCTCGGGTGCCCCTGGAGAACATCAGGTAAAGGCTGAGTGGGCAGCCTTGCCAGGCCAGAGACCCATGCAGTGAATGGGGGGGGGCAGTGAACCCAGCCCCAGGGGCTCAGTACGAGCTGTATCCCCGGGTAACTGACACCACTATGACTCCCCCACTGTGAATAACCACCTCTAGAGGTTCCCAGCATCTCTGCATGGAAGGAACAATGCCGTCTTTCCAGTGAGGGGCTTCCTACAGGAGGAAGAAAGATGCTATCTTAGTTAGATTTTCTATTGCTGTGATGAAACAGCATGACCAAAATAACTTGGGGAGGAAAGTTTTTTGGGGGGAGGGGCTTACACTTTCACAGCACTGCCCATCATTGAAGAAAGTCAGGACAGGACCTCAAACAGGGTAGGATCTTGGAGGCAGGAGTGGATAGAGAAGCCATGGAGGGGTGGCTGTCTTCTGGTTTGCTCCCCCGTGGCTTGCTCAGCCTGATTTCTTGTAGAAAGAACCACCAGCCCAGGGATGGCACCATCTATAATGGACTGAGCCCTGCCCCAGAAGGGGGAGGGGAAATGGGAGCAGGGCGGTGTGAGGGTGGGGCTGGGAGAAGAGGAGGGAGGGGGGCTGGGATTGGGCTGTAAAGTGACTAAATAAATAAATGAAGAAAAAGAAAAAAAAAAGAAATGTCCTATAGCCAGATCTTATGAAGGCATTTTCTCAATTGAGCTTCCCTTCCTTCAGATAACTCTAGCTTGTATCAAGTTGACATAAAACTAGCCAGCATGCCTTTAATCCCAGCACTTGGGAGGCAAAGGCAGGCAGATCTCTGTTAGTTCAAGGACAGTCTGGTCTACAGAGTGATTCCAGGAGAGCACCAGGGTTGTTACACAGAGAAACACTGTCTCAAACAAAACACTTAGCCCAGCCAGCACAGTTGCACAATATGATGAAGAAAATGTGCTCATAGGGAAGGGTTCCCAAGCATACGGACCTGAGTTGGAGCTCCAACATCCCAGCACATAAGAGCTGGCTGTGGTCAGGCATGTCTGCAATCCCAGTACTGGGGAGGCACATCAGACAGCCAGTCTGGCAGACTCTGTTAGCATCAGCTTTGGTGAGAGGCTTGTGTCCCAGCAGATTTTTGCTGTTAACTTGTCGCAACCTGGAACCATCTGAGAGGAGCCTCAGTGTAGGGTGTGCCCACAGTGGGCATATCTGTGGGATTTGTCTTGATCATTGATTGATACAGAGGGCCCATCCCATTGAGGCAGCTCCAGGCAGCCTAGCCTAGGCATGTGGTCCTGGGCTGTCTAAGAAAGCTAGCTGAGTATGAACCTTCAAGGGAGCCAGAGCCAGCAAGCAGCATTCTGTCGTGATCTCTGTTCCCAGTTCCCACTTGAGATCCTGCCCTGACTGCCCCACTCCCCGACCCTGTGGCAGACTATAACCTGTAAGCTGAAATAAACCCTTCCTGTCCCTAAGTTGCTTTTGGCCATGGTATTTGTTACAGCCTGGTCTCAAAAGGTAAGATGGGAAGTGATTGAGGAAGACACCCTGGACTCTTAGCACACGTGCACACATGTGTGCCTGAACCTTCCTGCATGCTCATGTGACTATACCTCCAGACACACACACACACACACACACACACACACACACACACACACACACACACACACACACACAGAGAGAGAGAGAGAGAGAGAGAGAGAGAGAGAGAGAGAGAGAGAGAGAGAGAGAGAGAGAGAGATTAGTGACTATTCCATGTGGGGCAGGCGGCGACACTGGGCACAGTGTCTGAGAGCTGGGCATAGGGACAAGGTGAGAGGACACCATATGCCCCCTCACAGAGAAGAACACCCCTCCCACTCCTGTTCCTGGAAAGGGCCCAGCAAAAGGCATCACTGCTGCAATGTAAAATATGACTTCTTCTGGACCCTTTGGAGGGCCAAGGAAAAAGAATGAAAAGCAGAGTTGATCCAGACAGAGTTGGGGACTCTTCACAGTCTCTCTCTCTCTCTCTCTCTCTCTGAGTGTGTGTGTGTGTGTGTGTGTGTGTGTGTGTGTTGGCAGCAGAGCTGCTCACCTGTGGAGAAGGCTACTTTGATCCACCAGCCAGCATCTTAGTCTAGTACAGCTGGGCTTCTGTGCAGAGGTAAAGAGCAGATGTTGGGATCAGGTAAACTGAGGCAGTCTGGTCTAATCCTGTGTGAAAGGTCAGTGTTACTGATCCTGCCACTTTGAGATCCTCTGTATCCTGGCTGTGACTGCAGTGCTGTGTCACACTTTAGGACTGAAGAAGGGCTGAGCGGGACACCCTCTGTCTGGCAGCCCTCACAGCCTGGTGGGGAAGCCGAGAAAGACTGGGGACAAAGGAAGACGGGGGTAGCTGCCTCAGTGGGTGCATATGGTAGCCATGCCACGGACTCACATCCATGAACTCAGCCTGTCCTCACTACCTTCCATGCAGAAGTCAGCATAGTAGCGTCAGCCTTTATGCACAGAGGAGGCATGCCGGCTCTGGGGTTCAAACACTGGTACCTCTCCCCTGAAGAGCAGGACAGAGGCTTTAGAAGCCAGGTAGCATGGTGGTGCAAGCTCTCTGGTCCAACCTGCTACCGGAAGGACAGATGTCTGTCTTCTGTGCCTGAGATCTCATTCTACACTTTCTCAGTATTGTCTCTGCTTCCTGTGCTAAGTAGACACCCTTCCTCAACTTTAGGAAAATTAATAATTTATCATTATCTTTAGCTCAGTTGGTAGAATGCTTGCCCAGCAGGCACAAGGTCCTAGGTTCTGTTCTTGGTACCACATTCTTTGGATACGGTAAAGATATTTATAATTCCAGTACTTGGGATGTGGAGACAGGCAGATCAGCAGGGGCTGGCTCTGTGGGCAAATGCACCTGAGGACTCGAAGTTGAGAACTGACTTCTGCAAATTGTCCAATGACCCCCACACATGCACATGGGCACATAAAATGCACACAGGTAATTTTAAAATCTTTTAAAGGCTTTATGTTTTAGAGTTGCTTTAGGTTTACAGAAAGATTGGTCAGGGGGAGATAGACAGTGTTCACACAGGATTCAGGGCCACACAGAAGTGAAACAGCCTCCCCCCCCCCCACTATCCTCTGGATGCTGTCCTAAGATTGTTACAATTGACAAACTCGTTGCCAATCCTGAGAAATGGATTGGTGGAGGCAGGGCTTGGGGTGGGTGTTCATTAGCATAAAGTCTAGGTGAGGTGTGCAAGCTTCGGGGACCCACTGTGTGACGGTTACAACAGAGCTCCCTTGTTTGAATGGAAACAATGTGGTCAGCTTGTTTCCCTGGCTGAGCATCCTTCCTGTTCCCTTCTAGCCTAGTTCCTAACCCTAGAAACCTACCCTCTCTAAGGCTTCCACGGTTTTCCCTTCTCCAGGATGCCGTATGCCTGAAATCCAAACTTGGAGCCTTTTTAGTGCCTCCCTCCACTTCACAATTTAGATTTGAGCTTATTTCATGTCCTCACAGCTTGATACCTCCCTTTCAAACTGGCTAATATTCTACAACATGAAATTTGGGGGATACAGACAGGTGTGTCTTTGCCTGCCTCCCCTACATGAACTCCAGATAAAGCTTTGTCTTCTTATCTTCCCCACCCACCACTGCTTTCTGCCTTGCCAGATGGATTGGCGGTGAGCAGTTCTGACTGGCATGCAAGCTACCTGGAGCCTGCTAAGAGGACCTCTGTGCTGTGAGCCCCTGTGAATCCCTATGAACCTCTGTGAGCCTCCACAGAGCTTCTATGAACCCCACACACTCCTGTGAGTCCCTTCAGCTCCAACAAGTCCTGGGAAGCATCTTTTATAAGATGTTGCTTTAGTCACCAACAAACAAAATCACCCTGGTTTCTTTCCCGCTTGGGAACTTCAGCTCTAGATAAGCACAAATAAAGAGCTTTGCATTCAGGTCCCCTCCCTTCTGGGTGTCCAATGACAGTTATTATTTTTCTTTCTCATTTACAAATCATGCTAGGAAGTCATATTCTAAGCAAACACTTTTTTTTTTTTTTTTTAGCAATAATGACCTTTAGTGAAAGAACACAGTCCTCCCTACCCAGTTGACTGGGAATTTGGTGTTCTGAGGAGTACCATGAAACACTAGGAGAGAAAGTCCAGCACAACTCACTTGGTCTGTGGTACCCAAGAGGCTCAATGTTCTGGAATATTTCCGTCTGGCCTGAGCCCAAGGGAAAAAGCTGCTCTGGCCCCTTCGTGGACTGATGAGTGTTTGGGGCTCGATTCACCTTGTCCCCATTCTTCCTTTTGAGGTGGGCTGCTTAGCTTTGACTTCTTGGGAGAATCCCAGACTCAAGGAAGCAGCAATGTCGATGGTAGATGAATGTTGATTGGCTTAGAGGAAATCAATGAGGAAAGCAATGCAGGAAGACCCTCTTATCAGTCCCGGATCCCAGATGCTGGAGTCTGAGGGACAGACCCTGGGAATATGATGTCTTGGGGTTGTCTCTTCACTGAAGTGTCACCCCACTAAATCACATTCCCAGGAACCACTGATCAGTGGAGGCAGTGGGAGAAGGGTTGACTGGGGAGGAGGCTTATGACTGCTTCTGCCTGGATGGTGGATTTAGGTAGGATGAATGGTCAAGGAGATATCTTCTGTGCGGGAGTGGATGTGTTGGTGTCCCTCAGTACCGGCTGCCTGCCCAGCTCAGATTTCTTGTCACTTCAGGCAGCTCTGTGGCTGTGTGTAGGCTGAGCTCAGAGAGGGAGCTCTCGAGAATGAGAGCAAGAGGCAGAATGAGCCCCACATCTTTTGTGAAACTAATCTCAAGTTGTCAGCGTGGGAAGTGATCTGATTGTATGAGCTAAGGTGCCATATGGCCTGAGCAGGCAGGACCTTCTGCATGTGTTTGGGGGGCTCTAACAATGTCTCCTGAGAACAGAACCCCAGGTTCATGGTCAGTACCTGCTCCGCAGCACAGCCTTGGCTGGCCTCACAGCCTCCCTGCCCCTTCCTCCTGAGATGCTCTCCCAGGCTTTTGTAACTGTAACTATCTTGGGATCAGAACAGGTGAGAACACAAGGTCTGTGCATTCACAACCCAGGCAGATGTACTGAGCCACACAGTGGGTCCCTGGAGCTTGCACACCTCACCTAGACTTTATGCTAATGGACATCCACCCCCAAGCCCTGTCTCCACCAATCCATTTCCAGTCTCCTGGACCTGCCTTCTGCAGGCTCTCTATATAGATTCAGGCAGTAATGAACTTATTTCACTTGGCATGATCTCCAGGGCTCATCTGCATGGCTGCCTATGGCGGGAGTTCCTGCTTTAAGGTTAACTAGGGTTCCTTTGTGTTTTTAGACCACATCATCTGCATCTGTCACCTGTCACTTAGGTTGGTTGTGTAGCCTGGCTATTGGGAGGAAGCTGCTAGGGACCTGGGTATGGACATGTTGTCCTCAAGTGAATCTGTGACATTCTGCAGGGTAGTTTCCAATCTGGGTCACAAAACAAACTTCTTCCCATGGTCACCACAGGCATGGAGCTTCTTGAGGGTTTAAAAAAAATTTTTTTTTAATTTTCCCATTACAGCAGGACAAACCCAGACATATTGGAAAATCCACGGGAAAACAACAGCCTAGGACATTGAAGGGTACAAAGGTCCTAAGAAAATATCTGGAGGCAGATAGAGATGAAACATAATGCACCAAGATGAAGGGGACACAAAAGGTGGCCACAAAGCCCTCACCTGGAAAATTAGAAAAAGAATGTGCGGAGCTCAGGGTTAGCAGAGGGAAGGCTCTGGAAGTGCCCTGTGTGGGCAGAGTGGGCAAAAAGCTTAATCACAGTTGTGTAAATAGAAACGGGGTCTTTGCTTTCAAACCATACTACGGTAATCATGCACAGGGGGACAGGGAGGGAGTAAAACCCATCTCTATTTTTCATTGTAGTATAAATCCTGCCTTCCTGTTTCCCTGAGGTTTGGTATAGTCAGAATGCAGGCCAAAGGCCTCAGGGGTTCTCATTTGCATGGCCGTTTACATAATCATGCATATTCATAGACATTGATTTTCCTGTTGTGTTCAAAATACCATTGACTTCGGTATGTAAAATCAAATAAAATTAATAGTTCAACCTAAGCCAAGTGTATTCACACATATTATTCAAGGTCAAGGGTGAGAAAGCATGGGGCACCATGAGGCAGAAGTTGGTGATCTGCCCTGTTTGCTGACTACCAAGGGGCAGCTCTTACTGCTTCAGAGAAACTGGGAGTGCCCCAGGCAGAAGCAAGGGCCTTAAAGGAGGCCTGAAATATATGGGCAGGAAACACTGTAAGAAGAGAAGCCTACAGGGGTGGGCAGTGCCTCTGTGTTTCTACTTAATTTTTTAGAATTGTTTAAAGACAGTATACTGTTCTGTAACTCTGTAGCCCATGCTAGCCTGAAACCTACTGTATAGCCCAGGCTCACCGCAAGTTCAGGGTAATCCTCCTACCTTAGTGTTTCTGGGGTGTTGAGGTCATAAGTGAGAGCCACCTCGCCGGGCTTAATTAACCTTTTATATGAAAAGACATGCTTCCTCTGCAGGACCAGATCAGCGAGTGCTCTGACAATGGAAGAGGTTGCTTTTTACCAAGGGTACTGCCCAAGAGAATTCAAAACAAAACAAAACAAAACAAAACACCAGAAATTTAGAATCAGACTTGCAAGGGAACCTCACAGTTATTGGAAGGGTTGGCAAGTTCTGACCAAGGCTCAGGATATGGACCCTAAGGTGTTATCATTAGGATAATTCTTTTCAATCAAAAGACAGTGAACCTGAACTTATTCCAACTTTTGAAAGAGACAGAACACATTTTAGCTCAGGTCTATATTGGGTTTAGGTTAAAAAAAAAGGAAGCCTTTACTTTAAGAATGGCTGGATCTGGACACTCAGTCATTTGCTCTTGACCTGGCGGGCTTCTGTTCTTTCTGTATTTGGGCGTACTGGTTCCATTCTGCGTGAAGCTGTCTCCTAGTAGCAAGAAGGTCACCCTGCACCTGCAAGTTTAGACACTAAAATCCCAGCAGCCCCATGGCTGGTGAGATGAGTTTATTCAGTTGCTTCGGCAAAAGTTCTAGAGAGAAACCTCCCCGGACGCTGCAGTCTAGGCTAAGCCAGCAAGTGGATCTTCCAGTGCTCTGTGTGGCCAGGCTAGAGAGACAGCCAGGGCTCGGTGGAGTCAGTTGCTTGAATCACACTAACTGAGGAGTAGAGTTCCCAGGAAAAGATCAAGACTCTTTCACCTGGAAGAGGAAGAATTATGGGCACCCACGAAGGGGGCTAGAACAGTTCAAACTGGTATCCTGCCTCAACAGCTCAGGGTATTCCCCAAGTGAGGGCCTGAGTTGTTTGTGAGACAATCTGGAAATCACAGTATGGAAGACAGAGCTGACATCATTGGAGGACATGGGGCAATGGGGCTGGGATCCCCTTTACCTTCTTATTGACAAGGCCTTAAAGGGAAAATGAGGGGCTGGAGAGACGAGTCAGTGGTTAGAGCACGGGCTGCTCTTACAGAGGACCAAGGGTTCAGCACCCACCACCCACTTGGTCGTTCACAGCTGTTAGTGATCCAGTTTCAGGGGAATCTGACAGCTGCAAATGGCTTCTTTGGGTAATACACTCACATGTGCACACACACACACACACACGCACACCCCGTGAACTTAGATATATGCCAAAAGATCCTTACACATTAAACAAAACAAATTCAAAGAAGAGGAGGAGGAGTGAGAGAAGGAGGAGAGGGAGAGGGAGGAAAGAAAAATTACAGACTTGCTATCCTCATGAGCCCCAGGTGTCAGGATCCTTCTTGTGACCATTGCTCATCCTGACTGAACTTGTGGGAAGCTCTCCCTGGTTTCTCTGAGCTCCCGGGCCTGAAATCTGCTGCCTAGCCAGGTGGCCTCCTCAGGTCCTCACCCTGTGCAGAGCCAAGCACTATCTGCTCGGGTCACCGCACAGATGTGACAGGAGCCTGCGACAGAGAGACGACACTTCTAAATCAATGGAGAGCGATGGCCGTGCGCTTCACCTTCACAGGCGCAGCTCAGGCAGAGCAACTCGACAGCAAAATTGAAAGTAAATGGAATTTCAGGGGTGATGGCGGCGGGGGCCAGGATGGTAAGGCGGCCTTTGTAGCATGAATTCATATGCATTATAAAAAAAAATATCGCCCAAATCTAAAGAACTTGGCGGCCTTCCAGGAGACATGCAGACACTCGAGTTGTGTTTACCCAGCATGCTTCAGTAAACTTTCAATCTATTTACAGGTATGCATGACAGAGTGCCTTGAATGTATGAGTTATTGGTTCTGCTATAAATGGAATTAATCACATGAGGTGGAGACCTGTAGCGATAACAAGTCGCTGAAGCTAGCTCCGCTTGGGACAAGAGCAGCCCCCTCCCCTGGGCCCTTTCTTACCATCTATGGCCCTTGGCCAACTCGCTAGCCACTCCAGGAGTTACGCAAGCAGGAAGCGAAGCAACTGTGTGGAGCAGGGCAGGTGGTTAGTGAATAAATAAATCTGCCGGCAGGGGAAGCCGGGAAACAGAATCTACCCCAGTTTGGAGCCTTTTAAAGATGGAGATGCCCAGTGTACTCTTCGAGGTCATCATTCTCCAGATAAGGCTCCCACCCTGGTCACAGGGGCATAGCCTTCAGAGCCACTGGTCATATTTCTCAGGTGGTCAGAAGTAAAGATATGTCCCAATGGGTAGATAGAAAGGGTGTGCCAATGGCAGGTAACAGGAATGGGGGGCTCAGGAGTTCAAGGTCTCTCAGGTCATGCTGCTTGAACATGTGTGTCTCAGACAGTACAGTAGCAGGTCCGCCCCATGACAGAATGAGGCATGTTGTCATTTCCACAGTTCTGAAGTATGAATGAATAGGTGACCCAAGGCTGCCAAGGCGTGCTCCTATTGTCATTGCTAACATTTACAGACGAGCCATCCGAGGACAAGGTAGGTGTCATTTTGATTCCAGGGTCCAGCTGTTGACAGGGCAGGTACAAAGGCCCTGCAGAAAATATGTCACTGGCTGTGGACTTGGGGGTGCTGGAGCCAGTGTCTGCTTTCCTGGGACATGTGAGCACAAGCACACAGAGGTCTGTGTTCTCCACAGGTGTCTCCTCATTCACCAAAACACAGCCGAGTAATTCACCCCAACTCACATCCAATCACGTGGCTCCTCACTGTGATTGACAGGGCGGAGCGTGAGTACCAAGCCTGCAAGCTCCCCATTTTTATCGCTCTGGGCAAACTCCAATCAGGAAAAGCAGAAGCACACAGGAGGGTGACGAGTGACTCCAGTCACCACCTCCCAGGCTTGGCTGCTGACTGAAAGCCTCCGTCTTGTTTGTCAGAGGCCAGACAGCTTTATAATTATTGAAATAAAGTAGTGGTTTGAAAGCGATGTCAAGTAGCTGGCAGTATAATGATCTTGTGACTGTGACTGTCAAAGAGCTGACATGTTGGGGTGCCTGGTGAGGCCTTGCTTTGGTGGGGGGGGATAGGTGTTCCTTCCTACCCTTCCTCAGGATGGGCTATAAGAAATTCCAAAGAGTGCACACTGTCTAAAGCATTCAGAGCCATGGCAGGTTGCATGTGTCTCACACCCTAGGTGATGTTTCTGAAGGCCAGTCAAGCAAGCTGGCATGGTTTGATGTGTCTGGCTTGTGGTGATGGGACTGTGGTATGGGGCTGGCCTGGGTGGAATTTGGTTAGCCATGTTGCTTCTGGGCTGACATGTTCCTCCGGGGCTGGACATTGTCCTGGGTTGACTTCTGTCACCTGGTTTAGGCAAGGCTTCCTGGCTTGGCTGTGCTGGCCTGGTAGACTCAGGGTGGGCTGGGTGAGAATGTGGCCAGCTTGTCTCTGCTTGGTGCTACCCCAGGCTCTGTGCTTTTGAGAGCCCACAGAGGTAGGACTTCTTTGCTGAAAAGCTGCTTCAGACCACATCTGGCCTCAGAAACATCCTGAAATGTGCTGTGCTGTGCTGGGTGTAGAAGGTCAGCGGTTCCAGCAAGCATAGGGGGCAAATGGACACGGAGTGCTCCAGGGACTCAGAGGAGGATGCCAGGCCTGAAATTCAGAACATAGCCACAGTCCAAGCTGCCTTGCTTGTCTGGCCTTCCAGAGACCCTCAGAAGATCCAGGGAGCCAGCTCTCCTCCCAGCAGGCTTGAGCCTCTGCCAATGCTGACCCCCTCGGATGCAGCAGGCAGAAGGGTGGCAGAAAAGCTTGCCACAGCGTGCAGTGACAGCACTTAGCCTAGGCTGGATCCACGGAGATCCCCCATGGCTAACCTCAGCCCCTGCTGCTGCAAAGTGGAGGATCACAGTGAGAGCAGTGTCCAAAGATGCGACTCCACACGTGCCGTGTGTCCGTCAGCAAGTCAGTTAACCATGCTGACCTCAGTTTCCCATTTTGTAGTGAAATAGTGAAGACCCTCTGCAGGAAGATAAGAGGAAGTCAAGGGTAGAGGACAGCTGCAGGTGCTTCCAGAAAACCAGTTGTTTGTTTGGAGTGCATATTAGTTATTTGTTGCTGTGGTAAAGTACCCCAACAAGGGCAACAAAAGGGAGAAGGGCTTATATTGTCTCACAGTTGGAAGGTACAGTCTATCATGGCGGCAGAAACCTGAGGCAGCTGGTCGCTCGTGTGCACAGTCAGGGAGCAGAGAGTGCTGAAGGTTGGGGTTCGGCTGCTTTCTCCTTGCCACTCATCCCAGGACTGTAGCCCCTCCCATGTCACCCACAGTTATGGCGGCTCTTCACATCTCTGTTAATCCAACCTGGAAACTTCCCCACAGACATGCCCAGAGGCTTGTCTTCTAGGTGATTCTAGATCCTGTCAGATTGAGAACAGTAACCATTGCAGGGTGGATTCTCCTGTCACTTGGAGTAGAGAGGTCAAGGGCGCTACTCTGCCTTGGACAGTACACAGTGTTTCTACCACCACCACATACACATAGTGAACAGTACCCCCCCCACACACACATCACATACACTCACACCACGGAGAGTCACTCAGCCTCAAATGACAGCAGTGCTATTCAGAGAACTGGAGGTTACACATTTGAGATCATATCAGCATGACTTCTTTACCTGAGGCCACAGCACTGACCTTCCATGAGAATCATGGAGGCTGAAGATATGTCCATCTGTTAGGTCTCTGCTTAAGGTACCAAGAGTCACAACTGGGAAGTCCTAGATGAAAGCCACACCCATTTCCCATTTTCTATGACCACCATTCTCTCTAACTTAACAGCCGCTTGCCATGTCTCCCAGCAGTGGCCTCTCCACAGAGCCTGTGTGCAGGAAAGACTCCTCTTCTCACAATGCATCACCCCATGCTGAAGCCCCGCACTCAAAGCTACATTGAGTCCTGTTGCCTCCCAAAAGCTCACCATCAGATGTCTTCCTGTGATCCAAGGGGCTAAGTCATGTCACTCAGTCAACAAAGTGGTTGGAACTTATCACTTGGCTCTCCATGGCCTGCATGGTGACCAGGGCTGTCCTCAGCCTAGGCAGTAGGGACCTGTCCTACATTCATTTCTGTTGCTGTGATGAAACAGCCTGACAAAAAAGAAAAGAAAAGTAAAAACAAAACAAAACAAAAGCTAACTTAGAGGAGAAAGGGTTTATTCAACTTACATTTAGGGGACATTATCACGGGGATTTGAGGCAGCCATTCTCATCACACACAAGAACAGTAGGAGAATGAATGCATGCTGCGGAAGAGATCACATCTTGAACTTCAAGTAACAGAGTGCCCACTGCCAGGGACAGGCTTCCTCAGCAAGGCCACACCTCCCACACCTCCCAAACGGTGAACCAAGTATCCAACACCCAAGCTTGTGAGAGACAACCTCATCCAGACCATATCGGGAGACTCCAGCTTGTGTGAAACCACCAATGGAAACCAACCACCATAGGGTAGTTGAGGATCTGCTATAGAGCTGTGGGTTAGAGTGGGTGAGGGGCTTCAAGGGGATTCACTGATGGGGTATGGGAGATGGTGAGTGACAGGGTTCAAAGAGACCCACTGCAGGGCTATGGTGATACGGTGGCAGGGATATGGTGGGTGAGGACCTCCGAGGAGACTGAGCGCAGGGCTGTGGGGATGACTACGTTAAGCCATGTGCCGGGCCCCTGAGAAGCATTCCAATTGCTCCACCTTTTCAACGTCTGAGATTGTCCATTGTTTAACTTTAAAAAAATATTATTTAAAAAATTCTATCGGGGATAGGGAGGGAATGCGGGTGGGGGCTACAGCTGGGGTACAAAGTACATAACCTGTGATTAATATAAAATAAAAGTAAAAAAAAATATCTGCTGTGATGATTTTAAGAACTTCAATCTAAGGAGTCATGAGAGCATTTCGTGGTGGCTCGAACTGGCATTTTTTTCTGAGACAGAGTCCTACTGTGTGACTTGTGTACTCACTGCCACCAGTGTGTCCCCAGGGAGATATCTGAAGGAATCCCTCCTGCTCTCCAGGCATCTGACAGTGACATCCATCATTACAATAGCCATCTTCCACGTGAGCAGCATTTGGGGGGGTACCTTCTGCTTGGTGGCCGCCGAGGTTGTGGCAGGCAAGATGGAACCTTTATGTACAGAAGTCTCATGTCAGTGGAGGACACCTCGTGGAAATGATATGGAAGCTGATGATTTCAGATGCAGACACGTGCCGTGAGGACAGAGCACAGCCTCGTCGAGGGCTCTGAATGGTGGAGACAGCCAGTAGCCTATGAGGGGACCAGGAAAGGCTTCTTAGAAGAGATGACACTGAGAGGGGACCTCACTGATTCCAGCAGAGGAGATCAAAACCAGAGTGGGACAGTGACCCTGGGTTGGGACAGCAGAGGGGGATGGGCTGGGTGGGAGACAAGGGAGAAACAGTCAGGGCTTCTCCTGGTCTCAGCTGACTAGATCTAGGGTAGACTTGTGATGAGGAGGGATGATCTCCATCAGCTGGGAACAACCAACTCATCTCATCTCAGAAGGTGTGGTATTGAAGCCACGAACAAAGCAGCTAGTGCCTGAAAGCCAGCATCGAACTCACTCTCCATCCTGGACAAGGGGCAAGGTCTGGAGGAAGTGGCCATGAGGCAGCAAGAGTGGTCTGGAGCCTGACAGGACAAACAGCCACTGTCTTGCCTAGAAACAACAAGAGGTGGGACTGTGGAGATGGCTCAAAGAGCTTGCTATTCCAGGGAGAGAACCCGGGTTGGAATACCAAGCACACACCTAAAATGTGAGCATGTGTGTCATGTGCCTGTAACCACAGTGTCGATGTCTGGAGCTGGATGGGTCCCATAGGTCATTGGCATGCCAGTCTAAGCCAAAATGGTTGAGTTCCAGGTCAGAGAGAGACCCTGTCTGAAAAACCAAACCAAACCACAAAAAGGTAGAGTGTGGTTGAAGAAGAC
Organism: Pachyuromys duprasi; assembly: GCA_028658305.1. NCBI lineage: Eukaryota > Metazoa > Chordata > Mammalia > Rodentia > Muridae > Pachyuromys > Pachyuromys duprasi. The sequence goes on from CM053766.1 coordinate 119,108,504, forward strand.
ACCTGATGCCAACCTCTGGCTTCCACATACGCCTGCCTTGTTGAGCGTATCTACAGACATTCCTGCACTCGTATAAATGAGGACATTCCATTCCTCATTTAACACATACACCACGAAACTTTCATTTCTGAAGACAATAGATTTTTAACTATATACATCATCAGAATGTTTCTGGAATGAAAAAAGTTACATTTTGTCACTGTTTTTTCTCACACATCAACATGAGGTTGATCCACTGGGAGCACTTTTGATGTCCAACATGACACTTTCACAGGTGTTTCTTAAACACATTAACACACATTTGTATGCAGTCTTTACTTTTCATTGATGCTTAGGGACGGCCTGGGAATACCACCACAGCTGGAGGTCCCACAGAGAACTCTGGCAACAAAATGGTGACCTACGAAGAACAACCTGTTCCCACTTTCCCACCCACACCTTCTTATCCCTTTCTCACCAAAACTTGTCTGGAGTCCTGCACAGCAAGGGACACCGTGGCCAACTGTCACTGGGAGATGCCACACTCTGAGGTTCGGAATCCCCTCTTTGAGGGGTGGCTTCCCTGGTGGCAGCAGGGCCTGAGACATTTTAATAATAGTCACTGTTTTTTTCCAGGCTAGGGAGACAGGGAAGAGTACATTCCCAAAGACAGTGAAATGCAGGAGTCACAGGGACCCTTCCCAGAAGGCTGCCAGAACAAAAGAAATCCCTTCCAAAAAATCTCCCCCCAAGTGTGCTAATGAAGTGTGGGGTTGTGTGGTACACCTCAACCCTTGGTTTTCTGGCTGCAAAATAAAAAAGAACATAGAAACTGGGTATGGCTGTTTAACCCTGCAGTCCCAGCACTTGGGAGGTAGAGGGAGGAGGATCAGGAGTTCAAGGCCAGCCTGGACTACAAGAGACCCTGTCTTATAAACTGACAGGGGTGGGGGTAATCCGTGGCAGGGTTTCCTGCTGTGCTGTCCTGGGGAGGATGGCATGGCTTTCCTGCTTCCAGCTTCTAGAGGTCCCAGTGAACATTCCTCAGGTCACGGCTGATGACCTTCTTCAGGTCAATCTCCAGGCCCAAGGTTCTTCTGTAAAAGAACAAAAACAAAAAACAAAACAAAACAAACAAACTAACACCCCTTAATTTTAATTTAATTGTGTGTGTGTGTGTGAGAGAGTAAATGCCAGAAGTCAATCTTAAGAGCTATCTGCCTTGTTTTAGGAGAAGGGGCTGCTCACTGATTTGGAACTCGCTGAGCAGCACAGGTCTGGCTGGCCAGTGAACTCACGTGTCTTCCTGCTTCCACCTCCCTAGCGCTGGGATTACAAAAGTGCGTGCCACACACCTGGTTTTTGTATGTGGCTTCAGGGAAATAGAGGGGGAGTCCTCAGGCTTGGATGTCCAGAACCTTACTGTGGAGTTATGTCCCCATACCTCAAGGTTCTTAGCCATACCTGTGAAGTTCCTTTTGCCATGCAAAGTAAGATATTCAAGGCCTGTGTGGCATCTTGAAGGCATTATTCTGCTGACCATGTAGCCTACCTCGCGGTTAACATGTGGTGTCTGCATGAGCCGGCAGTTGCCTTTCCAACAGCACTGTTACACCCAGCCCATTTTCATAATCTGCCTCCCAACCCCTTCCCATTGGCTTTGGAGGGTTTTTCAATTTCTAGCTATAAAAACAGTAGCCTCCATTTCAAACACTTCAAACACAGTCTACATTTTTCACATTCTGAACAGACAATTTCCTAAAACCATCCACCCATTTAAAAATCGCTCACTATTCTTTCATTGTTTTGGCATCTGCTAACCCTGCCATAAATTGAAACCCAGAGCCACAAGGTAAATGGGATTTCCTAGAGCCAGTCCCCCAAAAGACACCCAAGGGACGCCTGGCTTGTTCATTTGTCTGACCCAGATAATAGTGTGAGTGTGGCAGACCTGGTTAGCATGGCCACGCTGAGCAGGAGTTTAGTCAGAATATTAACTTCCTTTAAGGCAATTTCTGCTTGATCTGATTTAATTTTCTCTGTGTATGTGAGAGACAAGAGTTTGAGCCTGAAATTGATGCTTGGATTCCAAGCCTGTTCTGAGCATCGAACAGCAGGAACAGCAGAGTGTCAGGAAGATGAGCCCCACTAAACCAGGGCCAGCGTTGCCCTTTCAGGTGGAGCTTGAGGAAAGGGGCTGCTGGTCATGTTGATAAGGTGGACAGAAAGAATGCTGAGAGCCAGCCTGGCTGATTGGCACTTCGACTGTCTCTGCAATGTGAAGCACTTGTCCCTGTAGATGTGTAGATGTTGCAGATGGAATTGTGTGAGGCAAGGTGGTGTTCAAGAACAGAAACTGCATCCAGCCTCTGGGTCAGAACCCCTGGATATGCCTTCAAGCCAGCGAGTCTTCATTCCCTGATCATAGCCCTGCCATGCATAGCCCACATGCAGATTCCCAGGTATGTGAGGTCAAAGCGTCCCTGAGAAGGGACAAGTAAAATGTTACTATATTGTGCTTGCTGTTTGGTGTTTATAATTTAAATTAATTCAAGGCTGATACATAGTGTCCTGGTTAGTTTTTATTCTCAACACAACCTAGAACTTAGAATCGCATGGAAAGAGGAACTTCAACTGAAGAAATGCCTCGATTTGCCTGGGTTCACGTTTGTAATAGGGCCTTGTGACTGATGGTTGTTATAGGACAGTATTTGTGACCCCTTTGGGGATTGAACAACCCTTTCACAGGGGTCACCTAAGACCATCAGAAGACACAGATACTTACATTATATTCAGAACAGTAGTAAAATCACAGTTGAGAAGTTGCAATGAGAATAATTTATGGTTGGAGTCACCACAACATGAAGAACTGTGTTAAAGAGCCACACTGTTAAGAAGGTTAGGAAACACTGATGTGGGAGGACGCCTTTGGAATCAGTCTTTGGAGATGAACAGAGAGCCTTATGGGATTTCCTAGAGACTCCAGGAGGCACGCATTAGGAACTGTGTCATTCCTAGGCGGACACAACTTGTGACAACGCTGGTTGCTTTGGTTTCTCAGTCTCACCACAAAATAAATATTGACTCAACAGTCATTTAGAATGTGCTCTCTGTCCCCGCCACAGCAGCATCCCAGGCTAGCTCTGACGCCATTGGGAGTGTGTGTGCCTGCTGTGTTTACCCTGTGCCCTTTAGCTGGCTTTGAGCACAGCCGCAGCCTTAACTGAGCAAATATTTAAGAGCTGCCTGCAGCATGCGTGTGGGGCTGGCCTGGAGAGATTATAGTTCAACAGCGACCCCCATCCTGAGAGAACAATAAAATAACTTCATAGCAAGTGTGTCGAGTAGAGCCCTCATGCACGTGGAGCAGGGACAGTGACTTAACCTGGAGCATGCTGGGACAAGCGTGGCTAATTTTGATGGTGGCATAACCAGGCGGGGACTCCCTGCTTCTTTTCCCCACAGCCTCGCAATCAGACAGTGTTCTAAATAACACTTGTCAAATGTGTACTGCTTAGTGTGAAGACCAAAATGCTGAGGCTGGCGAGGGGATCTATAAACCTCACTTTCCTCCTTTGAAAATGTCATTCAACCTGGATTATGGCCCGGGTGTGCTGACTCTGGAGGTGTTTGTGACTGCCAAAGTGAAGTTGAAAATGTATGTCTCCAATGGTCTTTATCATGCTACGGTGACAGTGGCCGGGAGGCCCTTTCTTCCCAGGATCCCAAGAGTGACACATGAAGGCAAGTTCTCTGGTGAGGAAAATTTGGGCAGAACCTCCTTGGTGTCTGTCCTCGCTCAGCCAGATGTCTGTCTGCACATGGGGCTGTGAACCCCCCAAACAGTCAAAGGTTCTTTTTATTGTGATCTATGTCGCTAATGAATGACAATGATTAACACTGTATTAATGTGTGTGTGCAACAGAAAGGCACCAAGAGTGATCCCCCCCTGGGGCAGGATCTCATAGAAGGTGCAGTGTGTAATACAAACTGACAGGTACTGTCCCCAGTGACAGATACAAGACATCCAGACTAAAGGTCTTTTTTAAAAAAGTGACAGAATGACGGATGGGTGCACATGGCTTTTCACAGAAGGATTATTCTTCTAGATCCTGGAAGCTGGGATGAACCTGTCTGAAAGCTGACCATTCTGCATGCCCTGGGGCCTCCCTGCATCTTGAACACATGTGAGCCCACAGCTTCATGCTGTACAAGAGCCACCGTGGATGTGTGAACTTACAAGAAGTTTAACTTGTTGGATTTAAGTCAACCACACTAGCCAGTGAGGTTACTAGAGGCTATAGTAGCCTCTAGTCAGGGAACATTTCTGGCCTCCTAGAAAGTTCTGCTGAACAGAACAACTCCCATCAATTAAGCCTTTTCATCTTGCATCACATAGCAGAGCACGCAGCTGGAGAGAGTCCGCATGTGTGCTCACCTCACATGCATGAATACACATAAGGCCTTCCCAGAACTCTTGATGAGCTGGTATCCAGAGACCCTGGCACCCACCCTGTTTTTCTGTGTCATGTCCTCATGCTTATGCAGCGAAAACTTCACCCTCTGAGCCAGCCAGCTGAGGAACACGACAAGCTCACTTTGATTCTGCGCCGGAGGCTGATTCTGACGTAAATTTAAGACCCCTTTTTGAAAGACCCTTTAAGAGGGAGCAGGCAAGACGCAGAGGACAGGTTCAAAATAGGTTTCCCACACATGATTCTAACCACTCCTTTAACTGATGGAGGGGGCTAAAAAAACAAAAATCAGTGACCCCCAAACTGGGCCTTAGAGCTCAGCTGTGCTTAAATTCTGCTCTAAAGCAGTCTTACTAGGCTTGTGTTTAACCAAGTAGGTATCCATTTTCATCTCTAAAATCATGCAAATACTTGCTTAAAAGGAAGGCCAAGGAAGGGAGCTGTTGGTCCCACTCCACCCCCACCCCCTTCTTAATGGTGATGCCTCTGCCGTTAGACCAGTGGCCTGAGATGGAGAGGGAGGCAGGGATGGGTGAGTGAGACACAGATTTCTTGGGAGGCAAGCTTCATTGAGAGGCTTATTTAATTGGGGGAAACAACGGCTACTCAAACCTTAGGGGAGTGGGTAGAGGCTTTCTGGGTGAGCGTACATCATTGGCTGGGGCTGAGGTGCTGGGAATGCCTTATTTGCATGAAGAGGAATTCCTGGGGGTGCTTGCTGGACATGACCTTATAAGGAGAGAAGAAGTTTGTCCTGTAACCTGGCTGTCAGGCTACATGACCACCTCAAGGGTGGTAGAGATGGGGGCCGAAAGGCCACCTGTGCCGGGTCATGCAGGCCCAAAGCAGGGAGGAAGCAGTCCTCCTCCTGTGGTCTCAGGGAAAGAGTTTTGGGGTTTGGACACTTCTCGACCTTACTCTTGCTCTAGGCTGGCTCCTCCTGGTTCCACAGAGAGCCATTAGAGAAGGGTTTGGGCATGTTCAGGAATGACTCACCGCCCCATGCTGTGCTGTGCTCTCTTCTGCTGGCTTCAGTCTCTCTACTGAAGAGGTCTCTTCATGGAAGCAGCAGCCCATTACCAACAGGCCTTGGAAGCTGACTCAAGGTGCGCAGGGTACTTGGGTGCAGCCGCTATGCACACGAAGACCTTCCGAATCTTAGCTTCATGAGACTTTTCCAGCTGCTTTAACTCCTCACTTCAGACCTGCTGGCTTAAGAACACTCATACAGGTCTGGGAAACAACTCCCTCAGTAAAGATTTTCCTACACGAGCAGGAGGCATCCCAGAGTGTGGTGTCACGTGTCTGAAATCTCAGTGCTTAGGTGGTGGAGACAGGAGGATATCTGTGACTCAGTGACCAGCCAGCTTAGAAATCGATGTACTCCAGGTTAACCGGGAGAAGCTGTCTTAAAAAAAATAAGTGGAGAGCGATTGAAAAGGACACCTGACATTGATCTCCAGCTTCCATGTGTGTGTGCACCCTCCACGCACCATTTCTGCCCAGTGATGGGCTGAGCTCAGGCAGACCTTTCTTGGATAGCTTCAGTGAGGTATTTCGTCAGTGGCAAGAGTGGCTCCACAGCAACTTGGGGCCAAGAGTGGGAACATTCGTGTGAATAACCTGACTGTGTGGTTCTGAGCCTTTAAGAACGGGTTTGTGAGAAGAGTTTGTGAAAGCCTAAAGTTGCAGGCTAGTGGAGCTTTACAATGCTGCGAGCAGAGATTGATGGGAAATTCTGATGAGAACTGGGAATACCAGATGCTGGGAGCCATGCAGAGAGTAAAGATTAATCTCGCGAGAATGGGAGCAAGGACTCCATTGGGGATTTGACTGGAGACTGTCCGCGTGGCATCGCGGCAAACAACCAGGCTATATTCTCCCTATGCTCTAAAACTTTCAGTGATGTTCAAAAGTACTGGGCCAATTTGATTGGCAGAAGAAACTTTAAGACAGCATAACATCCAGACTGTAGCAAGGCTGTTGGTGATTGATTTTAGACATATTTACACTGATAATTCTGAATAAAACAGGAACAGAAGAATGTGAAAACCAGGCACCCCAGCATATCATTGTTGTGAACAGGACAGGTATGGGTGAAATGAGAGTCAATCTGAAAGGAATCCCATCATTCAGATAAACTCTATTTTGCTCTGGATTAGTAGAAAACGTGGTTGAAGGGTGACATACCTCACATGGGGAACTCAAGGTATAGAATGCAAACTCATTAGTGGGAAGACTTAAGTTAAACAGGATAGTGCCTGAAAGAATTATGGCCAGAAAGAGCCTCCAGGGTGCTCTGCTCACACAGAGCTGGGCAGGGAATTGCTTTCCTTGGCTCAGCTGCCTGAACACTCAGAGACCGCTGTGGTGATGTGAAGGGCTCTGGTTGCTTTTTGAGTGACAGAAGAAAATTTGTATCAACCACAGGTGATGGCTTTTCAGAAATTCTGAATACAAAGAGTTGGGAATCAGGGAGGCTTGCACTGAGGTTCCAGAAGGAACATTGAAGGGATCTGTCAATGCGCAGCAGAGGTGGCTCCTTGCAAAGAGGCTGATGTATGGACCTTTCAAAGTGAAGCTTCAGGTCGCAGTGGAGATGACAAAAATTCCAGGACTGTAGGAAATCTGTCAAGGGAAGCTGTAGGGCACCAAGTGATGGCATATTGAGAGAAGCTAAGTTGCCTCAGATAGAGGTCATAGGGGCAAGACTGCAAAGCCCATTGGAATTCATTGGAGTCTTCCCACACTGACTATTGGATGTGGAGCTAAGTGTTTCCATGTTTGCTCTTCTGGGTCTTGCTTTGATCCGATCTTTCCTGCTATCTTCTCATTGTTTATTTTGTGTTACCATGTACTGTGGTGATGTAAACTGATTTTTTAAATTTTGTTCTGTAGAGCCTCACACTTATTTACCTTAATTCTCAGAAGCAGTGTTGCATTGAGCAGTGTTAGGACAGAATATATGGACTTGTGCAGGTTGGCTGAATATGTTTTCTATTATGAGATTGCCATAGTCTTGTGCCACCAAGGGTCAAATGTCATGATTTGAACTTGGACTGTGCCCCACAGGTTCATGTGTTGGAACACTTTGTGTCCACAAGGGGGCACTGTTGGGGGAGGTTATGGAACATGTGGGGCATGGGGCTCTTCTTGGTGGATCATTGCAGACTTTTGAAGGTTATGCTCACTTCTGGTCTGACCTGATCTCTGCCTCCTACTTCACTGTCATATGAGCAGTTCTGCCATACATTCCTACAGCCACTACTGGCCATGAGGAACTGAGACCTTCTCAAATTCTGAGCCAAAAGAAACCCTTCCTCCCACAAGTCGCTTTTGTCAAGGCCTTTTAGCCACATCAAGGAAGCAAGGCTCTGTTTATAATCTTCCCAAACCCCGCAGGCCTGCATGGCTATTTCTGAGTTTAATGACTACTGTACACTTTGAATTAGCATTTTTGAGCCTTCTTCCTTGCTGTCTTGTGCCCCTTCAGTGGTGCTAGAGTGGTGGTACCTTATTTATTGATTAATTTCTCAGCTCAGAGTCCTCTGTAGCTATCACATCAGGGCCCGTGACAAATAGAGTTTGTCTAATGATACTCATTTTCCAGTGTGATAGTTAAGGAGATTATTTAATGAGGCTGAAGCCAATGTTACTTAACATAACATTACAGCATTATTTAATAAAACAAATTTTAAAGCGATGCCGGGGAATTAGGTGCACAACTCTCATTATTTTGAATGGTTGCTGCATACCTAATTCCCCTGCTCAGCACACTAAAATCTTGGCTGCAGCTCCTCCTCCTATGGAAATGAGCTCACAAGCATCCTCACAGAGCATGCTGGCCACCGGTATAAATAACCACGGTGATGTTTCTTTGTGCATGCAGAAATTAGCCCTGACCCTCATAGAGGTAACGCCTGCATATAGATTCAGTTTGACAATTAGTGGCATGTAAGGGTCATTACCAAGGAAATGAGGTAAACATCTAATTAGTTTTTATTGACTTTCACACCCAGAATGTAAATCTTGGGAATAGGTAGGACTCATCACCCGCCAGGGCCTCCACACTGGCATTTATGTGTGTTCAGTGGGATGGTTTATGTGTCCAGCAGCAGCTGCTGAGTGGGCAGGCTTGCAGGCGATGCATTTTCCTAGAACTCAGGAGGCAAGTGAAGCTTTTACTGACAAGCCTTGGGCCGTGCACTTTACTCTCTGTTGAGAAGTAATGAAGAATCTGGGGTCCAAACATTGGGAAAAGACAGACCAGACCAGAGGCAGCCTCCAGTGTTCTCTCAGTGATCTCGAGCAGCACAATGGGGCATGCTGGGAGTTTGCCTTGCCATGTAAGGTTGGTCTTTAAATGTACAAGTAAGCATGTAGGACCTATTTTCCCTGTTGAGCATTGGCAAAGATTTAAGAAAACCTGGGTTGAGCAAAAGAGTAAACACAGCATTAACCTATATACAATGGAGACGTCAGAGCACCATAAGTCTAATGTCTCACTCCCAGCCACCTGCCCCTTTGTCTCTTTTTCACTTCTGCCTGTGTTGGGATGTGCTATGTGCTCTCCAGCTACAAATCCACCTGGTGCTGCTCAGCATGGCTCAGGATACCACGGGCAGCCACAGCCAATCTGAGATGGGACAAACAGACAGATAGATGACTTCATGAGAGACACATTCACATGAGCTGTTTCCAGAACAGGCGAAGAGGATGTGAATTTAAGGTGTTGGGCCAAGAAGACAGCAAAGGGAGGGAGAAGAGTTTGTTCTCCAAGTCCCAACCCTCAAGTCTGGAAGGCGTTTCACGCAATGTAAAGAAAGTCAACTCAGACTAAATAAAGGAAGTGTGACTTCATGCAGTTGGTATTAGGCACATGGAAACCATTAGTGAAAGGCACCAAATACATATGTCCACAAGGGGCCTCAATACTCTTATTTACATGAATACTTACTCTGTGTCCTGTGTGTGTTCCAGTATGCTTGGCTCAGGGGACACAGGAGCTCACTGGCGAATGGACTCATCAGTTTCAGGTGAATAGGGAAAATGTCACCCATCTGCAATTACACCAGCACACTCACATCACAATTCCTCCTGGTTCTCTGAGCACCTACTGTGCTGTGGGGATCTGGGGTGGATTAGACAAGATTCGAGTTTGTATCTCCCAGATAGAAGTAGCTTGGACGTGTGTTCAGAACATAGTTACACATAGTTGTTCTGGAGGGTCATGTGTGTTCAGCTCTTCTTCCTGACTATCAGGTCAGCATCCTGCCTTTAGACTGCTGAGCCTCAACATTGGCTGAGATGAGGGACAGAAACACAAAGAAGCCTTGTTGAGTCTCTCAGCCCACAACCCATGGAGTGCAACATGATGGCTTAGCTTACTCTCTCTAGAGAGAACATGGACAGCTAGGCAGGGGCTGTGTTGTTCCAATAGCATGGGAGTTTTCCCAGACAGAGAGACATACTTGCAGTCTCGTGCACTCTGGAGATGCAGCCGTAGCACAAGGTCAGGCAACTGTGGAGATGAGAACTGGTGTAGGTGCAGTCAAGGGGGGTGAGAGGAAAATGTATTCCCCAGACAAGTTGGGTCAGGTTGGGCAGAATCTAGTGACTTGATAGTGATAGAGGATGTCAGAAAAAGGAGGTGACATTATAAGTTTAGGGGGGCTGGGTGCTGGCTTGGGAACTACTTCACCCCTCTCAGTGAAGTTACCTGAGGAGAAGAAGTTAGAAGAGGCTTCTTACTGCACCAAGGAAGAGTATACAGGGGCAAGACCCATCCTCCCAGAAGAGGCCAACACTCAGCCCTGTGCAGGAGAAGGGCTGAAGTCAAGGGAAGAATGACCGACAAAGGTGCCATGAGCCATAGCAGAAGGTGTCAGGGGTGAAGGAGATCTATGAACTGCAAGACAAGGTCAGGAAGACCCAGAGGGCATGGAAGCAGATCATGTGTCCCTAGATTGGGAATGACGGAAACAGAGGTTGGACAATGGGACAGCGGAGATGGCTGGATAAGAAGCCAGTGATCCAGGCTCAAGGTATTCCTAGCATGGCAAGGAAGATGAGTGATAGGATTCTACTTGCATATCAGCCAGCATAGGCATCTGAAAAACCTCTTCTTAATGCAGAATTTCAGCCCCTGAAGGAAGTGGGATAAAATAAAGTCTTGAGTTGACACTTCCCAGCCATAGTGATCAGAACTGATTGAGGTGAGGACATCAATGGATGCTCACAGTGAGGGATGAAGGAGCCTGCTAGAGAGGTTGTCCACAGCACCGAGAAGTCCAGTGTCATGGTTACTTATTAATTACTGAGGGCAAAGGAGAACTTAATAAGCTAGGAGGCTGACAGACGCTTCCCGAGTGCAGTGATCAAGCCTGAGAGAAGAACAAAGGAACATGGTAACTTCACACACCCGGATGGACGGCTTAGCAAAGGGGACACCGCCTGATGAAAATGATTGCCCAGCCTCAGATCACACAAGTACAACTGAGGGGTCCTCTGCAAATTAATTGCCTAGATGTACCAAGTAGATCAGTTTTTTTTTTTTTCAGAAAATACAAATGAAGTCTAGGGAGCTATTCCGGATTCGAGGGGATGAAAGAAATCTTGCAACCAAAAGAATTTCTGATCCTTAATTACCCTGATCCCCCCCAATTAAAAATTAAAACAGCCATAAAAAGAACTATTGAGACAATTGGAAAAAATGACTATGGAAATCATTTCAGATCGTACGAACAGGTCTTGTAACTGTCACCAGGGTGGGGACACAGTGAGCGATACTGTGTGGCAACTTGGCAAGAGGAGGGTTGCTTGCTTTTCCCTGCTTTATGTGTGTGTGTCTGTGCATGTCTGTTCATGTTTGTGTATGTGTGTATGTGTGTGTGTGTGTGTGTGTGCATGCATGTGGAGAACTGAAGGTGTGTGTTTGTGTGTGTGCATGCATGTGGAGAACTGAAGGTGTGTATATGTGTGTGTGTGCATGCATGTGGAGAACTGAAGGTGTGTGTTTGTGTGTGTTCATGCATGTGGAGAACTGAAGGTGTGTGTTTGTGTGTGTTCATGCATGTGGAGAACTGAGACTGATACCAGCAATCGTTGATTACCCTCCCGCCATATTCATCACTCCGTGTCTCTCAGCCAAACCCAGGTCTAACTGATAGGCTCACTCTTGTTAGCCATTTGTCCTGGGGATACCGTCTCTGTCTTCTGTATCTGATTGCCTGGAAGCACACCTATCCAGGTTTTACACAGGTTTCTTTGTGGTGTGGCGGAGGGATTCAAACTCTGCTCCTCATGATTGGATGGCAAGTACTATAACATCTGTATCATCGTAGTCAGGGATGTCTGCTTTTAGGGACATGATCCTTGAGTTGCCTAATAATGACTTCACTCAATAGCTGTGAAGCAAACATCTCAGTAGGCGGTGTTAAAACTGTAGAAGTGTGTATACACTTCACATCCTCAACAGGGGCCTTTGAGTGAGTATGTTATCCTGTGTGCATATATATGCATTTGTGTGTGTTCATGCATGAGTGTACATGCATGGCTTTGTATATACACATGGATGTGCATTCTATTTATATGTGTGTGTATGTGTGTATGTGCATTGTACTTACCTCCATGGACTTTCAAGTGTGTGTTGAACTTGTCTTGTAACTAGTGTGTAGGTATGAGATTTTGAAAGTAACATGTTGGGAAAAGAAGGGATAGATCTGGGGGCTGTCAGATACCACGAGTCTATCAACCTGTTTGTCTACCCAAAACACATGTGTGGGTATGGCTCCGAATCAAGAGGTAGACATTCTTGTATCTGAACTGATCCTTCAGAAATAAGAGCACATACTCATGGATATGCACACCCAAGACTCTTTTGGTATCAAAAACAAACGAAAGAGCCCAGAACAAAAAACCGACTATCCATCCATCAGTGATTAAAATTTGGGACATTTATAATGTGGAATTTTATGCAGCTATCAGATGCCTCTGGCAGAGTGATGGGTGAGATATGACAAGCTGTACTGAAAGTGGCCCCAGATGCCGATGAGAAAAACATCCCTTTAAAATGCATGGCTCCTGGAGAGAAAGGAAGTAAGTTCTCCTTGAAGGACAGCGCTGAAGGCTGCTGAGAACCCAGAGCAGTGGCAGGAACAGCAAGAAAGGCTGGAGCTGGGCACCTCTCCAGGTTAGTAAGCCGAGCCGCCGCTTTCCTCCTGAAACAGGGGCCCAAACAGCGGTCACCTCCACACTGGGGGAGGTGCTGAGTCTCCCCTCAGGGGCACTGCTAGATCTAGAGGAGGATCTGAGAGGGAAAACTTGCCCTGGAAATCCATGCCCCCAAAACTTCAGTGCTGTGGGCTGAGCTCCAATGGCTGTCTGCCACCCACATCCTCACAGGGGGCTTTGAGTGACCACTCCCCCATCCATTCAGACCCCAAGAAATTCTGTGCTGGTTAGTTTTTGTTGACTTGACAAGAATGGAGTTACCTGGGAAGAGGAAACCTAACTAAGGAATTTCCTTCATCAGACCAGCCTGTGGACCTGTGTGGGACATTTTCTTGCTGATGATTGATGTGCGAGGGCCTATTGGTACCACCCCTGAATGCTGGTCTTGGGTTGTACAAGAAAGCAAGCTGACCAAGCCTTAAGGGGCAAGCCAGGAAGCAGCCTTCCTCAGTGGTCTCTGCTTCAGTTTCTGTCTCTGGTTCCCGCCCTTGCTTAACGTGATGATGGGCTGTCACCTGACCTGGAAGTGTCACCTGACCTGGAAGTGTAAGGCAAACAACACCTTGCCCCTCCCCGTTTGTTTTGGTCAGCGTCTTGTCACAGCAACAGAAAGCAAAGAAGGACACACTCCTGGCCAAAGTTTCCACTGTGCACAGAGGAAGGTGCTCACCGAGCAGCAGGGAGCAGAGCGACACATCAGTTAACACAGGACATGACCTTGGTCAACTTCATCTGGACAATCCCTGTGGTAGTTTGAGCACTGGCTGTTTTACGCTCTTAAAAATCTGAAGTGTTTTAAAATACTTATTTTTTCTGAAATGCAGTGAAGTTCCTGGGAGACAGGCCTCTCCTTTTGAGTCCCATCTTTTGGATGCTTTCTGTGGCTACACAGCCGTGCTCACTAGAGGGCCAGCTTTCCCCTGTGAACACCACCATGCCTTCCTGGACACCTTGCTCAGCACTCATGAGTTACTAACCCGTCCAAGTTGGCTAGAGTGTGGGTGCTTCTGCTCCTGGCTGGGTGCTAGCACTGAGCACTACTCTCTCTGACCTTTCCAGGCTGTTCTTTCAGCAGTGTGGGGTGCTCAGTCCTCAGGGAATTGCTTAGCACCAGCTACTTGCTCTGCAGTCTTTGCCTCAAAAGGGCGTTCTTCGTGAAGCCGAGGCTGTGCACACACACCTGGCCAGGAGCTTCAGGAACTGCCACACAGCCTGTTCCTTCTGCTCCTCGAGCATAGTCCCTGAACCCTTTTTGTTTCTTGGATGTCCCATGAATTTAAGACTCGGCTGTCAAGAGTTCTGTTGTTATCACGGAGCAGCATTGAGATGGATGAGTAAAACAAACCAACAAATGTAACAAGGACCATGTCAGCCTGCTCATTAAAGGAACCGCTAATAGAACTATGGCACACAAGGCACTTCTAATTAGTTAATTAAAATCACCATCTGAGATCGGGATGAGTTGTAATGAAATTTGGTCAATTAAACTTATTAATTGCTTCTTTTATTTGTTTGGTTGGTCGTTGCTGTTAAACTAGAACATATGTTCTATGAAAAATAAATAAATAACCTGGCTGTCCTGCCCTACCATCCCCACAGTGTGAATGGTGCTGCCTCGGGACCCAGAGGCCTGTGAGGGGCTGGGTGTGCTGGAGCTGGCGTCAGCCGCACTTCTGTTTTCATGTTTGACCGCCACGCTCTTCACCACCCAGCAAAGAAAAATGGAGTTAGGGAAGGTACAGTCACTGACCAGGGCAGCCCTGAGAACAACACGGCAAGTACGCACGCAAGACATCAGCACGAGTCCCACTCCTGACACCAGCACAGACCACCCTCCATATCTGTTTTCCAGCAGCTTTGAGGTTTAGTACATCACCCACCTACCTCGTACAGCTGCATGGTTTTAGTTCACTTAGAATTCGGACCCAGCATTACATTCAATTTTTAAGTGCTTTGATTATTCCAAGAATAACAGCCCCAATGCCTAGGCCTCAGTGGCCATTACTCTACTTCTTATCTTTCTTCTTTCTTTCTTTTTTTCTCAAGACAGGCTTTCTCTATGTGTAGCCTTGGCTGTCCTGGACTCCCAGGCTGAACTCACAGACATCTGCCTGCCTCTGCTACTGCCTCCCTGAGTGCTGAAATTGCAAGTGTCTGCCGCTATGCCTGCCTTACTTCCTATCTTTTTAAGAGATGGGTTTTATTTTTAAAGTGTGTGTGTGCATGCACTGGAAGTGCATCTGAGTGCAATGCCCATGGAGACCAGAAGAGGGTGCTGGCTGTCCTCGAGCTAGAGTTACAGGAAGTTTTTAGCTTCCCACATGGGCGCTGGGAACTGGACTTGTGTCCTCTGCAAGAGCAGTGCACACTCTTAACAGCTGGGCCACCTGTCTGGCAAACCCCCTCCTTGTATTGCTATAGGCTGGCCTTTTCCTGAAGATGTCATGCAGTAACATTGAACACTTCACACAATAGCGCTGGCGCAGTTCATGTGCGTGGCAGCAGGCGTCCACTCTTTATCACGGATTGTCCTTCACTTCCTTGTTCCTACTTTTTGCCTGGCATGAGCAGCACTGCTCTGGACACAGGACATCTCTGTGTTGGGTAAATGTTCTCATTCCCATATCTGCATATGGTATCTAGGAGTGGAGATAATGGCTGGCTGGTTCATAGGATAAGTCTATGAGTGACCATTTGAGGGGCCAAATGGGCTGTTTTTGCCATAGCTGTGTTGTTTTAATCCCCAGAGTACGGTGTGAGGGCTTGTCTCTCTCCACTGGCCCCTGCTCCATGAGTACCCGGAGTCTCTCTGAGAGGTTGATTGGCATTTCGCTGGTGGCTGATGACACCGAGTGTCTTTTCATGGACTGTTGCCCATTTATGTGTCTTCTTTGGAGAATCTGTCTATTCATATCTCTTGCCAGTTTCTAAATTGAATCATTTGCCTTTTTATTATTGAATTATAATAGCTCTTTGTATCACCTAGATGCAAGTCCCGACTTACACATGATTTCTCCCTTTTTTTTGTGAAACTTTTCCAATTTCCTTGTAGTCATTTGGAGCATAATTTTGGGTGTTTGTGATGTGGGGTTCATCCACATCTCCTCTTGTTATTTTTTCTCTTGCATCAAATCTAAGAAATCACTGCCTAGAGTAAGTTATGAAAAATTTCACTTTTTCCCCCCTCAGACTTTTGCAGTTCCAACCTATACACTTAGATTTTTATTCCCATTTGAGTTAATTTTTTATATACTGTCTACAGTCTGGGTGTATTCTTCTACACAGGTGTCCAGTGGTCTTAGTGCAGCTGGCTAGAAAGCATGTTGTGTCTTCATTGAACATTCCTGGTGTCTGGCTGGGAGTGAGCTGGCCATTGTGGAAAGGCTCACGTCACCAGAAAATCTGTCTGGCGCCAGCACTGAGGACCCTGCTAACTGCAGCTTGGGAGCACGTTGTGAAGGGGAACCCGTGAGTCCTCCACTCTGCTTTCCAGCTGGTCTCAGGATAATTGTGAGTTATACTGACCCCACTATGAAACACAGGGCACAGCCTACGTCTTCCCAAACTGATGCTTAACAAGAATGACTCTCTCCTCTCCCTTCAACACAAGTCTCCTGGGCTCTGCTGACCCCCAGCTTTTTAATTGTGTGTGTGTGTGTGTGTGTGTGTGTGTGTGTGTGTATGAGAGACAGACAGACACACACACACACATACACAGAGGAAAGATACAGAGGTCAGAGGATATTTGGGGAGTGAGTTCTCATCTCCCACTCTGTTTCAGCTTCATGAATCCTGCTGGGCTTACTGGCTTCCAGGCTGGTTGGTCACCTGCCATGGGTACATAGGATACAGATCTACCCCGCCTCACCTCACGATTCTCAAGCCTGGTTCCTGGCATCAAACTCAGATTGCAGGGCTTGTCTGGCAAGCACTTTTACCTGTTGATCTCTCAGCTTATTACCCATCTCAAAAATAACAGTTTTTTTTATTGGCAATTCTGGGTACCTCAAAGTTACGTGTGTATTTTACTGTCGGTTTCTAAAGAAAACAGGAATGGGTTTGGTAACAGGTGTGCTGGAAACAGTAGTGTGCTGGCAAAGGCGAGTCTGGAAATTCAGGATTGCAGGATCTGCTTATTTGGGTCTTTTTGGTTTCTTCCAATAATGTTTCCTTGTACTCAGAATGTTTATATGACAAAAATTTTGCTAAAATATATTTTTGTGTCTTTTATTAGTCCAGTGCCATTAAGAATGGAAACATTTTCTTACTTTTATGTTGATCTGTTCATTGCCACTGCATAAAAATGCAATATATTTCCTGCACTGAGTTTATTTTTTATATACTGGATAGTATCATTTATTGTTTCTGTGACTTTTGGTTTCTTAGGATTTGCATATACAAATTGTGTTATCATCAAGAAGAAATGGGCTTACTTCTTTTCCAATCTAGAGGTCATGTATTTGATTTCTTGTTTGATTGCTTTGCTGTCACTCTCCAGTGCAAAGTGGACAGAAACAGTGAGAAGAGTGGAGGACTGCCTCAGTCTCCCTTCACGCGGCTCCTAATGTTTTGGCTGGAGAAGTCCTCTATCAACCCAAGGTGTCTTTTGGGTCCTACTCCCTAGCATGTTCATGCTATGAAGACTGAATCTCGGTGGACGATTTCCCATGTTCACTGAGGTGATCTTACAAGCTTGTGCTTTTTCTACTGATTGGATGTATTCCGTTAGTTGAGCCTCAGAAATGAAACCATCTGTAAAAGTTCAGGGATCGTCCCAGCTGGTCCCAGTGCCCAGTCCTTTCTGCAAGTAAATTTTTCCATTGAATTTACTTGCACTTGATTGGGTACTTATACATAAAGTTCAAAGTTCAGATGTGAGAGTTTCATGTTGAGCTTTTCATTGCGCTGAGGCTGAGTTTTGCTGCCAACCACGCTGGTCTCAGGGGTGAGCTGGGAAGTGTCCTCTCTGCCCTTTGAAGACTTTTCTCCCAGGTGTTTTTGAGTCACCTGGCCCCAGGCAGACAGCAGGCGTGGGAAAAGCTAAGGCCATACTTGGTGATCCTCCCGGAGGCTGCCGAGGTGTGGGTGAGCGGAAGGAGCAGACACCATGCTATGGCTCTAGACCATGAGACTGGGAAAGGTGTTTGTAAACAGCTTCTAGCAGTGGGACATTCTCATCTATGTGGTTTAGAAGTCCTCACCCTCACTGTCATCTTCTTTGTAAATGTCTCGCTGTAACCACAGGACCGAGTCTACATGGAGACACAGTTCCTCTCGTTTGGTCGGATAGAACCTGGGATGAGGGGTGTTGGGCAGGGTTCATGCAACCACACTCATTTTACAAATGCATGTCTCTTGAAGGTGAGCGACAGAAAAAGAAATACCTGGGAGGTTACCTTCACCTGCTGTTACCACAAATAAGTGACCACACAGATCTCACTGCACAGGAAAATTACCTCATGGTGGGGCGGGCAGGGAGACAGCTCGGTCAGTCAAGTGCTCCCTGTGAACACATCTGAGTTCAATCCCTAGGAAAATCAAACAAAGCCAGGTGTGGCAGAGTGTACTTATAATCCCAGCACCAGGGAGGTGGAGATGGAGGGTTCTAGGGGATTCCACGCCAGCCATCTTAGCTGGATTGTGAAGCTCCAGGTTCAATGGGAGACTTTACTTAAATAAAAAAAAAGGTGTAGGAGGAACAACCCACAAAGACACTCAATGAGGCTTTCTGAACTCTATACATACATGCACACACAAGCAGACTCGCCTGCCTATAACTGTGCTCATTCTCACGTGACTGTGTATTGACTGGGGTAATTTGATGGTCTCCCTGGGCTCTGTTTGACCCATTTTAAACTACTCTCCCATGCTAAGGACTGACGCACCATCTCATCCACAAACACCTTCCACTGCCCAAATCCACAGTGTGACCAAACCCAAAGCCTAGACGCTACTAGTGAGCCTGAGGTTTGTTAGGGCAAGCTAAAAGCTGTAAGCAAGAATGTGGTTTGGGGAGTGGGAAATGAAGAAGGTGAGTTAGTCTACAAAAGAAAGATTAAGGGGGAAAGAGGGAGAAAGACAGGGAGAGAGAGTGAAGGGAGAGGTGGAGTAAGGGGAAAGAGGAAGAGAGAGGGAGAGGGAGGGGAAGAGGGAAGGGAGAGCAGGAGAGCTGGGTGCAGGGACAGCTTTCTATTGGAGGGCAGTGCTTCCAGCAAGTGTCTGTGAGAGGAGACCAAGGCTGTTTGGAGTGACAGTGGGTTTGGTGGCTGCCATTGTTGCCTGGGCCTTGACTGAGCTCAGGCTCTGCAGACACCATGGCACTTTATAGTTTTCTGTTGGGACAAATGAAAACAACTGTTTGATCTCTGAATGAATATAATTTCCAAGAGCCCAGATGGTATTACCCATTAAACAGAATAAAGAGGAAATAAATTTCCAGAAAGGGGGGGCATTCTCATTATTTTCTATGGAAAATAAATGTTAAGTTCTAAGTGGTATTTTTAGAAACATTCATTGAGTGGCAAGGGCCTCTTCACTATGCCTCTCATGGGTGATGGACAATTGCTGTGCTCAAAGGGTGACAATGACATTCCCAGGCTCATGCTGCTTACTCAGCATAAGGGAGTCTCAGTGTGTGGGTAAGTGGCGTGCATGTCCCACAGACACCATGAAGGCTACGGGAAGACATGATATGGTGGTTCTTATCGGACGCTGGGTAGCTCTGGGATCCACTGAGAAGTGTCTCTGAGTGGAGTGTCTATTGAGAGCATTTTCTAGAAGGGTTTACTTAAGGGAGAAGATCCTCCCCAAAGTGGGTGACACCTTCTGCTGGGGTTTGCAGGAACAGTTATTGCTTTGCCTGCCCATCTTCCCCATTGCTGGTGAGCACATCTGTTCTTCTGCTGCCGTGTCTGTCACTGTTCAGTGGCATCAGGCCTTCTAACATGCACTGTCCCCCTTCTGCATCAGGCAGAGGCTTCTGAGGTATCCAGCCTCATGGCCTGAGCAGCTACCAGGTCAGAAATCCCTCTGCAGATGGCCTTTGCTGGGCTGACCAACCTGAATCAGGAAGGCCAAGCTAATCAATCTCCTCCTTCAGTTCCATTTTCCTCTAGAGAATCCTGAGTTGTACACAAGGTTCAGGTGAATCCTGTGTGGAATATTTCAGTGCTAGATTCCTTTCCTCTTGAAACAGGTTCATAATTGCACATCCTGGCAGATTTTGGAGGTTGAAGAAATAGCAGGAGCTTCCCCTCCCTCTGATGCCTGCTTCCATGCTCAAGCCTTCATCTTGGTGGGACAGCCAATGCTACGGCGCCCACTGATGAGTTCAGGGAAGCCTAGTGGTGTTCACTGGGAAGGCACGTGGTGGGTGGTGGATCACCAGGGATGTATTTCATCCCTTGATCTTGATGGTGATATGTCTATCGACTTGCTCTGTGTCTATGATGAGACTCATGGGGCTGGCTGCTTCCCAGTACTAACATTTTGTCACTGGGATGGTGGAGGGCAGCCAACCTCCCCTACTGTGTAGGTCTAGCTTTTCTATTGACCAGAAAGTTACCTGTCATCTTAGAACCTGATGCCTACAAATCTCCCCTCTCATCAATGCCCCCAGATGCCTTTGATAGTTTCACAAAGAATTAATGCTGTCGGTGTCAGTCTGGACCTGTGGCTGTTTCCTTAACTGGCTCACTCCTGTTCCAATCAACATAATGTCCACTCTTGGTATGATTCCCAAAGTGTTTCAAGAGAGTTCTGGAAGCAAGATGTTCCAGATATATCTCCACTTGTCTCTCTACAGAACCCTGGGTATGGAGGACTAGTGAGTATGTTTTTGGAGCCTTGATGATTTGGAGGAATAGAAAAAAAATCAGGAGACTCACTGTTGGGACTTCACAAGTGGACTGTTGCAAGACTGAGCCAATTAAGCACATACTATCCTGATGTTTAAAAGGATGTTTCACTATCTGTGACATTGGCCTAAATGTTTAACTGTGTTGTAAGCATACTTCTCATACATGCCCTTGAGCACATGTCCTAGCCAACCTGGTCTGCTTCTCCCTCAACCCACATGCCCCTCCTCTTCTTGAGAAAGCCACTTCTTGCTAGGTCTGTATCCAAGTCCTGGATATCAGGCAAGCAGAACAGACTTGTGCTGTTGTCTGCAGTCTTAGAATGTACAGCAGGGCACAGAAGCAGGGGTGGCAGTGGTGTGAGCTGAATCTGGTGGATTCCGAGTGGAAACAGGGCAGTCAGGAGACCCAGCCTTCTCTTTGGGCTCTAGGTGGCCTCTTCTTCCCTTTCTGCTTTGCTCTTTCCTCTTCCCCAGTTGGGGCCTCTGCACTGCAGTCTGTTATCGACGCTGGGATGGGGGTTCAGTGGTAAGGGCTCAGTGCAAGGTGAGTGGCTGCTATTTCTTGAGCTGATAGTTTCTCCGAGGTAACCTGGGATCAATTGTTTGGGTCATCAAGCCAGCAATTCAGGGGTGAGCAGGAGGATTAACACTGTGGCCCCATCTGGCCTCTCCATTACACACCCAGCTCCAGTGTCAGCCTCACGGCAGGGCAGAGCTCTGGTTCCCAGGACCTGCTCTCCAGCAGTCCTGCAGGGATGTAAGACTCAGAGGTCCCTGTGACTTGGGTGTTACCATTGGACATGCCAAGAACAGTGGTTGCCCCATTTTTCAATTTTCCATTGTGAAATCTAATTGTTAAAGAGGGTGCTGTGTGTTTATCCCAAGACTGCTCAGGTGATCTTCAGATCACTGAGGTAGGCCAATATCTCTACCCACAAAGATCTTGTCAGTAGATGGGATCCTGTCAAATTATTGAGATGTTCTTAGTTTTAAAGGTATTTAGTATTTTAGTATTTAGTTTTCAGTGTATTTAATTTTATGATGGAAACGTCTACTCTGCATAAGCCATATAAAATAAGGAAAGAAAGGAAGGAAGGAAGGAAAGAAGAAAGTAAGAAAGGAAGCTGAAAAGAAAGAGGAAGGAAGAAAATCTCTTCCTCGAAACTGGAGCATTCAGCCTCCACAACTAAAAGAAAAAAAAATAAACCTCATGGAGGCGCAATGAAAACTGGAAACGAACCCATGATCGCCGTACCAGCCAGTTGCCATTACAGTGGTTCAATACCACAGCTGCACAGATGAGAACACAAGATGATCGTCAGGAACAATTACCCGCCAAGCAGCTTGATTCTGGAGGATTTACTCAGAAAAGAGTCAATCACGCAGACAGCTGCTCTGAGTGCGGCTTGTTGGGGAGTTGGCTTCTGGAATGGCTTCTGATGCTAGGAAAGGGTGCGAGCACAGCGCGCCAGTGCGAGAGCTCACAGCGTGCACAGTGGCCACTGCCGGACCTTGCCGTTTGCACACATTTGTCATGTCTGGGAAGGGCCTCAGAACTGTCTCACCAGGGTCACGCCTTACCCCATCCTTCTGCCTGATCATTCTTCCTGGCTGATGCAGGAAGATTAGTGCTCATAGGTAACCAACTCCACCCTTACAGCTCTTGTCTGGGACATCAGAGCTTTGATTTGATGCTCCTGAAATGAACAGGGTCTCAGGCACAGCTTAAACAGGGCCATTGTTTACCGTGTGTGTGTGTGTGTGTGGTGTGAGAGAGACAGAGAGAGACAGAGACAGAGAGTAACAGAGACACACAGAGAGTTACAGAGAGAGACAAAGACACACACACAGTGATGGAGAGAAAAACACAGAGAGGGACACAGAGAGAGACAGGGACACAGTGATATGTGTCTGTGTGTGTGTCTGTGTGCATATGTAAATATGTGCATGTGGAGAGTCCAGGACTCAACATCAAGGCTCTTTACCTTATTCATTTATGTTTTTGGAGACAGATTCTTTCACTGAACCCAGCGCACACTCATCTGGCAGAATCCTCTTGTCTCCCTCTGCCTTCCTAATGCTGGAATTATAAGTATGCAGCACCACACCCAGCTTTTTACTGGGGTTCCAGAGCTTGAACTCAAGTCCTCATGCTTGGAGGAGACAAGGGAGGGGGGCTACAAGTAGGAGGTAAAGTGAATAAATTATGAAAAATAAATTTAGAACACAGGAAAAAAGGGAACTGACAAAAAAGAGCCGTGGGTCTCAATACTTCCTTTAGCCTACACTCCCCAGCTGGACCTCTAGGATTTGCTATAGCCCCACCTAGGTCCAGTTTGGAGGAAGAAAACCCAATGTGTCAACCAGTGTCTTTTGGTTCCCACCTTGATCATAGCGGGATCCCATTTTTTCCTCCAGGAGACACGTGTTTAGTTCTACACAGTGGCTCCTCCTAAAATTTCCTTCTTTGACAAATCGCATGTTTCTTTAGGTTGTACACTTGCCAGATCTCGATATTAATTGGCAGTGGCTCCTCTCCAGGCCGCAGGGTAAATCTATCTGTTTAGAATTATCACCATTGTCTCCACAGTGCGCTATCGTCTCAGGCCCCGTGTTTTGCCTCAAGCATAAAGAAACTAAACAATGGATTTCAAAATGCTGGCAAAAACCACCCCTTCAAGAACACAACACGCTGTAGGAGATGTGCCTCCCTGGGGTGTCCTGGCACACCTCCTATCCTTCCACCATAGGTCTGACAGGATAAGTTTATTGTCTTAAAGGTCCACTGTCTATGGAAATGGATCTAAGACAGTATACTTATCCCTCTCTCTGAATCTTGCCTCATATTCTTAAGACAGAGCCAGGTCCATGACACAACGTCCAGGAGCCAGCTGGATCTGGGGTTCCTGTGTATAAGAAGATAAGGAGGGACAAGGACAGCCTGAGTCTGTGAAAGAAGTAGCCCTCTGAGGTACACAGGGAGCAGAAGAAAATGGATCTCCCTTTCCTACAGCTTGATCACACAACTTAGCTTTCCAACTACAGTTGCCCTGGGGCAGAAAAGATTCTAGAAGTGCCAAGGTCCAGGAAAGGCAGGGCTGACTTGGACACTTTCCAAGGAGGCAATTACCAGGTCACCATGGAAACACATCCTTAGCTCTGCTCAGAACAGTGTGGAACGGCAGCTTGTGGGGAGGCTGATGTACATGCTACCCAAATTAGTGCTGTGTGTTCATGTGCTAGGTGGTCGGAGGGACACCCCGCACTCCCGTCATATGACACAAGGTCACAGCAGACAGCATTCAGGAAGGGCTGGAGCTGTCCTCTGCACCTGACTGTGGATGTGATGGGACTTGCTGAAGTTCCTGGACTCTCTTGCTGTGACTGTGGCCTGGGCTATGAGCTGAAACAAACCCTTCCTCCCCTAAGCTGCTTGTGTCAGGGTATTCATCACAGCGACAGGATGAAACTAGGACCACAGCTAATGGTTCAGAGCCAAGTTTCATTAGCAGGGTATGCTCTGGGAGATTTAAAGTGTGGCCCCTTTGCTGCAGGCATCTTCTCCCTGAGCTCTGAAGTGTGTCTTTGCTCTGGGACTTCAGTTCTGGGTGGGGATTTAGTTTGTAGGCAGCCTGCTTGATTCTTGATTTGTGGGGCTGAAGGCGGCAGAGTCCTGGGGTCTGAAGCAGAGCCTGAACTCTTTGTCTGTCTCAGGCTATGGATGGTCCATTTTAGAAGTGTGGTCTTACCTGGCTATCAGGCTGGCACATCTTCTAAGTTACCAGTGGAGCGGCTGCTGAGGCTGCAAGCCCTTCTGGTCTCAGCTTACCTTGGAAATCCGAATGTGGCTGCACCTTCATTCCCTTCAAGACCTTTTCCTTTTCATCTCCACAGAAAAGTTCTCAGAAATCCTTCAAGCTGCCCTCAGAGTTGCAGCAGTATCTGGGGGTCACAAAAAACCAGCCCACATTCCTGCTCCTTGTTTCCACTTGACTCACAAGGATGACTTTCTGTTTCTACCACTCTTGAATGGACATAGTCACAGTGTGTGGTCATAAATATTCCTTTCTTATACCAGACACCTGTTCAGCCATCCTTTTGTTGAGCCTTGAAGTGACTCCTAATAGGTAATGGCTGATTGAATAAACTCTGTGGGAGTCTTAAGCACACTTTCTTTGTTCCCCTTATTACCCTTCTTTCAAGACCTTTCCTTCCATTAGCCCTGTGCTGTCATCATGAAAGTTCACTCAAAGCTGTTCATCATCCTTTGCTGAGTGCTCTTCTTGGCCAAACCCTGCTCTCCATAGGTCAATCCTTTGCTGGCCTCCATGCTGTTAACACAGAAGCAGTAAGACCTTCAACTGTGGAAATTCATGGTACCCAGCTTTCCCAACAGCCTCTATAACATTTGTTCAAACACAGTCTTTTAAGAATGAGACACTCATTCATGAGAGAGATTTAGAAAGGCTCTCTCCACTTGACCATCTTTACGGTATTCTTTGTCTTCCTTTTTATTCTGCTTAAATTTTTAAGGGTTTGGCTGGAAAATCAATAAGTATTTTAAAATCCCAGGCAAATCAGG
>CM053766.1:119134129-119176481 GCA_028658305.1 Pachyuromys duprasi
TACCTTCTAAAGATAATCAAGGTTGAGAATTGATGCGAACTCTTCCATTACAATTAGTGTCTTCCATTGCGAGTGTGCAGGTCCACTCACCTGATAAATAATGTATAAATGATGTATAAACTTTGGCAGCATTTTATAGACACACCTTAAATATGTGCAATTGATGGTGTAACCATTACAGCTAGATAAAGCTGACTTTGATGACAACTTGGGCACCTGCCAGTCATTCAAATTATTATCTTGCAGTGGCCGCACAAAGTATGTCCTTCTGCAGATGCCTTCAAGTTAAATGGAGCAGCCTTGGAGAGTGTTTGGGTTGTTTCCTTTCCAGTTCTCCACTATTCATGGTGGCTGCCATATGTGTGTGTGTGTGACTTCGCTCAATTTTTTTTGTCAGCATTTCTGTAAATGGATTTTCTAGAAATGGAATTGTTGGGTCAATGGTATGCACAGTTTAATTTCTAAATGATGCTGCCCAACTGCTCTGCAAAGTTAAAAAAGCCAACCTGAACAGATAACCTAAAAGTGTCTTTCTGATGGTCTCTTATTGGCAGGGAGTGAGAATTCATTTCCCCACACTATTGGCATCACTGTCTCAAGATAACAAGGCTGACACTATGCTATTTCTGCTCTACTAATGGGATGGTTGACAGTAACCACTTAAGGTCAATGGTGTGGGTATGGCCAGCTGCCATGTACGCTGGACCCTCTTTCTAGGGAGATCCTTGAATAGATGAGTATGGAGGGTCTCATGCATGCAAAAGGGAGCTCAGTTTGTCAAGAGACAGATAGGAGTGACTGCTCTCCAGGAGACATCTGTACTCTTGGTCCCCAACCTGTATCTGCTATCTGCCCCACAGAGCATGTCTACGACAAACCAAGTCAAGGTGATGCCAATAGCAATCTGCAGCCATTTGTACTGAAGGGGGTTCTGCTTCCTTCAGTCCATCTAGCAGATATAGACTCTTGGCTACAGGATGTTTTGTCTGTGTTGTGTATCTTTCTTCTGGCCGAACTTGACCTTTGACTCAAAGTCCTGAGATATAAATTTGCATAGCAGCTGTTCTCCAAGCCCTGATAAATACCTATGTTCGAATCACAGCTCAGCCAGCCAGTGGCTGGTTCTCACCACATACAGCTGGACTGATTGATTCTCTCCTCCCTCTCCTACCTCTCTCTCTCCTGCAGGGAGCCCTGCTTCAATCCCAGGACTCTCTCATCCTTCTAATCAAGTCCCTTTCCTTTGGAGGTTCAAGGCAAAGGTTGGCCACCCTTCAACCTTGAAGGTGGCATGGCGGGTTTTGTAGTATCTGTTCCACAGAGCATGGTGTTGTAACTTGATATAAGATGCATATCCCCTTCCTGCCAGGGCCTGCAGGGCCAGTGGAAGAGGCTGGAATGTGGAATGTATGGTCTATAAGAAAGATCTTCTTTCTTTGTCTCTGGTCAGCTTTTTTTTTTTTTCACAGAAAAACATCTCTTTGAAGGCAAAACATGCTTTTCATGTATCTTAAACTCTAGGTATTTTTATTTTTCTCTCAGATCCACCTGAATGAAAACAGGCTGCAGCCCTGCTTTCCGCGATACCATGGAATTAGGAGCACAATGGATTAAATCCATTGTGTCAGGTTTTGAGATAAGCATTTTCGAACACTTGCAAAGATCCCTGGGAAGACAGCAATGCACAGCCCACAGAGACGATACTGATTCTGTTCTTTCCTTGGCTTAAGTCACTGGAGGATTGAGCCATCTCCAATGAGAAAGTCGTTGCTGTGGGTGGCCTGGTCTCCTCTTAACAGGGCAGGCAGGACTGGGCTTGTCAAGATGCACCTGTGTAGCACAGCATGGCTAACATGACAAGCCTGATGGTGGCATAGTGCCTCAGGCATGCAGTGCTGAGAGTTGAGCACAGTAAACATGGCCTAGACTCTGTCTTTCTTCATTCTCTTCTACACTTGTAGAGCAGGAACCCACGGTGGGATGCAGCCACCCCAGACTACTGGTCTACTCTATAGGACAGGTGCCGCTCTACAGGATGGGAGCCACCTGAAGGAGGTTGGCAACTCTTCAGGACAAATGCCATCCAAAGGATGCAGACAGCTATAGGATATAGGTAGAATTAAAGCTGTGCCCATAGCCCATGATGGACACTTTGTGCTTCCCACCCCAACTGTGTGTGTGTGTGTGTGTGTGTGTGTGTGTGTGTGGAGAGAGAGAGAGAGAGAGAGAGAGAGAGAGAGAGAGAGAGAGAGAGAGAGAGAGAGAGAGAACAGAGACAGAGAGAGACAGACACAGAGATACAAAGACAGAGAAACACAGGGGGGCAGAGACAAGGGAGGAGAGAGATCTGGACCTTGCTGGGTAAGGTAGTGAGCCCCGGGGAGATTCACTTGGTTTTGTTTTATTGGTCTGGACGACAAGCATGCACCACAAAGGCAGGCTTTTAATGTGAGTGATGGGAGTTTAACTCATGCCCTCACGCTTGCAAATCAACTGCTTTACTTAACTGAGATATCTTTCTCCACAGGGACATCCCATTGCGATTCTTCTTTCAGTCACTTTCCAGCTGGCCTCAGCACCAATCATTACATCATTGACAGGGCCACCTCCACCACTTCCTGAGACCTTGAAAACAGTGAATACAGACCCTCAGCTTCCATGCTCTCGAAGTCACTCCTGGGATGCTGAACAGCTGCGGTCAAAGAGGAGTATAGCTTTACTTTGCAGCCAGCAGGTCATCTCTCCAGGTGTACATGGGAGCTCAGACTAGTGGAGTGATTCTGGTGGTCACATGGCTCAAGAACATGGGATCATGGAGCTCACAGAGGGCTTGTGGCAAGAGCGCACAGGGCAGAGATCAGACTACAAAGGAACGAGAATGACTATGGGGAAGGTTTTGTCCTTGGTGTCTTAAAGCTTATCTTTATGCTCAGTGGAAGTTTCAGATTTTTGACTGATTATTCATCCATCTAATCACAAGCTTAGGTAGAGCTACTACATTGTAGCCAAATGTACCAGGGTTATATATAGTATCACTCAAAATAAATAAATCCCTTTGTGATTTCCCAACAGGAAAGACAAACGTCAACCAAGCAACAAAACAAACAGGTATACACTGTGAATGGGGAGATGTGTTCCTGTGAGCTTTACAAGAGGTTGTACTTACAGCACAAGCAAATGTCCTGAGCTGTGAGGCACCTGTGAGCATGAAGGTCTGGTAGCAATGGAGTCCTGAGGGTGTGGTGGTATCACAGCCTGAAGGCAGCAGGGACTTCAGCAGCTTAACTTGGTCATTTGGGTCTTGAGGGTTAGAGGATGGCTAAACCACTGAGGGCCCAAAGGCAGGGGTGTGGTCAATTGACCTGTCACACTGATGTTTTCTACAGTTCTGTTCGACCTAGGCATAAGCAGACAGGTGACAGGTGGCACTACGCTGTACCCTCACCCTAATCTGTCAGGTCTGGTGTCAGCACCTCAGGAAGGAGGCCAGCAGCAAATGTTCTCTGCTTGCTTTCCAGTTTTTGCAAATGTACATTAAAATCAGTATCTGCTCTACAAAGACCTGGCATGTTTAAATAACCATTATCCCTTCAGCATGTGCCACGGACCTTGGTGCCATTATCTCCTACAGAAAGGGCCACTCAGTCCTCGGGCAGGTGTTAAATGATGGCCACCTCCCTGTCTGACCCAGATGGTACTATATTTGTTTATTTAGGCTAGAGAAAATGATATTCAGTTAAAACAGAAAGAGTGCTAAGTCACATAATTCCTACTGTGTTTGTCTGACAGGGGTGCTGACCTGGGAGGGGAAGGGGCCTCCTGACAACGAGGAGAGGAGAAGCCCACTTAGTTCCCACAAACCTTAAAGTCTGTGGGTGACAAGGAATAACTGTGGGCCTCTTGATTTTCTTTGATCTGTTACCAGGAATAGTAGTTACTGGGGCTGTCTGAGGGGCTTTGGCTTATGGGGCTTCAGGTGGGCCATGCTGCTTGATCAGATCCTTTGAAAGAGCCAGGCATGGTGGGGGACAGACATTTGGGAAGGAGCTCACTCTGATCTCATGTGGAAGTAGACTGCGAGTCCAATGGAAAAGAGCTCTGAGCTACTTGGAAAGACACTATTCTGAGGCCATCGTAGGTGCCACTCAGTTCTCCACTGAAATCTATCAGAATGCCCCCTAGAGAGGAATTATGTGCCTCAAGACAGAGCTTTCTAGTCAACTGAAGAGCAAATTGCTAACTAAAGATGACCTATTGTGTCTTTTCCTGGGGAAACAGACGAACAACACTTGTTTATCTCAGGTAGGACATCAGTAGCAAGTCCTGCTGTTGAACCTGTGAGTTTTTCTGGGCTACAGGAGGGAAGGTGAGGAGAAATTTATAGGATTATGGGCAACATGCAGGCAGCTACACCATGAAAGTCTTCTCTCAAAAGTTGTTTGCTATTCATTTTTCCCCAAGGAAAGGAAG
Organism: Pachyuromys duprasi; assembly: GCA_028658305.1. Classification (NCBI taxonomy): domain Eukaryota; kingdom Metazoa; phylum Chordata; class Mammalia; order Rodentia; family Muridae; genus Pachyuromys; species Pachyuromys duprasi. The sequence goes on from CM053766.1 coordinate 119,138,600, forward strand.
GTCCTCTTGGGCACCCTGGCTTCCATCATACAGAAGTGCTAACAGGTCCAGTCTCCTGAGCATCCCTTGCAAATGAACTGGGCTGCTCTGATTCAAGATGGCCACAGTCATGCCAAGCTCAGAGGAAACAGCCATGTAACACCTTCTTTTAAAAGTACCGAATAGGACTGTGGAGAAGGCTCAGTGGGTAGAGTGCTTGCTCTGAAACATGAAGACCTGAATTCAAATCTCTAGCACCTACATGAAGAGCTATGCATGCCTGCATGTGCTTGTAACCTCAGCACTGATGAGTGGGGAGACATGGCTCTTGGGAGATTAATGGTCAGGTGGCATAGCCAAAATTTTGGTCTTCCGGTTCATTAGGAGACCCTGTCTCAGGAAATAAGGTGAAGAATGATAAAGGATGTCTTCCTCTGGCCTCAGATGTCCATCCATATGTGCTTATATACACACACACATACACACACACAAATACACACATGCATTGATGTATACACAGAACATAAGCACATATACACATGTATGTATATACACACATGTACACATGCATGCACATACACACACATGCATACCCACATACACAGACACACACAGACATACTCCCCCTCACACTAAGCAAAAATAGCCCTCCAGTGAAGGTTAATTTTGTCAACCTGACAGATTTTAGAATCACCTAGTAGACAAACCTCTGGGCATGGCTGAGATGTTGTAAGGAATTTCTAGAATCGATTTATTGAAGAGGGAGGACCAACTTTGAAGGTGGGAGCATCATCCCTGTGGGCTAAGGCCACGGACTGGATAAAAGGTAGGAAACGAACTGAGCACCAGCATTCCTCTCTCTCTTTGCTTCCTGAATACAGGTACAGTGTAACCAGCTGTGGATACAATGTGAACAGCTGCAAATACAAATGTAACCAGCTGTGGATACAATGTGAACAGCCGTGGATACAGTGTGAACAGCTGCAAATACAAATGTGACCAGCTGTGAGTACAATGTGACCATCTATGTACACAATGTGAACAGCTGCAAATACAAATGTGACCATCTGTGGATACAATGTGAACAGCTGCCTCAAGCTTCTTCTACCTTGACTTTCCTGCCATGATAGACATACTTCCCTACATATGGCACTTCAAAGTGAGTCAAAATAAACTTCATTCCTTAAGTTGCCTCTGTCAGAGATTTTGTCCAACAACAAGGAAAGAAACCAACACAGCCAGCTTAGCTATTATTATCATGCAAATACTTCAAATTATTATTCAAGGTCCCCAACCCCTGCCACACAGCCACTTCACAATTCTGATATTACAATACTACATTGCAACAAGCAAACATACAGGCATGGTGAGACTTCACACTTTGCCATGTGCAGTGTATCCCTAAGACAAAAGGGGGAAACTGGACAGTGGGTAGAATCCTCACTGTCCCATTTTTACCCCTATGCTGGGAATGAACCTAGGGTCTTGAGCATTTTAGCCAAGTACTCCATCATCAAGCCACACCCTTAGAATTGCAGCCTCTTCTTTTGAGCCTAGAGCTACAATTCAGCCTCCTCTGGCCTGAGCCATACCCTGGCCACAAGCAGTATAGCTCACCTGTGTGGATGAAGGAACTGGAGGCAGCAACAGCTTGCCTATTCTTAGAAAGTAAGTGATGGATAGTTCTGGTGTGAGAGGAAGGCGGGGGTGAAGGAGGACTCCAAATAGTGGGGCCTGTGGATTTCTGAGCTGGGTGTCGAAATTTAAGCAAGGATGGAGACAAATGAGAGGAAATGTTTGCAGTCCCTTGACAAATAGCAACCCCAATGAATTTTTCATGCATGCTGGATGAAGAAGGTGGCTTGGCAGCTTTCAAAATATTTCTTTGCTCGCAGAAGTGGCTAACATATGATCAACATCCCATACGGCGCAGGCGTCCCCTTTGGAGTGCCTGCAAGCAGATGGTTCGTCTTTATAAAGAGTGGGAGAGGGCTTTAGGGAGTTTGGGAAATGGCTTGGGAGTGTAGACTTGGCAGGCCGGTCACATGGGATGCTGGCCACAGCCTTGGCTGACCAGAAGAACATTCCAGAATCAGAGTGAAAGGTAATTCCTCCAAGCATATGGAGGAAGCAATAACTCATTGCAGGACTTTTTGTAGCAGTAACATGTAAGTCCCCAGTTTCCAATTCAAACAACTTGCAGAGAAGCTTGGAGCAGTTAACTCTCATTTCAGATGAATGAGGTCACCAGCTGGGGAGCCAGGCCCAAGTTTCATCCTACAGACAGAAGGAGGATGCCTCAAGTATTTGCAGATGAGACAGACCAAATGAGTGAATGAGCCTGGTGGGTGGGCTCTTGGCTGGGCATGTGAGTGTGAGTGGTGAGCACTGTTGGCCTTGCTGATTTTTGCAGTGTAGACTCTTGAATGTGCTGGATGGATTTAATATGGACGACACTTTGTCAATCACCAAAAGCATAGCTCAGCTTTCTTCTGGAGGGTGCACGGCCAGAATCCCACAGAAGCACAGCTCCTTGTCTCTCCTGGTTTCCACTGAGCCTACCTCACAACAGAAGCAGGCTGGACTGGGTGAGACTCCCCTCAGAGACCTCCTTGCACTCTGGGTATATGTTTCCTTTGGCATTCTCATGAATGGATTCTAATGTGTTTCAGAGAACGCTTCAACAGCTCTGTCAGTGGCATCTCAACCACCACTGGTCATCCTGAAAGATACACCAGTTCACACAAGCATCTCAGAAAAAAGGCAGCATCACAGTGTCACAGCCCTGTGGCAACATTTTTTCTTTGTGGTAAATGAAAGCCTTCACAAAACTCTGGAAACTCCAAGTCCTGCTGACATTTGCTAGCATCTTTACAGACTTTGCTAAATTCACACCATCTTCCCCAAGAGTGGAAACTGTAATTCTAGGGGCAATGTCTCATCTTTAAAAAAGAACCGTGTATTTATTTTATTTTATGTGTGTGTGTGTGTGTGTGTATGTGTGAACCTGAGTGTATGTATATTCACCACATGGATAAAGGAGGCTGCAGAAGTCAGAAAAGGTCATTGGATCCTCTGGAAATAGAGTTACAGAGGGCTGGCCCATCATGTGAGTACTGATGCACGAGCCTAGGTCCTCTGGAAGAGCAGGAAGTACTCTTAACTGATGAGTTACCTCTCCTGCCCCAGTGATGGCTAACCTTTATTGTCAACTTCGTTGGATCTGGGGTAAACCAAGAGTCGCACCTCTGGGCTTGTCTATGAGTATGTTTCCAGGGAGGATTCACTGAGAAAAGAAGCTCCTCCCAGAAAGAATGCTGAACCTTCCCAGGGAGCCCCAGATTTTAGAGATATCAGAGGAATAGCAGGGAGGCTTGCCTGCCTGCTTGTGCTTCTTATTGATGAGCTGGTCTATTGCATCACTGGTGCTCCTTCAACCTTCTGGCACGGATACTCCATCAGCGGCTCTCTAGGAATCCTCCAGCACCAGAGTTGCTCAGCTGCTGAGTTGTTCAGCCTCATGGGATGAGAGACCACTGGGTTCCCAGCCTCTTCACTATGCAAGATAGCCACTTCTGGACTACCCAGCCTCACTGTGTAAGCCAATGCAATGAATTCCCTTTATAACTGCATTAATCTAACAGTTCTCTCCCTGTAGAGCCACTGCCCCAAAGTACACAAGCTTTCAGTAAGATAATGAAGGTCTAGAGAATGGCGTGAAGCACATGCAAGGACTGCTCATCAAGCCCTCATCTCCCTATGTGTCTAGCGTTCTTCTCTTGCAGGATCTGTTCCCTTGGTGGATGGCAGATGGACAGGCCTTTCCTTTCCTAAATTCTTGGTTGGTGTCCTGCTGCTATCCAGTTTCACTTGGCCACCACTGGTGGAATTCTGAGATGGATTCTGGGAAAGTAGGCATTAAACAACAATAGTCATGATGCTTCTTTCAAGTTTCACTTTTCAGGTTCCTTGTGGAATTCTTTCAAAGGTGTGATCATTTTAATTTCATAAAGCTTAGGTATGAAAAGCTTCTGTAGCCAACACCCAGGAGTACCTGGATCCCACCTCCTTATATTCTCTGTTGTTAAGTTATAACAAAGTGCCATCAGGCTACCACGTGTGGTGTGCCAGGCATTGGAGTAGCACGCTTGGATTACAGCCAGCTCACCCTGGATGCTCAGAACAGCACACCATAAAGGCATGTTGTATCAATTACATATTAACAACCTGACATATGGGATCCAGGAGAGCTTCTAAAGCTGGTTCTCTCTAGGGTTTCCCTTACACATTCAGATGACTGTAGAGGGTTAGGGTTAGCTCTATTTGTCTTAGAGACGAGAGAGTCTGGGCTGACTGACTTGGATTCCTTCCTGCCCTCAAATCCAAGTAGCTAGACATGCCTTGTAACTGCCCTTTCTGTGTCCTCCTGGAAACATCCCTGGGGCAGTGCCAAGGGCTCTACATCCAGAGATAATAACAGCTGATCACCATGACTTTGGCACACTCAAGGTCACTGGCTCACCTTTCAGCTGCTTTACCAGCCTTATGTTTGGACAGCAGCGCCTAAATGCAAGTGCCAAAATGAGCAGGATATTTCACAGGAAAAAAAATGACAAAAAAAAAATCACAGCTTCTTGACTGCATGGTTTCAATCTTCCACCACTGATTTAAATTTTAAAATGTTTCTTTTATAATATCTGAAGAATGGTTTCATCTTAAAGTTGCCCCTTAATAGCCCATCCCTTGAAAAACCCAGTCAGACTTCAATAATAACAGGAGTGTTAGAAGTAGAGCGATAAAGAGTTTTTCTAACACCTCTTTCCCCATTCAAGTTAGGTGACAATTTTGTTTACTTGGTTCAGGTAAAATTCCAGGTGCATTGTGAGCCCTGCAGAAGAGAAATTGATTTTCTCCCTTACAGCTTGGAGCACAGCGCCTCTTACAATTGCTATACAGTCTTTACAATGAGGTAGAAAGAAGGCCACTGATGCATACAAACTGATCAGAGCCAAGGCCGCTGGCTGGCACTTTCCAGCCCTCCAGTCAAGCTTCCCAGTGGCCTATTAGGGAAGAGGGCTGATGTCAACTCTGATGTCGCCTCCAAAGGCTCCCACAGTCTCAGGGTCAGACATGATGAGTAGGTAAGGAAAGAAAACATGACTGTGTACAGAACGTGGGATGAGTGTCTTTCTCCCTCACTCCTTGTAGGCATAGCAGAGTGTTGTGTGGGAAGGTGGCCACTAGACCCTTAGATCTTAACTGTCAATGAAAAGCAAGAATCCTTTCATTCATTTTGTTTTGTATTAGGCAGTGTCTCTTTGCTATATATAAATTCCATGATTGTGTAGCTTGGTGTTCTTGCGGGACTTTCAACAGTGGGAATGGGGGCTGTCTCTGACCTTTTTCTCCTGCTCCTGGGACCCTTCTCTTCCTACTGGGTTGACTCATCCAGTCCAGATATGAGGAATTGTGCCTGGTCTTATTGTATCATGTTATGTCATATTCAGTTGATGTTTCTGGGAGGCCTGCTTTTTTTTGAAGGCAAATGGAGGAGGAGTGGATCTGAGGGAGATGGGTGCTGAGGAGGAGTGGAGGGAGGGAAAAGTGCAGCTGGGATGTAATGGATGAGAGAAGAATAAATAAATACGTTAAACATTCCCCTTAAGGGAGGAAGGGCTAATTTTGGTTCCTGGTTTAGAGGTATGGTCCAGCAGGCGGAGAAGTCACGGTGGCAGGAGGCAGCTTGCCGTATTGCATCCACAGTCAGGATGCAGCAAGAAAAGAATGCGCAACCCACTCTCTCAACACAGAAGACACTGCTGCCCATATTCAGAGTGGCCCCTCCCACCTCCGTTAACCCAGTTTAGAAGTTCCCTCACAGACACACCCAGGAGATGAGGCTTCTAAGTGATTCCAGATCTAGTCAAGTAGACAATCAAGATCTAGCACTCCCGTCTACAGCCACCACAAGGCCTTGCCCAACTCTCCCTTCTGCCCTGCTGGCCCGTTGGATCCTGAGGCTCCACCTGCAATCTCCTCCTTTGTGGTTCAGTCACACAGAACACCTGCTGTGGGAGCCTCGGGTTTCATGTGTGCACATTCGGACGTGTTTTTAAATGGATACTTCTGGACATGAGTTCAGGGCTCTCGCTTGTGATGCACTGCTGACCCTGCGTTGTTGCTGGAAGCCTGATCTGACTGGATGCCTGGTATACTTCTCACCTTCCCCTGATTCCTCACTCTCTGCTCTGTTGGTCTTCATTCACACTGTGAGCTGCACCCAGCACTCAGCACCCAGCACCCAGCCCCAAGCCCCCAACAATCTATTCACCAGCCTGTGCTTGGTGCACTTGGAAGCACATGCTTTCAGCATGCTCCCCTTTTATACACTTGATGGGGCTGCACTCTGTATTTGATGCTAATATTACTTGACTTATCACTCGATCAATAATCCCAGTGAACAATTGGTTTCTCTCACACATGTCCTTAATTTCCTTGCTTTAATTCCTGGAGTGGTTCTTATTAACTTCCCAGCCCAGCGAGCTTGCAGCTTTCCTAGCAGGGCCACTATTGGAGAGAACCCATTGCAAATGCAGCAGCAGCAGGCCAAGCCTGGGGATTTCCAGACTGCAGCCTCTGGCCCTGTCTAATTCTTTAGAGGAAACTCTTTCATCCATGCACCCCAACACAACCTCACTTTAAATTCATAACAGATTAGATTGTCATTTAAAATTTAATGTAGTCGTATACACCCCTGATCATACAAACAATCATTTTATATGGAATATGGAGGGATGTAGGAAAGTGTTCTGATCAACTGTCCATGAAGATGTGCGTTTGAAATAAAAACAGGGAATGCGAGTGCTGTGTCTTCCAGCAATTCGTTTTTTACCTATGAAAGCTGTGCTCTCAGAATTAGATATTAACAGCGGTACACTGGAAATTGACATGAGCGATGTTTGCACATAGCGTTCTCGGGCTTCCTGATGCCAGCGAGGAGTCGGCTCTGGGAAAATCGATGATTTTATTAATATATACGGGACCCAGACCTCATCCCACTCAGAGGCTTTTTAATGAGGTCGGTGCCTGAAAACACAGGGTTCTGAAGAAAAGTTGAATAAATGGCACGTCAGTTCTGTTAAATCACACTTGGTTATGTATTTTTGCCTCTGCACTTCAGAACTAGCAAGCGCGTAGCCACAGCCCTCACACACTCTGTGGTACTGCAGAAATGGACTACGCCTGCCACCTGTACATCGATGCAAGAATGTGACCAAAACCTTCGGATCACACACAGCCTATCCTCCTGGTGTGATGGGATGTTACTCAATTTTCAGAGCCTTGGACATAGCTAGTTAGAGGGAACGAATGATTTTTTTTTTCAAATACTTGGGGCAGAGGACCACACTCATTCTGCAGAATGGACTGCATTTCCATATTATCTGGGCCTTGTGGCTCTGAAGAAAACAAAAACAAAAACCAAAACCTCAAACTGCCTTTGTTTGGCCCAGTGGCTTCTGCCATTCCCAGCCCTTGGCTTATAAATCTAAGGACCTGGGTTCATATCTACAGCACCCATGTAAAAACTGGGTGAGGTAGACACAGGGGGACTCACCATTTAGCTAGTTTTGCTGAATTGGTGAACTGCAGGGTCAGTGAGAGACACATCTCAAAAAATGAGGTAAAGAAGGATAGAGGGAGACATCCGATGCTGCAGAGCACATCCACAGACACACACTCATAAACACACATGGATGAATAAATCACTAAATGCCCATTTGAAAGGCTTGATTTCCTGTTTATCTCCTCAAACCTTGTTCTTTAACATCTAGCCCTAACTGGCATAATTTATTCTTTTAAGGAGATGGAGACACATTTAGCTTTTGGGAAATCCAAACTTGATTCTCTCTCTGTATTTCTAATTGGCTATTTCAGAGGCAAGGCATGCTAAGTCCTGCTCATAAACTCAACAAGGTGAGAAGTAAGGAGCTATGATTTAGAGTCTTCCCTAAAACCACAGCTGCCTCTCAGGAGCAATCCATCTTCAGGAGGAAGCTGTGGTGCAGTGTGCATGAACCCCTCGGGGCCGAGATCTTGACCTTTGGACACACTGGGTATCGAGATTCCCTGCCACAGTGACCTGTCAAACTATCAGGCAAACTGCAACAATCTCTGATCTGTGGGATGCAGGCATGGACCACTTAGGGATGAGGCACCTGGAAGTAATGACCTAGGAGATGCTCTGGGTTCTTCGTCTCTTCCTCAGAAGAGTCTCACTTCTGGGAAAAGAGGCCCTCACTTCCCCGGGGCAGATCTCAGCAGCTACAGTTTCGTAGGTGGCCCTTTCTTTGGAGAATGTCACAGTGTCCACACTGAGGCTGGAACTAAGATGGGGCTGGCATGCTCCGTATACCGCCATTGTGCTGAGAAGGCAGTCCTGTGGTAGTTTGGGTGCCATTTTTCTCTCTTAGGTTTATGCTTGTCCCAGTATGGAGCTGGGGTGATGCAGTACTCAAGAAATGGGGCCTTGTTATGTTGTAGGACTCTAACATCCTGAGAGGAGTAACAATGTCACAAAAAAGGGACATTGTCAAGTGAGGCTACCACCAATGTGTGGCCTCTTCCATACGACACACTTTCTTCTTCTCTGCCATGTTGTGGTGAAGCCAGAGGTCTGTCCCTTTGAGCACAGGATGTGTGGAGCTTCCAGAAACCAGTTTCTGTTTAAACCAGCTCATTTGCAGGTAAAGACGCAAATGAAGCTTTCCTTCTCTGTGTCTCCTTCTGGGTGAAGGTATCTGCTTGAAGTGCATATCCGTATATGTATGTGTGTACATAAATGTGTTCCTCTGTGTGTATGTGGCTACATATTTTATGCATACATGTACAGATGTGTATTCCTGGCTGTGCTTGAGCACACCTCCATGTGTGTCTGTGTGTATATCTTCATGTTTGAGTGTATGTTGGTGTATGCACAGCTCTGCATGTGGATACCCATGCATACATGTGTTTGTAGGTATGCCTGTGTTCATGTGTGTATCCATTAATGTTGTATGTGCTTATGTGCATCTTTATGCATGCATATATACATACCTGTGTGTTTATGTATGTGCCTGCATGTATACATTTGTATGTACATTGTATGTGTACATGTTCATGCCTGTATGCACATACATCTGTTTCTACATGCTTATACATACACACTTGTGTAATGTACACTCAAGAGCATGTGCGTACATCTGTATGTAAATCTACATGGTAGGCACACAGTGTACACACACAGGCTCTTTCTGTGTACTCATGTGTATGTATAGAACCATGAGCATGAGTGCCAGTCTGTGTTGGCATATTTGACTGTGTGTGTATGTGTGTCCATGCTTACATGAGTGCATGTTTCCCTGTGTGCATGTACTCAACAGTGCATGTATGGAAACACAAAAAGTGCATGATTTATCTATATGTCTCTGAGGACGGCAGTGTGCTGTGTGGGGGAGCTTTTCATTTTGAGTATCTGTAGTCCCTGTATTGACTACAGCTCATGTGGATTATTTTATAATAAAAGTAAATAACCAGAAAGTAAAACAACAGCCAAATTCATGGTCCTCCCAGACCTGGGCCAGCATTTGCCCCATGATCTGTAAGGAAAGGGCAACGTTTTCCACATGGTGTATGAGGAAGGTGAGGAGCTGATTTCATAGGGTGTGTTAGGCCAGAAGCCTCTGAACACTCTGTTGTTCACTCCCTGGAGGAGGAGGCTGTGGGGCTTTCCTGCATTTCCTGGGAAACAGTCAGTTTACCCATCAGCAGATTGAGATGTTGAGATTTCAGAACACCCCTTTCTATTGTTTGCAAAAGGAGATGGAGAGCTGGTTGCCTGCACAGCAGAGATAGCCACTGCCATAGCGCCTCTGCAAGAGTTTCCTGCTAATGACTTAGAGGACAGGCGTGGAAAGACACCGTTATCATCGTGAAGTCACGAGGCGAGGCGGCAAGCGCAAGGCTCGGTCTCAGGCTCAGCCTGAGGGAAGTGGGAGTAACTGACGTGATCCGAGGAGGCTGCTTTGTCCACTGCGTTGCTGCCCAGGGAAACTAGGCAGGGAGGGTGTGCACACAGAGTCTCAGCTCTGCTGAACCCTGTGCACAGCACCCACCCTCGGCTTCGTGGTCTTTCAGTGGCTATAGACATCCTTCTTCCCTGGGAACAACGGGAGGGAGGGATTCAGAGCCTGCCACAGGTGACCTGAGCATACTGGGATGAGCAAGACTAAAAGCCCCGAGGCCTATTTTCTTTGAAATTGGCAGAGGGGGTGTCTGGGATTCCTAGAGGCACAGGGTTCCCCTGAGTGTCACACTCAGAGCCGAGAGTCTGAGGTGGGAGCTGAGACTGGGCTGGGCGGAAGTGAGAGAAGGACTTGGCTCACTCGGGGGCATCAAGGCCAAGAAGAGGACCTAGTACCGGGAGGGTACTTCTTCCCCAGGGGAAAAGGACCTGCCAGCTACAGACCAGGTGGGGTCTACACCCCATCTTCTAACCAGTGTCCAAAGCCCAGGGCACCCCATGGGAGACTTCATGCAGTTGAAACAGGTTCCAGGGGAACCAGATTTTAATAAATCACCCCACCTCAGTCCCTATAAGTGTGGGGCTGGAGAACTTGTTGCTTTTGAGGAGATTCTGAAATCTATTCCCAGCACCCACTTGGTAATTCAGAGACGTCTATAACTCTAGGTGTGACACTCTCCTCTGGCCTCCTTGGGTGCTAACACATGAGGTGCGCAGACATAACATGCAGCAAATACTCAAAATAAATCTTGACAATGGCAATGGAGGAATGTTGGTCTCTACAATGTGGTGTGCAACTTAACTTTCCACTGGGGCTAACTATTCGGATGTCACCAGAGCAGGCAACCCCTTTCCCATCACAGGAGCTGCAGTTGGCCCTGCTAAAAGACAACCTTTTTGGACAATAAGGGGTTTGCATGTCATTCAGCTTTCTGTGGCATATGTTATTTTCACCTAGTATCATGGTGTTCTGTGCAGTCGATTTATCCTAGGGAGAATTGCCTTCAATATCGTCCTTGAGAGCCCATGAAACAATATTTGAGTGTTCCATCTTCATCTTCCTGGTGCTCTGTGTGCCTTAATAACTCCTTGTCTTCCTAGAGTGGCATGGGCTCAGACTGCATGCTGTTTGCCGTTCATAGGCTTCTATGTTCCACTTCGTGATATGTGTGCCATGACGGCTCCACCATAGGCCCTCCAGGCTGTAGGTTCTGTAACAGGCAGCTGGCTCTGCCTTCTGCTTTTGACTGACTCAAGGTTACCAGAATGGGGTCTGTGTGGGAGTTTCCTTGCACTCACCCCTCACTGTGAAGACATCTGTGGTAACCTAAGCCCCTTTGGAAGACAAAGATAGAGGAAATTGGAGGTCCAAATCAGAAGGCAATAAGGGCCTGGGGAAGTCCTTCAGCCCTTCAGAAACTGACCTGTCTTAGTTGCTTTTTCTGTCACTGTGATAAAACACTCTGACAAAAGCAGCTTAAAGGAGGAAGGGTTTATTCCGGCTCATGGCTCAAGGGTGCCTTCCATCATGGCGGGAGGTGACAGGAGTCTACATCAGCCAGCTATACGTCTCTGAGATCAGGAAGCAGAGATCAGTGAACGCTGATGCCCAACTTGCTTTCTGCACGTACACAGACCAGAATCCCAGCCAGGGGACGGGGCCACTCACAGTGAGCAGCCTCTCCCACTTCAATTAATGCCACCAAGATAAGCCTGTCACGGGCATGCCCATCTTCCAGGTGATTGTGGATTCCATCAGTTTATTATGGAGATCAATCACCATCAATAATCTAACCCTGGAAGATAAGGACTGGCTTGATGTGATGGGCAGACTGATGGATGGAGAGGATTCCAGGGGTTGCAAAATAAATAGGTCGCCATGGAACAAATGTGAACACTCAGGGGGATAGCTCCAATTTTGGTTTCATAGAGCCCCCAAACTGCTAATTGCCCACATGTAGGGGCTTTTTGTGTGTCTCTGGGTCTGTTGACATGACCTCCTTGCATGTGGGCCTCTGTCCTTGCGTACTTGCTTCTGTCAGTGGGGAGGTCAAAGTCATTGTGGTATTAGTGGAAGCAATCATCCATCGTCATTTTCTTCCTCTGATTTCCTCTCGTTTCCCAGCCAAGCAGCTGGGGGAAGGGTGGAGACATGGACCTTCAGGGATTATATTTTCCAGGATGCATGGCAGAAGGCCAGTATCCCCCCCACTTCCCTTCACTTTCTCTTCCTTTACAACTCAACACATTTTTAAGCAAAGTGCTGTTGTCTGCTCGGAGCTGCAGGTGTGCCCTCTGCTCCTCAGGCTCTGGGGACATCGTTGGAGAGCTGAGATCAGCTGCAGAAACTGCCGAATCCATCCTGGCCTCAGGAGCATCATAACTCTGATATTACCGCACCTGCCTGGCCTGGTTCAGGGAGAATGCACGTCCACCAAAACCTTTGTTTTGTGAAAGAGGAGGGGTGTCTTTCCTCTCTGAGTACTGCGGCAGATGCCAATCAGAGAACTGGAGGGGCAATTCATGCTCCTTCTTAAGGGAGGCCAGGCTTGTCTTACCATAGGGACAATGGCTGTGTTGGATGCTTGGGGTCTTGCTTCTCCTGACCCACCCACTCTGGGAAACACACTCAATTCCAAAAACCATCTAGGCTATTCCAGATACATGGAAAGGATTTTCCAGTATTTGGCATAGTGGGCAGGAGTCAGGCAGCCCATCAGCGGAGGTTTCTCAGGAGTCAACTGGGGAAGAACCTTGCACTCTAGTCACTGTGACTCTGAGGCGCAGCCTTGGGGTTACCTCTTAGATCCCTGGTGCCCCAGTTTCCTTGGGAGTCCCTCTGTGGCTCCTGTGTCATCAGCCTAAGAAACCTACGTGCAAGTGAGCTTACTGTTTGTATGTAAGCAGAGCAAAACTAAACTCCAGTGCTTCTCATTAAATGCCTGACAGGAGTAACAAGCCTCACAGAGTTCTAGCAGGGCATAGAGCACTGAGCTAAAAACCTTCAAAGGTTGGCTCAGGAGCCTGTGCACATATGCCTTTAGAAGTGTGTAAACATGATGTGTGTTTATATGTGTGTGTGTAAGAGAGAGGGGGTCATAGAGGGTAGGAGGGGAAGGGAGAGGGAGAGAGGAAAAGAGGGGAGATGAGAGGGGGGGGAGAGCGCCTCTCCAGATCATTTTCTGTGGTCCTTACTGAAAAGGGCTGTGTGGTGTTGGACTGGCTTCAGTCGCTGCAATGACAATGGGGCTTTTGAAAGTGGAAGACAGGGTAAAATGACAAAAGGTCAAAAGCAGCTGAACAGTGTGTAGGTGGGGAGTAGGGTGAGCAGTGGTCAGAATTTTTTAGGAAGAAGTCAGCCAGGTGACAGGTGGGGTGCTGATGTGGGTCTGTGTTGCTGGGGGCTGGCCACAGATGCCACCACCTTTTCTGACCTGAGCACAATGCAGCGGCGGTCTGAGGTCACCCCGTCTTTCTGTATCTGGGACAGATGTTTGCCGTCAAGGCCTTGGATGCAGGCTGAAGTGGTGATGCTCTTGCCCAGGCTAGCTGACGGGGAGACTTCCTGAGCCTGGAGATTCTTGGTCTTGTTGGAGAAGGTCCACAGGCATGTTCCCTGTCTGTTACACCTGGGGACACACAAAAAAGGTAGTGAATAGTCTACTCAGATGGGAGGCAAAGCCATGGAAGAGTGCGTTACCCACCAGCTACGAGAAATCAAAATTGGTGTTAGAACGAGGTTATGATCTTTACTTTTCTTCAGGTGGGCAGGACTAGGCTTGGCTTGGAGCTGGAAACAGAGGTGATCTTCAGTAATATTTGTAATATTAAGTAATATTAGATAAGCATGATATCAGGTGACATTCTGGAAACGGAAAAAAGTTTTCCCCCTCCTCCCCCTCCCGCACACCAGGCTAGCTACCTGTCATGGAAGGCTGTGACTTAGAACATGCAGCTCAGGCCACTGAGTGACGCTCATAACCCTTGGAGCAAAGGACCTATTGTGACTGAGGGACTTTAGTCTAGCTATGGACTGAACAGTCCCCATAGGGGACTTGGCCCCTCCTGTTACTGTTGGCTTAGCTGTTGGTGGACCCCTGGCAGTTCTCTCCATGTGTCATCTTGACTGGGCCGCAGTGTGTCCTGGATGTCCTGGCCAGACCCTACTCTCTGTGTGTCTCTGCAGGAGGAGTTTCTAAGTGTGATGGAGAGTTAAATGGAAAGGTCTCTGCAACAGACTGACTCAAACCAAAAGCCTGATGCTTTAGGGAAGAAAAGATCATTACTCATGCCTAATGTTGCCTCTCCATGCTCTTGACTCTTCTGGCCTCTGAACTAGGTTTGTCTCCAGCTGCCAATCCATCCTACAGGCCTTGGGATCAACTGGTAGCCTGAACTTTGTAAGGCATCTTTCCTTCTCAGTGAGCCAGTGGCCCTGTGCCCCTGAAGAGCAAAGGCCTTGTGGGGACTACGCTCCTATGTCAGGTGGGGGTTGCATATGCAAGCAACTTGCAGTGTTATGGACCTGTGGGTACTGCCCCTGATTGCTCGTCTTAACTACTACTCAGTGCTTGCACTTTTGTCCAGGCACGCGTGGCCCTGCAAGGGGCTGTGTGATGCATTTACACAAGCTCAGGTTTTAGACTATGCAGGGACCGAGAGCCCTGCCCTTTAGGCTAGAGCCTAGTAGACTACCAAATGGGTGTGTCTCGTATAGAGCTGAGGAAAAGGCTGCGTGAGCCTCCAGATCTCCTCGCCTCCGCCCCTGTTGCTCCATATTCAAAGCATCCCACGGGCCGCCCTTGGTGCCCTAGTACTTAAGAGTCCTGCTGCTCCATCAGCTCCTTTGGTTTCTAGGGGAAGGCCTTTAGGGCAAGGGACATGCGCATCTTCTCAGAGGTTAGAAAAACTCCAAACAGCAACTCCAAATATCAAGCCCATCCTTTTAGAAGATGGTGATCTGACCACAGCCATCAGACTCCTCAAAGGGGTGTGAGCCCATTCATGAGTGCCAGCAGAAGCTCATTGGTGATTTTAAAGGGGCTCTGTTTCTTCCCGGGTGACCTCCACAAAATTTCACAATCAAGAAATCCAGTAGGCTGTACGTGGTGAGGGCAGGTAGGCATGGGCAAACCGCCTCCACCCACAAAAAAAAAACAAAAAACAAAAAAACAAAACAAAAAAAAAACAACCCACCAACTGAGAAACCCTCGCTTCTTATTCAGACACGTTGGTTTTAGATTTTTAATTATATGAAGCTATATTATTCCATAATAAAACTTAAACACAGGTTAATATGGTTGGTAATTAGCATATAATAGAAATTTGTAGGGAAATGAATGTCCCCACCCTGCTTAGAAACAGCATGCAGTGTTCGGCAGGGTACCTGTTTCCTCAGTAATTATATTTGTAGTGGGTTTTGTCTGCTAAATTAGAGTTTCCTCATGAAGACTATGTAGACTCCCTCCAAGCCAAATCCCTGCTGCATGAATACAGAGTCCGAAGAATATGAGTCCAAATTAGTGACAATTTCCTGCGGTTAAAGCGATTCTTAGGCAACCATTTGGCCAGTCTTGCTGGCTGTGTTCTGGGAGGGACACAGTTGCAGACAGACAGCGTGGGGTGCAGGAGGCAGGTGCTTTTTGCTGAATCAACAGTGAGATGGAGGTGACGCACTCTGGAAGCACCAATACTCGTCTTCCCTTAGGCCCTAATATCCTGCTCTGCGTCTACCCAGGAAAAACAACACACGATTTTGCCTTTTGATTTATAATTCATGGGCCTTGTGCACTAGGCTGCTCACGATCACCGAGGCTGGTGTTGCCTGTTGTAAAGACAGGCTTGAGCAAAGCCAGTATTTTGATGTTGACAGTTAGTGCTTGCTTGACATAATTTGAATATTATTTTCCTTAGGAACTGAGGGGGAAAGAAAGCCTGTCCCTTGAAATAAAGTTCTGGGGTATGAAGAGAACTGCCACATTCAGCATTCATGACCCGTTTATCTTCCGTTGTTTAAGAAATATTAAAAATATTTGCAGTGGCAAGATACCATCCAAGCAGTCTGCAAGATAAATTAGAAACAATGCTATCTTGCCTTTGATTTATGGCATAGAAAATGTAAATACATTCCCATGCTGACAACTTCATGAGTGAAAAATGCCAAGCCCAGTTTACTGTGATTATTCTGGGCTAAAAACTGTGTCATTGTGGATTTTATGGAGAGGTTTCTGGGAATGCCAATCCACATGCTTGTTTCTCTTGAGGAAGGTTGGGAATCTTTGTCTCCTTCATGGGCAGAGGTGAGAGGGTACCTGTGTGTTTAACGATGGGTCAGAGGGTTGGGATTCTGGAGTGAGCAGTTTGCTGGGCAAATGATTGGCTTGGCGAGGCTGGAGGTCAGACCCTCCCCAAAGTTCAGCCATGATTTGCTCCAAACCATAGGTGTGGCTGTCGCACTGTTAGGGGATGTTAGGATTCGATGGGGTCCCTCACTCATCTTTTGTATTTCGAGGGTGAAGACTCAGCCTCCCCCAGCGGTCACATCGCCTCTATCAGTAATGGCCATGCACCGGGCTTGGTAAGTCAACAGGGCTTGTGTACTATGTATACAATGATTTAAAAATACAAACAAACAAAACCAGGCGAGAATCCATGCCCTACTTCAGTCCTTGCTCATGTAATCTTCCATTTCCAAGGAAGCAGCTGGCTATCAAGACCCAGACTTGCTCAGTGTTTTTGTGGGAGTGCCATGGTTTGCACAGAGAGACAGCCCATTCCTAAGCCTTTCCAGAAACCACTGGCAGAACAATGAAAAGGGCTCAGGGGGAGCTGGAGAAAGGGTGAAGTGCTTAAGAGTGCCTGTTGCTCTTGTAGTGGATCTGAGATTCCCAGGACCCACAGGGTGGCTCACAACCATCCATAACTCCAGTTCCAGGTGTTCGATGTCCTCTTCTGACCTCTGTGGCCAGCAGGAGTGCATGTGTACATAGACACACTCCTTGTACAAGTAAACTAAACAAATGTTTGCAAAGGGGGGCCAAGCTCTTGGGATATGGTCAGCGGATAAAGCTCTTGCCTTGCAAGCTGAAGACTTGGGTTTGAATTCCTAGAATCTGTTACTCACTTGATGCCTGAGGCATCCTATCTAAGGTGTGGCAGCCAAAGGCATTTCTAACTCCAAGAATAGTGAGAATCCTACCGGAGTTTAAAGCTGGGCAGGGAAGTCTGTGGTGTTCCTCCAGTCAGCTGCTGCCCTTACTTTTGAGACAGGCCAGTCTCCTCTCACGGAGCCTTCCTAGGCAGGTTCCTCCCTCAGCATGGGCCATTAAAAGGCACAGAGCACCTGGGTCTCAGGTTTGGGGGGTCTCAGGGCTGAGCCTGTCAGAACAGGTTTGTTAAGTATTTGTCAAATGAGATGTTGGTGGGAGATTTGAGGAGGTGGAGGGCACTGGAAGACTAGTGTTTCAGGGGCAATTGAAGTGGATGTGGCAAAACAGTGATTCGTGGTCTCTTTTGGCTTTTGGGAAGCTTCCATTGGTTGCAGGTTCCATGTATGAGGCCATGTATGGCCATGTATGGAGTTCAGGCAGTTTCCAGTCCCGTTGGAAGCCCCTTAGAAGACTTAACCGGCCATGCCCTCAGGCCTTCTGCAACCATGACTCCACCACATCTCTAGCCCAATTTACCCATCTTGAACTGTCATGGAGTGTCTCACTACTGCAAACTCTGGCAACAGTGGACAGCCTCAGTAAGGATTCTGAAAGGCCTCCTGAAGGTGTGTCACTGCTGGGGACCTCAAGCTGCTACAGTTCTCACCGCTGTGACATCAGACCTGATTTAAGGGAGGGCAGATTACTCTCAGGTTGAGGGGATACAGAACATCAGTCCATCATGGTGGTACTGCACGGGGCAGGATGGAGTGGTCACATTCCAGTCAGGAAAAGGAGAGAGCTAAAGACCTCCGCTTGCTGCTCTTCTTTATTCTCCATAAGACCCCAGCCCACAGGATGGAGCTGTGCACAGGCTGGTGCTGCCCACAGGATGGCAGCGCCCACGGGATGGTGTCGCCCACAATCAGAAAGGACCTTCCCTCCTCAGACTTGTCCTCACAGAGACTCGCCCTTGTGTGCCTGTAAAGCCCATCCATTTGGGAAACAAGGTCAATTAACAGGAGTTCTTCAAAGGGTAGAGCCCAACCTAGCCCGAGAGACCACCCTGGAGACATGAGCTCCCACGCACCAGCCTAACTTCACACTGACCCTGCAGATGAAGACTCTGGGGACAGGCCTTCCCAGAAGTCTCCTCTGATCTCCTGAAGCTGGAGAAGGGCAGGCACCATCTCTAAGCATCTCTTAGATGATCCAGCTGTCATTCATGGTAGGAGAGAGTGCATCCCGCTCTTCATTCTCCTCCATCCCACCTGCTACCAGCACAGCAACTCCCCCCCACCCCCGTGCAGGGCCACACTCTGCAGGCACACCTTGTTCCAGGAGCAGAGGGGCCTTGGCTAGCTTAGTGCTTCAGCTTGACGAAGCCTGCAGAGCCCCTCTGAGGCCGCTGGCTTCCGTCCCATCCAAGGCTCCAAACTGGCCCTTCGGAATCTTGGCATTTACTGTGTCCATGGATAACTTGGTGCTGTAATGATCAGAGCGGCCAGAAAGCACTCACTGATTGTTGAGGTGTGCTAGCTCAGCACGCCTCGGGTGGCTCCCAGGGCCTGGTCTGCATTGGTCTCTGCTGGGATTTCTGACCCCTTTCTCAGCTGCCTTTGGAGGCTGTTGTGACATTTTCCTAGGGAATCTCTTTGTATCCACGTCAGATGAAGAAAGCAACAGCAGAATAAAAGACATGATTCTACCTAATTCTAGACTGGTGATCCCCTCAATTTCCCTAGGGTCACACTCAGGAGCATGAGTGATCCAGGCAGGTGCATCCCCCCAAAGTTACCCTGTGTGCTGACAACTCACAAAAGTCCCATTACTGGAAGGGAAGGTCCAGTGGAGCGTCTAGCTTTTATACACTCTACCACCTCCCATGAGCACATGAAGGAGGAAGGAGTGGCTTCAGGCCCAGCTGAGGGTCTGATGGCCCCACGCCTTCTATGAAGCAACGATAAGGGGCTTGGCCTTGTGAGGCTCTCATCTTACGAGGGTCTCATGCTGCTCTGATTTCAAGATGACGCTGGCCATGTTATGCCTGGAATCTAGAGTTCCTGCAGACTTCAATAAAAGACACGCGGCAGCAAAAAGAGCCCCGAATACACATGGAAACAGCATCCAGCCAGCCCGTGAGCCTTTGAAAACAAACCTAGAGAGATAAATAAGGATATATAGCCACTAAAGTAATAAAGAAAACTTTGACATTTTAGAGCCAATCTGGTATCAGAAATAGATTTTTATCTTTATTTTTCATTTGCCCTTCCATCTATAGATCTCAATCCAGTAAAGCAAATAAACGGGCTGATGTTACTAGCTATATATTTTACACACAACGGAGGCTTCACAGAAAAGCCTTTTCTTCCATGTCGGTAAATAAAAGTGCTGTTTCAAACGTAATCAAAGAAATAAGAAATACAATTGCCAACGAGGAAGCCGACCGATGCTTCCTCTGGGCAGCCCCTCAGGAAAGGACAGGTCCACAGCAGGCCGGACTCCTGTCAAAGGGCAGGACTGAGTCCTGTACAGGTTACAGGGCAGGTACAGTTCTCTCTCTGCCACAGCAAAATGAAAATGTTCGGTTCTGGCCTTGGGCTTGTGGCAAGCCATGATGGTCAGTATTTAAGGGAGAAGGTATGGGGTGACTAGGGAAAGAAGAAGCAGGAGGATGGAAGAGGACAGAGGCAGGCATGAGTAGGAGACCACCTGCCTACTGATACGGTCAGGTTGGATGACTGAGGCACATACCCTTCATCTTCAGCATACATTGGACCTCATGTGCTAGCCTCACCTTTTACCTGTTCACGACAGTCTGGACCACATTCTCATCATCTTCCCAAATTAGTCTCTCTATGTAGCCAAAAGGAACACGACAGAGTATTATGTTGACCTGCAGTCTGCTATTCCATTTAGGACTATTGAATTGCCAATGACCCACTCCCTGATGGTGACTGAATCTTGTCACCTCTTGGAGGCAGAAGCACAACTCTGACTGAGTCTTGGGAAGATGTCCTCGGTCTGAGCTTGCACTAGAGAGATCAAAGGGCATTGTGTTGGGGATTCCCTTTACTTTTTTGGAAGGCACGTTGGCTTCTTTTTGAAGGTGGGAATGCAGCCTCCTTGTGTGGATGGTTCAGAAGATCAGATGATAGATTCTAGGAACCTGCTGACAACAAAGAATAATGCAGATGTGGCCCACACTGCAGAGGAATGGCCACTCCGAGATGACTTGATTCTTGCCCAACTGATTGGCCACTGAGGGCTGAGAGCCAGCACTGGGGCTGTCCCCAGCTCCCTGTCCTCACTGTTCCTGGTTTGGTCTGAGTTCTACTTGTTCTGCTGGGTAGATGGAGCAGGGATATCTCTGCAGCTTTGTGAAGTCTCGATATGTTTTGCAGAAGTAAAGGATGGCGTAATTTATCACAGTTGAACATGTGCTTTGTTCAATGACAGGGTAATTAGACATTCTTTCGGCAGACACATTAAATATATACTTATGCATTAAGGCTCTGTGTCTCAGATCAGCTCTGTTGATTTATTCCTTATGCTTGAATCTTGCCTGTTGATAGCCATATAAAACTAAACTCCCCTGCCAAGGAACAAAACTGACGGGAGTGAAGCAGTGGGTTCCATATGTTACCTGAGTCAAGCTGGGGGATGGGCTAGGAGCGGGAGAAACTGGAATATGCTTGAGTGTGTACACACCCTCACTAGCCAGTTGGGTCTCGGCTCTCTCCACCCCCCCTCACCTAGCATTAATTATGCAGTGGTAAAAATAATTTTGCATACATAATGCTGACCTCTCTCACTAGAGGGCAACAAAACCCCAGCTTAAGGAGCCTCCACCTTCTGTTTCCAGCGACAGGAAGTGTTTAATAAGGAGTCACATGGACTTCGTAATGAACTCCCTATTAATTTTACATAAGTGGAAAGTTACTTCGGAAAACCAGGCTCATCTCCTACAGCTGTTCCCTTGGCCTCCTCAACAGGTGGGAGGAGCAGCTGCCTGCTGGCTCTCAGCACTAGCCAGGCAGGATACTGGGGACTTTCACTTGGGTGTTTGTCACTCCATGCCCTCCCCCCCCCCCCGCACCAAGCAGATACCTCTGAATTCCCAGGAGCTGTATTTGCTTGTGGAGAAGGGCTGCACAACTCTGCAGATCTCCAACTTGTGTGCTTCATCCTCTCCCTAGGTAATGGCCCCCAGCCTCTGAGGAAGCTTGCATCCTGCCCACTTGCCTGGCACTCTACCTCAGCCTGCCTTGTTTTCCAGCCCTGGATGCCTTGATGCAGCTGTAACCACCCTTTTTCTTGGTTGATCTGGAGTCTCTTTCAGGGGGTTGGAGCTTAACCTTGAGGAGTGGCTTTCATTTTGACCTCTATCCCAAATATGAAGGCAGAAGGCAAGGAGCTCAGTGCCAAGCGTGCTCACTGGGACAATTTGTTTTAGAATTCCACATGATAATGTCAGAAAAGGGATGCTTGGGTGTTCTGTCCCTTTTCAGGGTGGGGAGCATTGGACAAACTCTGTTAAGGATGGAAGAGCTTTAGAGACCTAGGAACTGGAGCTGGAGAGATGTCTCAATGGTCAGAGCACTGGCTGCTGTTGCAGAGGACCTAAGATTGGTTCTCAGCACCTACATGGTGGCTTGTAACCATCTCTAACAACAGTTTTAAGGGATCTGATGCCCTCTCTGACAACTGTGGCACTACGTGTGTGTGTGTATATATATATATGTATATATATATTATATATATAGTATATGTACTATATATATACTATATAGTATACATAGTGTATATGTATATATATACATAGTGTATATGTGTATATATATACACTATGTATACTATGTATATATATACACACACACATGCATGTACATACATACATACTCAACACTCTAAACATAAATTAAAAATCTAAATAGATTTTTAAAAAAAGACCTAGAAAGTGAATCTGACTGGGAAATCCACTTTAAAGTGTCTTTTGTTACTGAGTTCATTTAAAATATTGTTAGAGAATTGAAAAAAACAAAACAAAACAAAAGCTTCAGGTTTCCAGGTCTTGTACCAGTTGTTGCCTGTATGAAGGACAGCTGGAATCCCTTCCATGAGGAGTCTTTCCTGCCAATAGATCAGTGAACACCATATTGTCCTCCAAGGAGGAGGAAGACATGTTCCCAGCATCCTCAGCCATGGCCTTTTCTTTGCGATGGATACTGCAAAACTGGTGCTCAGTTTGGCACCTGGCCTCACTTTCCTGGCAGGAGCATGGACAGGTAGGGACAGGAGGGGGTAGAGACCTACAGGTGTATATATTTTTTATTACTGCTCGTGTCATTATTATTATTACTATTATTGTTGTTGTTGTTATTTTGTAACCGACAGCCCTTTGGGAGAAACGGCCAGAGAGCTGTAAAGACGTTCCAGCTAGTTTTAAATGTCTTAGTCACCTCTCTGCTGCTGCAACAAAACGCCATGACTTAAATGAACTTAAGGAAGCAGAGTTTATTTTTGGCTTACTGTTTCAGAGGGGTAAGGGTCTGTCTTGGTGGAGAAGCATGGCAGCGGGTGGCAGCATGGGTGCAGGAGCCAAGGCAGAGAGTTCATATCTCAACCAAGAATGTGAAGCAGAGAGAGTAAAGTGGGAGTGGCCTCTAATGTCAAAGCCCACCCTCAATGACACGCTTCCTATGGCCAGGTGGCACCACCTAGACCTCCCTAAATAGAATCACCAACTGGGGGCCAAGAATTCATATGCCTGAGACCATGGGAGACATTTCTCGTGCAAGCTGCCATGTCATGTGAAGTCCAATGAACTTTTACATGCTCCCAAAGGCTCCTTGGCGCCCTTGGCCTTGCTGTTCTCACTGGGGACACACACCTAGGCACGGGCACGAGCGACACTGACTTGCATCTCAACCTTCCAGTCCTCGAGCACAGGTCTGCTTGTCCAGTGCCCAAACCCTTAACAATTTCCTTTGAAACATAACTCATCCTATGAAGACAGAACTAAATTAAAAGCACTC
This sequence comes from Pachyuromys duprasi, assembly GCA_028658305.1. NCBI lineage: Eukaryota > Metazoa > Chordata > Mammalia > Rodentia > Muridae > Pachyuromys > Pachyuromys duprasi. Next base: position 119,161,825 of record CM053766.1, read on the forward strand.
CAGAGAGGAAACAGATTGCAGCTATAGATTAGGAGCGCAGCCTAATCCTTCACAAGCATTAAATATTTAACGTAATTGCACCACAGGTGCCAGGAAGATGTCAGCATTGTTTAATTAGACTTAATTAAACATAAGGAAAAGTCAAATGCGAATTCAGGTCGGGTTTTTTTTTTTTAATCGATTACAAAACCTTCCATTCTGAGGTCCCATGTGTGGCCAGGCGACACTCTCCCTATGTTAATTAGGGAGCAAGCCTAGCAGGATGTAGAGAGGCCAAGTACACACTGCTGTGTGCGAGTGAGGGGATTGTGTCTGTGGATATGGCAAGAGACGCACTTTTGAAATTAAGAGACTGCATGGGTATTTGCCCCCCTCCCATCTCTGCCAGGTGGGCATCTGGCTTCTGCCTAGTTTTGGCCTCATTATTGATCTAGCCTCTTTCTATTGGGTTGGAGACACTGAACCTTCAACCGAATCTGCTTACACAGTCATGTGTAAAGACACACGTGCACATGTGTATAGGATCATGTGCGACCTCTGCTTTTCTACATTGGAAAGATAAATGAGGAACAGTCAGCTCCTACCTGTACCATCAGCCTGCACCCTGTCTATAAAGGCTCTCTCAGTCACGTGACTGCAGAGTTGATTATTCATTGCTGGGGAGAGGCTTAGCCAGTAGAATGCTTGCCTAGCTTGGCATGCATGAAGCCCTGGACACATGGCTACTCATGAGAGTCTTTCATCTCATAGTCACTAACCAAGTCATGCCTGAAAAACCCATCTTAGCTTGACAGGCAGCGGTTCCTAACCTTTCTAATGCTGTGACCCTTTCATACAGTACCTTACCTTGTGGTGACCCCCAGCCAGAACATTATTTCATTGCTACTTTAGAAGTGCAATTTTGCTACTGTTATGAATTGTAATGTAAATATCTGACATGCAGCATACGAGACCCCCAAATTACAACCCACAGGTTGTATAAAACTTATGAAACTGCTGTAAGGCAACAAGTTCATAGGACTTGAGGATTGGGATGTGGGACCCATTCTTTTTCCTACTGAAGTGGTCTTTCTCCTTACATTGCCCAAAATGTGTGGTTGGCTTAAAAAAAAATAACCAAGTCTGTTGAAAACTGTAGGCTTCTTGGCACGGAAGGTGGCTTTTGCTCAAGTGTTAGTGGGCACATACTCCATTGTTTGACTTGTGTGTGAAGATACACATCAACACAGACAAAGGCAAGCTCTAGCCGATGATGTATGGGTGGGGGGGAGGATTGCTGAATCCCTCCTGATTGTTCATCTCTCCATCTTCCTTTCTTTCCCATGTTCCGTTGCATTTGAAATTCATATTACTTTTATCTTAAGCTGTCAACACACACTAAGAACACGTTTGGAACCAGTCTGTTAAGTCTTCTGTAGGAGTTCAACAAGGCTGGAAATTAACACATCATTCACCTTTGACAAATGGGCTAGTTCTTTAAACCCTTATAAATTACCAAAAGTCAAAACACTTTGTGACTTACACTCTTATTATTTTTTTTCCCCTCTGCTTCGGCAACTTAGTATGTTATTTTCAGAAATTGAGTTTGTTTTTCTCATTTTTTTTTCACTAAAAGGCGAAAGAGCTAATTTTTAGAAAATTGAACTTTTCCTATCAGAGACTTGCAGTTTGGTTGCATGGAATCTTTTGTTGAATGTTTGGACAAACAAGTAGTTCTGCTGTGCAAAAATGCTGAGGAAGGGGCCTGTGCACCATGTTTTAGAAAGTGTTCTGGGCAGTTCTGAAGGCCTCCTTAATAAGATCAGGCTGTAGGTAAGCCTGTAAGGCATTTTCTTAATTGGTGATCAATGGGGGAAAGGCCCAGTCAGTTATGAGTGATGCCATTCCTGGGCTGAGTTCTGTAAGAGAGCAGGCTGAGCAAGCCACGGGGAGCAAGCCAGTAAGCAGCACCCCTCCATGGCCTCTGCACCAGCTCCTGCCTCCAGGTTCCCGCCCTGCTTGAGTTCCTGTCTTGACTTCTTCCACTGATGAACTACAATGTGGAAGTGTAAGCCAAATAAGCTCTTTCTTCCCTGACTTGCTTTTTGTCATGGGGTTTATAGCAGCAATCATAACTCTGACTCAGACATCTTGGGACTTAATCTACAGTGCTGCGGTGTTGAAGCCGTTGGGCGCTCTCTCCTCAGTGTGGGTTATCGTCTCTTCTGTGAGACACTGTGTGCTAACTTTTGAGCTTGTTCCCTCTGGTTCTGTTTCTCAGGCTCCTACGGTTCTATCGTGCTCCCATGCAAGAAAGCAGACCTCCTCAGATATGCCCCTTTGATTTTGGACTTCCCAGCCTCCAGACTGTTAGCCAGGCACACCTACGTTGTTATCAGCTGCCAGTCCACAGTGCCTGTCCCAGCAGCATTGCCAGGACTAAGAAAGTAAGCGTAGAGCTCATAATCATGCCTTGCTGTGTCTCATTTTGCCTTCTGTCCTAGCTCTCACCCAGGAACCTTGGAGCAGGCTTCTTAAGGGAGAGAGGTACAGAAAAAGACAGACTTGTACCTGAGTTTTGAGGTTTGAAATAGGTTTTGGAAATGCATGCACGGCTCTCAAGGTGCGCAGAAAGCCTTCTGGACCCTCCCAAACCTATCATCTCCCTGGGTTGGTGAATAGGCACTAGATAATTCATGGTGACTTTGTCTAGACTGATTTTCCCCATTTATCCAGACCAGACAAGAACTCTGCTTGCTTGATCATGGAAGGGAAGCGAATCAGGAAGGGATGCAGCAGCAGAACTCGCACAAGGATAGCGCCACACTCCATGCCTTATGTAGGGCCCAAAAGCCCCATAGTAGGTTGACTGAGAGAGAAGGGTGGCCTCAGTTCCCTTTCTGGGCCTGGGAAGCCCCTGGGCACCTTTCCTCTGACCTCAGATCACATGGCCCATGGCAGCAGGTCTGCTGGCAAATTTGGCAGAAATATCCCATCTTAATTTTTGAGACAAGGTCTCTCTGAACTTGGACCTGCTGATTAAGCTGGACTGGGTGGCCAGTGAACTCTAGAAATCTTCAGCCACTTGCCACTGTGCTTGCTTTTGTGTGAGCACCTCAGATCCTCATGCGTTCATGTCAGAAACTCCTCCAACTGAGCCATCTCCCAGCTCCAGTATGTGACTTTATCCCTTACATTCATCAGTCTGGGCTTTTAGGCTTAACTCTTAAACCTGATATTATTGAATCTCTCCTATATTTGCTTGTTGCCAACATAATGTGAGTTATAGAAAAATAAAATCCCCTTTCTTGTGTGTGTGCTTTGGGAAAATGGGATCTACAATCCCCTTCTCCACTCAATGATAGCTGCCTTTTCCTGGGTATCTTCCACAGAGATACCCAAGGCCTGGCATTTTGTAATCCCTGACCATCAACCTCACCTAATGGGCACTCATGCAATCAGAATGTCCCCACTTTATGACTTGTGTATGGTCAAGTCACTGTTGGGCAGTTGTATCTGGCTGAGTCTGCTATTGGGTCCTGCTGCATGGAATGTCCTCTGTGTCTTACTCCTGACCACACAAGGAAAGGCTACAGAATCGGAGCCCTGGACCCTCTCACACATGCATCTTTTCATATGCTACCCTACCTATGGTCCCTGGCTCTCATGATTATCTTCCTGTTAATGCTGTGGAGATCCTTACTCAGTTTATTGTATCCTAGAACAGCCTCTAAAGTACTTCCAGAACTCCTCTCTAACTGTAAGGCAACCCCTACGACTGCACACACTTTAGAAGTGAGTCCTGCCCAAGTCAGAGTATCTATGAAGATAACATTTCTCCCTGCGCCCGTTATGTCCACTCTGTCCCTGGAGGACACCACCCCCTCCATTCATTCTTTCTCAGAGATCTTGACTTTCTCTTTAACTTCTACCCATATCCCGGATAACTGGCCAGGTCACTTCCCCCACGTCGGGAGCCTTCCCTGATTTTCTGCCCCAGAAGCATCTGTCACTTAGCAACTAATTACTATGTTGCTGGGATTGATGGGATTAGTGGGATGAGCAAGTAAATTCACAGGGGCACAGAAACTATAGCACCGACCCAATTGCAGATCACGGGACCAGGTCTTAGGAGAAACAGAGAGTCTGCCCAAGACAGATTGCTAGCTACAGACGGTGAATGGTCATAGGGATTTCACCAGTCCTTTTCCTAATAAAAGCCCCACAGACACACTTTAACTTCTAGTGCAAATGGACTTTTCAGATGAAATTGTTAGTGGTCATGGGACATTGTCCTGAACCAACTTGATGAGACCACATTTGTAATAACAAATCTCCTAGAAGAAGGCAGGAGGTACCAAAGACACAGAGGTAGGAGATGAATGGAGGCAAAAAACCTGTACAGATGAGGAAGGACACAACAGTCAAGGAATTCGTGGAGTCTGTGACAGTGAACACACAGGAATAGTCCCGGCCAGTGAGTTCATGTGGGAGCCAGTCCCCGGCTTAGTTCCTGGACCCTGGCTTCAGACTTCCAACTCTAGAAGTGAGTGAATTGTTAGTTTTAAGGCTCTAAGTCTGGGGTAACTTGCTAGAGCAGAGACAGGGAGTGAGCCCATTTACAGTCCAGGGTTTTATTTCCAGACAGCCCACTTGGTAGCCTCGCCTTTGGCGTGGAGGAAAGCTGAGAGAAGGCAGAGAGCAGACAGCTCATGAAGATTATGAATCTGCTGAGCTCTGGATGTAGTTTCAAAAATCCACATAAGGATGAGAGCTCTAGGGGGTCGGGAGAGGGCTCAGCCATTAAAGTGCTTGCAGAGCAACCATGAGGGTCAAGTTCAATCCTAAAAGGCAGAGGCACGAACTGTAACCCTACCCTGGGGAGGTGGAGACAGGGGGATTCGTGGGGCTTGCTAGTCTAACCTAATTAGTGAGCTACAGGTTCAGTCAGAGACCCTGTCTCAAAAATTAAAGTAGAGAGCAAATGAGGAAGATGGCTAACAATGACCTCAGGCCTCCCTATGTACACACATGCAGGTGTACACATGTGTGGGCTCACATGCACATGCAGACAAACACAGACATACACACAGCGCATAGAAAGGAGAGAGAGAGAGAGAGAGAGAGAGAGAGAGAGAGAGAGAGAGAGAGAGAGAGAGAGCTTTAGAGAAGAACCCTCAAGCAAGGGATGGTATACTTTCTCATCAGCTTTTGTACTCTATGTGGAAATACTGTTCTCTCCCTAGAGTTGGTCTTTTCATTAACAATTGCATTTATTGTATTTGTTTATTTATGTGTGTGTGTGCACCTGTATGTGTGGCATGCCGCAGTGAACATACAGAGTTCAGAAGACAGCTTGTAGGAGCTGGCTCTCCCTTTCTGCCATATGAAGGTGTCCTCAGGCTGGGAAGCAGGTGCCTTCCTTGCCAAGCTATCTCACCAGCTCATACAGTTCCTAAATTTCCAGTCACCACGCCTTTTCACGTGAGAAATTTCATACAACTTCCAGGTAGATAAACTTGGTATACAAAGGAAGATTTGCTGATAAGAAAAGATAAGGAGATGTATTTTAAAGCATCTCTTTAGCATATACGCAAGGTTATCATTTATTAAAAAGGAAAGCAAATTTGCATCCTGGTGAGATGGAAATGTTTCTCTATTTTTACCCAGAGATTGAATCTTGCCTGAATATTTGATCCTGCAGGACATAGAGTATATTTACTTTTTAAAAAGAATTTGTTGATATTTTTGTTTTATAATCACCAATTCTTCGAATGCCACTTTGCATAAATACGTAGTCCGAAATGACAGAAGTATGTTTGGAGCCATTTCAGAGATTATTGGAAATTCTGTCCTAATCCTAAGCCAAAATTTGTTTAATGATCTCTGTAGAATGAAACTCAAGTTATTAACTCAAATAGCAATTTTAAAACTCAAACATTCTAACAGGATGATACATTGACTTGGTGCTTGCTTCCTGAGGATAAAATACTAAATGTCTTCGTTTTCGGTAATTAAACGAGCATGTTGCTATAGGAGCAGAAAACCTGGTATGTGGTGCTCCTGATAAGCAACAGTCTGGAGTCTGAGCCTGCTTCTTAGGCAGTGTCTGCTGGTGTTGAGTGGTGTGCAAGCAAACATGCAGCAAAGTGCACTGTCCAGTCTTCAGATCCAAAGCCACTGTGAAGTCACATGACATAGATTTGCTGAAATTCTTTCTCTAGCTAATGTTTGTTTGTTGCACATCCAGAGATAGTTTACTGTTGACACTCTTTTCACAGCCCTCACATTATGTGACACAGGCCATGGCCCACTGTTAAAGAAGCTGGGCTGTAGAGGAAACAGTGAAAGCTGGGCCTCACCAGACCTGAGCTTGCTGGTTTCTGGATCCATCCTGGCATTTGGTTACAGAAGCACGAGTGTCCATCTCCTCCTGGGCAGACATGAAACAGTGGGGACCCCATCTTTTCCTCCCCCCTCCCCCAAATCTATAGAGCTGAATTAGAGTCAAATACGAAACAGCTTTGAGTTGCTTAAAGATTTCTCCCATCTTCTTACTGAGAGATCTTGCAGCCATGCTCCTGTGAGCCAGCTTTTCTTGGCTGGATCCTAAGATCTGTCCCATTTCATCATTAGCCTTTGTTGATGTTAGACTGTCACAAGGGACCCTCTGAATGCTGCTGAGAATCTAAAAGGTCTGCTTCGGAGTTAGTGATGTTCAGATTTGAGAATCCAAGAGGGCTCCCTTAAATACCTCAGTGACCCTATCTTTTGCATATGTATATGAACATGTCTATGTGCACACATGGGTATGGGAACATTCCCACCTATGTGCCTGTGACTGTGGAGGCTACAGGACAGCCTTGCTATTGTTCCTGGGTTGCCATCCACTATTGTTTGAGACAAGATCTCTCATGGCTTGGCTCTCATCACAGGCAGGCTGGCCAGTGGTCTACATCCTCCTGTCTCCACTACCCTATCTAGGGCTCACCACTACACCAGGACTTTTTATGCACTGGGTAGATGGAACTCAGGTCCTCATGTCTGCAGTGCTTTATGGAATGAACCTTCCCCACATGACTGTAGTTTTCCTGAGGACCACAGGTGTTGACTATGTTGTGCAAATGGTGGATAACATCTGCAATCACCCAAAGACCCGCCTATAGCCAATCGAGTGACTAAGTAACTGCCAATCACTTTTGCCAATCACAGGCAACCTCTCCACCTACTGTGAGGGGCAGAGTTTGGTGTGGACGGAGCATTCACCCAGGGATCTGATTTCGCAGGCTGCACCCTGTCTCCTTGCTGACAGGAATCACACACAGACCCAGAATTACAGAACTCAATTCACTCTCTCATTTCTTCTCGAATTTCCGACTCAGTCACTGTTTTGAATGTGGTTTATTCAGGCGCTCGAATTCATCTTTTAAATAAATCACTTTGCATTTTCTGGAAAGCAGAGATGCTGGCTACAATTGTACACAATCATTTAAACCCAGAATAATGAGTTTGTATCAAGGATGTGGCCTGGAAAGACTCCCTGTGAAGAACCGCTAGTCTGGGTGTGGCCATTTCCAGCATCATGCCCATCACGGGAACCTTCCTTCTGATCACAGGTGATTCATCAGGGTGAATCAGGCAGTGAGAGGAGAAGGTGGGGGCTGCTTCCTGTTTCCACCCCACCCTGAGCCCCCTCCTTTTCTCAGTCTCTTCACAGATGGGGTCTCTGCCTTCCACCCCACCCTGAGCCCCCTCCTTTTCCCAGTCTCTTCACAGATGGGGGCTCTGCCTTCCACCCCACCCTGAGCCCCCTCCTTTTCCCAGTCTCTTCACAGATGGGGTCTCTGCCTTCCGTTGCTCTGCAGGACTGCCCTGCTCCCTGGTTTGGTACCTGGTCTCTCTGAAGGTGTCTGAAACAATCTTTCTTCATGGAATTAAAGCTGTTTTGTGCTTTTCTAAGTCATCCAAGGTCTTACTCGTGATGAAACATGAATGTGAGATATTTTCTTTCATTTGAGATGTTGGTAGGTAATGATGCTACGGATACCAGCTGCATGTTCCCTTTCTGCCAACTTTTTTTTTTGCTTTGCATTTATCTATCTATCTATCTGTCTGTCTGTCTGTCTGTCTGTCTGTCTGTCTGTCTATCTACCTATCTATCTGTCTGTCTGTCTGTTTGTCTGTCTGTCTATCTATCTGTCTGTCTATCTATCTAATTATATGTGTTTGTGTGTCTGCTTGTGTATGTGGGCATGAACATATACCCTAGGGCTCATGCGGTATGTGTGTAGGAGAGATGACAACCTGCAGCACTCTGTTCTGTCTCTGACCACCATGTGGCTCTCAGGGATGAAGCTCAGTTCATCAGGCTAGGCGACAAGTGCTTTCGTGCACAGACCGCATACATTCTCTTCTGATGTAGAAAAGCAGCATGGCTCAGAAGACCTCAGCTTCCAGGCTCAGGAGACTGCAGATTTCCTGCACCCTCTGTTCCCTGCCTGTGAGATGTTAAGCACCGTGTGGCTGCTCTGGAGTGGGCATGGACATCCAGCTCAGGCCCCACCAGACAGTCTGGGCTGCAGATGAAGCCTGGCCCTGCTAGCTGGGTGCATTTACCCAGAACCCTGAATATACTTCCTGTTCCCAGCGAGAAACAGGTGATCAAGTCTAACTTGTGGATTGTTTTAAGGATTAAATTAAATTACATGAGATCTTGTACCTGAGACCTTCGGCTTGATGCCTAAGCACTAGTGAATGACAGCTATTATGACTGTTATCTATTCGCACCCCCAAACTCAAAAATGAGTTATTTTTACAACACTTTCAAGATAAGAAAGCTGATTTGACATTCATTTTTATAGCAGGCTCAGGAAATTTCTCTCCAAGCCCCCACCTCAAGGAGGATTTTCACGGTCTTAAATCTCGTCTTGCTTACTGTCTTCTTTAAGATCTGGTAATGGATTCTACCACTTGCAAGAACAAGCGCTCTGATGCAGGCGGGGTGTGATGACCAAAGCTCTGCCTCTGGCCATTGTGTGGGCTTCACGGAACCTGGACCTGATCCTTTTCCTGTATCTCTCACCTCCAAGGTCAGTGTCACCTGCTCGTCCCAGTATGTTTGGAACAGCCTTCAGCTGCCTGTCTGGAACCTGGCAGAGATCACCTCCATCTTGCCGAATGCTTGGGTCAGGATTGTGATGGGATGAGTGTTGGGTGACTGAGATCAGGAGCAAGACTCACATGCTTGGAAAGGGAAGGAGCCTGCTCTTGGTGAACTGCTATCCTGGGAGTATCACTTCACCCAGGGACATTTTACAACCAATAGGCTAATGGTCTACAAACCAGGGACAATGGAAAGGATGGGTCTTCATGTGGGTTTCTTAATAAGGGGAGTGGGGGCTGTCTCTGACATGGACTCTGTTGCCTGCTTTTTGATTACTTCCTCCTTCCTGGCAGGGCCATCTTGCTAGACCTCTGTGGAAGATGATCCACCCAGCCCTGAAGTGACTTGATATGCTGGAGTGGGTTGGTGGGGAGGCTCCCATTTTCTGAGGGGTAGGGGAGGAGAGAAGAGGGGATGAGAGAGGGAGGAGCTATACTTAGGGTGTAAAGTGAATAAATAAATTTAATAAAATTGAACATGTCAAAGAGACCACCCTGTGAAGTGTGCCCAGTTTCCAACACAGACATGTTCTTCAAGGCAGAGAACAGGTGCAGCGTGCTGTGTGACCTGTTCTATGTTCGCTGTGCAGACGTGTTCTATGGGTGGCTCCTTGAGGTGTGGGTGATCTGTGGTCTCTGTCAATCAATGCAGTTAGCAGCATTTGTCTGGGCTTTAGATGAGCCTGACAGCAGCTATGGAGATACTTAGGGTGTCTTCACCTGATCACGAGCTAAGGTATTTTTGATTCAAAAAACTTTAGCTTAACAGGGAATACATTAGCCTGTTCGGACTGTTTAAAGGGTAACCTAGAGAAGGTATCTAAAACAAGAGTCATTTGATCCATAAGGGTCTGGAGGCTGGAAGTTCAAGATTAAGGTGCAGGAAGACAGCCCCTGGCTTACATAGCTGCTGTCTCCAGTCTCTGCTGAGCAGAAAGTCAGAAATCTCTCCCCTTCCTCTCTCTGTCTCTATCTCCTCATCTCTGTTTCTCTCCGATTCAGCCATTTAAAGCAAAACAGCACAGTGGCAGTTCATCCAATCAAGCACTGTAAACTACCTTTGTGTAGTTATGGAACATTTTTGTCATCCCAAAAGTAGACTCCGCAGGCAAAGAGCAGTGTATCTCTCACTGTCTGTTCCCTTAGTCTGCAAAAGCCTCAGGTCCTCTGCAATCCTAGAGACTCAAGGAGGAGGCGCACATGGGTTGAGTGTCTGGCTTCTTCACTTAGTGTGATGCTTCCAAGGTTGGCCCTCCTTGTCCTGTGTGCCAGGGTGTCATTCTTTCTCATTTCTTCGTTCCATGATGTGCACATAGAACACTTGTAGGTCTACATCTGCTGATGGGCAGCTATATGATGTCCATTTGGTCTCCCTAGGTATCACCATTGTGAGATGTGTGAATAAGTACAAGTGACAGCATTTGCTTTCTTTTAAAATCTATTTGTTTTATTTGTGTGCACTCACACATGCACTTGAGTGCATACACAATTGAGTGCAGGTGCTGAAAGAGACCAGATAGAGTTGTTAAAGCCTCTGGATCTAGAATTACACATGGTTGTGAGCCACCCACCATGGGTTCTGAAGACCAAACTCAGGTCCTCTGCCAGAGGACGTGCTGTCAACCCAGAGCCATCTTTTCATCTCCCCTGATTCATTCTTGGAGGCAGCATCTCTCAGGGGCCCTCTGTTAAAATAGGTTGGCTGGACACCAAACTGGGGGTTCTTCATCTCCATCACCTCAGTGCTGGAGAGCACCTCCCGCCCCCCCCCCATGTGGAACTCTCTTCTGTGAATGCTAAGTATCAAACGTGGGTCCTCATGTTTGCAAGATCAGCATTTTACAGACTGAGCCATTGCTCTCTCCCGAGTGGGGGATACACTTTTCAGCATCCCGTTGTTCCTGTAACGGAAACAGCTAATTTACGAGCAGGACACTTGAAATGAGAGGGCTGGAGCTCATTTCCAATTTGCCTAAGCCCAGGGCTGCAGGTGCTCTGTCCAAGCGAGGCCCGTCTCCTGCTCACACACACACACCATGCCAACACTCAGCACACTTCCTCCCTGTTATGAAAGTGACTCTCAGGCTCAGCTTTCTTGTTTAATAAAAAAAGGATTTTCCCAGTGGTCAGTTCTCCGTTGGTGTGCTCTCAGTGGAGATGGAGAATGGGGAAACTTTTTATTTGATGAGCAAAAACACCAATGTAGGCTTCAAAATTCTGGTTCTGTGTCAGCAGACCTCCAAAAAGAAAAAAAATAAATCAGATTTTAAAACTGTTGATCCATGCAAAATGAACCAACTATGGGTGTTGCTTCCTAAGCGATGTAGCTTCTTCCATTCCTTTTCAGATGAAATCCCATCCTTTTGGGGCATGGTGGCTAGAAAAGGCATCCTGGGTATATCAGGTGTACTTACAGTGACTAAGCAAAATATCTTGACTTGGGAAAGAGTTATCCTTCTGCCTGGAGGCCTTTGGGGTCTAACCCCAGCATTCTTTTCTTTTTTTTTAAAATTTTTATTTATTACAATTTATTCACTTTGTATCCCAGCTGTGGCCCCCTCTCTTGTCCCCTTCCAATCCTGCCCTTCCTCCCTCTTTTCCTCCCATGCCCCTCTCCCAGTCCACTGATAGGGGAGGTCCTCTTTCCCTGCCATCTGACCCTAGCCTATCAGGTCTCATCAGGACTGGCTGCATTGTCTTTCTCTGTGTCCTAGTAAGGCTGCCCCTCCCCCACTTCCAGGGGAAGGTGGTCAAAGAGCCAGCCACTGAGTTCATACCAGAGACAGCCCCTGTGCCCCTTACTAGGGACCCACTTGGAGATTGAGCTGCCATGTAATTTGCAGCATTTTAAACTTCACTTCCACCTCATGTCTAATACTGTTAATTGGTCCCCAAACCAGTGACTGCTTAGATGATAGGCCTTCAGGGAGAATCTGGTGCTATTATGCTGCTTATTGGACACTGCATCTCACAACCTTTATCAGAAGTTCCTTTTTGTGGTAGCTGGCAATTAAAACAGATAACAAAGTATTCATGTGTAGCGAATGAGAGAGTGTGGGGCGCCCAACACTAAACGGGTTGTCTATATCACATACCTCAAGGGTCATCTTGGAAGAGGGAACAGAAGGATAATAGGAGCCTGCCGTAGCACATGCCTACAGTAAAATTACAGTTGCACACAGGAGCTTGAAGTAGCTAGGGCTGCATGCACAAGACCTGAGGTTGGGGCTGTATGCCCAAGTTCAAGCCACAGAAACCCAGCACAGGTCAGGGAGGGGTGCATGAGGTCCCACTCTACCTAAGGAGCTACTGGCAATAAGTGGCTGCTAAGGAAGGGAGAGAGAGTGGATGGTCACATACCTGTGGACATGACACACTCAAGCAATTGGTGGCGGGGGGGGGCATAAGAAGGTGTAAAACAGGGTGGGGAGGAATTAGAAAGGAAGAAGTAGGGGGACTGTTGGCTCCAATCACATTATTATATGCATGCATGAATAATAACTAAACTATTAACTAAAGTGAATCTAAAAAATAGAATAGAGTTTGTGTTCTTTGGGTCCTGCAACTTTTCCTACCCATGTGACTTAATTTTGTTCCCAGTTCTGCAGCTCATCTGGTTTACAAGAGGAGACTTTCCACTTCTAAAATGCTCCATCCAGGACACCATTCACTGTTGCTCCACACACAGACAGTGTGACCCTCCGGAGCCACAGCCACCAACTTTTATTCTCCAACTTCTGCATTTGAAGTTGGACCACTGGGATGAGAGCCGATTTTCAGAGGCCACAGCCCCAGTCTAAGCAGGTTAAGTGCAGGGGGTGGACCATGTCTCTGAGGAGTAAACAGTCATGCCATTGGCAACTGATGGTGCAATTCAGACACTGTCCACAGTGGCCGAGTGCTCACCATTAGAGGTGTTCTTTGGTACAGTTTGAAAGAAAATAACAAAGAACCCAAAATCTGATTGGGTTGGGGAAAGGCTTGGTTACCACAAGTTACAATGTCTAGACAAAGAAACAATAAGTAGCAGAAAGTAAAGAGACACACTAGGGGTAGAGATGGCTCAACTGGTCAGGTGCTCACTTAGAAAGCCTGAGGACTGGAGTTCCAACCATAAAGCTCTCTCTCTCTCTCTCTCTCTCTCTCTCTCTCTCTCTCTCTCACACACACACACACACACACACACACACACACACACACATACACACACACATAAAGTCAGGCTCTGAAGGCAGAGACGGGGGGATGGGGTCCTGCTATCTCTGGACAGAAAGTTCAGCTGAATTCCCGAGCTCCAGGTTCAGAAAGACTGTCTCAAAACAAGCCAACAAGCAGTTAAGTAGCAAGTACTTGATCGAGACATCTATAGTTGACCCCAGGCCTCCATACCCAAGTTCATAAAGGTGTATGTATACTTGTACACACACAATACACCACACACACAGAGACATACACACCATACACAGAGATACACATAAACATAGACATATAAGAGACGTACACACAGACATACACAAATACATAGATACACACATGCAGACACACACCACATACAGACACACAGAGATACACACATGTAGACACACACACCATTCACAGACACATACACACCACACCCAGAGAGATACACAGATACACACTCACACACAGATATACATGTGCTCATACATATACAAAGACACACACATACATGCATATACACACAAAAACACACAGAGACACACACACACACTTTTCCCTTCTCTTTCTCTGTCTCTATCTTTCTCTGTCTCTGTGACTCTGTCTCTGTCTCCCTCTGAAAGACTGTGACTTATCTCTCTATGAGCTGGAGTAAGCTATGGAGAAGAACATTAGACTTACAGTGTTTGGCTGAGTGTCCAGGCCAAATTAGAGCTCCATTCCTCCTTTCAATTAGGACTGCTGTATAACGCATATGAAGCCTGTAAAATTTGATTTTTCAGAAAACTAAAAAGCAATTTTAATATGTTGCCAATACTATCTAGAATATATTTATATTAAGATATTTATTTTTCCAATTTAACTGGGTTCCTGATATTTTTATTTCTAAATTTAGTCCACCAAGTGGCTGAGAATTGTGAAGGTGTAAGTCACACCATCCTAATGTTGGTAGCCACAAATAAAATGTCACCTCCCCAGTGTATAATAGAATAACAATGAATAAAAATGTACATAATTAACATGTTTAAAAATTGTAGTGTTGGCACTCCTGGGGCCAGGGTATGTCACAGTCATGATGATGGCAGCATAAACTGGCACAATTCTCTGCTAAAGTAGTTTGAAATGGGACTTCGTGAAACTGAAAAGCTTCTGTAAAGCAAACTGAGCAGGGCACAGGGGTCTTGTATGAGACGGTTTCTACAATCAAGAACCATGTGTGGATGTGGCCTGGAACCCCCAAACAGATGGGGCCCATGATAGCCCAGTGTAGGACTGAATACCTTACTGAGGGAAACAGGGACTGTTTCAGTCATGATCTTGATGGCTGACTCTTTGAC
>CM053766.1:119176981-119199839 GCA_028658305.1 Pachyuromys duprasi
ATGGTAGCTCAAAATCCTAGTGGGTACCCTAGTAAGGGGAACAGGGACTATCTCTGACATGAACTCAATAGCTAGCTCTTCGACCCCCACCCTACCAAGGGAGGAGCAGCCTTGCTAGGCCACAGAAGAGGACATTGCAGCCATTCCTGAAGAGGCCTGATAAGCTAGAGTTAGATGGAAGTGGAGGAGGTCCTCCCCTCTCAGTGGACTTAGAAAGGAGCAGGGAGGAGATGAGGGAGGGTAGGGGGGGATATAGAGGGAATGCGGGAGAGGCTATGGCTGGGATACAAAGTACATAACCTGTGATTAATATAAAAATGTTAATAAAAATCAAGAACACCTGGAAAAAAAAAGATTCATCAACTGTCAAAAAAAAAAAAAAAAGCAAACAAACCTGCCATAAAAGCATATCAGCACCTCAGGTAAGCTGGTTCAGTTAGGGATGAGGTGGGTGACTCTACAGTGGGGACCAGCTTGGTGTCTGGTCCCCGCAAAGGCCTGAACAGAGGACCAGACAACCCTCTGATGGGCTCACTCTGTTCTCACTGCAGGGAGCAGAAGCCTGAGACCTCTTAGGAGCCACGGAGGCCCTGCCCACCCTGATCACATCCATCCCCATCCCTCCATTTTCTGGAACCCCCACTGGCCTCCTGGCTGCACCCCCAAACACAAAAGCACCTCCTGTGTCCACCAAGCCTTCCTCCACTGTCCACTCTGCCTGCAGCTTCCTTTCTGAGCCCCACCACAAGCCATGCACCTTCAGCCTTCTCACAGACCTTACACACACCCCTCCCCCGTTTTGCTCCCTCACTTTTTGCCCAGGAGCCTGTAATAAGGTTCACTAACAGCTAGTGCCCAAAATCTCCCAAGGATCTTTGTATTAAGGTGAATTTAGCTTTGCAAAAACAAACCAAAATCAAAACCAGACAAAACCAACCCCCACCTCCCCGGCCTTGTATGCCTGTTGTACTTGTTCAGCTCATGTTTAGGCAGCCATGTTTGGTGAGACTTCATACGTGTCTGCACCAAGAACAACAGGAAACGAAGGGAAGCTGAGAGCAGGAGAAAGAGTCTTTCCCAGGGAAGAGAAAACCGATTGTTATTCAATACCGAATGGTCAGTCCTGAAAACACACATACAAGCAACAGTATACAGACTAAGCAGATTATACTTACGTAGTTAGGACCATGTGTGTACACACCCACACACTGTAAACTAAAAAAGAGGCCATGAATTTGAAAGAGAGTAAAGAGACTTTGAGCAGTTGAAGGGAGGGAAGGGAAGGAGGAACTAATGTAATTATAATATTAAAAATAAAAGAAACAATGAAAAAATAAATTTAAATAGTTTATAATAAATAAAGCAAACATTTTATAATAAATGAAGCAGCAAAGCTATAGCCGAATAGAACCATCTATCCTTACAAATCAGAACCAAAAGGGACCCCTCCCTCTTCCCCAACGATAGCCGTGATGGTTAAGGTCAACTGTCAAGCTGACAGAATCCCGAGATTCAATGGTGTCAGTTGTGTGACTTGAGGTGAGACAGGATGGGATCCTAGGCTGTGCAAATGGAGAGAGTGAGGTGAGCATGCATGCTCTGCCTGCTGACTGTGGACACCGGGTGAGCAGCTGCTTCAGCTCTTGCTGCCTTGTTTTCCCTGCCATGATCTACAGGACCTGGACAGGTGAAGATAACCTCCCTTCCTTAGGTTGTCTCTGTAAGTGCACTTTGTGTAAGCAACTGGATGGTAAGAGACAATGACTATGGCACACTCACACATATGCTCGCACACATTCATTCACATATTCAATGCACTCACGCATTCACCCACACATTCACACACGCAACCATGGTACACAAGTTAGTGCTGTCCTCATTTTATTTTAGTTACACGCGAAAGGGCTACCTCCTGGTCTGACTTTGCACATGTGACCAAGGGCAGAGTCTGGTTGGGTCAATGGCACCTGAGGCTGGTCCTGGCTTCCTGCCTCATGCTGGCTCAGGGGAGCAGGCAAGCAGCTAGTGTTGCTTTCTTTGGCAGCCTTGTGCTGCTGCACTGATGGGCCGCTCAAAGAGTTCCTGTCCTTCCTCTGTCTTTATGGGACACTCTGAGAGTTAAAAAGTGCTGCAAGAAACCAAACGGCCTTCTTCACTCTTTGAAAATGCCTTTGATTAAAGCAAGCACCTTGTGTACTTCCACCCAGATGCCTGTGTAACCTTGGCACGAACCTGGCTTTGTCAGCTGGGCAACAGATCCTTCTGTTCTCAGGGTTCCCAGACATTCGTGGTAATAGGCATCCCATGGAGATGGAAGGACCAGAGGCTTGCCAGGGAAAGGCAGGTAAGCACTGGACCTTCTGCATGGAGTGTGCCAACAGCAACAGCCATTCTCCTCATGATGGATGCTTAGAGATCAGCTTCACTGACGAATTATGCCTGCCTCATCCTTGCTTCCAATTTGCTTCCTGACTCCTTCGCCTGAGGTGAAGAGGAAGAGAGGACAGAGGCAGCCGCTGTACCTCTGACTATGCCCCTGCTCTCTGCACCCACCTAAAGCACCCCCCCCCCGCCCGGCTAAACCATAAGGCCAGAATCCGAGAGCCTTCAGGCAGAGCCCCAGTGAGAAGCACCCTCCCAAGAACCTGCGTTCTTAGCTATAGTCTTGTAGCATGAGGAAAGTTGGTTATTTTGCCTCTGAGCAGGTATAGTCGTTTTTATAACTGGATTCAAAGAAATCCATGAGAAAAAAAACTGGCGTTTGAAATTCCTTTTCGTCGCTGCAGCCCTATGTTACACCTTTGAGGACATGGCGTGTCTGCATTAATAACAGGAGTCAATGCAAGCCCCAATACCCATCACTCTATAGAGAGCACTATGATTGGGCATGATTGTCCCATGGGCAACAAAAGAAGGTCTGGTTTCTTTTCAGTGCTAGTCAATAAAATCTGGAAGGTACCTACAAAAGGACCTCAGGAGCAGCAACTCCATTGTCACACATCCTGGATGTGAAGATCTTGGAACAGGCCCTGAGTCATGATGTCGAATGGCATCAGGTTTGCTCTCCTGTGTCCTAGGGATTGCATAAATTTGCACTGAGCCAGCTCTGTGCAGACAGAGAAAGCTTCCAACAGTGTAGGGCACACTACCTCACACTAGCATCCTGGAGCATTGCCTTGGCGCTTTGCTCAGTGTTTCCTCCCTGAGGGTAGAAGCTGTCCATACTGTCTCCCTCCATGTGAGATTCTGTCTCAGCAATGATTGAGGATTCCTTGTTATTGTCCCCATTTTGGTAATTATACACAATATTGTCCTTTAACACCTTTACAAATACAAAAAAAAGCTCTAAGAATAAGATACTCATTTTGAATGAGAAATTATCAAGCATTCCCAACATACGCAAAATCACAAAGAATGGTAACAAGAGCTAAAGATTCTAGAACAACCAGGTGATGGCCAGTCTATCTTCCAGCCCCTGGCTCTTTGAGTCTCACTCTCCTGGGCTTACTATTATTTTTTTTTCATGTGTTTGCATGTGTTGGCCCTTATGTTTTTCTGTGTGTATGCATGTTTATAAGTTCACATGTGTATGGATAAACATGCACATGAGTGGGTGTGCATAGAGGTCAAAGGTTGGGTATCTTGTTAGTCTGTTTGCTAAGGCAGAGTCTCGTCTAGCTAGCCAGCTTGCCTGGGGATCTCTTACTTCTGCCTTCTAGGCTCACAGGCAGCACACCATGCCTGAGTCCAAACCCTGGCCCTCATATTTGTTCAACAAGCGCTTCGTCCATTGAGCGGTCTCTCCAGGCCCTGGAATTATTTCAAAGCAGATCCGAGGATTTCCCATTTTGCTTTTCTTTCAGAAACGGTGATGTTTTTAGACTCAGAAATTCTGGGTGACATTTCTCTCTCTGGCCTCTTCAAACTAGAATATAGCCTACTAATCTTACAGCTAAAAAAAATTAAATAAACTACCTTTGAGTTGATTAAAAGGTGTGGTTTTCTTTTCTCCTGATGTCATCTTATTTCTCTCTGCAGGGATGAAAGGCTGTTGCATACAAAGCTCCCATGCAAAGCAGGAGTGCTTCCAGACAGAGGTAAGGCCACCATGCCGCCCTGAAGCTGACTGCACATCCTTCACCCAGAGCATGCAGCTGTCCCCACTCACATCCATTCTCTTGGAGACGGTTCCCAGGTTGTGAGGGATCTGGCATGAGACAGGCTGCTAGAGAGGGTCCTCAGGAGATGCCCTACACTGTCTATAGTAGGCAGAGCCAGCCTTCTGCTGTGGTTAACTAATAAGAGCGTCAAACCTGCTCGCCTCAAAGGGAAGGTGTAAGTTTCATTTAGACAGAGTGAAACGCGGCCCTGTCAGTGCACACTGAGGCACCACAATGCCTAGAGCCTTGTCAGTGTTAGAGACAGAGCCTTCCTCCCCTATCCCAACCCCTGGGTCACTAAGCCACAAAGAGTACTTCTCATGACATTAACGTGTTTGCTGTCTCTAAGCTCCTTGGAAACATCATAAAGGGCTAATCTCTGACCTGTGTCCACAGGAAGAGAACTGATCCCTAGGGTCTTCCATTTGATATCTGAACCTCATACCCTCACTCTATGTGCACAGGACTCCTGAACACCAAGCAGGGAGAGTCTATGGCATGCTTCACAGTGCCTGGACTGCTCAGGGAATTCTTCTGTTACAGTGTCTAAACCTGAGTGAGCATATTCTTTTTATCTACTGTCTATAAGGAACACTGGCATTCTCAAAGAAGAGAGATTGCTACTGGAGACAAATACAGGTAAAGAGAATGTGGGTTCTGTAATCATCCTCTTCTTATATCAACACAAGGGAGCACAGTGGAGTCAAGTTCCTGTCTCTTTCTGTCCTATGGAACCATCTGCAGCCTCAGTTTCTGTGTAAGCTTGGCAGGAGATGCTGAGAATACCATCTTGGGTTCTGATATGTGCACTGGACCCAATGCAGATCTACCTGAACTGTATTGGAGGTCTCAGGATTTCACCTAGGGAGATGCTTCAGGTTCTGCTTTTGGAGATGTGAGTAAATGATGTAAAGATGCTTTCTGACCTGGGAGTCTCATGATCTACTCAAGGGCAGTCATATCCATGATCTCAGAAGACACCTGCCAAAGCTTACAAGGTAAGAAGAGGAGCACATGGACATTTCTCATGCAAGGAACTGAGTCCCAGCAAGGTCACATACTGTCAGTCACGTGGTAAGTCCCACCACCCTATATATAGGCCACTGATTTGCATTCTATGGGTCCACTCTCATCAGTGGTCATCCCTGAGGGACATCCTGTAGGCACTGGTTTCTAGAGGAATCTGATTAAAAAGTACTTCCAAGCCTGTTTTCTCTTTGTTTTCAAAGCAGGGCTGCTTTATAACCTGTGGTCTCCTTTCAGAAGATTTGGTCCTGGTCCATGTTTATTCTGAGGCATGTTCTAAAGCAGCTGTTTATTAAAATGCCAACAGCTATGATTAATTTCTAGTGCTATGTGGTGCATCTGTTTGGGGGATGGTGACATCACACTGGCCCAAGATAATACTAATGGTGGGGGCTCTGCCTGGACACATAGCTCCTGTGTGTTTTCTGTAAGATACTCTTATCACTTTTGAATACATTGCATCCTGAAGCTCAGTATCCAAATAACTATACTTTGCAATACTGCCGAACATGCAGGCTCCTCTTAGGAGAAAGAAGCCCCAGGGGCCCACAGGCTAATGGTCTGTATTGCCCTCTCTTGTGTGGACATCTGTTCACGTCTTTCCAAGAGTGGCACTTGATTCATGGAGCCTGAAATCACATCTGCATGGGAGGCGGGTGGGAGGAGAACTCCGGTGGAGAACATATGTTTCCAGACACATATTGACCCATGGCTACACAGCATGGAATGCAAAGTGACATCTGAAGGTTGAACAGAACAAGCATGGCACACACTTTGAGTGGCACCAGGAGAAGAGGCAGAGTCAAGGTTGTGAAGACATCCCTGTAAAGCTGGATTGTAGGAACAGTTCTCATGGAGGTGTTCTTATGGTCATCCTGCAGGCAGCGGAATGTGTGGAAGTCTGACACACATTGCAGAGGGCAGAGAAGCTCCATGAAGCAGGGTGCTAAGGTTCAGAGGGTCTAACGTCCAAGGGGGACATTAGCTGCGGGTCCAGTGGGTTGCCTGGCAGTAGTAACTTGTAAATCAATCCATCAAATAAACACTATGCCCCAGAACCAAATCCCCAAAGCTGACAGAATTTACTGAAATCAGTTTGCAGGTTTATCAATTGGGTGAATTGTCTATGTGTTAAAATATGTTTCTTTTAAGAGCTAATAAAATCTGTTACAACTCTACCTGCGGAAACTGGCTTAAATGGCCTTTGAGGATATTTCAAAACGATTCAGAGGTGGGAGGCTAGTATGCTTTCTGTTGTGGTAGATGAACGCTTGTAGACTTAGGGGGTCAACTTCAAATCAGAAAAGTTCAAGACCACAGAGCCGGGGTCTGCTTGGCTTCTGTCAAAGGCTTAGTGGAGGGCATCTTGTGGTTTGATCATGAAGGTGTGCTCAGCTTTCTCTTCTGTTAAAGCTGTGTGCTGCTTGACTGCTGTCATCTGATGGTAACAGTGGGTTTCTCTAAAAGTTCACTCAGATGCCACAGTTTGTCCTATTGCACATGTACCCCAAAATAATTCAACCCAGACCTACCCCTTGCCTATCACACCTGGATAAGTTCCTGAGGATACCTGAATGGAAACTAACCACAAAGGCAGTCACTAAAACTCACTAGGGGAGGAGAACCTCAGCCCATGGTGTGAG
Source organism: Pachyuromys duprasi (assembly GCA_028658305.1). Classification (NCBI taxonomy): domain Eukaryota; kingdom Metazoa; phylum Chordata; class Mammalia; order Rodentia; family Muridae; genus Pachyuromys; species Pachyuromys duprasi. The sequence goes on from CM053766.1 coordinate 119,183,811, forward strand.
GTCGGGTTCATATGCAGCTCAGTGGAGGCGAGGCCCTGGGTACCGAGGTGCATTATGGGAGAGGGCATGTACACAGGGGAGGGAGGCACTTCAGGTAGGACTGAAGGAAGAGCATTTAAATTGATCTGTTTAAAAAATATATACCTTTATATATACCTGTGTATGTAACTGTACGTAGTGTTGAGTTTCATAAAGACAATTTCTTTCAAGTATACCCTGTGTGCTGGTTAGTTTTTGTCAACTTGACACAGGCTGGGAAGAGGAAACCTCAGTTGAGGAATTACCTCTATTAGATTGTTCTGTGGGCAAGTCTGTGAGGCTTATTTGTTTGTTTGTTTGAACAATGATTAGTATAGGAAGGCCCAGCCCACTGTGGGTAGTACCACCCTTAGGTAGATGGGCCTAGGTTTTTATAAGACAGTGGAGTAAGCTAGGAGAGTGAGCCAAGAGGCAGTGTCCCTCTGTGGTAACTGCCTCCAGGCTCCTGCTTTGAGTTTCCCCTTTGTCTTCCCTCAGTGATGAACTATAATCTGGAAGACAAATGAACTCCCTCCTCCTCCAGTTGCTTCTGTCCTGGTGTTTATTGCTGCAACAGAAAGAAAACAGATACAACTGTGACCTTTCCTTTACCTTGCTCATTCTCTGTTCCCCTCCCCTCCGTTAGCCTCTGTTACCTGGTCTCTCTTGTCGATGGCGGTGGGGGAAGGAGCACCCCAAACCTGTGACATCTTCCCATTGAGTGTTCATTTACATCTAAAATGGTTACATGTCAGGTGTGTTCTCAGAACCTTGGGAAACTGAAATGAGGATGAAGTGAGGGGCTTGAGGTGGATGGCTGGAGCCCAAGACAACTGGCGGCTCTTCCAGAGGACCGAAGTACATGGGGTCTGTGATAACTGGAGCCCAAGCCTGATTCTGGCACCTTCTACATCTTCCAGGAAAACCAGAGGGCAACAGTATAAATTTTGGAAATTGAACGATTCCTTCGCTGCTGCCTTTAGACCTCTGTGCTATTTCTCACCTGCTGCCTTTTTGCTCAAACATAGAGGACAGGCACAGTCCCCCATCTTAGTTTCATTTCCCTTTACAGTGATAAAATATCCTGACAAAAGCAACTTGAGGGAGGAAGTGTATTTGGGGCTTGCAATTTCAGTTAAGGCAGCAGGAACTTGAAGCAGCTGTCACATGACATCCACAGTCATGAGCAGAGAGTGACAAATTAACGCATGTGGATGTCCATCCTCGTCTAGTTCAGGATCCCCAAGTCCAGGGAATGAGGCCACCCACAGTGTGCAGGGCACCCTGATTAGCATAATCACAGCATTCCTCACAAACAAGCCAACAGTACAACCTGATCTGATCCTTCATTGAGACTCTCTTCCTGGTCATTCTTGATTGTGTCAATCGACAATTGAATTGACAACCACTGGACACTATCTATTGAAAGTCTATTGCCACAGTTACCACTATTTCAAATATTAAAACCTTAAGCTTTTGCTGGGATTGGAAACCGCACATGTAGTAGATTTTATTATTACCTCTATGTTCACATGAAAACTTTTTTTAAAGAGGATTTTTTTAAAAAAAATTATTTATTATTTATATAGTATTTTGCCTGCGTGTGAGCCAGAAGAGGGCACCAGATCTTGTTAGAGATGGTTAATGAGCCACCAGTGGTTGCTGGGAATTGAACTTTTCACCTTTGGAAAAATAGCCAGTGCTCTTAACCTCTGAGCCATCTCTCCAGCCCCATCATGTGGAAACTTGAAGTGAGTAGTAGCTACCAGGTTGCTATAGATGGTGAGTGTACCGTGACTGGATACACAGCGAAGTGCTGTAGGACACTGCCTGGGTGATGCCACTCATGTGGACTGTGGTGGGGACTCTGGGATGCACTCTGTGCCTTTAATTCCTAAGTACCTCCTCTTATACCACTGCAGGAAGGGAGATGGTGTCCTTTAAAGATGTCCTTGGATTTGAAATTTCACACTGTTTCTATTACTTCATTAGGAGACTGTCTTATGACACCATTGGAAGACAACACTATGAGCTGGGAAATGTCAGCGGGCCTCCTTCCTGCCCTACCATATTTTCAATGCACAGATTGGGTTTCAACATGTGCTTCAAAGATAATAAGTTAGACTGGGATTGGGGTCTGCCTCTAGTTTCCTCCCTGATGGGGTATTTATTGCTCAGGACTAGGTTTGTAGGGAGCAGGGCTCTTAGGGAAGACCGGCAGGTGGGGTAGAGAAAACTTATCTGTGGCTGCCTTCTCTGAGCCAGTTAGTAAGCCTGTCTGACATTTTCTGCAAGTTTTAAGTTCATGGAGGAGTTTGAAAGTCATGTAGGGGTTTGAAGGTCATAGAGAGTTGTTCTTTTGGAATGGGGGTTGGGTATGACAGAGGTTGGCCTCACTCTCTCATATAAGCAACTTTAAAAATGTGCAGCTCAGCCCTAGCAGCCACACCTTTTCTTCCATAATTGATGAGATGGATGACACCTTGGCGGAAGGACGTAGCCAAGTGCTCTCCTGCTGTGGAGTGTGCTGGGGTGGGCATCAGCTCCAGGAGAGCCAGACTTAAGGATGCTGATGATCACTAGACTTCTGTGCTCCTATCAGACACACCCAAAGCCATTGCCTGAGAGCTGAACTGTGTAAGTGAGACTTGGAGCTTGGTACTGTGAAAGGACATGGTTGTCACACCTAAGGAAACTTGCTCATGACCTTCCTTCTTGTATACAAGCCTGCATTCACTGTGAGTTATGGGATGTCCTCAGCATCTCATTCAACTCTACCTCATTTATCCTTGTGCAAGAGCTTGGACCAACAGGTGGGACCCAGCGTTCCCTCTGTTATTCTGAGCGAATGCAGGGATTAAAAGGTTTCCAACTAGGAATCTGACCTGTTTGAAGATAAGGACAGGGAAGTAATGTTCACATCAAGATGTGAAGAGGCCAGGAAATGACATAGCACAGACAAGCTTTTTTTTTTTTTTACTTCAGTATCATACTGAAAACTCAGCCAAAAATGAAAATAAACATATAGAATTACATCAGACCAGAGTGAGGAGGAAAGAGCATCCAGAATGAAGGAAAATACTTACCAACTATCCAGAAGACAAGGGCTTACATAGTCCAGAACACACAAGGAACTCTTGCCACCTGAGAAGCAAATAACATGATCAAAACAAGAGCAAGGGATCTGAATACATATTTCTCTAAAGAAGATGTACAAATGGCCTCGGTGTGTGAGGAAGCATCCAGCACCCCTAATCACCAGGTGAATGCGGAGCCAGGCATAATGAGCAGTCACCTCACACCTTTTGGAGTGGACACTACAAAGCCACAGATGATTACAAGTGTTGGTGGGATGGAGAGGAGGCTCTTGTGTGCAGCTGGTGGGGAGAGGACACAAACTGGTACAGTAATGATGGAAAACAGTATGGAGGGTCTTTTAAAAATTAAATAAAAAAAAACCTTAAGGTTGAAATACCCAAGACCCGGCCATCCTTCTCCTAGGCACATAGCAAAGTTGAGTCAAACCAATAGGAGAAAGACACTGTTTTCTCTCACTTGTTGCAGTATTAGCAGGGGTAGGTGGACATGGAAGCAGCCTTTGTGTGCAAAATAGAGGAGTCAATAGAGAAGAAATTGTGGACTGTACATATGACTGTGTGCATAAAGTAGTAACTTTCAGCTCTTAGAAAAGGAATTCTGTAACATCTGTATCATTGGGCTTTTCATAACCATAATGAAATGGTGAGACAGGTGAAGTTACAACATAATTTTTTTTTCTTAAATTTCTAGAGATGTAAGATCTAGAAGCCTAGCTGGTGATGGCCTTCTTTGTGACAGTCCCCAACTTTCAGAAAGTGTCATGTAAGAAGAGCCTGTGGTATCATTTCTAACATCTCCCTCTTCATACAAAGCCACTGGGGTCTAGAGACAAGCCTTTACCTTGATGGCCTCACTAAACTCTGGTCCCCTCCCCCAGGCCCTCTAACCTCCACAGGAGAGTTGAGTTTCTGCTCTCTTCATACCATTAACATACAGCATTGAGGATGAAGCCCCTACATGGATGGACCTGTAGAGCAGGGACCAGGGTTGCATGGCCTCACATCTGGCAGCACAAACAGTGGCAAAGAGAAACAGAGCAGGGCTGGTTCCCATGAGCAGGAGGAAGGAGAAGATACAGGTCAAAAGTTTCAGTCAATGAGATAATCAGGTTTTGAAATCCCGTGCCCAGAAAGGGCCACAGGCAAGGCTGTTGTACAATGGACAGTGTTGTACAATGAAGGTCTGGCTGTCACATACAACCAAGTCTTTGGTACGGAGCCGGCCTGCATGTGCGCTTGTGCGTGTGCGCATGTGTGCATACACCGCTCAAAGGAGGTGTTCCTTTGATTCTGCTCCACATCACAGCTGAGGAAAACAAAGTGCAAAGATAAAGAGGCACCAGGACCAAAGCTCTCAGCATGTGGGATCCAGCTGTGACCCCAGGGCTTCACCAACCTTTTGCAGTAAAGAGACACCTTGGATTCCCAGTGACCACCTCCCTCAAGTCCTGTCCAGAAGACAGATGGCATATCCAGAAAACAAACAGCAAGTGAGGAAAGAACAGCAGCCTAGGGCCTCTACTCAGTAGCTTCCTGCTCGGGGGACCCGCCATTCAACCCAGGCAACCTGTGGACATCACCAAGGGGGATTGTCAGCAAAGAGCAATGGGTAATGAAGGTCACCTGGGTGAATCACCTGGCACATGTTTCATGGCTCAGGGCTTATGTTGTAATTGGCATGTCTTGCTCTTTTGTTTTTCTAAGCTTGTGTTTGAATTTTCTCTGTCCTACCTGGTAAATTTTTGTTCGCTTTATTTGTCTTTAAAAAGCAAACATCCTTGTGATTTTTATTGATCAGTTCTAGCGTTTGCTTTCCTGTTTTAGCATTTGCTCATTATCTCCTCCCTACCTAGGAGAGATTCCCAAACATGTAGGTGGAGATCCACTCCAGGCGAGGCCCGTGCTGTAGTTAGCCACCCGGAGGTAAGGGTGGTGGTAGGAGGCAGCAGGTCCCAACAGCAGGTCCCCTTGGCCACGAGCCTGGGGCATTTGTACAGTCAGCCTTGCAAGGTCAGAATGAGCCTGGCAGGAGTCTGTGATCAGTTGATTCAGTCTAAGATCTGTTTCAAACTTAAACTCAAAACACGATTTGTTTTTAAAATTAATTTATCTTCTTTTTCAGGCATTAATTTCTTTTGCTTTCTCCTGGGTTTGCATGGGAATTTTTTTTTCTGGAGGCAACCTGTGGTCTAGTGGTTAGGGAGGTCCTGAGGTGCATTGCCTGTCTACTAATTCACAGGACCAGGCACTCTGAGCCTCAGTTTCCCATCTCTAGAGGCAGTGACAGCCCATTTCTACATAAGGCTGAGACCACAGTCTTTCATAGGAGACAGGAGAAAGGATGACTTATTGTCCTTAGTGTTTTTGAGTTCATAGCTTGGCTCCCTACTCTTTAAGGTTTTTACACAAAGTATGTACAACGGTTTATCTGAGGTTGTGGGAGGCACCAGGGTTGGGTGCAGTGCAAGGAAGCACTTTGTGTAAGGGGAGTACTGTATGGGGGTACAGTGCAAGGGAAACACTGTGTGTGGATGCAGTGTGAATAGCTCAGAGCTTATATCCTCAGTCTGTTTCCGGAAACCTCAGTTTCCAGACACAGAAACAGACTCAGGGAAGTTCAGCATCTCCCCAGACTCCAGGTCTCCTTGCCCGGAGCCTCACCCTCACCCTGCGACCCTGCCTGCAGCCCTGCTGGCATAGGGTCTGGGGAAGCCTTTGGAAGCAGTGCAGATCAGCTTCATGTCTCTGAGCAGCACTCAGGAGTCCTTCCAGGGAAAGGCTAGTGAAGCACCCAAAGATGTCTTAAACAATGCGTTCCATCCTGTAATCCACGGAAGGGTTCACATGTGTTTCCAGAGTAACCACTTAAATGTCTTGTTTGGAATTCATATCTTGAAGTTCTCAAAGCCATGGGAAAAACTGAATACTAGTCAGGTGTTTAGTTGCTAAGAGACGGGTACCGAGGCACCCAGCCCCGCTGCTAGAAGGGCCTGGAAGTGGCATGTTCTGCAGAGTGTGCAGGGCCTGGCCGTGCACAGCTGAGCTCCTCTCCCACACTGTTCTTAAGCCACGTCTGGCCTCTGGTATTTCTTGTCCTAACTCCCCTGCTCTAAGCTGAGTCCCCACAGGGAAGGCAGGGTCTGGGGACTTTGCACTACTTCTAAGTGGCTCTTCATTCTCCTCTCCCTGCAGGGTATCTATCCCCTGCCACACTGATACCATACTCCCTCATGTTGCTCATAGCTGGTTGGAACACAGTATGGAGACCACAGGAGCTGGGGCAAATTCCTGTGTCCTAGGAGTTTGAACCTGGGTGTCCTCTATTCCATCTCGGTTCTGTGATAAACAGTGTGTCGGAAAGCAGCTCCATGTGTGGGAGGGGGTGGTTTGGCCTCTGTGTTCCCCATTCACAGTCCAGCATTGAGGGGAGACAAAATGGGAACTCAAGCGGGAACTTGGAGAGAGGAACCGAAGCAGAGGGCATGGAGGGCGCTGCTCACAGGCTCCTTCTCCATGGCTTGCTCAGCCTGCTTCCCTATACTCCCCAGGACCACCTGCCTCATGCTAGCGCTGCCCACAGTGGGCCGGGCCCTCACACGTTAATCATCGATTGAGGAAATGCCCCAAGGCCAATCTGACGGACGCATTTTCTTGGTTGAGTTTTCCTCTTTTCAGAGGAACCTAGCTTGTGTCAATTTAATAACAACCACAAAAGGCAGAGTACTGGGTCTGCCACATGCTTGGATTGGACAGGGGGTGGGCAGCACAAAGGTGGTGTGAGATGTTCAGCGTATCCTACGGTATTTGTGCTGGCTACAATGAACTTGACACACGTTCATTTTGGAAGAGCGAATTGGGAGCCATGGTGAGCAAGCCAATAAGCAGCACTCCTTTATAGCCTGTGTGTCAGTTCCTGCCTCCAGGTTCCTGCCTTGACTTCCTTCCTGCCTGACTTCACTGGATGGTGGATTCATAGCCCGTAAGGTGAAAGAACCCTTTTTTCCTCGGGTTGCTTTTGGTTGTGGTGTTTTATCAGAGCAATAGAAACCTAACCAAGACAACACATCTGGTCACCTCAGCTGTCCCTGAGCCCACCTACATCTGAGACCTGGGCCTCTCAAGAGATGGAACCTTATAATGGATCCTCCCTCTCCTGGTTTGCCACGCTCGCGTCATTTTCTATTTCTTGCAACCAACAAATCCTAATTAATCCCTTTCCATTATCGACATGCATTCGGGAGCACACTTTTTACATCGGCTGGTCCCTGGGGATGCCAGCAGTCTGCATCTCTGCCCTCAACCCTGCCCCCAGTCACCCTCTTAAAACCCGGACTCTGTCTCAACGCCACTTCCCCTCAGGGCAGCTCAGAAAGCGCCTTTAATCTGTTTCTCTCCTGGCACCGGCAGATCTCCGGGCCTCTACACCTGCGCCTAGGAGGAATACAAGCCCCTGAGTTGAAAACAGGCACTATCATCTGTACTTTGGAAAGGAAGGCTCCTTTATAGCTCAGGATTTTTTGGATGTGAAAAAGTGGGCCAATAGCTACTGAAGATTAAGCAGGCAAAAATTCACTGTGATTTCAATTCTGCCTCTACCATTATTAGCCTGTGGCCTCAGGCATGTAATTGAATATCCTTCTGTTCCACTTTCCATACCTGTGTGTTGGGAAGGGTGTTTGTGTGTTGATTTTGTGGGGTGACTTTGTCAGTTCTATCTGATTCTCTCCACGCTTTCAGAGTCACAAGCTACCCTGGCCTCAAACTTGACTTTCTGTGGAGGTGGGATCTCTACCAAGGTACAGTGAGGCCGCAGGGATGGGCTGCAGCCTTTCATGACCAGTGTCTGTGATAAAGGGGCAATTCAGATGTAGACCTGTCATGGAGCAGCGAAGCTGACACTCCCCTAGGCTGTGGAACACAGAGGCCAGCACCCACCATCAGCTACAGGAGACCATGGTCTATCCCTTGGAGATCAGCTGGAGCCCACACAACAGACACTGAGAAGGAGGCTCTGCCTTTCATATAGTCCCACTTTTATAGAGCTTGGGCAGACACAGACCTGCTGGCCCCTCTCTGTCCTCATCCCCACAGGCAAGGGGAATGTCTCCTCAGCTCTTCATTCTTCCCATAGGCTGATGTACCCCTGGATTGCTACTGCTGAGCATAGTGTCTCTTGAATGAGGGGAGCATGAAGCCATGGAGGGTCCCTAGTATACACTTCTGGAGGTTCAGCTGAGCCACAAGGCCCTTGTGGGGCATGACTCCAGAGGCAGAGCAAAGCACAGTTAGGCAGAAACTCTAAACACCTCAGTTCTGTTAAGGAAGAACTTAGTGAAGGTTGAAGTGAGCATGAGGCCAGGGTGGAGCATTGTCGTAGGCTCCTACACCCGAGAGTACATAAGGCTTTGGAGGAACAAACCGGAAGGCTATTGACACAGTGGTGTTGGGGGTGGTACTACACCAGTGGAAAATTCCATCTCAGTTGTTGGGGAAGAGATGCTGATTCCATAGACAGTGTCCTGTGTCCCTACCCCTACCATGGCCACCACATCCATCACAGAGGACTAACAGAGGGCAGTGTTAACATCCTGAAGGCCCTTTGCTAGAAGACATGGCACCCCAGGAGACCAGAGAAGGAGCCCACCTTTGGGGGTGCACCAAAAGAGACAGGGTAGGAGAGACGAGCAGACAGAAAGTGCTGGAGAAAGCCGAGCAAGCAGCACAACTTGCCCCTGGATTCCACAGCTGGCTTTGCCATCTACTTCTCAGATTCATTTTCATCTCTTCTGGTGGTGACTGAGTTGTTTGGTCCTCCCCAGGTTTGTGGCCTCAGTGGGGCTGCTCACTGCAGTGGGACCCTGGGACCCTGGGACCCTGGGACCCTGGGACCCTGGGACCCTGAGATCCTGGGACCCTGACTTCACAGAGAAGAAACAAATGGAAACAGGGTATCCTGAACTTGTGACAGCCCTGGCCTGGGGGCAAGCAAGGCAACAAGTTCTTGTTCTGTGCTGACCCAATCTCTTCTTGATGCCTTTATGGCCCTTTGAAGATACCCTGATATGTACGAGGCCAGGGAAGTATCCATTTGGGGCAGCGGATTCTATAACAAAGAGGCTATTGGGCCTTCAGTGAGTTCTCCTCATCTCCCATGGGCTGGAGGGACACAAGAAAGACCCAATGGCTCCAGGGTTCTTTGAATACCCTTTCCCTCTCCAACAGGGACAGAAGATAGCTCAAGCCTGCATCTTTGCACCCCCTTCCCATCACCCTTCAGCTGCAAGCCCTGCAGGTCCATTCTTCCCTGGCAGCACATCACACTGTGAGGAGTTAATGATGCTTTATGGAAAGGGTTTCCATTCCAGAGAGCCAAAGCCGCCATTAGGCAGGCTGTTCCCATGGAGACAAGATAAACAAGACACTTTTTCCTAATGATCACTCTTTGATCAATGACACTGTCTCTGGGGCAGATGCTGTGGGAGCAAGCAGCATTACAGAACACACACACACACACACACACACACACACACACACACACAGAGATTGAACTCAAGTCTACCCTCCTCCAAGGTGGAGACATTGGTCCAAGTGATTTCACTATGGAATTTTGGGACAAAAGAGTGGACTCTTCAGAAAGTTAAAGCCCAAAAGTGTTCTCTGACATCTGAAATGACAGAACCAGGTATATTGAAAAATGCTTCTTTTCACTTTCCATGTGGTTCAAATAAATACTCAGCCTCGTTTCTTTGTTGTGGAGTCTGGGCAAAGAAAAAGATGGGTTCCTGTCACAGGCGGAACATCTGAACAATATGTGCAGATGTGGGTTTTCAGTTAACTAGTCTAAAAATGCTCGGGCAGAGGTGATGATGTGATGTTTATGTCCTCATCCTTGAGACCTATGACTATGGGAGTCACCCACCTGGCAGCAGGGACTCTGAGATAGGCCCTGGATCAGGCTGATGGGGACAATGCAGATGAAAGGGCATAGGAGAGGAGAGAAGGGCTCAGAGTCAAAGAGAGCCTTGAGATGTTACACAGCTGGCTTTGAAGATAGAGGAGGTGCCAAGCTGGGAGCTTGGTCAGCAGGGGTGGGGCGGACACTAGAAGCTGAAAAGGGCAAGGCATGGGCTCTTCTAGAGCCTCCACAAGAAAACAGATCTGCTGAGACCTGGATCTGAGTCCTCTGGCCCTCCAGAACAAGAAGAGAGTGAATATGGGGAGCTGGCTTTGCAAATTGCTTACTAGGCAAACACCAGAATTTGAGCCTCAGAGCATGTCAAGAAGCCAGGCATGAAGGTATGTCCCTGTCACCCCCCTGCACTGGGGAGGTAGAGACAGGAAGAGGTAGAGATAGGAGGATCCCTTGGACTTGCCTGCAGCCAGCCTAATCTAATCAGTAAGTTCCTGGGCCCAGTGAGAGACCCTGTCTCAAAAACAAAACAACAACAACAACAACAACAACAACAACAAACCCCAAAACGATACCCAGTGTTGACATACAGCTTCCACACACCCATGCACATACTTAGGTCTCCCGATATACACCCAACATGGAAAAGAGCGTGTTTTGCTTTTGTGTGTAGCTAGGCTTGTCATGATTTGTTTCAGTACAGTACTTAACTAGCACAGTCTGCAAATGTGTGCCATACCACCTAGCTTATCCTAGGGAGCTTATTCAGTGACAAGAACCCAGCCAAAGCCATTCCCATAGATCAAAACACCCTGTAGGTCCCTGTTCTTAATGCACCCCCCAGATGTTAGGAATGTGAGCACATGCATGAAGGGCTGGGGTGCCGCAAGGACTCCCATTGCCTGGCTTCTAAGCCCGCTGCAGGGTTTTCATTCCATTTTTTTCCCTCTTTGCTTCCAGATCATAACAGAGATGAAATATTTCTGAGGAGAACACATAGGTGCCCAAGCATCAGGACATCAGAGGCAGAGGGACCCAGTGGGTAGAGGGATGTAGCTGGAGCAGATTTCCCTGTGGTCATAGCTGGGCTGCAGCGGTCAGAGTCACAGTCAGGTGCTGGAAGCCGAGCCTGGGACAGTGAGAAAGAACTCAGCCTGTGCAGGGCTCCTACAGACACAGAGCCAACTAGAGCATTTCTGCAACTGAAGGGAGCTTGTTATTAGATATAGCTTCCTTAGATATTAAATTATATAAAATTACAATTTAGCAAACCATACTGAAAAAGGTCTTAGAAACTTAAACTACATAATTTGTAAATTATTTTAACAATTTTGTAGATGTGCGCTTCTAAATGGTAAGATGTGTGTATGTGTGTGTGTGTGTGTGTGTGTGTGTGTGTGTGTGTTTCTCAACTGTGGATTCACACTGAGAGCTTGGGGTAAACATTGCTGTGAAAGAGCACATACTATGGAGATCTGAGGTTGCTGCAGCAGGGCTTGTGATGGTACCTTGATTTCTGTGGCAGCAGGGTGATTGTGGGGACTTGCTACCATGGGCCTTGGTGTGGGAGCAGACCCTAAGGAACATGTCCCAGGATAAGCTGTGGAGTTATCCATTCTAAAGAGCTGGGTGGGACCTCTCCAGGTCATGTGGTATTGCTCTATACACTGGGAGATCCTGAGGCCCTTAGAAGTCCCTGCGGAGCCAGTGAAGACCACTCAGCTTACATCACCATGAACAAGGGTGAGATCCCGGAGTGTGAGCAGGACCCACAGGGCTGCCCACCCTCTGCTAGGAGAGGCCTGTACCTGTCTCACTGTCCTCCCACCATCCCCGCAGGGTCCAGTTCTCAGCTACATGATGTCATTGGGGAAACTAGAGGCTCAGAGATGGTCAGTCATTTCTTGAGGGTTACCCAGGACTGGAGCCAGGCTTTGAATTCACATTTCAGTGTGTTTTATTCCCATCCCATGGGCTGGAGGACATGAGGAAAGGCCTCCCCTCCAATGGGAACAGAAGATAGCTCACGCCTGGCATCTTTGCACAGAGGCCCTGTCAGTGATAATTCTGCCACTTTTGTGGTTTCCTGGGCCAGGGACATATCAGGAGGTCAAATCTGAAGAATTGAGTTAAAGAGAAGGGAAGAAAGGAGCCCAGGGCTCAGAGAGCCTGCAGGTTGGTTCAGAGTGCAGCCCTGCGCCTCCCGGAAGCATTTGTACCCAGTGTGTCTGCACATGCAGCTTGACCATTAGCCGGAGTCCTGCTGCTGCTTGCTGCTGTCTCCTCTGCCAGGGCAGGGTTTCCATAAGGTGGCCTGAGTTTGGACCGGAGCTTCTGGCAGGATCTCTTCTCATCCCCCTGCAGGGCTATGTAGTGGGGAGTTTCTGCCGGAAGCACAATGCTGGAAACCTTGAGAAAGCCAGCTCCTGGAGCCTAGGAAGAGCTATTCTATGACCATATTTGGGGAGAAAGACACAGCTTTCCTAAGCTCTGAGTGCACTTATTTCCTTGCTTTGAAAAACAAAATAGAAATAGGAGCTGTTTCACAAGTGTTCGTGCAGGGTCTGAGTCCTTAGAGAACTCCCTGTCCAGTTGAAGCATGCTGTAAATTATGGCTCCTGCTATTAATTTTTAATTACCCCTGTGATCATTAAAATGAACTCTAAGACCAGGACTCTGAAATTTGTGCATCGGAGAAGCAAAATCCCATGGATCCAAATGGCTTCCAAAGTCTACTTTTCTTTTGATTACTGAGCTGAGGCCTGAAGGGAGCCCTGCGGGAGCCAGGGCCAATGAGTTTGTCCTTTCAAAGCACTCATCGATACTGGATGGCCGGGCTGTCTGGCTCCAGGCTGCTCCTGGGCCAAGCCAAACTCAGCCAAAGCTTCTCTGAGATGGAGAGAATCTTTGCCCTGAGGAGACCCCGGCAGTTAGGAGCCCAGACAGTTGCCTTCAGAACCACCCTGTGAGGAAAGGCACTTGCTAACTGAAAACCAGTGTGATCTAAAAGCTAAGAGCGGGGTAGCAGAGCTGAACATTCCAGAGAAAACTTCTCTGGGCATACAGTAGTCAGTCTATGCATGCATGCATTCATTATGCAAATGTAAATATTTATTGAGCTCTACTGCGAAGGGTGGTGGGTGAGAGCCAGTGTGCAGCAGCAGAGGGAGTTATCTTCCTGAAGGGACCTACTGCAGGGAAGAGAGTGACACGGGGATTAGGCGACATATAGATTCTGTTGGTTATAGGATTAAAAAAATGTTCTCACGGGCTGACTAGAAACATAGGACAGTAATAATACCGGCTACTGAAGAGGCTTAGGCAGGAGGATCAGAAGTTGGAGGCTAGCCTGGGTGACCTAGTGAGTTTGAGAGCCACTGTTGAATGGGGTGAGAGAGAACATTCTCGCATTCCTGGCAATTGGAAGGCAGAGGCAGGAGGATCACACATTCCAGGTCAGCCTGGGCTGTGGAATGAGTTCAACTCCAACCCAGACAGCTTAGTGAGATGCAGGGAATTGTGGAGCTGGCTGGCTCTGGCTGCCTTGATAGGCACGGATCATGGGTTTCTGAGGTTTCAGTTCACAGCTGCTGGGGTACTGTACGCCTTTCAGGTCCTGAGAAACTGAGGCACTTTCCCAGGCAGTAATGCATCCAGGCCACTGATGTTTCTCTGTTTGCTCCCTTAGAAGTTGGTGAAGCATCTGGAACTTAGCTAAACAAATAGTGTTAGACAACAATCTTGTGTACCCTGTCTAGCTTGCAACTGCCATTATATCATGGCGAGCACACTGCATTCTATTTTGATAAGTATATAAACTTTCTGGTTGCTTGAAATAAACTTGCCTCGGCCTCCATTTTGCTGAGACCCCAAAGTCCTGGCCTGGTTTTGATCCCCACAGACCACAACAGGAGATACTGGTTGGTAAGGAAGCACCCAGCACATACAGTGAGACCTTGTTTCAAAATAAAAACGTGAGAAGAGGGTTGGAGAGATGGCCAGTGTGGAAGGCTGGCCTAGCACATGCTGTGCCCTCAGTCCAATCCCCAGTGCTGGAAACCAAATGCTCCCCTGGTTTTTGCAAATAAAAACCAAATGCTCCTGTGGTGTCCCCTTTAGTTGGCAAAATGCTTAAAGCAGGATCCGGCTCTTCACTCCCTTAACCATAAACACTGAAGCCAAGGAATGGCTGTAGGGGCCACCACTAAGGACAACCGCTCACCTGCTTTCTGTCCCCTCCATAGACTTGCATGCACACGGAGACCACATGTTGGGTTTGAGTACCCTTAACATCATGAAACACCTTTTTCCTTCAGCAGATTTGCTGCTTCGCTCTGTCCCTGAAGAACTCTGGGAGAAGGCTGATGGGTGTCTGGTGTCCACTCAATGCCAAAGGTGAATTTGCAATAGTCTGAAGACCATGACCACAGTGGCTGGGGTATACTGAGAAGGAGAAGAGAGAAACACAGTTATTGGGGTTTTGTTGTTGTTGGCAAATGAAAATAATTTTTATTAATAAAGTTTGATCTTTTATGTAGAAAGATTTGACAATTCTATACATGTACAGGCATTCTGGTTATTTCCCTCCTCCTCCTTTACTTTTCTCCTGCTCCCACCAGCTCCTCTTCTTCTTTACAAATCTCTTTCCCAAATTTACTATTTTTGCTTTGTTTGGTGTCCCACAGAGTTTAACTAGGGCCATCTGTGTGACCCTGGGCTTGGAACTAACCATCAGTGCCTGGTGGGCTCATCAATGGCTGAACAACTGGGTACTGTTCCTCCATCTCTCCTAGAATCTGTTAGCTGCCAATGAATCAGCAGTAAGCAGTGGGGCCCTGGGAGCCCCTTCTCTCATCAGAGCTGATTATTAGGTAGCCTGACTTGTATGGGCCTACTGCCAGTAGATGCAGCTGCTGTGTGTTCGTGATCGCCATGGCCATGCTGTGCTTATGAGATGACTCATACAAGAAGCCCTCCTCTCCATCTTGGGGCTCTTATATTCTTTCTGCCCCCTCTTCCACAATGTTTTCAAGCCTGAAAAGGAGAACATAGATGTCTTATTTGGGCTGAGCCCTCAACCATCCCTTTCCACAACGTCTTGTGCAGCAATGGGGCTCAGGATTCTCCTCTGTTCACTGCAAGAAGCGTTTTCAATTAAGGCAGAGAGTACCCTTTGTCTGTGGGTAAAAGCAGAGATGTTGACCATTTAATGCTATACCAATTCAACTAAGAAGCAGTGTTAGGTTCCCCCCAGGGTTTGAGGCCACTTTAGCCATGGGTTTTGGACCGAGCTTACAGTAATCAGCAGAGATTGCCTCTTGTGGAGTGGGCATTAAATCCAGTCAGGAGGTGGTTAGTCCCTCCTAACAGTTTTGTAATTCTTGCACCAATGGGCACATCATGCCTGGCAGGTTGGTCTTACAGTGTATGGAGTTTACACACGGGTAAAGATTGTGATGATTTTCCTTGCTCCCACCCGCCCTCAGCGGCCTCCACAGCCCACACTGAAAGTTGGCCAGTTGGGAGGAAGCTTCCAGCAGAGTTCCAAGTTGGTTTCTCTCTATCTAAAGTGTGTGGTGTCTTCTGAATCTTATCAAATAGTTCCCATGGGCAACCTAGAGTAATGGCAAGAGCCTGAATTTTTCCAGGGTCTGTGGTAGAGGTACCCCTGACACTGAAGCTTTGTTTAGTGTCCTGTTTGTTCCAGGGCTGGCACTGTCTACTCGTGCGGAGCATCCGCCTTTCAACTCTCTTACATCTTACAGCCAAGTCAGCAGATAGTGTTTCTGAGTAGTCTTCACATGCCCCCTTTGTTTTGATTAACCTTTTGAAAGTGAGAAATCAGATGGGGTTGTTTGGTAATTATCCAATTAGTGGTTCCTCATCCCCAGCAAAGAGCCCGTGTACTTCCAAAACCAAAACGAGGAAGGAATGTAAAACAAAGAAACACATTATCTGGCTCTGTAGCAAGGCTGCCATATGCCCATGTTTGTGAAGACCTGC
>CM053766.1:119200339-119217908 GCA_028658305.1 Pachyuromys duprasi
GCACGGTTCTTGACAGAAATACTATGTCTGAAGAAGGGCTGAACAGCTCAGCATTAAATCTTGGTGGAGGACTCTCTGTGAGTGACTTCCTGACAACGGGATTTCACTAGGACCGGTGCCCTGGTCTGAAACATACAGTCTGTCCTTGCTATCAGACTCAGCATATCTGTGCTAGAACCTGGGTTTGACTCACCATTTCTCTTCCATTGGTTGCTGTGCTTTTCTGTGACTTCGGGCACAGGCAAAGATCCTTTCATAGTCTCTTCTTCATCTGCCACCAGATCAAGTGACTGGCAGACACTGAGCACACATGCTGGTTCAAAATTTCTGTGAAGAGAGATGCGGATGGACTTGGCTTGGGCAGGGTGACCCTCTGCATTCTTGGCTTTCTCAGGGCTGTGAGAGAGTTAACTGACAGAAGCAACTTAGTGGAGAAAGGGTTCACTTGGCTCATGGTTCAGAGGATTACAGTCCACCATTTGGGGAAGGTGCAAACAGCACACCTAGAGAGTCAGCGGGCAGTACTGGTTTGGCAAAGAACCACCAAATATGTCAGCAATAACAGACACTGGCCAGTTATTCATGTCTCCAAATGGGAGGAGTGGCTGTTTTCCTCCAAAGTGTGCCTCAAACAAAATGGAGTCACTTTGCTTTGAGGACCAGCCACTGTTAAGGTCACCATGTTTCAGTGGATGATCTCACATCCACGTGAAAATGGGCAGCACTAGTTGGACTTACATGGCTACAAATTCTAAAAAGAGAAAGAGGGTGTGAAGTTGGAAGAGAGATATGCTGGTGGGCCAGGGGGAGTTGAAGGGAGCATAGGGGCTGATATGATAAAGATGCACTGAACATGTGTGATATTTTCAAAGCATAAAGTTAATATGTTATTTGAAAACATTGTCCCAGCACCTCCTTGCTCCTTTCTAACCTTTGCCCCTCTGCCTTAAGAAGCTAGTTAATTATGTGCACATATTTGTGTGTTGTTTATACAAAAGGTACACCAAGTGTAGTCTTTCAGTCAGGACCCATTACCAGACATTCAGTGGGGCTGGAGTCCCCACCAGCTGTGTCTATACAGACCTATCCTTGGTTGCAGTTTAAAACCAACAGTGGTGGAGCACTCTCTGCCTCAGCGGAGAAGTGAGTGCTCCCTGATGACAAACCATCCCAGGAATACCCAGGAGATCTTTATTTGAATGCCTGGAGTTGATGAGAAAGACTATGAGGGCAGGTTGTAGAGGAAAGAAAGAAGCCTGAGTTTGTTACCTACTTTGTAGTGTCATTGTCATTCCTCAAAAAATTAGCACCAACCACCATGTCTTCCTGCTTCTTGGAGGCATCATCTCCTTCTTCAGGGTGAGTTACACAGCGTGGATTGAGCTTAGTTTAGCAGTTCCCCACCCCAGGTGCTAACCTTGGCTGGCAGGTGCCATGGCAGAACTGGTGCCTGTGAAGAATGAGTTCAAAAATGGAGAGCGGAGAGAAGGTACAGACATCTGGAGCTAGGCTAATGTGAAACATTATATGATAAATTACTTCTTAATAGTCTCTTTCCAAGTTTTCAGAAAGAAATCACTCCGAGTCAGACCCAGGGCAGGAAAGGGCAAAGCATCCGTGGAGAGGGAGCTGAAGGGTTTTGTTCGCATAGTCTTCCTCCAAAGTTTTGCTGCCCTTCTGGTTCTCCTCTGTCCCTCAGGGTGGGACAGGATGACTAGCACAGTGTAGAGGTGGGATATCCCCACCTCTCTTGTGAGATTTAAATCCAAACCACATGACCCAGGAAGGTCAGGAAGATCCTCAAGGATGCACTGAGAAGGCAACAGATGGTTCCAGGGAGATATAGACAAGTCCTTCATTAGGCTGGCTGTGACTCTGGGCTCACTGGATGGCATCCACCCAGGCATGAGTGTAGGAGTGAGGAACAGCAGCTTACATGGGCTGTACTCCTGTATTCATTGAAGAGGATATGAGGGATGCCATGTGTCTTAAGGGCAAACTGAGTGGGGGTTGAAACCCAAAGAATTAATATGAAATTTTGCCTTGGTCTAAGACAAGGAGACCAGAAGGCAACTCCTATGCCAATGTCCCTGTGTGGAGACCTGGGTGTCAGCTTCCCTGGGTGTCCGTGTCTCTGGGCAGAGACCTGGTTGGGCTTGATAGCAGCTTTTTTGGCTGTCTGGCTGAGCTCTGGTCTGTGCAAGCCAGGAAGAAGCACAGAGTTTGCCAACAGCCCTGCTGTCAGAGTACTCTATGGAGGCGCAGAGGAGGGGCCTAGTCATGTGCCCATCCCTATCTCAAAGAGACCGCCGGAGCCTTCACTGGAGCAGTGTTGTGTTGGGCTGGTTCCAGTCTCTCACAAGACATGCTTATTTGCCTCTCCCTGGCTCCGGGATAGGGACACCACTGAAATTTGGTTTTCAAGCATTTGGTGTATTTCCTAAAAGCAAGACCCAGTATTGCTCCACACAAGCTTCTCCCTATTGTCTAGTAGCAGCCTCCATCACAGGTAGATTCTGATGCCCCCGCTTTCCAGGCAGGAAAGCTTAGGCAAGGAGACCATTGGTGAGCTTCTCTGGCTCCAGCCACAGAGAACCTGCACTCTTGGCAGTGGGACAGTACCCTAGATAGTCATAAAAGGAATGGGCCTGCTGTGCTCCACTTAGTGTGGGAGGAAGGGACCTCAGGGCTCTACTTTTGTTTGTTGGAGTACAACTGCACCCCTCAGCCTCCAGGGCTGGGGGAGACTGCTTTCCTTTTCTCAGCCACCTCACACCAGTGCCTGGATGGTCTGTAATTTAAAACCACGGCAGGGAAGCCTTATGATGATTTATTTCATCCCGATCAAGGGTCAGAGCACTTTTACTGTGAAGGGCCACGTGGGAAAGGTTTTCAATTTGAAGACCAGTTGTTCTGTGTGGTTCAGTTCAGCTGCCTCGATGCTGGAGAGAGCAGGGAATGAACAGGCCAACGGGTGCTGATAAAACTTTATTCATAAGAACTGTAGTGGACAGTAATTTTTGGAGGCCATAGATTGCTGGATCTTGCTTTAGGTCCCCAAACATGCGATGCAGGAGCTTTGCCACTAAGCTGTATCCCCAGGACTATCTCATGCCTTCATTTTGAGACAGGGCCTTGCTTAGTTTTCTGTCTGACTTTGAACTCTCTCAACAGCTCAGGATAGCCTCTATTTTAATGCCACAGCCTCCTGAGCCATTGAGATTATAGCCTGTGCTTCCAGGCCTGGAACTGTTCTAGGTGAGACTCCGAGAATGCAGGCACAAGCAGTAGAGGACGTGGCTGAGATGAAGTAGGACACTAAGTTCTAGCTGTCTGGGGACTCAGCCCACAAACGTTACTCTCTTCTGTGTATGAAAACAGCTTCTCCATGCACGGTTGGGGTGCGGACTCCTGAGCTCCTCAGCACATGTGATTCAATGGTTTCCTGTGTCTGTACTCCTCATGATTCCTGGTTGACCAGCCTTTTACTGCAGCTCCCTGAGAGCGACAACACTTCTCACCTGATGCCTCCTTCCTACTATTTGCAGATCACGACAATATATCTTCTTTCTGTAGTTGGCATTAGAGCCAGAGTTCCTGTGCTGGCTAATTTTATGTCACCTTGACACAAGCTAGAGCCATCTGAGAGGAGGGAGCCTAAACTGAGAAAGTGCCTCCATGAGATAAAGCTGTATGACAGCCTGTAGAGCATTTTCTTAGTGGTTGGCAAAGGAAGGGCCTAGCCCATTGTGGGTGGGGCTACCCATGGGCTAGCGGTCCTGAGTTCATGAGCAAGTGATGAGGAGCAAGCCAGTAAGCAGCACCCCTTCATGGCCTCTGCATCAGCTCCTGCCTCCAGGTTCCTGCCCTGTGTGAGTTCCTGTCCTGACTTTCATCAATGATCAACAGTGCTGTGGAAGTGTAAGCTGAATAAAACCATCCTCCCCAACTTTCTCTGGTCACAGCAATAGAAACCCTAACAAAGGCAAGTTGGTACCAGGAGAGTAGGATAGTGCTATGAAAGACCTGACCATGTTTTGGAGAGGATTGTGTAAGGACTTTGGAACTTTGAGCTAAAAAAGACAATAAGTGGTGAGAGCTCAGTTCACTGTTCTGCAGAAGTCTGTAAGATAAGAACACTGAGAGCAGTGCAGACAATGGAGGCCCGGCTTGTGACATTTCAGAGGGAATCGAAGACTCTACTGGGCCTTTTGTGTGAAGAATCTGTGGTGTCTGGTCAGCTGCAGCTGAAGAATTTTCTGTGATTAACAGAAGACAAAAAACACAAAAGTTAAACCTTTGTTTTTCTGGGACAATGGATGCTGGTCGCCTGGAGGTGAGAAATTAGCAATGATCACTGAAATGAAATCTCCTGGGAAGTGTTTCCAGAGAGTACACAACAGTGTGTTCTAAAAGTGGCCCTGGCTTTACCTAGTACTGGCAGCCAAACTTCATAGTGTAAGAATCACCCGGATAGTACTGGTTTTGAAGGCATGAAGAGGTTATACAGAAAACTGGGGCTTGACACTCTGAGAGGCCAAGAGAGGCCATTGGTGAAGGTGCAGCCAGAGTAGCAGAGGAAGCCCCAGGATTGAAAGGGTCACGGAGAAATGTTGAGACTTTACACCATGAAGAGAGCCTGGGTGAAGCTATTGGTAAAAGCACAGCTAGTGGCAGCAGAAGACCCCAGCATTTTGGAGATGCCGATGCCATGGAATGACCACCAAGAATGGCTGCATTGGTGGAGTGGAACCTGCCTCATCTTAGAAGACAAGCTGTGTGTGCTGCAGGGGGCAGATCCAGAGAATTGACCTGAGCCCATTGGAGGAGCCCAGAAGATAAATCGTGAGTGAGTTCCAGACATTGGACTCTGAGTTATTTACACTGTTGGAGTTTGGTTTTGCTTTGTTCAGATTGTGGCTGTACCCTGATTCTTTCCTCTTGAAGTAAGAAAATATTAAACATTTTTTTTATTTTACATGACCCCACGGTTGAAAGATTGAATTTTAAAGATATTTTGGGGTTTTAAAAGAGATTTTGGATTTTTTAAAGGGACTGGATTTTAAAGTGATTGAATTTTAAAACTGCTTAAAATTTTGAAGTTTGTAAAATGTCTTATGTTGTGATATTGGTATTAATGTGTTCTCTTGGGGATGAACAAGAAAGAAATGGTTTGGGTTAACAGTGATGTGTTTATGTGTCAAACTGAAAAGGGGTCATTTGTGTGGCTGGCCTTATGTCAATTTGACCCAAGCTGGACATCTGGAAGGAGGGACCCTCAATTGAGAAAATGCCTCTGTCAGATCTAACTGTAAGGCATTTTCTGAACTTAAGATTGATAACGAGGGCCAAGCCCATTGTGGGAGGCCACCCCTGGGCTGATGATACTGGATTCGATAAGAAAACAGGCTGAACAAGCCATGTGGAGCAAGCCAGTGAGCAGCACCCCTCCATGGCCTCTTGATCCTGTCTTGAGGTTCCTGCCTGCTTGATTTTCTGCCCTCACCACTTTTGATGATGAACTATTATATGAAACTGTGAGCAAAATCAGTCCTTTCCTCCCCAATTTGTTTTTTGGTGTTGGTGTTTCATCACAGCAATAGAAACCCTAACTACCTTCCATCCAGTCTGCATGACCAGAAATGCTCACAGCCTTTGAGCATGCTCATTGAGCACTTTGAAGACACCCATTAAGCCCAGTCTCAGGAGAAGTGAGGAAAGCAGAAAACAGCTTCAAAAGCCAGGGCACCTGAATGTTACACACAGGCTTCTTACTCTTTTGGTTTCACCTGATAGAAAAGTAGGATTATGACATAGCATGTGACCAGCCTTGCTGGTGGGAGGGTGAACTTGATTTGCTACCAAGCCAACAGGAGATCATTTTGTGAAATCTGTGAAACAAATTCTGATTCCTAGTACAACTGTTTCTGGAGGGCAGGGGGGTCTATAATTCTCAGGTAGACACATCTAGATGGAAAGCTAAGGGGCCTGGTTAGTTTAGTGGTTGGTTTTAATGACTACAGCAAAGTACAGAGCTGCAGACCAAAGAAGCAACACACTCCCAGGACAAAGTGGTGAGCCATGTCCTACGTACGTTAGCTGACCAGATTCCTTAGAAGGGTTATCTCCTTCCCACATTCTCTGCTGACCTCCTTTCTTTCCTGGGAGCCTCCCTTTTCCACTACCCCAGAGGAGACCCCTGGGACTCACTCCCACATCAAAGGCTTGCGCTGGAATCCCTGCCTCAGATGTTTCCAGAGGAGCCCAGATCAACACCAGGATCCTGCTCAGGCTCTTGCTGTTCTGACTCTAAGTTTCCATGTGTCCTAGTTTCATTTCATTACCCTAACAAAAAGGTAACTTACAAAGAAAGTAGTTTATCTCAGCTCACAATTCCAGGTCACAGTCCATCAATGATGGAAGTCAAAACAGGAACATCAAACAGCTAGTCACATGACTTCCATAGTCAAGGAATAAATATACACATGCACTTACTACTTATGTGTTCAGCTTGGTTTCTCCATTCTTACATAGTATAGGACCCTGTGCCTAGGGAATGGTGCCACCCATAGTAGTCAGGGTTTTTCCACATCAACTGACTTAAGACAACTGTCTAAAGACCAGCACAATAAAGACAATCCTTCACAGAGACATTTTGTTTGTTTTCTTTTTTGTTGTTATTTATTTGAGACAGGGTTTCTCTATGTAGCCCTGACTGTTATGGACTTGCTTTGTAGACCAGCATGGCCTTGAACTCACAGAGATCCACATGCCTCTGCCTTCCTGAGTGCTGGGATTACAGGCATGTGCCACCATGCTGGCTTCCCTCACTGAGACCTTTTTCTATTGATTCTAGGTTGTGTCAAGTTGATAATTAAAGCTAAGTGCACCATGGCACATGGACAAGCTCCATGAGGTTTCTCCCTTGGACACAGTCCACCATATTGAAAACTGCATTGATCTAAGGCCTCCCTGGTATGTGGCATGGTCTCAATAGTGAATGAAGGAAAGAAGGAATGATGCTCCATTTATTGTTTAGTAGCTGAAAAAGAAGGTCTCTTGCTGGTTTATGAGCATCCATTGGTTTAGAGAGCCAAATAGTCATGGCTGTTAAGCCCTGGAGGAAAGCTGAGCAGTTGGGCAAGATGTGTTATGTATCCTCCATCCTCTGGTGATGTGATGTGATGCAATCCATGTGTGAGGTTCTCATGGGTCTTCTGTATTGATGGGAGTGGGTGGGGGAAGGTCTCCAAATAACACTGGTGCCTTTGCCCTTCTCCTGCTAGGGAGCCCCACATCTCCATTTGGGATCACACAGACAAATGGGTCCTTGTAGTCTGTTGCTGACTGTGTTTAGAATGGAAATGCCATCACACCTGCAAGAGAAGCCACAAAAGAACTCTGGGACAGTTCTTGCTCACTCTTTCCTGTGTCAGCTCTCTATTGTGGGCTTTTTTTTAAACCAGAAAAACCGAGGTTATTTATTGATCAAAATGTCTAGCACAACTTTCTCCATTTATTAAAAATTACTCCTATTACTATAGAAACGGCACCCAAACAAACAGAAATTACCCACAATTTTCTATTGTCAAAGATCACTCATGAGATTGGGCAGCTGAATCGAATCCCCAGGGATACTGGGAAAATTACATAATTATCTAAAAAGTGTGTTAATGGTGAGAAAGAGAATGGCTTTCACTGCGCTTGGCACCCCTGACCTCAGAGCACAGTAATTCCTGGAAGAGTGATTGCAGGCACTTTCCCGCTGATGGGCAGTGGCAACTGCTGTGAGATCTGACGATATTTCGGGCAGTTTCAAATAATTAATTCTCTGAAATCAGAAAGAGCGATAGCCACTGTGTGGAAGGATGGGGAGACAGATAAACAGGGAAGATGGTCTTCACCCTCATTGTTCAGCCATTGGATGATCACCCCAGGATTCACTCTCTCTGTTTAGCCCCTTGGGAGGACACCGCAGGGTGGGAGGTTTATCATTTTAACCTTGGAAATGTGGCTTGGGAGCTGGGCAAGGCTGTGTGGTTTGATGGAACTTGAAGAATTATAACAACCAAGAAGCCACCTTTAGGGAATGAATATAGTTCTAGAGAAGCCAGGCTCAGTGGACCGTAAGTAGGAGGGAGTATTTACTCATAGCAAAGAAGTAAAACAGAAAGTAGCATTTCCCTAATTAATAAAACCTCACTGGAAAATATCTTCCACTCTCAACTAGTCTTTCATGCTGAGGCAAGTAATTTCTATTGTGAATAGGTCGATTATAAGATTCCAAAAAGCAACAATTAGGGAGCACTGCTTCACATTAATACCAACAGTGGCGATGACAGTGACTGTCATTCAGATGGGGCTGTGTAGGTGCAAAATCCTGTCATGTTCCCTGTCCGCTGCTCCCTGTGTTCATCTGACAAACAGGATCATTTCAGAGGGGAAAGAAATAGCATCATTGACTATACAATGACACTGGATTTATTTGTATCAATATTGCCATGGTTAATCTTGGTCATCAAAAAACTGAGTCTAGGATTGACTAAAAGACATGCTTCTTGGCCCATTTAGGAAGATACTTCATGGAAGGATCAAATATGGTGGAAGACCTTCCATGAGCATGGTAAAAGGACTCTGGCCAGCTGGAGCACGGGAAGCATGGCTCAGGCAGGCTTTGCCCTCTTCGTCCACTCCCTCCTTCTTGCTGAAAACAATTAGATCACATTTCTAAAGCCAGTCACCAAGGTCTATTCCCTTATTTGGTCATTACCTCCTCTTGAGGGCAATTACCAATGTCCAACTATCAAAGTATTGGAGTTCAGCAATCAAAAGCCCCCTTTGGCTCAACTAATTAACATACCCAATCAAAACAACCCAACTCATTCTCACACAGGGTTTCTCTCGCTCCTTCTCTAAACTGCCATTTGCCTATAGTCATGTCTCTTTATCTAGAAGGAAGCAGTGCTTTATCCCTAAGACAAATATCCCCCATCCCTTGTTTCCCTCCTTTTCTCTCTCATCCTCTATCTTCTGTCTTTGTCTCTTATTCCCTGCCCTCTGTCCTTCTGGGGCAAATAAATCTTCCTTATGCTGAAAACTTGATCTTGGGGGTCCTGACTCGATACTTTTTCTCTCACTATCTTCTGGCAGCCCAGATATAAAGAGCTTAAGGGAAAAGCTGCTGCCTTCACTTCCTTTGAGAGAGTTGAAACTACTCTATTGCTGCTGCCAACTTCAGAACCAGCTTCTGCAGGCTTCCAACATGGACTGAAGACCAGCAGCTCTCTGGGAATCCTTAAGAACCAGATGGGGACTGCTGATTCATCCAGCCTCATGGTTCTTTTCTCTCCAGCATGCAGATGGCCACTGATGGACTACCCAACCTATATTTCATAAGCTCATCTAATAAACCCCAGGTTCCATACATATTCATTCTACCCATTCCATTCCTCTAGAGAGCCCTGCTAATCCAAACACTGATCAGAAATCAGTTCTTTGTGAATGGAACATTTCCTTTTATATCATAAAGTATTCTTATTAATGTCAAATGTAAATTTCCGATCCTTCTGAAACTTGGGGAATCTTTGATCACGTTCACTTTAAAGACCTACAAGAGTTAGAAAGTTCTCCATGAACTAGTTCCTTGTGTTTCTCTCCCACCACCAATGTTCTGCTATTTGGCACTGTGGCAGACATTTGCTTCATAATATACCTTCTTAGTATAATTTTCATTGAGTTGATGTGGGGCTGGGAAGCAGGAATCCTTCCTTGGTGGGCACGGTGGCCTCATTCGTGAAGGGCACATCAAAGTTCAAAATACTCAGGTTTTTCAAATTCTGCCAAAATATTTGCAGAGAGAAATAGTTTTTGGAACCCTATGGTTCATGATGAGGTTCACACAAATGAGAGTTCTCAAAGTTCTTGGGAGATTCATGGGGAAAACACCTCTTTTAAGGTGGCAAGTATACTGGAAAGAATGGGGAAAGACACGGAGAGGCAGGGCTAGGCGCCTTAGTCTAAGCTAAGGTGTGCAGAATCTTCTAGAACACATGCAGAGTCAGCATGAAGATGGCATGTAAGTTCCTATCTTGAAATGGTGGCAATTCTTGTCTGGGTGCGAGAAATGGGTGTGGCTTGCTCTTCCTCAAATGTGTGCACAGAGTTTCTGAGTTCTAGCTTTCTTTGCATGAGAACCTGAAGGTTTGGGGAAGGAGAGACTGTAGAAAGGTGGGAGGGACCTTTTGTGTGTGTGTGTGTGTGTGTGCTACTCTGACACTGACTGCACAGCTGCAGATCTATTGCAAGCCACTGAATCAGATACTTAAAATGAGTGCAAATTATTCCCTAAAAACACTGCTAAGAGGGAACGTGCTGAGACAGAGACAGTCAAGCTGGTGCACAGCTTCCCGTGTCCTGGACCAGGAATGGGTGTCTGTATCTAAACAGCAGACCTGGAATCCATGGATGTGGTCACCAGCACACATGTGGCTTCAAGTCCCTCCCCACCCCCCATTTTTGTCACAGGATACCCACACACAAAGCTGGCATCCTCCTGAGGAGATGGACTGTATAGTGTCTTAGTTGTTTTTTCTGTTGCTATGACAAAGTGCCTCGACAGAAGCAACCGAATGGAGAAATGGTTTTCTTTGCTTCCCAGCTTGAGGGAACAGTCTGTTGGCTGGAAAGCTTAATGGCAGGAGCTAGAGGCACCTGGTCACATTGTTTCCACAGGGAGGAAGCAGAGAGAGACAGAGAGAGAGAGAGAGAGAGAGAGAGAGAGAGAGAGAGAGAGAGAGAGAGAGAGAGAGAGAGAGAGAGATTGATTCTGGTACTCTGCTCACTTCTTCCTTTTTATGTGGTGCAGAATGCCAGCCACTGAGATGGAGCAGCCCCCTCCCAGGGTGGATCTTCCCACCCCAAATAGCCTAGCTAAGAGAATCCTCTACGAGCATGGAAGAGACTAACCTAACCGAGACACTGCATCACAGGCATGCTCAGTGACATATCTCCCAGGTGACTCCAGACCCTGTCAAGTTGTGATCAATGTTAACCACCTGCCAACGAAACAAACTAGAACTGCCTGGGTTTGAATATTCCTCCCAACATTTACTTCCCCCTCCTGCTGTTGTTCCATCTTTCCTTTGGGGCCTTATTCATTATCTTTTGTTTTATTTTTGTATGTGTGTGCACACATGTATGTACTTGTGTGTATAGGTTGGAGAATTTACCTCGGGTATAGTTCCTCAGGAATCACCCATTTTTTGAGGTGTTTAAATTTAAAATCTCATCAATAATTAGGTTTCATTACTACTCATTGATTAAAATTTTAGAAGAATTTCTTCTTAATATTAATGACTTTCAAATTAGTTATTTATGTCCCAATCACACACCCCCCTCTCCCTTCCCCTCTCCCATTCACTCCTCCTCCCCTTCTCTTCAGAAAAGGGATCCGAAGGCAGGCAATGTACTCAGAAACAGCCCCTGCTCCTGCTTTAGGAGGGCCACAGGAAGACCCAGCTGCACAGCTGTTACATATATGCAGAGGACCTACGTTTGCCCCATGCATGCTCTCTGGTTGGCAAGTCAGTCTCTGTGAGCCCCTGTGGGCCCAGGTTAGTTAATTCTGTGGGTTCTCTATCCTTAATCCCTCGGGCTCTTTCAGTCCTTCCTTCCCCTCTCCCACAGGATTCCTCAAGCTCCACTTAATGTTTGTTGGTTGTTCTCAAATCTGTTCCCATGAGTTGCTGGGTGAAGCCCTCTGATGACAGTTATTCTCTGCTCCTGCCTGCAGGTACAGCAGAATCCCATTAATACTGTCAGGGGTGGGTTCCCTCTCATGGTGTGGGTCTCAAGCTGGGCCAGTCATTGGTTGGCCCTTCCTTCCAGTTCTGCCCCATCCTTTACCCTTGTGCTTTTTGTAGGCAGGAAAAATTGTGGATCTTAGATTTTGTGGCTTGGTTGGTGTCATAATCCCTCCATTGGAAGTCTTGCCTGGTTACAAGAGATGGCCAGTTCAGGCTCCATGTCCACCATTGCTAGGAGTCTTAGTTCATTATCCCCAGGAGTTTCCATTGTCCTATATTTCTAGCTTGACTCAGAGATGCCCCACCCCCCAATCCAATTGTCTAGTCCAGTAAATGGACGAGAAAAGAAATTAGAGAAAGAAATTAGAGAAACAACACACTTCATAATAGCCATAAAATAATACAAAATAGCTTGGTGTAAGTTTAAGCAATTGAAAGACCTGTATGACAAGGACTTTAAGACTTTGAAGAAAGAAAATGAAGAAGCTATTAGAAGATGAAAATATCTCCCAAGCTCATGGATCAGTACAGGATTAACAAAGTAAAAATGGCCATCATACCAAAAGCAAGCTACAAAGTCAATGCACTTCCCATCAAAATTGCAACACAACGCTTTTTAGGCTTTGAAAAAATAATACTTAACTTCATACAGAAAAACAACAACAACAAAAACCCAGGCTAGCTAAAACAAACCTGTGCAATAAAAGAACCTCTGGAGGTATCACCAACCTTTATTTCAAGCTGTACTACAGAGCAATAGTAATAAAAACTGCATGGTGCTGGCATAGAAACTGACAGGTTTATCAGTAGAACCAAATAGGAGACCCAGACATAAATCTATACACCTATGGACATTTGATTTTTGACAAAGAGACCAAAATTATACAATGGAAAAAAAGAAAGCATCTTCAATAAATGGTGCTGGTCTAACTGGATGTGTGCACGTAGAAGAATGGCAGTAGATCTATACTTATCACCCCGCACAAAACTAAAGTCCAAGTAGATCAAAGACCGCAATATTAAACCAGATGCATTAAATCTAATAGAAGAGAAAGTGGGGAATAGCCTTAAACTGATTGGCACAGGAGACAACTTCCTGAAGAGAACTCCAACAGCTTAGACACTAAGATCAACAATTAATGAGTGGAACCACATGAAACCTAAAAGCTTCTGTAAGGCAAAGGATACTGTCAAAACGACAAAATGGCAGCCTAAAGAGTGGGAAACAATTTTAACCAAGACCACGTCTGGCAGAGAGCTGATATCCAAAATATATAAAGAACTCAAGAAACTATATATCAATAAACCAAATAATCCTATTAAAAATGGGGTACAGATCTAAAAAGAATTCTGGGCAGAGAATCTCTAGTGGCCTAGAAGCACTTAAAGAAATGTTTAACACTCTTAATCATTAGGGAAATGCAAATCAAAACAACTCTGAGATTCTATCTTATACCCATCAGAATTGCTGAGATAAAAAACTCAAGTGACAGTTCATACTGGTGAGGATTTGGAGAAAGGGGACCACATCTCCATTGCTAATAAGAGTGCAACATGTACAACCACATTGGAACTCAATCTGCCAGTTTCTCAGAAAACTGGAAATAGATCTACCTCAAGACCCAGCTATACCCTTCCTGGGCATATACCCAAAAGAAGCTCTACCACATAATAAGGACACTTATTCAACTATATTCATAGCAGCTTTATTCATAATAGCCAGAAACTGGAAACAACCCAGATGTCCCTCAACCGAAGAATGGATAAGTAAGATATGGTATATTTACACAGTGGAATATGATCCAGCCATTAAAAACAATGACATCATGAAATCTGTAGGTAAACGGACAGAACTAGAACAGATCATCCTGAGTGAGGTAACCCAGACCCAGTAAGACAAACATGGTATATACTCACTTTTAAGTGGATATTAGCTACAAAATGCAGATTAACCATGCTACAAACCATAGACGCAAAGAAGTAGCATGGAGGGTCCAAGTGGGGACACTTGAATCTTACTGAGAAGGTGAAATAGATTAGGCATGGGGGCAGGGTGGATGGAGGGAAAGGAGTGGGTTGGGAGGTGCTGGTGATGTGAACAGGAACGATGCGGTATGAGGAGAATGGAGGAAGAGAGTAATGAATTAAAAAAAAAACAGGGTCTCTGATTGGCTTGGAACTCACCACAAAGCAATGAAGGAATACACTGAATGCCTGGGATTTGCCTGATTCTTTCATCCTGGGATTACAAGTGTACACCACCATGACCAGCTTTTCTTCCTGTTCCTTGGTTTTGAACTCATTTCCTGTTGCCTGCAAGGTAAATCCTCCCCAGCCGTTCTCACTGACTGAGTCTTCCCTTAACCCTTTTTGTCTTGCTTTAGTGTTGCTTTTTTTCCTGACCCACTGAGACTTACCTACAGCTCAGGGCTTTGTTTGCTGTTTTCCCATGCATCTCACCCTGACTTACTATGTGTCAAATCCCATGCACACCGGTGAAAGGACCAGAATTGGCACAAGACACCCCAAGACCAAATTCTCAGCACAAAGGAGATTTATTTGCCCCAGAGGGACAAAGGGCAAGGAATAAGCGACAAAGACAGGACCTAGAAGACAAGAGAGAAGGAAACAGAAGCAAGGGAGAGGAGGAAGGGATATTTGCCCAGAGGGACAGAGGACTGCTTCTAGATAAAGAGGAGACAGAGGACATGGTCAGAAGCAAATGGCAGTTTATACACGGGAAAAGAGAAACTCTGGGTTAGCATGAGTTGGTTTATTTTGATTGGGTGTGTTAATTAGGTGAGCCAAAGGGGACTTTTGATTGCTGGACTTCAATACTTTGATGGCTGGACCTTTGTAATCAGCCTCAGGAGGAGGAAGTGGCCAAATAAGGGAATAGACCTTGGTGGCTATCTTTAGGAATGTAAGATGATGGTTTTTTTAGCAAGGCAGAGGGAATGGAGGAGAAAGGAAAGGCCTGCCAGATCCATGCTTGCCATGCTTAAGCCTACTAGACTCTTTCACAGGGCAGCCATCATGACGTACCACCTGTCATGTCTTGTGGACACACAGTTCAAGAATTAAGCCTGTGCTCAGCTCTCCCCTCTTATACTTGATGATATTGTCCTGTGTTTTACATCTGTATCTCTTGGAAACCCTGAGACATGCCAACCATCTGATTATCATCAGGAAAGGCAAAGAGGTTATGCTTGCCCAGTAGTGGCCAAGTCAGACAGCTGTAGCCCATTTGTTCAGGTCTAGGTTTCTATTTCAATTCAGCTGGAAGAGCTTCCTTGAACACTCACACACAGTTCTACTCTTAGATCAGCTGCTCCTTGGGTCACCCCAGATAGTACTTATTTTGAAGGTTTTTCTGCTGGATATAGAATTCTCCAACATGTATTCTCCCATCCTGCTCCAGTTCAGGCACCGCCAGTTCTTAAAACACCCTTTCAAGATATTCATGGTGGCTTACACCTATAACCCCAGCTGCCAGGAGGCTGAGGCTGGAGGATTGCTCTGAGCCTAAGGCCAGCTTGGACTACACAGCAAGACCTCGTCTCAAACCCCAACAATAAGTAAATAAATACACCCGAAGGACTCTCCTTCTGCCTGCATTGCCCCCGAGTCCTGCAGAAGGCTGGCGCCACCAGCTGAGTTCTAAGCACAATGGTTCTTTTGCTGATCATCTCTGAAGTACCACTGCCCCCTCTGGTTTTCAGGACATTGACTCTCAGTAAGTGGATACTAAACTTGTGCTGCTCAGCTTGAAGCTTATGGAACATCTTGAACCCATTAGTTTTTACCCCCTCCCATTTTGGGCAAATGATGAGCATCATTTCCACTCCCCTTCCCTCTCTATTGCTTTTAAATTACGTTCTGTCTCACCTTATGGGATCCCAGTTGGATACATCAGCTGGTTGGCTATTGTCCCACAAGTCATAAGCATGATGCTTCCAACCTTCCCCCTTCCTGCTTTGTCTCACAGCTGTCATCATTTTATGAACTACTACTGACACCCCTGCTGCCCTGGCATGGGTGAAATTCTATCTCAAAAGTTGCACTTTTCCACGGCAAGGTTGTTTTCCTCTCAGAACTGCTATTTCTCCATGGAGAGTCTGGGTAGGCACTCTCATGGCATTTACTTTTATTTTAAATACTTAGCTCCACAGAGAACATCTGCCTTAGATCTTCAGGTCATGAGGCCAGCATTATGGCACCTTTGAACCTTCACTGAGTTTGTTTTCCATGGAGCATGTCTTCTGGTTTCTATGTTTCTAAGAGGTTACTTTACTGTGTGATGAACGTGTGTGCCACTGTGTGCCACTGTGGAGTATTGCTGGGTGGAACTTTTATGGGAAAGGGCACAGGGCATGAGTCACTGCTCCAACCACAGCACCACATGAAGCCTGAGCTGACAGCTGCCGGTTCTGGGGTGCATGCAGTCTGCCTGGCTCTCTGTCTAGTGCTGGAGCCCTGGAGCCCAGAGCTTCTCATCTGGCTCTGCCCACAGTCTTCTGCAAGACTCAGCTTAGTTTGTATCCAGGACGCCTGGATATGCATGTACCTGACCACTTCCCCTGCACGTTCCTCCTTTTTCTGTGGTACTCATGAATCTCAGTCACCTGGTCCTGTAGCAATTCCTTTTCCTCAACCTGCTGAGACCAGTAATCTCCATATCCAAATTGTACAAGATCCTAGAAGATACTCTCAAAGGGGTTGCCTGGGTCAACGTGGACTTTCTCTTGAAGGTAGTTATCCTGACATGAGGGAGACAAATACGAGTGTCGAGGAGGCTTTGGACTTACCTTGCTCTGGTGTGACAGAATTGAATGTGGAGGCTAACCTGGATGAAGGTACTGGATGAAGCTGGGACTTGTGTCTGCTGGTTACACCCACATCTGGCTCCACCTGTCCTCAGAACCATGGATGTGGGTGCTAACTGAGCATCGCTGCCTTATCTAGGCACAGGCCAGAGAAGACAGTACATCTCAGAACAAGAACACTGAATGGAGGATGCAGCTGTCACAGAGTGAGGAGCGGAAGCACCCACCTTGTGCCTGTGTGGGTAAGATCAAGACAGACAGGTCCTTGTTCACCTAAGAGCCCTTCCAAGTCAGATAGAGTAGGGTCAGGCTGTGGTGATGGAACTGGAGAAAGCCTGAGTGAGGAAGGTCTGGGCTGCTGGGGAGATGGGCAGCCCTATATGGACTAAATTTCCGTTATGGGGGCTTCTGAGAGAGCAAAGGTGATTTGCTGTCACCTTCTCCTGGGACATGCCACGGCAGTCAGTGGCAGGGTTCTGCTAAGCACACTACACTGCAGAGGGCACTCTCTGGTCTACAAGGTCAGGAGTGTTCAGGCTGAGGAACAGTGGTGGGATCCTCCCAGGGCATTTGGTGCTGCCAGGCTTAAAGTTGGCTCCACAATTAAAAATGAGGAAATTATGAAATTTGTAGGCAAATGGTGGGACCTGGAAACGATCATCCTGAGTGAGGTATCCCAAAAGCAGAAAGACGCACATGGTATATACTCACTTATATAGACCTATAAGATAGGATAAACATACTGAAATCTATACACCTAAAAATGCTAAACAAGAAAGAGGACCTGGGGTAAGAGGATTAATCCTCACTTAGAAAGACAAATGGGATGGACATTGGATGTAGGAGAAAACAAATAACAGGACCAGAGCCTACCACAGAGGGCCTCGGAAAGACTATACCTAACAGGGTATCAAAGCAAATATTAAGAAACATAACCAA
>CM053766.1:119218008-119394384 GCA_028658305.1 Pachyuromys duprasi
CCTGTGATTAATATAAAATAAAAATGTTAAAATTAAAAAAATGTTGGCTCCATTCCTCTTTAGATAGACTTGCAAATTGATGTGTATGGGGATGGGACAGAGAATATGAACAAGCTGGATGTGCTCAGGTCCTTCCTGCAAGCTTGGCTATGTTAGCAACACATTCCATTTCACAGGCCGAAGGCAGCCAAATTCACAAGCAAGCTGTATGGATAAAGATTATGCTGTCAGAAAACAATGAAGCCATTTCTAGAGAAAGTCCTTTGTCCCCACCCCTCTCTGCACGGTACTCAGCTCTCTGGAAAACAATTTGCACAGTGTTGTCAACCTTAAGGCCTCACAAGACAATCGGTTAGGCCGAAGGGTCCTTCCTGCTCAGTTTATCAACAGTTGAAAGAGAGGTTTCAGGCCTGCGGCTCAGCTCAAGGAACATGCACAGCGCACGGCTGGGCTGGGCTTTGGTTGTAGAATTCCCTCTTCCCTGTTCATCACACACTCTGAGGCTAAGAGGATGTCAAAAGCCAGCTAAATCTCTCCATTCCTTCTCTGAAGAGGCTCCAAGGCCAAGGTGGTACAGGCCTCTAACAATGTTGACTCAAAGCCTGGCTTCAAGTACAGTGGGAGCCGATTTAAATAATAATAATACACTAACTGAATGGGAAGATCCATTTGTGTATTGGTTTCTGAGATGAAAGAAACCTGCTTTCCCTGTAATTGCTGTCAGGTTTTAAGCAATCCTTTTTTTCAGAACGCACCTCTTAATGCAACCGTGAACATCGTTACCAAGCAACCTACGGCCTCAGGTGGTGGGAAATGGAGAATGAGTCGCTTCATTCCGAAAGCCATGCCTCCCTGGCCAGTGAGCACTGTGTGCTGCTAGCTCTTCTGACTGGTGGCTAGCTCTGTGCAGTGAGACTTTAGGGCTAAAATAAACAAGCAGATTGTGTCAGCTCCCAGTAAGCAGAGATGGGTCACTTTGGGGTCAGGCTTTGCTCTGCTACAAACGAGAATGTGTGGACACTTGTCTGCCTCTGGGAAGTTTAGCCTTCACCACCAGAAGCAACAGAAGAGCCCCACTGTGAGGCACATGGTGGTGTTGGGGCTGAGCACACAGGAAGCCCCAGTGTGAGGACTCTACCAGACTGGCCACAGGGGTTCTGAGCTCAGTTGAGTCTACCTGATGGGACCAGAAGGTGCACATTGAGGGGCTCCCATTAGTATGGCTCCTCATTCTAATGTGACATTCGACAAGTTGAAGTCACAGGGGAGTTTGCCCCGGCCTGTCCAGCACTGCCAAAACGTCTGCTTGCAGACTGATTTCTGCTACTATTTACGCTGGAGGTATGTCCTGTTTCACAAATGTTGTGCTTCTGATCTCAGTCTCTGGCTCCTTTCTTCTGGAACGATCTTCCCCTCGGCTGTAGGTATTTGTTCATTGCCCTTCTTATTTTCACCAGCTCCACATGCCGGAGTCAAAAACAAAAAACCCACAAAGCATCAATTACCTTTTCAGAAGCCATACACTGTGAAATGAGGAAAGCCAGGTACCCAGGAAGGAAACGGTACAGCCATGAGCGCGCACGCATCTGGCTCCGGTTTGATCCTCACTGTCACAGCAGCGGTAGACTTGTGGGGAGTGGGAGAACTCTGCTCCTCTGTGGGGTGGGGCAGGAGTGTGGCTCGAGGCTTCCTTGCTTCAGCGTTGAAGTTTATCCACTCTGCTCTATGCCAGGCCGCTCACACACAGGACGAGGCGCACGCGCACGCGCACGGGCACACACCAGCCTCTGGCCATGCATGTGTGGCCAGAGAAGAATTCTATTGCTGTGCCATGGCTGAAGCCCCTGTCCTCTCTTTTCTTTTTCTTTTGAGATGGGATCTCAATAAGTTGCCGAGGTTGGACCTGAATTCATTCTTTAGCCCAGGCAGGCCTTAAACTTGTGATTCTCTTGCCTCAGCACCACTCCTCCCCACTCCCAACCCCCCCCCCCCCAAAAAAAGCAGCCGGGATTCCTGGTCTGCACCTCCAGGAACACAGCAGTCACTCATTTCTGACAAAATGAAGAAGATTTGCCAACACCGAAGAATCACAAATCCCTGTGTGATCATGGACTTGCCTCTTAGTTCCCACAGCTGTGCCCTAGTCTTGCTTCTTTCCTGCAGGGCAGACCAGGGCAGGACTACCTGCCTCCCCAGCAGTTCCAACGAGGGCTGTCCTGCTGCCCCAAGGAACACCTGATAGCAGGCACTCAGCTGCTGTCCACCTGACTCTTGCTTCTGCTGGTCAAGCTGCTTTAGTTCAAATGCCCAAGTGGCTTGGACAGACTGGGCACACTCGAAGTCTCTTCATAGTTAATGCTGAGACCCAAGGTGTGTTGTCTGTGTTGTTGCCTGTCCTAGAAGATGTGAGGTGAAGAAAGAGTCAAACATTTGTGTCCCCCTCCCCCAAAGCACTACATTCTATAACAGGACAGACCCCACCAAGAACTTTCTGGTGCCTCAAGCTCCACTCAAAGGCACTGGAAAGTGGGGGTTAGGGGAGGGGAGGATGCTGAATTACCGAAATACTATTTTTTATCCCCAAAGAAACATAAAATCATTGTTTGTTGCTGCACCAGTCAGACCTTCAAATGGGGACTTGACCTTCCTTTATCAGCATCTTTTCAGGGTTTTGTATATTCTCTTAGCACAAATTAGCATGAATTTATGTTATGAAAGCACACAACCCTTTAGCACCCAGAGCCTTCCCACGTGCTCCAGCAGAGTTGGTGATTTGACCTATACGCTGATTCAGCCATGGAGTTTAAATCTGGTGACTCCCAGGCATGATTCTAGGTACCCGGGACACAGATAAAATCAAGCTGGGGATACAGACATTAAGTAAAACTTTGGCATCGCCCCAAAGAGACACAGCAGGCTGTGGGTCCAGCCAGAGGCCCTCAAATGTGTTATTAGGGGAAGCTGTCCAAGGAAGGTGGCAAGAAAAACCTCCAGGCTAGAAAGAGCATGGGTGGCAGGTGGGAAAAGTAGTAAGAAAGCGTGTGTGTAATCTCAGGGTCAGCTACCGCCTGGCGAGCCAGCACGCTCTCTGGGACTGGAAGGCACAACCCTAAAGACAAAACCCCAAAGCTTTAATTCACTGCTGAGCATTGTGGGGGGCCACAGTGAACGACATTCTGTAGCATAGGACCCAAGTTTCTGAAGGGCCTCACCAAGTGCCCTGACTGAGCTCACGGCGCCTGTGGCCACTACAGGACAGTGGGGGAAGGGCGCTGGGTGTGTGGGCTGAGGAAGGCCACTCTTTGGGTGGGTAGGCTCAGGGAAATCTGTCCTCTGGGTGTAGTCCAGACCTCCAGGTCTGAGCCCCAGCACTGCTTCTGTAGGCCAGTCAAGAGCAGGTGACTCGATACCTTCACCAGGCTGTGGACAGTGCCCAGGCCTTGTAGATGGCCAGTGCTTGGGTCTGTAGGTCAGCTATGTCTTTCAGCAGCAACTGAGACATCATCCTGGAATGCAGTGGAGAGAGAAGCTTCTAATATGTAAAACCACAGCTGCCTTTACTCTGAGGTTCATGCCTGCAGAATCTGGAGGGTATAAGTATGCTCGAAGGTGTGAAGTCACAAAAATAAATGGTGGGGCTTTTCTATCCTGTGGGGGATAGTTGGGGCTGGAGGAGGAGCCACTGGGTTGTGGTTGTCATCCCCAGTGTGTGATGGGCATTTCCTGCCTCTGATTCCTGGTCTTCTCACCTGTAAAATGGAAGTCTATAGATCCCCAACATCAGAAAGCATGTGGCATGTGAGAGAAATTATTTCTAATCCACAGCTTGGTAAACCCCAAAGCCCCACACAGTGGGATTATGCTATCTCTTTGTATGGAGAGAAATGGTTGACCCAGGCGTACTCACCAGACTTGGGCATAAAGGCACCACCCGGGACACGTGAGGGGAAAGCCAATGAGCCTGAGGCACAATGCAACTCATGGCTTACCAGTGGCCACATGGCCCTATGCAGCAGGAGGAGCTGACCAGCCAGCAAACTTGTATCCATCTCTCTCTGTGTTTAGTTGGTACACATGGAATTGCTGGCTGTTTGGTTAAATGGTTTCACCCTTTTCTAGTTCCCACCATTTGCCTGGAAATTATGATTTCCTTGTTTTTAATTGTCGAATAGTATTCCATTGTGTAAATGTACCACAATTTCTGTATCCATTCCTCAACTGAGGGATCTCTGGGTTGTTTCAAGCTTCTGGTTATTACAAATCTTTTATTTTTGCTATGAACATGGTTGAGTAAATGTCCTGTTGTATACCTGAACATATTTTGGATATATGCCTAGGAGGGGTGTAGCTGCATCTTTAGGTAGCACTGATCCTAATTGTCTGAGAAAGCACCAGATTGGTTTCTAAAGTGGTTGTACAAGTTTACATTCCCACCACCAATGGAGAAGGGTTCTTCTTTCTCCACATCCTATCCAGCATGTGTTGTCACTTGAGTTTTTGATCTTAGCCATTCTGAAGGGAGTAAGGTGAAATCTCAGGGTTATTTTGAATTTGTATTTCCCAGAAGTAGAAAGACACACATGGTATATATTCACTTATAAGTGGATCTTTGACATGTAATATAAGATAACATACTAAAATCTGTACACCTATAAAAGCTAAGCAAGAAGGATGACCCTGGGTAAGATGCTCCATCTTCATTCAGAAAGGCAAATGGGATAGACTTCAGAAGATGGAGGAAAAAGGGAACAGGACAGCCTACCACAGAGGGCCTCTGAATGACTCTTCCCAGCAGGGTATTAAAGCAGATGTTGAGACTCATAGCCAAACTTTGGGCAGAGTGCAGAAAATCTTACGAAAAAAGGGGGAGATAGAAAGACCTGGAAGGGACTGGAGCGCCACAAGGAGGGCAAAAGAACAAATAATCTGGACACAGGGATTTTTCCTGAGAGTGATACTCCAACCAAGGACCATTCATGGAAATAACCTAGAACTCCTGCACAGATGTAGCTCATGACAGCTCAGTTTCCAAGTGGGTTCCCTAGTAAGGGGAAGAGAGGCTGTTTCTGACATTAACTCAGTGGCTGGCTTTTTTTATCACCTCCCCCTGCAGGTGTTGATGGAGGCTACAGAGGAAGACAATGCAGTCAGTACTGATGAGACCTAATAAGCTATGGTTAGATAGAAGGGGAGGAGGACCTCCCCTATCAGTGGACTGGGAAAGGGGCAAGGGAGGAGGAGGAGGGACAGGATTGGGAGGGGGGACGAGGGAAGGGGTCACAGGTGGGATACAAAGTGAATAAACTGTAATAAAAAAATTTTAAAACCATACTGTTTCACCCTCATGTGTTGCTCTGGCCTGGCAGCAGAGCATGAACCTTTGACCTTCTGGGGAAGCTGGCTAGCCTGGACTCATTTTGAAGTCACTGGCCCCTGGATCACGTGTTTTAGGATACCCCATGCCCAAGGTGGCCATGGGTCCTGGTCTGTGGCCAAGTGTAGAATCCTCTAGTTTTTAAGTGTCAGTGCATTAAGGAGAAAGCCACCCATTCCCATTCTGATCTATGCAATGCATAAGCTTCATCCCAGTGTCCCTCACCACTGCTGCTTTTCTGTCAGACCAAAGGTAATGTAAGCATGATGGTTCATTAAGGAAGCTGAGGGGAACACTCTTCCTAACTGTCATCAGCTTCTAGTAAGTCCCACCTCTCATGCCTTTGCTCAGCAATCCTGAAGGGCTGCACCTCTGGAGGAGGTGGGAGGGGTGGGTGGGACAGCCTGCTGCCCAAACCCACCTTGGCTTTGGAAAAGGACAGTGATGGCTTTGCCTCATGGCAAAGCTAATCTCTAGACTGACCCCATCTGGGAGGTAGCTTGGGAAATCCCTTCTTTAAGCCATGTCTAGGTGGCTTTTGCTCATCGTCTATCCTGATGGTTAATAATATCTGTGACAGGTGCCGGGGAAGACAGGACTCCGTGCAACTGTTTGCAGGTACAGGTAGGGAGATGGGGGTAGCCTTTCAGAGGAGGCTGTGTTGGGCTCTCTCTTGGGAGCATACCTACCACCCTGGATAAATGCGGTCACATCATGCAGATTAAAAATGAGCTGGCTAAAATTCCGCGTGGACTATGCCCAGAGCGTTAAAGCGGAACAGGGATCCAGACACCAGCCATAGTGGCTTTCTTTGCTGCAGACTGGGACCTGAGCATTTCTGTTTGTTTGGAAAACTGCCCACATGGTTCCAATAGGCAGCCAGCAGCAGCGGGAGCAGACGCGATTCCACAGGGCTGCTTTGCTCGAAAAACTCCCTAGTTGTACATTTTTAATTTCTTCACCAGCAAATATTGATTTATCCTACTTATTTTTACCATGCTGGAATCTGCAGGCGCAGTGATGAAGAAGTGTTCCGGAAGGCATTGCCTGGTGGCACGGCAGCCTTGGCCCCGGAGGCCATGTGAGTCTCAGAACTGTGACTGACATGAGCAGAGTGGCAAGGCCAAGCCTTGAATGACTGACGGACTTTGCCCGCATGGACTCCAGTGAAGTCTGCTGGCTGGAGAGGACAGGGAGAGCAGCTCTCATTTCCCTCTTAGGATGAGAGCCCCTGACTTCTCACGTCAGCGTCTCTGTGAACAGAGACTGACCCACAGGTATCGCTGTCTCCTGCATTCTGTTTACAACCAGTCTCTGCAGTCCAGACTCTCCATGTTTGTTTCTGGAAGGGTACCCTGAGTAGGTTTTTTTTTTTAATGATGCAAAGGTCAAAGGTTAAAGGGGAATGAGCATTTCCCTTTTCAGATCCCTGCTCAGACCTATCCATTGGTAAAGCATGTCCCTTGGTTGAGGTCATGCCAGTAGAGGAAGCATGAGGCCTTGGAGCAAAGGGTAAGAATGGGAGCTAGGGAGCCCCTTAATCAGCCAAATTTGCAAATACTTCTCCAGGATGGCCACAGGAGAAAGGACTCTGAATTTTTAGACTTGGGATCTCAGCACCGACTCCCTTTATTCTGACCAGAGGGAATGCCCAATTTGGAGACAAGGAAGAGATACTACAAAGCTGGACTTAAGATGACTACATGTAATACACAGATCTGACCCCAGCTCTCAGGAGCTTGAAACAGAAGGATCGTGAATTCAAGACCAGCCTATTATTGGCCCTGTCTCAAACAACAACAACAACATTAAAAGGACAGAGGACCACAGCACTGGAGAGAGAAGTTAGAAGGGGGCTTGAACACTGAGGCAGGGAACTGCAATGGCTGCAGTCTGCCTGGATGCATGGATCCGCAGAAGCCTTGTTTCTGGCCCTTACAGAATGTGCCTGTTGGACACACACAATCTTCTGCTGTTTTCACAGTAGTAAACACTGGAATAATTGAGTGTTTGTAGTGCAGAGACAGTTCTTTGTGCTAATCAATGCTTTTCTGTGCAGCCTTTGGGGAGAAACATGAGTTAAAAACAGGCACACATGATTAATTCTGCCCAGTCCCGCAATGGTAATTGCCCTATTTCCTTCACTCAGGGTCAGAACAACTGATCTTCATGGGCCGTCTGCCTCCCCGCCCCCCCTCCACCAATGGCTCAGCTGAACAAGGTAGTAATGGTGATTTACATTAAGAGAGCTGAGTAAGTCTGGGGGAGATGGCTCAGTTCCCCAGAAACCATGTGAAACAGCTGGGTGTACCATGGTGCAGCCAGTAACCCCTGAGCCATGCCCATGTGAGCCTTGGGCTTACACTTAGTGGAACACACAGTCCTAAAAGCACACAAGGGGAGGAGGGCTTGCTGGGAAGGCGAATGGGCCAGTGGGAGAGGAAGGAGGGGACCAGGAGAGGGTGAAAAGTCGCTGGAGTGCATTATAAGAAATTGTCAAGAATTTTTTTTTTAAAGAAGACAGTTAAGAAAAGAAGCCATAGTGACATGGTCACCCATAGTGACCTGTGTCTGTAATCTTAGCACAGAGAGGGTAGAGGTAGGAGGCTGGCCAGCTGGTTCAGCCTACTTGGCAAGTTCTGTACCAGTGACAGATTCTGTCTCAAACAAAACAAAACAAACAACAACAACAAAAAACAACCCAGCATCTGAGGAATGTTAGAGTTGACCTTTGACCTCCATGTGCATGTGCACACCCATGAACCTATGAACTCACGCACATGTACACACAGAAAGCATAGAACCTTAAGGAGCAGTGAGAGGGGCCTCTTGGGCCCTCCCTTTTCAGAACCTGCCCTTTTAGGGGGGCCTTCTTGAGGCTCACCTTGGGGAGTTCGGATTTGTTCTGGCCCCGCCCCAACCCCACCAATCACTTTGGGAACTGAACGCTGTGGTTTCACAGAGAACCTCTGTGGGAATCGTGGGCAGAGTGAGCTGGCTGGGAGCTCTTCCTCCCTCTTCATTTCACCCTGGGGATCCCTTCCTGCATTTTTTTCCCCACATAAAGGCAGCAATTTCTTCTGATAAAATCAAGTGTTCTCTGCATGGAAAACTTGCTTTATGAGATTAAATGTTTAAGTAAAAATTATGAACGCACCATAAAACACTGATGGAGTAATTAATTTATTTTTATTTGGCATGTTTTAAAGTCTGTGGGGGATTTCTGTGTTGAGGGAAGCCCGATTATAGCCTTTGAGTCATGTGAGGAGCAGAGAAAATCGGTTGCCAGCAATGGCTGAGCGGCAGCATCAAGGGAGCCTGCCTGGCCATTGTCACTTGGTCCCAATGTAAGAGAGAAATCATTGGGGCTCACTTTCAGCATAAAACATATTAACAGATCATTGATGAGTCACAGATAAGTGGGATATGCTAGGCCATCTTCCCTAGCTGACAGATGACACTTGCCTGCTTGGGCACCTTCTAGTTGGTCTTAAGTTTGGAAAGTTATTAAAAATACTCGACATTACTGAACCCACATATCAGGGAGGTGGGGAATTTAGGGTAAAGAATATAATAGATGGGTGAGATAGATTATATCTGTTTGAAGAACTCAGCTGATGGGGACCCCAGGGGGTAGGGAAGTGCAATTAGGAATAGAAAAGCCACTGTTTTGTGCCAGATTTGTGTGCTAGACCATTTTGCCTCTTGTCTAGTCTGACCTAGTCTAGCTTCTTAATCCAGAAGTATATCTGCTTTGCTTTCACTGCTGAGCGCCCAGTACTCTTATTATGAAGGAAGGGTCACTGTCTCTCACACCAAGAACAGCACAAGGAAGCCCACTACAGAGAGAAAGTTCGTGTGCGGTGAGGACCAGGTGGAGGAGCTCATTCCCCTCTGTGTACCCCTGCTCCCGCAGCCCCCAGGATTTCTGTACTCTGTCCCTATGGAGCTGTGCCATGTCTTGTGGCAGGGGTGGGTAGAGGGGTGGTCTGTCACTGTCGGAGCATCTGAGGCAGTCTCTCCTCTTCCTGGCTGTGCTGTCTGGAGGCTGCAGGGAGCTCCCAGCCTCAGTTTTGCCATCTGCAGAATAGGCAGACAGTTTTCTTCAGCAAATCCACTATGGAAATCATGGAAGATAGACCTCGCCCTCCCCCCCTCCCAGATCCTCTGAGTGCTTCAGAGGCTTCTGTGCCCCAGAACACTTTTCACAGACTTGGCCTGTGCTTCCTTCATGTGCTAAGGGATACATTAAGTTGTTTGGAATAAAATGAAGCACAGGGCGGTATCTCCTTTACCATGGCTGGGGTTATAGAGTGTTAAGAAGTTAGACAGCAGCAAGGAAAAAAAAAAAACAGGTCCCCAAACTGGACTCTTTAGACATGTGAGTGTGTGTGTTGTTCATATGTGCATATGCACATATGTATGTGCAGCTGTACAGGTAAATGTGTGTAAACATCTATGTGGCGCCCAGAGGTTCATGTCATATGTGTTCCTGAATTGCTCTCCACATTACTTTTTAAGATGGAGTCTCTCACGGAACCTGGAGGTCACCAATCAGGCCAGACTTGTTGGTCAGGAAGCCCCAAGGCTCTCCCTGCCTCTAACTCCCCCTAACTGGTGTGTGTCAGTTATTCCTGGCCTCCTGGTTTCCGACACTAATGCTGAAGGCCCTCTGATCTGTGTGGCTGTCTCTCAGTTCTTAATATTTGGATTTACGAAGGCAACTCCACAGCACAGAACTGTCTTGACTCAGGTTCTGTTCTGTCTCTCTTTGCAAACCCACCCATCCCCACACTATTTCTTAAGCACATTTGTTGGTCAGGGTGACTCAGAGGGATCTGGAGTGCTGTTCATGACTCCATGGATCTTGGCTCAGTAGGAGCTGTGTGTGTGCACGTGTGTGTGTATGCATTCATGTGTGCATTCATGTGTGTGCTCTTGTGTGCATGTATGTGCTTGTGTGTTCATGTTTGTGTGCATGCATGCGTGTGTGTTCACTCCCTGTGTACATATGTGTATACGTGTGCATACGGGCCTCTGCTGAGGCATCCCACAGGCTCAGACTTGGCAAGCACGCTGC
The DNA here is from genome assembly GCA_028658305.1 of Pachyuromys duprasi. Classification (NCBI taxonomy): domain Eukaryota; kingdom Metazoa; phylum Chordata; class Mammalia; order Rodentia; family Muridae; genus Pachyuromys; species Pachyuromys duprasi. Next base: position 119,228,463 of record CM053766.1, read on the forward strand.
CAGCTTCTTGGGCTCTGCTTGGGAGCCACTCAGCCACCCTTGTGTGCCTCTTGACACTTGTAGCTGTGGAGAGCAGTTAGCATAGGTGCCTGGTGTGTAAAGAGCAGGTGAAGGATACAGATCCGGGCTCTTGAAGCCCTAATCCTGTCTGCGATGTTGCCTCAGGTTGCCATGGTGATGATTATGCTATTTGGAGATTATCATTTCCTGTGAAGAATGGGTGCTCAGACTAGACCAACCCTGAAGAAACAAAAGACCCTGTTCATAAACAATCATACCGAAAAATTAAAACATGGGAGGCACACATCCACCCACCAGTGTGTGAGCCGACACATTCATTCCACCTGCAGAAAACACTTCTAAGGTTCTTAAGTTCAAAGCTCGATTCAGGACCAAAAAAAAGTATATAAGCTGTCATAACGAAAGAACAAAAACGGGATGTCTTAATGAGAAATATTGACAGGAGATGACAGAGTAGAGTAAATACATAATTTGAAAATAACAGGCAACAGAACAGAAAAATATTAATGACTTTTCGTGAGAATCTACTCTGGAAACCTGTAAACAAAAATATTTTAATTATTTCATTAGGAGGAAGAAGCTGACCAACTGTGAAACGTAGAAATCACACAGGCGTGGAGGAAGATGGAGGTCCCCATGTAGTCAGCTTGAAGGCCTGTGTCTGCCAATAAACCGCCTTTGGGAGTTGAGATTTTCTTCTGTGGAATGTGCTGGATTGTCACACGGACAACGCAGCTTCAGGTTTGTGGTAAATAGAAAGAGAGGCCTTTAAATAGTCTAGTAACAGTGGTGTAAAGCACCTTTTTGAGTCTCCCAAACAAAAACACTCCTGTAATCCCATGTTCTGAACTCTCTGAAGTTATGGACAGATGTCACATGGCACGGGGCCACTCTGCATCCTTTGTTGTGTTCTGTCTCTAGATTATAGGACACTCAAACAGAGGAAGGCCACATCTAAATGGAGGCCCACCTGTATGAGTCTGCAATGCCACAGTGATGCTGGGTAACACGCCTTCCAATGAGGTGTTAAATAATCAGTGACAATTTCCCATAATGGGTCAGGAGGCAGACAAGATGCATGGTACCTTGACTCAGTAAGAATGGGCTCTGCTCTCTGTCCTGCACTCAAGCCTCACCTTCCCTGCTTGTTGAGTCCTGATGTTGGTGTGGCTTCTCATCTCATCATTGGGTCAATGACTACCCTATGCCTGGTGTTTGGTGGCCACAGGAGAAGACCCTGAGGCCTCTGAGACAAGGGCTTTGTCTCTGTTTTAGGCTGCTTCTTGGTGGTATCTGATATGGCAGGCATCTCCTATAGGAAGCCTTGCAGACTGTGGCTCTGTCCTAGGAGCCTGAACATCAAATGGACCCTAGTTAGAGCCTGCTTCTTTCAGCTATAGGAGTGTGGGGTGGGCTTCAGCCTGGAGCCTCCTCCCCTTCAGCCCTCTACACATTCAAAGTAGGGGAGCATCAGCACCTGGCTGTGCTGCAGATAGATGCAGGTGGATGTGAGCCAGGAGCAAACACTCTGTCTGTCGTCACCAGCTGGCAGAAACTCAGGGAACAGCACAGGCCATCCTTACCTGCCTGGGAGCAGTCAACACCGAACCCAGCAGGCAAGAAGAGCACAAGATAAAGGGCAGGCATTTGAGGCTGGTGGAACCCTCATGGGGATAGGATCTCAGAAATGGCAGAGATTGAGGCAAGAGAAAAAAAGGTGGTATCCAGGTAACATGGTTGAAAATGTTCTGGCCAGTGGCCATTGGGTACCAGGATCACCCACTAGCAAGCTGGGCATACTGGGAAACCAAAAATAGAACCACTTGCAAAGAAAAGGTGGCTTTAACAAAAGCAGGGGTTCCCACCTGCACAGATGGTGCAGGTGACTGGTGAAGAAGGGCCAGTTCTCAGAATGTTCTAGAAGCTGCTGTGTACTGCCCAACCACTGCAGAGCAAGCGTTGCTCTTCCTGGTGCCTCTCACTTTCCCTCTGACACACCACTCCCTTTTCCTTCCTTTTGCAGATAAATTGAGCCAAGAACTCATTGTGAAGAGCCTAGAAGAGATTTGTCCACAGTCCAGGTATCAGGGGCCGAAAGGACTGTCACTCACCCAGGCTGGGCTGTGTTCCTCAAGAGCCCATGTTCACTGACCACCAGTGTGAGCAGATTCTTTTCACCGCAGAGTCACTGTTGATTGAACAGAAGCTGACAAGAGGCTGTGTACTTCGGTTGTAGTGCCCTAGATCAGCAGGTGTGTGTGTCTGTGTGTGTGTGTGTGTGTTTGTGTGTGCCTGTGTGTCTGCAAGTGGGTAGAATCTTGTCTTTTCACACAGCTGTTGTGAACTTTGGCTGGTGTCACACAAGGCAACACCCATGAGATGCCCAGCTGGCATCAGTGGACCTGACTACAAGTCCAACACAGTGCTTGTGCTGAGGTGGCAAGGTAGCTCTGGTTCAGAAAAACAGAACTGGTACCTCCCTCATGTCTCCACGAGACAGTGTGATATAAATGATGATGTCATTGGGTCTTCACACTGTGACAAATAAAGACCATGCCCTCCTTCACATTGCAACTGATGAAATCAAAGCTCGGCATTAAGTCCAGCTCCAAAGGAGACCTGACCAGGCCACAGTGCTCAAATGCAAATGTTTGGGGTATTTCATTTCAGTGTCTTCCATAGACACAGGGGTTCTGAATGTCTGGCCTGACTTTGCATGCTTCCCTCAGGACCCTGGAAAACTCCCTCCCACAAACCCAGAGAAATGCTAGGATCAAGAAAAACCTTTCTTTTCTTGAAAAACCAAGGGGGCCCAGCCATCCTCCACCTCCAGTTGGCCAGTGCAAAACACACAAAGAATCCTGGATCTAAGAAACAAGCGGTGAGTGTCAGTGTGCACAAATGTCTCTGTCATCTGCTGGCATTCGTGGAGAAGGCGGTTGCTCAGCCCTTTGTGTGTTCTGAGGACCATGGCAGCACAAAGTCTTCCAGGACTGACTGACTACCTTGCCACATGGAAAGCTACCCCTTGAGGTTTCTTTGGGTACAACATAAAGTCACTGTGTTCAGCATCTAATTAACTGTAATTAATTGAGTAAAAGAAGGGGAAAAAACAGACCTGGAAGGAGAAGAAAAACACAAGGGAAATGAAGATGGATGGTTAAGTTGCTCGCTGCGAGGCCCTGATGAAAGCATCATATTTTCCTGCTCTAATAACCTCGGTTAATACGCAGCGATCAATCACGCCGTGGCGGGTGTTTTTCAGCTTGCCGGCTTATCGATACGAGGTGGTTTAATGTGGATGGTCCTGACGTATTCCCAATACAGAGCAGAAGGACGACGGCTGGTTCCTCATCCCTGAATGCCCAGGACCACGATGGCAGATCAATACGAGTCGGAATACCCTGATTCTTCTGCAAAGCATACTCGGGTGACAGTGATTAAGCTGTGGGGGGCTTGTCTGTCTGAACCCAGGATGGTTCTATTGCAAACAAAGCCCTCATTGATCAAGAATATTTTATTTTTTAATATTCATGGGTTAGCCACACTCTCAAAATACAGCATTATTATGCGCATGGGAAATGAGCCCTTTGCCCAGTTCTGAGGCATTTGTTTCCTCTGATCAACCCTAGATGGGAGAGGAATGTTCTGTGCCTCTGATGCTTCTGCACATTTAGCCCTGATCCTCCCTAAAGCCAGCCCTACTAGGCTTGGGGAGCCCGGGTGTGGATGGGGTCCCTGTACTGTGTCCTTAACTTGCAGTCTCTCTGAGCTACCCTACTCTCCTCTATTCCAGTTGCCATGGTGTGCCATCCATTGCTGGCAGCACCGCCTCACTTGGTGTTCAAAGTGGATGGTGTGGTGTGCTGAGCTCTTTGTCCCCCTGGCCTCCTGTTCAGGCCAGGTAAAACAATTTTTTGGATAGCCACCTTCTGATTTCAGGAGGAGCTTCACCTGCCAAGGGCCTCTGAAATGACCAGCTGTGGCCCTGGGAATAGACCTGGGCAATGTGGAGACTTGGGAAATTGGAAGAGACTCATAGTTATGGGTGGCTGAGGCCTGGGTGTGGCTCAGGGTGTGGACGTCCTCATGCCTGCTGGATTTGGGTGCCCTCAGACATCCTGGGTGTGGCTGTGCTCTCGGGCGAGAGTCCCTGCATGAAGGCACTGGTCTCCTAACACAGAGGCCAGCCCTGTCCCAGCTCCCTAGGAGAGGGACGACCTGTTGTAGTCAGGCTTATCTGAGGGATGGACATTTACCCGACAGAGTTTTGGAGTCCAGGCTAGTTGTACAAAGTGACCATGCAGTCGGCACGGGCAGGTATGTAGATAGATGCTAAGAACCAGTATTTTGTGAGTACCAACAGCCAGGATGCCTCTGCTATCACCTCCTGTCCTTTTCTCTCCTTGCTTCCTAGTTCCAGGGCCCTTCCTCCAGGCTACCCTTCAGTTATGGATGGGGCCCATGCCATTATACCCGCCTTCCCCAACATAGAACTCACTGTGACTTGTGACCTGCTGCCTCAAGGTCTCACACTAGGACCTTGTCTCTGGGCGTTAGACACATGCACTCTCTCTGCATCTTGTTTACTGAAAACAGCCTGGTCACCAAATGGAGGGATAAATCTAAAGTCTCAGATGGAAAAATTAGGGGGGATTGTTTCTTCAGGAGGTATCCCGATCATAATGCAAGAACACTTTATCTCAAAGACAAGATGCCTTCCCTTTCGATCTACCGTTCAAGCGCACCCCACCCCACCCCAGAATCGCTTCTGACAATCCGCTCATCAATTAAGTTTCCTCCAGTGATGCACACAGATATTGCGCTAACACATGCCATAAATCATGCTGGGATCTGCGGGACTGCGGTGCTGCTGACAAATTCGGTCTTCTCATTCAGATGGAGGCAGGGAGCTGACACATGGCTGTGTGTGTGTGTTCCTTTCTTTGTGTGTATGTATATTTGTATATGCCTGTGTGTATTTTTCTGAGTTTGTATGTATTTGAGTGTGTGTACGTATGTGTTTGTGTGTGTGTGTGCATCTCTGTGTGTGTACCTGTTTGTATGCTGCTGGTAGTGGGGATAACATGTACAAAAGACAGAACCTAATACGCTGGGGTTTCAGGACACTCAGTCACTGGCTTTTTCCTCTGACGTTACTGATGACAGGAATGGTAGCTTGGAGCTGGGTCACCTGACACAACATCTGGCATAACAATGGCTTGGGTATATGGGGCCAGTGAAGGCTTGCCCGCCCCACTCTTCTTTGAGGGCAACAAGCAGGTCAAGTTACTGTGGTTTCCAGGGAATGTAAAGAAAGGGAGAGTTACTCATGACAGACCAGGATGAAGACCACTCTGGCTCAAGAAAGAGGCTTGGCCTGGAATGGACTAGTTTGTGTAGGTCCTGGATGGGGTGAAGTGAGCCTCTTGCAGAGGGTCCTGGAGGTATGTACGTGCTGCATGAGAGGACTTAGGGGTCTCTGGCTGAGGCTGGTGTCTGGAGATGAGCCTGTATCTGACTTCTGTCTGCAACTACCCTGCCCTTTAATACCTAACTGGTCTCAGCTCTGTGTGGCGCAGCTGACGGGCAGGCTAGATTTTGCAAGAACTCCCCTGAGAGGCCAGCACTATTTTGTGATGGGCTCTGCTTTACCAGATCCCTTACCTCTTGCCCCTTTGGTCGCTGCCCCTGTCCATCACATGGACCTTCTATTGCTGGAGTACATGCCTAGCAGGAGTGATTTCCCAATAGCCTGGGGCTGCAGCATGAGGTTCTGACAACACTACTGCCAATCCACCTGAAACCCTGGGTACCCTCCTGCACCCCTTGACCCTGGGGGGAGGTAGGCTTTCTTGCCAATGTCAAGATCCTTCTTCCATGATGTCATCTCAATTTCCTGAGTCCTGAGATACCTGCAGCATGTGACTACATAATCCCTCAGGAGGCAGCTGAGCCCCAGTCTGCATGTGTCTTTCCCAAAAGGACTCACTAAACTGCCCCCTCCACAGACAAAAGAGCCATTTTCCATCTTCCTTCCCCTTAAAAGTTCACAGCTGAGATTAATTCACCCACTTTCCTAAGGTGACTAAGCAGATGCAATCAGTTTTATTATTTTTCAAAATTGTTTTATTCTCCACCATGCAGGCAGCCAGTTCTCCAGACACCAAAGTGAGTTGGCAGAAGCTTATGCAAAGAAAAAAAAAAACCCAAGCAAACAGAAATCTTGGACTTTGTCCATAGCAGCTGTCCACAGTGGCCACAGGGGTCACTCTTCTCATCACTATGGCAACCTCAAATCCATATTTCACTAGTGGCTATGTTTGCTTTTGGCTATCTTAAATAAGCCTACCTTTACCCGTGATCTCTTATGTCATTCAATTTAGAACGTCACAGTAGAAATGGTTAAGAATTCTTTTACCATGATAGAAGTCTTCATTGTGCTCTATTAAACCCCAGTGACAGCCAAAGCAAGCCAGGCAATCAGGAAAGCTATGGAAACCCAGATGATGTGGTGGGGAAGGTGATTTCAGCTCCACAAACTAATGTTAGAGCTGCACCAGACCTTGGAGTATGTAGGAAGTGGAAATCATTGGAAATGGTGACAAGAAGGCTACAAGCACAGGCCACGGTGCTAACATAGTGTCACAGAAACACAAAACAGAACAGTCACTCTGATCAACCGTGTGTCAAGGCTGTGCAAAGTTATACAGACAACTGCTATGCCACTCAGGACTTTAATTCTATACCAGTACTCAGAGATGTGAACAGATTCTGACATAAACCATGGCTGTGAATACATACAACAGTGCTGTTCCTTGTTATCCTCAACCAGAGACAACCTAAATAGCCATCAGTGGATGCCTGGATAAGCAGACTCTTGTATGTCTCTCCAGTGGAATATTACACAGCAAGAGCCAGGATTGTATTGATGTAAGCTGCCATGAATGACTCACAAATGCATTGCGTCAAATGAAAGGAGCCAAAGACAGGAGGCATTTACTGTGTAGTCCCGCTTATATGAGGCTCTTGGAGAGGCATCACTGTTGGAAAGAAGGAATGGCTGGCTACTGTGAGGCACGGCAGATGAGGTGTGCTGTTCTGTGTATTGTGAAGCAGATTAAATTGTACACATGCAAAAGTTGTCAAGTTTTACACCACAATGAATGTTTTTTTTTCTGTGTCTAAGCTTTTAAAAACAGGACAAAGAAAGAGGAAAGAAAGATTTTTTCTGGATGGTTAGACTTGCAAACCCTTCTTGTAGGTGGGATGGCTGGCACTGGTCTGTGCTTTGGTCTAAATCTGCTCCAGAGTCTGGGCTGTGTGAAGCCTGGGACTGATGACTCATTTACTGCTTAGCAATTCACACACATCAAGAGCTCTGTGGTTCAAGGACAGTAGAGAGGTGAGCAGCCATTCTTGTGCCCACAGAACCCAGAGCAAGACTATCATGTAAACTTTCCAGCATGGAGGCTCTAGGGATCAGAAACCCATGCTGAGAAAGACATGAGCTAGACGGACCTCATATTTGCACAGAGAGACGGCTCATTCCTTCTACTCCTTCCCCATGGCTCATGTCTCCTCACCCCTCCCTATCCTGAGTTACTTGGCCACAGAAACCCTCAAAGTCTTGAAGTTCCACTCTGGATTTAATTAAATCTGCCAAGGTCATTCACTGACTCTTGCAGCTAGTTCTGAGGTCTGTTCAGTTTTTATGGAATCCCATTAAAGTTCACTGCAGATATGTTAAAAACTTTAAGTGTTTTACAGAAAGTTTAAACCATATGGTGTGACTTTTTCTTAGCACGACAAGGGCACCTGAGATTTTCTGCATTGACCAGGCTAAACTTGGTCTGGACCCAAGCCCAGTGTCCCAGCACTAGGGACCTATGTGGAATTCATGCTCAGGAAATGAGCCACCACCCTACACCTGGAACCTGATACCCACCTGTGTGACATTTGCATGACTGACCATTCACCCCAACGAGGACACCTACAACAGTCTAAGAATGATTTCATCCTAGCTGGGTGTGGTGGTGAACACCTGTAATCCCAGCACTCAGGGAGGCTGAGGCTGAGGCAGGAGGATCTCTGTGAGTTCGAGGGCAGCCTGGTCTACAAAGCAAGTCCAGGACAGCCAAGGCTACACAGAGAGACCCTGTCTTAAAAATCCAAAAAGAAATGAACAAAGAATGATTCCATCCATGTCTAACTCAGTGAATTGATGTGTTTCTTGGGCTTGCTTAACAGGGACATGATGAGGGTCACTGAGCACCCCAGCTACCCTCTTTAGGCTCATTCTTCTTCAACTTCCAAGTGGCTGACTACCTCTGAGGGAGGGTGTGATGTTACCCTTTCTATGCCACCTGTAGAGAAACTATTTTCATTCATGTCAGTGCAGGGTCAGGCAATGTGTGCCGACTAAAGACAGCTCTGCTGCTGGGTTAGTGTTATATCCCAGTTAGTGGACCCACCATGCCCATGGAATCCTGGATGAAGGGGGCTTGGAGTAAGGGTTCCTGTACTGTGGGGCAGTTCTGGTATTGATATTTATGTTACAGAGTGAACAGAGGGTAAGATGGGGCCTACTGTTCCCCATGTACAGTACCGAGGCTTCTGGGGTCATCCAGAGCACACAGGAAGCGTTGCAGACCTGAAACTGTGATGTCCTGTGCCTTCTGTGGACTGTTAGGTAGTTGTTTCCTGTGTTCCAGGCTGTTTTCACCAAGGTCTGGCACACACAGACCTGCGTGTTGCCTCGAGGTATCCGCAGCCGGGGAAGAAGCACTGGAGCGGATGCGTCACCTCACCACCTCCTTTCACATTCACAACTATAAGTAGTTGTGTTCAGAGCCCTTATATATTTATAAAAGGGGATGGGAGCCTGACCATTACATTGCCTGGAACTCAGGGTCCCTGAGTCTAGGCACCACATGCAGAGGTCAGCCTCCACCTGGCTGAGTATGCTGGAGACATGTTCACTGATCCTCCAGAGCCGATTTGGCAATGCAGGTGTGTGCATGTGGTTTGCTGGCCTTGTGCAGTTTCAGAGGCTCTGGGCAAAGCCTCCATGTTTCCCTTCCCTAAGACAGCTGCCTTAAGTCCTTGTTGCATGAGATGCATCCCTGTCTCCTTATTTAAGTTTGTCTAGTGGCCAGGACACCTGGGGCACATGGGGTATGGTCTAGTTTGCTTCCCTGTGGCTGTGATAAAGCGCACAATCAAAAGCAAATTGGGAAAAAAGTTTACAACTTTGGCTTATAGGTTACATCATCTAGGGAAACCAAGGCAGGGACTCAAGGCGGAGACTCGGGGGGGGGGCAAGAACTGAAGCCAAGGCCATGGAGGAATGAGTGCTGTTTATTGGCTTGTTCCAAGGCTCATTCAGCTACCTTTCTTATACAAGCCAGGGACACCTACCCAGCAGTGGCACTACCCACAGTGGGCTGGGACCACCTATATCCATTGTTAATCAAGGAGATGCCCCCACAGACTTACCCATGGGCTGACCTGATGGAGGCAATTCTTCAGTTGAGGTTCTCTCTTCCTGGATGAATCTAGCTGTGTCAATTTTTCAAAACCTAACCTGGGTAGAAGTAGGAGAACAAGATATCTGCTCCTCCATCATAGGACCATCTCTCCAGATCTTGCTCCAATCTGGACTGGAGTTCTGTTATGTTCTGTGTGAGCCAAAGTAAAGCATTCTGTTTCTCTAACATTAGCAAAGGCTTGATGATGCTGGAAAGAGCCACTTGCATGTCTCCTGCTGGAACCACATGGAGATGAGAGTTCCATGAATTACAACATAGACGCTCGTCTTAAATGTAAACACCCACATGCAATTTACTCTGCTTGGAAGTGTGTACACAAAGCTGATACTAAACAGTATTAAACGATCATTAGTGACAGACCGCTGAGAATCTCAGGCTGCTTCCTCTTGGGCAAGAGATGCTGCCGAACTGTCAAAATACCTGGCACTGTCCTCAGAGCACACTTACTGTGCTTGGATCTCTGTGTTGGTGTGAATGGTGGCTGAGAATGGCTGGGAACTGCAGCAAAGAGATAGAAGAGGGTCCCCTGCCAAGCCCGGGATAAAAATCTACCTATAATATGTAGGAGACATGGTCGCTGTTCCTCAGGGCAGAGTTGGTAGATGTGGGCATGTGGTCCACTGGCCTTCCCTCCTCTTGCTTTATACACTCTGGTCATATCTGGAAATCCACTATTCCCGTGATTGCTGGTTTTATGTCTTCCCTTTGTTCTGCATTCCCAGCATGAAATCTGGTAGAGCAGGCAGCTTTCATCTAGGGATGCACCATCCATCCATTCACCCTCCTAACCATTCGTCTGCTCACTGATCTGCCAACCCACTAACTTAGAAATCCAGTTACCTATTCTCCATCTGTCATTTTATCCATCCATCCATCCTTCACCTATCCACCCACCTACCTATTCTCTATCCATCCACCCATCACCTTATGCATCCACACACTCAAGCACCCATCCTCCAGTTCCTCAAATCCACCTATCCATATACCTACCTATCTACATAACCATTTACATATCCACCAGTCCCTCTATCCACGTGTCCATTCATATAGCCGTCCAAACAATCACTTAACTACCCACTCACATATTCACCCATTCGTCCTTCCATATAGTTACCTATTCATTCAGCAATCTACACACTCATCATCCATCCATTCATCTACACACCCACCTACCCATAAAACTATATTCAACAAAAATGTTATGCACTACCAGATTCCTTTAAGAATAAAAGCAGAAATGAGGTGATAATCAACAAGTGAAAATAAACATGCTACCCATGAGGTTTACAGAATAGCATTCTCAGGCCATACCTGGGCCTACTTCCCTTCTCAAATGACTGGTAAAAGTCTACTTGAGGAGTAGACCTTGGAAACTCAGAGGTCACAAAAGGACTCTTTGCTGATGGCTGATATGGTATTCAGTGTTTTGTATGTCTGATCTGGCTGGCACTCACACCTTCCTGTGGCTGTCTGCATTCTCTAAGCTGGGACCCTAAGGCTGAGAAAGTGACTATTGGCCTAACTGGTGGGACAGAAAGCCTGTCTCTGTGAGCTGCATCAGATGAGGCCTTAGTGCTGGCTGAGCTTACATAGCAGATGCTCTGAGCTGTGATTCCTGGGGTGAAGAAGGAATTTATTTCTCTTCTTGTTTCCCTCTGGTGGCCACAGAAAAGGATGTACATGACCAATCTTCCCTGGTGAACACATGACCTCAGCTTTTCTGCTTGTCATGTGACCATTGTTCATCTCATGGCATCACTGTAAGACCCAGAGAAGGGATGATGGGACCATCACAGGAAAGAACAGAGACCCAGGCTAGGTCCACAGAGTCACTCAAGAAGGCATAATTAAGTTACATTGATTGGTTACTAGTGCACGGAATTGGGAAATGCCACTGCACACATGTGGAGGTCAGAGGTCAACTTGTGGGAGTCGGCCTTCTCTTCCTATCTTGTGTTCCTGGGTCCTACTCAGGTAAATAGACTTGATTGCTGAGCGATCTCACCTGCCTGCACACATGCCATTCTCCTTAGTCGTTAGAACTCTGGGGGATACAAGGCCCTACTCTGCTGCACATCTGGAGGCAGACATGACCCTAGCAAGGCTGTGGCCAGTGTCCACCATGCAGCAAGTACCAGGCTCTTCTGTCTTTTCCTTGCTAACACCAAGGAGAGGAAACACATATGCACACATCTGCATGTACACAGACACGCATACACATACAAACACACATAAACACACACACATATGCACACTCACCTCCCCAAACACATGCAGAGATACACCACACACACACACACACACACACACACATGCACGCACACCACCACCTTTATTCTTTAATTTGACAAGCCAGCCTGACGTTCCTTCCTTCTCAGCACATCAGGACATCTTCCCAGACCTACCAATGGGGAGGTCATTGGTTTTTTCTTTGAGCATCATTTTGATAAACAAAGAAAACAAAAACAATAAAAAGGCCCATTCCAGACAAGCAATTCCCTTGTTTATTGATCCGCCCTGTCAGGTTCTTTTATGCAGACACAGGTTCTATGATAAAACTCCAGTCTTGTCTTTTATGGCAATAAATAATGCAGTGTGCTTCCGCAGCAGCGTTCCTGTGTTGTGCAGGTCTTGCGATGGCCCCACAGTTCTGAGCTGGTCCCTTTTCTTTAAGCTGCATGCTTTCAGAGTCACAATCAATTTTCTCTTTCTAAAGATGGTGGCGTGATGGCCCACTGGAGGCCACTGTCTCTAATTGCCAATTAAACTCCACAGTGTGGGTTTTCCTGCCTGCACTCTCAGCTCTGAGACCTCGCAACAGGCATATAGGGGCCGATTCCTCAGTCAGAGAGCCTCACATTGCTTCTACCTTACAACATCTTTTGCCCCCTGTCCCTGGATCCCCATAAACAGGGGAAGGCATAGTTGCTAGAAGAACAAATAGGAACCTACAGCGTCAGCAGAGATAACAGCAATGAAAAGGGGGTGCACAAGCCATCCCAGCCCAAGTGTGTGTCCTTGCTGGGGTTCCCTCCCTAGAGCCTGGCCAGTCCATCGCTGCGAGATCTTTACTTCTCTCTACTTTCTGAGGCTGAGTTTTCAGATTTTCAAGGCCAGAAAAACCAAGACTGATATCTGCTGTGCCAGAAGATGTCCAAGCTCATGGTGTCTGAGAGTGTCTGTGAGCTCCCTACTTGTTCTCTCCATTTTCAACCGAGACACACAAGTGTGAAGACGTGTCCTTCCCTGAGAGGCAGGAAGAAGGTCAAAAGCCAGGCAAGATGGACTTTTGTGGCAGAGCAGAGCCTTACTTCCTCCAGAGGGCTGCAAGACCAAAGTATGTATGAACGGGGGCTGACCCGATGGCTCAGTAGAGGTGTAAGGTACTTGCTGTGAAGGCTAATGACCTGAGGTGAGTCCCAAGGTGATGTTCAGATGATGGGGTCTGTGGGGGTAGATGAAGAAGCAGTTTGGAGAGCTGGGGTGTGTCTGAGACAGCTTTACCACAGAAGTCATTCATATGGATCATGAGGGACTTAACAGCCAAGTCCATCTCCATCAGGGCCTTATGCCAGGGACAGTGAAATAGCTGAGACCAAGTGATGACCTCCTGGAGATGGGCCAGTTTTCCATGGCATTATAGAAGCCAAGCGGAAGCCCATTTGACCCATCCTGTTTCTGAGCCAATGGGTAGGTCATAGGGGCCTTGGTTGAGTATGCTTTAGAGAACCCTCCTTGAAGGCTGGCTGGGGAAGCAGGAAAAACCCAAGTTCTGTGAGGATGAAGGCAATCTCAGTGGCCCTTCGATGTGCCGATCGCTCCTGTGGTTGTAAAATGAACAATTCATCGAAGATTATTTGAAGGCAAATCGCTTTAAGTGTAAGAAATAAAAAGACAAATTGGCAATTGAATTTTGTGAGAGTCTATAAGTGGGTGATTTGCATGGGCGAGGGAGCTAGGAAGACATAACAAGCTCTATTGGCAGGAAGGGACATTGTCATACAAGAATTGTTCAGGGAGTGTGGTCAGGCACAAAGCTCCCCAGCACTGCTCTTTGTAGCTCAGCTGACAGCAAGGCCAGTGTGCCAGTTCCACAAGGAAGACCTGGCTAGCATTGTCAACACTGTAACTGACATTTACGTGACTCCTTTTAAGGGGACATATGTTGATGCATATTAGGTTTGCTTCTGGTACTCCAGAGCTATCATGTCAAAGCCTCTGATGCTGTTAGCTGAGGCACCACATGGAGAAGCCCACGAAGCCATTAAATCTAATCTGTTCCAACTCCACCGCGGACAGGGAGATGTTCCCACTCTACCTACCTGGAAAGTGTTTCCAAAGATGGATATTTTCCTGTGTGGGAAGGAGGCCTGTAGGGTAGAGGATTGAAAGGCAGGAGCTCTCATTCATGGGAAGGATACCATGTAATGTGATGTCTTCCAGTGACTGGGCAAGACTGAGCAGTAAGTGTGCGCATGAAGGCAGACAGGACTGGGTAGACCCTGTCAGGCTGAGCTTTATCCACCTCAGCCTAAGGAGACCCATTGAGGCTCAGAGAGGCTGGGGAGGACTAGGGAGGCTCAGAGGATGTCAGGGAGGCCCAGTGAGGCTTAGGGAGGCCCAGAGAGGGCAACCCAGGGAGACCCATGGAGACCTAGAGACCCAGGGAGGCTTGGGGAAGTCCAGCAAGGCCCAGAGTTTGAGAGGGAGCCTGAGAGGGGGCCAATTTTTTTTGTCAAAGCTATGCTGACTGGTGCAGGGTTTGCTGTGAGCTCCCAGCAGTCTTGATCATCTCTGAGCTCCTCCTACTTCTGGGGTTCCACCAGAACCCAGAGAAGCACAATGGGACAAGGTGTGTTTCATGCTGCCATGATACAAGTGCACATAGAAGCCAAGGAGACTTTCAGGATGTGGGCAGCTCCTGGAGACCTGGGCAGGTACACGTCTGCCCTAGGGCTGCCTTCCACCCCTGCATTCCTCTGCAGGCATCCCCAGGTGCTTTGATGATCCTAGGCTCCTAGCAGCTCTTGCCCTTCTTTGTCTCATCCCACTTCACAGGCCTTTGAGGAGCAGGCCTTTTGATCAGATCAGTGTACGAGCTTCACACAGACACGAGGAGGAATCCCACTGGGCTCCTGCACCTCCATGCCAAGGTCAGGGACCAGGCACGGATGCACAGTTGGTTTCTGTCTCTATGATTCTTGGCCAGGGCGAAACACTTTGAATCTCCATCAATCTTGGGCGAGTGGTGAGATCCAAAAGGAAGAAAGCTGCTGCATGCTGGGTGACCTGACATGCTGGCTCCTAACACACATCTGTTTTGCTTTCAGGCTTGCACATGTGTACCTACCTCTGTTGGGGTGGGGTCAGCTTTGGCATGTGGCTTGACTGACTTCCTTGGATGGTAGCTCAACCTATCATACTACCCTGTGTCTTGTCTTCCACCTCTTTGTGACATGCCTGGATCTTGTACTGATGCTCTGGATCCTGAAGACCCTTTCTCTTCTTACAGAGTGCATTCCATGCCCTGCTTACTCTTCTTGCAGAGCGCATTCCATGCCCTGTTGACACCAGCTTCTGCAGGCCACAGTGAGCTTCAAGAGGCACCAGGTGTTCCTCGCATTGCTCCTCCTACTTCCCGCCGAGAGTCTGCCAGGGGTGGCTCAAGTCACCCCAGGAGAGTGAACGAATGTAACTAACACACAAAGAACTCTGTCATCACGGTGATGTCTGTGAGTGTGCCAGGACAGCTGAGCTGTGTAACCAGAATTCTGCTGTAAGCTGAGCGTGCCTATGACCCAATCACTGAGCCCCAGGTCCACTTATAAAAGTCCTGGAGCAGGGGATAACTCAAGAACCAGGACCAAGGGTGAGGAGAGGAGCAAAAGCCATGCAAGAGGGGGTAGGGGGTTGCAGAGCCATGTGGGAGGCACCGAAAGTGAGTGGAAAACACAGACTGGTGAGTATCCGTGATAGGCCTGGGTTTTGTTTTCATCCATGAGACAAGACCGTCAGAAAGGAAAACTTCCTAGAAGCCAGATCCACACAGAAAGGGTGGCTTCTATTCGTAGATTGGGAAGTACTGCCTTGGAGCGCAAATTCCCTAACAACCTACATGAGAAATGAATGTGTCCTGTCAGCCCCACATTGAGGAAAGAGGGACTCGGGCTTTACTCCTTGCAGGGCTGCTCATTTCTGTGCAGGGTGATGGTTACCCCAATATCTGGAACAGAACTTGGCACTGTTCTGTCTCTCAGTAAATGTTTTTATAGAGATTAAGTGAATGAATCCATGTCAGGAGAGGATTGTCCCTTGGACATTGAGAACCAACTACTGTCTATGCCCCAGGAGGCTGGCCAGACTGTAGGAGCAATACAGCTCTAGCCCCTTGGGGAAACATCTGGGCTAGATACCAGGAAAAGAGGCACTGTCGGTCTGCTTGGCCACTGTAGGTAGGTGGCACAGGCTGCCAAGGTGCTTTTGTGCGTTGGAGGTAGCATAGGGTGGCTGTCCTTGTCACTCACAGAACAGTGTCAGAGTCTGCCTCTAGTCTGGACAAGCAGGACAGTAAATACTTGTGAAATGGGCTCCTCCATTTACCATGACCACGTTCTCTCTCTCCCTGGGGCACTGTGTGCTGATCTTTAGGATAAGAGACCCAGGAAGCTCTAGAGCCTATGAATGTTTTGACCCTCTCTAGAAGGCAGCTGCTTGCCTCTCCCCTCCCCCACACACCTGAGTTTCTCAGGTAAGGATTTCACAGCCTGGCTTAACTGCCTTGAACATAGACAGGTCCTTGGAAAGCCTGTGGAGGCTCAGCCCTTCCTCCCTGGCATTGTGATTGAGGAGTCTGAGAAGAGTCAGGATGCCTTGTGTTCTGCCTAGGCTGGGCTGGCACCGAGGTTGAGCTGTGCGGTGGCAGGTGTCTTCTGCCTCCTCCACACGTAAGTCTGCATGGCTTCCCACTCTTTGCCTTCCAGGTTTGTATTACTTCCCTGGAGCTTGCCAAGGAGGGAGGAGTCTGCACGTACAGATGTCTCTTGGTGCCAGAGGATAAGGCAGTCCTGATTCAGCCTTTCTCAAGGCTGATTTAAACAGGCAGCCTCACAGTTCGATTTCAGCATTTTCAGCAAGAGACTCCAACAGGAAACTCACTCACCTGGCATCCCAGTTGACAGGGTACACCAGGAAGTTCCCGGAAGACTGGAATACCTTCTCTGGGTGCTGCAGGTGAGAGTCCAGCATGGACTGGGGTGAAATAGCAGCTAGAGCACTAGGTCCGGGAGTCAACGTGGTGCTTTGAAGTTCCAAAGGTCAAAGGTGAAGTCTGAAAAGATACCCTGACAACTTCACCGTCTGCTTACTAGAGCTGCAGACTGAAGCCAGTCATCTGTCTGGGCTGCAGAAACTGGTGGCTTGCTCATCCAAAAGGATGAAGGGATTCGGGGCCAGACAGGTAGCAATCTGTGGGTCGCACGGAGAGTTGATTGTGATGAGGGATGCACTTGGCCTGCCCTGCCTGTGCCCCAGCAATCTCAGTTGGGAGAGGGGTGGTGTTGGTCATATAGGAGTACCTGTAAGCCAGTCACTGTGCTGAGATTATCCTTGTCAAGAAATGGGCGTGTGGAGAAGGAGACTGATGCCTTTAGATGAAGGAGACATCAGTGGTCTGAGCCACATCCTGAGAGCTTCATACAGAGCCTGATATCCATAAGTGTGTGTGAGCACACATATGAATACACGTAAGCATGTGTGAGCATGTATCAACCTATATGAACATGATGTGAGCATTATGAGCCTGTGTGTGCATGTATAAGCTTGCTGCATGGGACAGTTGATTGAGCGGTTCAGGACCCCTGGTTCTACAGGGGCCTAAAGAGCAGCAATGCAGCATTGCACCAGTGGTCCTGGGATTTTCCGTTCAAATGGTAACAGCTAATGTTTATGGAGCTCTGTGCTGAGCTTAGACAGAACTGAAGACCCCCTAAGCACCAGTATTTCAGTCCTCACAGGGACCCTGCTGTAGGTTCATCATCCCCATGTTCCATGCAGAGGGGAGGCTCAATACTGAGAGGCAGTCACACATTCCAGTGCTGTGTGGTGCAGTTTAGAGTAGACTTAGCAATGGCTCACAGGCTGGAGCCATGGGGTCACTCTGATCATTGCTGTGACTACATACTTAGAAGAAAGAATTACGTATTTTGCCCCCATTTTCAGAGGGTTCATTCCATGGTCACTTGACCTCATGCTCTTGTTTAGAACATCATGGTGGCTGGACTCTGTGACAGATGTCAGCTATTCAACCATGACAGATGGGGAGGAGACAGCAGGCGACATAGGAAGTACAAAGAACACAGATTGGAGGCCACTCCCTTGGTGATATGCTTCCTCCAGCTAGGCCCCTCCCACTTTTCACCACCTGCCAATGATATCAATCCATTGACTCTACCAATGGACTGGGGATTTGTCCCTTTGATTAGAGACCTTGCCAGTGTGTGCTCCACTGATCTGGGAGTTTCTCAGTCCACTTAAGCTGACAATGAAGGCCAGCATTCACACGCGGATGTGATTGTCAGTTTTAATTGTCAACTTAACAAAACCTAGCATCACCTAAGAAGAGAGTCCAGTGAGGATTTATCTAGACCTGGCTGGCCTGTGGCCGTGTCTGGGAGGATTCTCCTGGTTCTATGATTTGATAGGAGAAGACTCGGGCACCGTGGGTGGCACTTTCTTCTGCATTTGGGGCCTGAGCTGTCTAGGAATGGAGAAAGGGAGCCGGGCTGAGCCAGGCGGAGCCGGGCGGGGCCGGGCAGGCGTCTATCTTCTCTCTGCTCTGACTGCAACTGTGACTCGCTGTTTCATGTCCCTACCTTGACTTTTTCATCTAAGTTGCTTCTTGTCAGAGTGTTTCCTCACAGCAGCAGAAATGGAGGTTGGGTGTTGGGCTTTAAGAAAATTCTCAGAAACCTGCCACTGTGACTGCTTAAATCAAGAGGCTCTCGGCTAAGCCCCCGGCTTTGTGAAATGCTCTACAGTGCTGGGGGGACGGGGGCAGGGGACTACAGTCATATCTAAGGCCAGGATGCAAACACAGAGGGATATGACGCTCTGGGTAGCTGTGTCAAAATTAAAATCTGCCTGCACATAAGAGAGTGCTATTCAAGGATTCAGAAAAATCAATCTTACCTCAGCTAGAAATACTGGTTAAAGCACACCGGATATGTGTTATCAATGCCATACCTACTTCCAGGATGGCAATGAAGCTATTCATATCTTGACTTAAAGCCTGTAGTACTTTCTATACAGACACCTCTGGAACTCAATTCATTAACAATGCGTGGAACACTTTTACAGGCAGGCTTTCGGCTGGTTTATGAAGTGAGTCCAAGGTAGGATCTTCTCAGATGGCACGGGTATGGTCCCTTCATGCCGTGAAGACTAGACTCCAGCAGTTTGGAAGGTGGCAGGCCAGCTATGTGGGAGTGCCCTGTGTGGTCTCACAGCAGCTATGTGGGGAGTGACCCGTGGTCTCAGAGGACTCTACACTCAGGAAAGCCCTATGCTGGGTCGGCCTTGTGCTCAACAGGTACAGCTTGGGGATTCTTAATATTGCGAACAAGAATTTCATAGAAACTTTAGAAATTGGACAACCCCAGCCCCTCGGCTGTGGTCACACTAGACAGAAGCTATCCCCTAGCCAGCTTAACACTCTTCTGCACACTGAAGCTTTGTTTGCTTGCTGCTCCTAACACAGACCTTATCTCTTCCCATACAAGCAGCAATAGTGAACCTCAGACAGGTCAAAGTTCAAGAAAAACAAAAACAAAACCACAATAAATAAAGCCAATGACAGCATCAGAGCAAGACTGAGACATAGAGTGAACCCATAATTATCAGACAGGGAGTTAAACAGCTATGATTAACTTAAGGAAAGTCAGGTGCCATGTCAAACAGGTAATGGAAGCAGAGAGAGGGAGTTCTGGAGGAGAGCCAGAGGAGGAAAGGACAGCGGGGACGCTGGGAACAAAGCACTCCAGTGAAGATGGAGAATGCCTGTATTGGATCCTTAGGGGAGCCAGCAAGTTTGAAGATGTGTTAAGAGGAACCCTGCAAACCGCAACACAGCAAAGGACACACAACAGAATATTCAGGAAGAACAGGGAAATGACGGAAGCTGTAATGTGATTAAAAAACAAGAAGCAGCATAAAGAAAGGAGTAGAGGAAACATCCGATGTCACTGCAGCTGGGGACTTACTCGACTAAAGATAAGAAACTTGGAGAAGGTAACCGTGAAAAGAAATCACACAGCCAAACCAAAGCATCCTGTCCCGGGGCACATCGAATACAAACTGCCAAAGCTGAAAAAGTGAAAGCTTGAAAGAAGATAGGGGAGGAGCCATCACACATAGAGCAGTAAAAGGAAGACATCTAGCAGACTTCATCAGCAACTGGGTAAAGAAGGGAGAGGAGAGAGGAGCAGGTAAATGCTGGAGAGCTGCACCTCTGCCAACCATGAATCCTGTATCCGGTGATGAAATTGGTCCTTAAGAACGGGGCAATAGACTTCTCTAGACAAGCAAAGAATCAGGGAGCTCACCTCTGGCCAAAGCACTCTGCAAGCACCATCTGTTGTCTTCTGTTGCCTTGACAGATGACCAAAGGCAACTTGGAGAGAAAGCATTAGTTACACATGTTCAGGTCATAGTCTGTCACTGAAGGAAGTCAGGGAAGGAGCTAAAGCAGAAACATGTTCCACCTTGCTCAGCTACTTTTCTCATACAGCTTAGGCTCTTCTACCTATGGGTGGTGCTGCCCATAGTGGGCTGGAACCTCCCACATCAATCATCAATCAAGACATGGCAAAATACCCCTATCAATCTTAATGTTGGCAGATGGTGCCTTGGAGTGCACACAAATGTGTATAAAGAAATGCAGAGGCAGAGAGAAGGAGAACAGAATGAGAAGATGCCTGTCTCTTCACCCTTAGGTGACACAAAAGCAAAATGTGTAAGGATGGCAGCAATGCATGGGTGTTTAAAGTATCTGGGTAATCAAGAGCAATGATGATAATGAGGACATTGGGGCACTAGACTGTAAAGGGATCACTCTATGTTCAGCCACACAGAGCCATCTTTGAGGTGCACTTAGGTGTATATCATTGAAAAACTGAGGTAACCATTAAAATACTAATAAAAATGGATAGCCAGGCATGATTGTGCACACAGCTAGTCTTAGCTTGCTAGAAGTTGAGACAGGAGGATTATACATTCAAGGTCAGCCTAGGCTACATAGTAAGACCTTGTGTTAAGTAACCAAAAGAGTATGATTGTATATTAGTGAAGGACACACAACATGGTCACACTAAAAGTTGAACAGAAAATGAAGAAAAAAATGGAAGAAAAATATTAATGAAAATAGTAGAAAAATTTACATGTGTGACAGATAGCAACACAAATATATTGAGAATCGCTTTTCACTTTGATTTACTTAGGTGTGTAGCCCTGTGTGAGTGTATGTGCCCATGTATGTGAAGTACATACAGAGGACAGGTGATGGCCTCAGACTCCCTGGGACTCAAGTTACAGGCAGGGCCACTATGTGGGTCCTGGGAACTGAAACTTTCTACAGATGTAAAAACTGTTCTTAACCTCTGAGCTATCTTTCCAGCTCTTCAGTAGATACTCTTGAAAGCAAATTGTTTAAATACACCAAACAGAGCAGGGCTTTTAAAGCCCAACTGCTGGCTGATGACAGAAACCTAACTTATATACGATTCAGACAGCTTTAGTAAAGGACAGAGAAAAACAGAACAACAGGAATATCCATGTTAATCCAGGCGTGCAAGAGCAGGTAACATGAGCTACAGAAAGCAGCACCAAGTGACATCCATGTCCCAAGAAGACAGCAACCTGAAACTCCAAATATTTAGCAAGGAAAGCCTTGAAATAAGTGAAGGTAAAACATCCCTAATAGAACTGCAAAGAGAAATAGATAAATCCACTCTTATGCTTGGCCTCTTCAACATCTTCTCTTGGTAATTGATTGATTAAGCAGGCAGAAAATCAGTAAGGATATTGTTGAAGTGAATAGCATCATCCATCAAGTTGATCTAATTGACATTTAGGGAATTCTCCATCTAATAAGAGTAGCGAACACATCTTTCTCAAGTGGTATGGACGACACTAAGGCAGACATCGGCCGGAGGCTCACAACAACACTTACATCATAGAACTCGTATGAAATGTGTGCTTAGGCTGTAAGGGAACTAACAGGCCCTACCGGAAGGGCGGGACCACTCCCTAAATTTTGGGCAATGATCCAACACACCTTTAAATAATACAAGGATAGAAAATAAATAAATAAGTATCAAGTTATGAACAGTACAGAGAAAGCAGATCTGCAGCTGTAAATGCACATATTGTGCAAGAAAAAAGGTTGAAAAAAATCCGTGATCAAGTTTTGTAGCAGGAAACTAGAAAGAGAAGTAAGTTAAGCCCAGACAAAGCAGAATAAAGTAAAAAATGAATATTACAGTGGATATTAATGAGATTTAAAATAGAAAAAAAGAAAGGCAGAAAAACCCAGAGCTATTTCTTTGGAAAGGTTAATAAAGCTAAAAGTATAGAAGTCAAAAATTAAATATCAGAAACAAAACCACCACTGATCCCACAGAAGTAAAAAAAAATGATGATGATCATACCACTCTTGGTCACATCTTCCATCACTGTAGTAAAATGAACGTATTTAACACTAAAGTCAAAACCATAGGATTACACAAGGAACATTAACCGATCTGATAAGATATTCATAAAATTAGTGACCTTCAGAAATACCAAGAGTCAGACATTTCAAGAAGGAAAACTATAAACTTACCTGTTTTGTCGATTTAGATGCAATATTCCTCAATGAAATGCTAGAAAACTGAATAAAAAATGTATAAAAATAATCATACAACTATGTGAAGTGTGCTCAACACTCAAGAGAGCAGTGTTAGGAAAGACAAACCCATGATCAGAGCAGCAGGCACAGAGAACACAGGTATCAAAACACAACACCCATTCTGAACACAAACGTCTAATGCAGTCTGAAAATCAAAACTGGAGGATTGACATTACCTGAGCTTAAGCCTGGTGATAAAGTTAGTGTGGTCAAGACAGTGGGGGACTAGAGTAAGGAGGGACTGATCAACAGACCAGACGGAGATTCAGGAATAAACATCCAGAGTCAGGTGAGGAGGGAAGGTCAGAATGAAACCCATTAACCAGGGTGCTGAAACAGCAGGACAAATACTTGCCTTCAAAGAACTTAGACCCAGACCTTACATCCTTCCTTCAAACTAATACAGGCAGATCCCAGAACATAGCGTGAAATTTAACAGGTGATGGTTGGGCAACAAAGGAGGCGATATCCAGCCTTCATCTTGCAAGGCAGTTGATGGACTCCATGCCGTGAACAAACAATCTAATCAGATGTAGAATTATGTTTACTCTTCAAATTTTTCTTCTTGAATCTAAAACAAGAAAGAAAAAGTAATAATCAGAAAATAAAAACCAGCTCTCATTTTAGGGCTCTGGATGATGCTGACAATCCTGTGTTCTGACAAACTGGTCTGATGCTGATGGCTAAGCCACAGTGATCCCCTGCTCCATAAGATGTATGCAATCTGGAGGAATGGGCCCAGAGAGAAGGTAGCTACACTCTGCTGAATGGAGGGAGGCTTTTTAAAGCTCAGGAAATTCTAAAGGGATCTTTCTTAAATCCCAAGAAGTAAACAACTTACAAGTGTAAGGAAGTCCCTGAAACTGAACAGATATATAAACCTTCTGGCTCCCCAAGGTCATATAAACAGGAAGGATAGATGAGGAGACTCAGATCAACAGAGCTTCCTGAAAGAGGCTCTCTGACCTATTGAGTTGTCTGCAAGTTATGTAGGAAGCTCAGGGCTCTAGCTTTTATGAGCTGTCACCCAGGCTGGGATGCGCTTTCCATGGGGTGGCAGCTGTCTTTGATTCATCTTTTCTCTTTTAAGTAATGTCAATAAACTCAGTATTTCACCAAAGTTGATCTCAGTGGTATTGCTTCTTTTGATTGTCAGCAGTTTTCTATCTGGGGGAAATCAACACTTGCATCATGTCTCCCCAGGAAAAGGGTCACACAACATTTCTTTCTCCACAAGCCCTTTTCATCACCCTCATCCTTAGAGATACCAAGGTTCCCAGTGTGTATGGCCTCACTGCAGCACCTAAGGAAACAGCTTTTCTCATGCAGTTGGACATGGACTTCATAGTGGACAGCTCCTGAAGAGAGTGGGAATCTGACCTCTTCTCCAGGAGCCTTTGCACAGCCAAAGGAAGCAAGTATCAAAGTACTGCTTGCTTCTGCTATGTTGTGGAAGTCAGCAGTTGGCTAGATGCTGAGGGTGGCCTGGAAATGGGGCGAGTGGGAGATTGTGTAAGGGAAGAAGAAAGAAAAAAAGGGGGAAGCAGGAAGGCAGGAGGTAAGGGTTGGAAAACCCAGGGTAAGGGGAAGTCAGTGGGAAAGCAAGAAGAGAAGAAAGTATGGTCAGTCCCTAATCCTAAACTGTAGGTTGCCAGCTACAATCCTAGCTGGGTCTGTGGTTGTGGGTGGTCCCTGGAATTATGGTTTCCTTCTTGTACCAATGTGACACCCAATTCCCCTAGACCACAGGGAAGCAGGAGCCATGAAGTTATATCTGTTGGCTCAGGAAAACCCTTGTCAGGATAGTCAAGACAGTGAAAACTTGGAAGGGTGTATGCTTCTCCTTTGTCTTTGATTTTCAGGGCTCCCTCTGACCTCTATTTGACCCTGTGCTTGAACGGAGGCCTAGAGATAGCTGCTTCTGAATTTGTTCAAATTGAATGTGTATCTGATATAATACTGGTTGCCCGGTATCCCTGGCTGGTGTCCTTACTGCTTGATGACATTTCTCTCAGATGGGTTGCTACAAGTCCTTACCTAAGGTCCCAATAGCTGCCGTGGGGCAGAAAAGAGACCATCATAGCTATCCTCTGCTGAGCAGGAATGTCTGGTCTCCTTTCCAAACTCAGCTGGACAGTGTTGACCATGAAGCTGCATCTCACTGCCTGTCCATCTTGCGAGCTGACATCTGCTACCAATAATGGCAGTTTGGCACATCCTGGGAGCCTGGTTCATATGCTGCCCCTAATGTAAAAGAGAGACAATTATCCGATATATGCTCAATACACATTATTATCAATGATAGCATTGCCTTTTTACAGGGAGGCACACAGCTGGCTCCTGTACCCCAAAGTCTTAAAAAGCTTCAGATTCATAAAGAAGACCCAACTATAGTTTGAACAAGAATAGCTTTGCTCAAGGTGTGAAGCACTTGGTGCTAAACAAAGCCTCTTTCTAGTAGCTGTTAGCACAAACAATGTGTAACGGGGCTGCAGATGGGACTGGGGAAGAGCCAAAAACAGGCTGCCCTGGCACAGGCTTAGCTACTGTGAGAACTGACTCTTTCTCCGCCACTTCCACAAATGGTCTGCTCCGCAGTTCTTTAAATTTCACTCTTAAATTCATTAGTGTTTAATCACGTATAGAGTGACAGGTTCATAATGATATTTTAAGTGAAGTGCATCATATATTTCACTGGATTCACCTATTTCTCTTTTATGTTTCCCCAGCTCCCTATTGCTGGTCCCTTATTTCTTCCCAAATAGGTTGCCTTCTATTCTCATGTCATACATGAGCTTCATACATGGGAGGAAACATGTCCTATTTGTTTTTCTGACTCTGGATTATTTAGTTTAACATGATCGCCTGTCCTATCCATTTTCCTGCAAATGACACCACCTCATCCTTCTTCACGGCTGGACACAATTCTATAGTGTACAGTGATGACAATTTTCATAGGTGGCTTCTCCCCTGGATGGCCTCAGCCATCACCAAAGGTATGATCTGTGGCTAAGGCCCCGCTGCCACGCCATAGAGAGACTTGAAAGGCTACTGTGTTCCATGCTCCCATAGCATCACACAGTCAAACAAAGCAAAGAAAGGAAGAAGATTTTCTTAGTCACATGTAGATTCAAATGTGAGGGTGTATTATCTAGAGGAGAGAGAAAGAGACAGAGAGACAGATATCTTGTTCTGTTGAGGCAGTGGCTTGGAGCTTGCTGGCACATGTGTGACACCTAGCATTTTACATGGGTGTTGGGGATTGAACTCAGGTCTCTCTGTCAGCAGGGCTTGGCTTTACCAAGCTGGCCACCTCCTCAGCTCAAGCTATGTGGTCCAGCTTTCACGTACAGGTTCTCTGGACTCATCTGTGTGGAACAGGAAGGATGTGGGTGATTCCTGAGCTTGTGACTGAAGCCATCAGGTCAGCCATTTTCCCACTCACTCCACAGAGATAACCCAAACACCATGCTATTTGCCTTGTCTTGACTGTCCCCCCCAAGGCTGGCAAGCTCACAAGAGTGGGCACCATGCCAAGCGAGAAACTGAGATCTGCTAACACTCAGTCTTTTGTGTTGCATCCAAGTCAGTTCACACCTCAGAAAGCTTTGCTGCGTTTACATTTCCCAACTATTTTTCATCATTCATATTTAAATTATGTTCCTTTGAGAAGGAGATAAAGGCTGGGAATTTTATCAAGAGGCAAATAACGCAGGCAGGCAAGAATCTTACCTTTTATTACCAAATGTGTAAAACATTTGAACAGGAAACAAACTCCATAGAGAGTACCTTCAGGGCCAGGAGCAGATGAGAGGGTGATGCTCCGTGTTGAGTCTAAGTGCTGTTTTCAACGAGGCTGGACAGTCAGACAGCTCTGATGTTGAGGATAAGTAGGTCGGTTTGTGTCAGGTATTTCTAAGGCAAACACAAGTGTGCCTGATTTTCAGGGGTGTGATGTTACCAGTAAGCTGAGACCTGACCCCAAAGCTGTTCAGGGCTCTCCTGGAAACTGTGGATCCAGAAGCTCTTCTGTGAAGACACATTGGATTTTGATGGTGTGTATTAAGACATTAAAATATAGCCTTCCGTTTTCAGTTTTAGAAAAGTATCCACTCAGAATACCACCACGCCCCTCCCCCAAATGGATGAAGATGGCAGAGTGACAGAGCTCATGCCTGCTTCCAAGAGGACTGAGCTCCAGGCATGCCCTTCGTCAGACTCCAGGGAAGACAATACAGATGCTTTGGTCTGAGCAGCAACAAGGGACCTGGCCAGGCAGAGCCTCAGCTTACTCCACGTCTATCAGTGACCTCAGGATTCCTTCCCACTCTGCTTCTCGTTGGCCCTTGGGATCTGGCCAGCCCCATGAGTGGGTTTCTACACTCTTCCCAGATGAAACACTTCTGGCTGTTCCTTGTCTTTAAGCTCCTGAGGAGGGGCAGGAGCAAGACTGGGGTTCAAAGATACTGCTTGGATGGGGTAAGGCTGGGATGCATGGTAACATTTCTGAAAAGCAGAAAGAGAGTCTCAGGGTATACCAGAAGGCCCTACAATGGCGTGAACAGTGCCTTCTGAGATATATCCACCCAGAACCTGTGAACACAACCTTACTTGAAAAAGAAGATCTTTCTAAATGTAATTAAGTGAAGGACCTCAAATGGAAAGCTTGGCTTTTCCAGGCAAACCTTAAAAGGCTAGTGTCCTAGGAGACAGAAGAGAGGGAGGCCATGTGGTGAGACAGGCAGGGATGCAAGGGACCCAGCTACCAGCCAAGAACATTAAGAAATTCAGTGGCCTCAGGCAGTGAGAGGGAAGAGCCACAGGCACTTCCTGCAACTTTGAGGGGTGTTGCCTTTGAGCTTGTCCCCGGAGCCAGAGGATGAACTGTGTGGTCTTGCACCTTCCCTACCCCATGGGTAAGAAGTGTGCAAGGAAACATGGAGAATGATGGTCTCCTTGTCTCTTTCCAGGCTCAGCCCACACCTGCAGAAGCCTGATCTTTTCTGTCTAGGAGACTGTATTGGTTACCTTTCTTTTCCTTGTCTTATAATGACTGTCAAGGGTAACTCAAACAGGGGGGTTCATCTCTGGATTTGAGGGTACTGTTCGTTACGGCAGGAGCCTCAGGCAGCTGTTCTCAATTCAGCCACACCCAGGAAGCAGAGAGAGATGGAGGTTGGTTTTTAGCTCAAAAAATTTTCACCTTTTCGTGAGGTTTTGGATCCCTGTGCACAGGATGGTGGCTCCCCCATGTAGAGTGGTTCTTTTAACCACAGTTTACCCAGTCTAGAAACTTCCTCAAGACAGGCCCAGAGCTTTGTTACTTAGGTGACTATAGATTCTGCCAAATATGTAGTGTTCACTGTCACAGTGGCCTCTCGGCACTTCTTGGGTCCAGCTGGAGTCCTTCCCAGCACCAGGGTCTTCATACTCTCCTGAAGAGCCTCCTGCCTCTGGCTTCTCCGGAGAGGCCAGGTAGAGAGGCAGGGAAGGAAGGCGGTTGTGCTCTGCATAGACCTCACTAACCCCACCTTGGGAGTCCTGAGTGTTCATTCAGAGAGGCTGAGCAGCTGTGCTTTGGGGATGAGGTGAGTGTGGCTGCGATTCCTTACCACCTTGCACCTGTCTCAGCTTGCCTCAGTCCCACTGTGGTAAGGTGGACAGCACAGATCTCACTGACCAATGGGGGCCACTCCTACTACAGTACAAGAAGATGCTTGATTTCCGTTCTCAGACTTGACTGGGGGCTTGGGCTACCATTACCTCAAACGTTGTGCTAGCCTGGAGCCTGTGGAGGCCCCAGAATTTCATAATCCTTCAGGCTCCTGTTGTCCTTTTGAGAATGTGGAAGTTCCTTCTACATTGGACATCACTGCACTCTGTGGGGGCACTCAGGCTGCGTGGGGGGACCTGTGAACTTCTCTATTTTGTGGCCCTTCTGTGCTGTGTGCTGTGAGCATAGCCTGTGGATGGCACACACAGTCAAAGCCGCCAGGGGCTGCCAGATTGCTGTTCATTCTCCAAGTCTCCTTTACGAGAGGCCGCAAGGCAGGCCTGGAGTTGAGGGAGCAGATGGCACAGCTGCAAAGGCAGGAACCTGGATCTAGACCCCTGCCAGTGACCACTGAATCACAGCGCACCTGCCTAGGCCTAGGCCAGTGGAGGTTTGGGCTTGAGGCATACATATGAGGTAAGCACACTTTTGCTCCACTGTCTGAACCCTCCTTTTCCAATCTTTGGTTTCCAGAAGGTCAGTGAATACACACCTGGGAGCAAGCAGATAGAAACAATCAAACACATCAAGATATATAAGCACCTAGCCCACACAAGAGGCCATCAAAGTCCTTTAGAGGAGAGCTTTGCAGAAACATTTGCCCATCAACTGACCACGGCCACAGCACCAGTCTAAGTGTCTGGAGCCTGTGTGGTGGGGCCTCACTGGGGGTTGGACTGGGAATCCTCACATACCATCTCAGCAATGGTCTCAGCACAGTGGCCTGGAGGTGGAGGGGTGGCCTCAGGGACCACTTGGAAGAAACCATCCTCTGTGCGTTGTCAAGATCCAAATCAGGGACCAGAAGTACCCAGATTTCCACGAGAAAGAGCTCACTCCCGGGGATGTGCAAAGCTAACATTTGTATGAAATATCTCTCAGCTGCACAGAAAAATAAAAAAAAAAGTACTAACTGTGTGGTGGGAAGGGATTGGGGACAGAGGGAGATCTGGGAGGCTCCTTTTAGGTGTGCTGTATTCTGGGTAGCCTCTTTGGACATGATCCCCAGTAAGGGGATAGATAAAACCATCCAACCAGCAGATCAAAAGCACTTAGGCACAGATAAAAGGCTGAGAAACTGCAGTTCCTTGTTCTAGAATTCTGCAGTGAGGCAATCAGGAGTGTAAAGGTAAACATTTTGTTTTTGAAAAGGAGAGGAAAAGAGGAAGAAATAAATGGATGGTACAAGGCTAACCAGTAAATGCAACTTCCACCCCTGAGATGAGATGCCCTCGTATTCTGTGGTATTTGCTTGGAATTTAAACAGAGCCAGAAACAACAATCAGTTAGACACCGAGGGCTTGGGTCTCACTCTCATGGGGATATGAGAATCCACACGGTGCCCAGAGACTCCCCACTTCAGAGAAGAAAGAGGTGGTTCCCGGGGAAGCCATCCGCAAGGGTTTTGCTTTGGCTGTTCTGTCCTCTCTTGGCTGAGGTGGCCTTTCTATATCTGTGTCCTGTGAGTGCGGGCTGACCTGAGTGTATGCTGAGCACACAGAGACTGAGCCTCTGCAGGGGTAGCCATGATCCTGTGCCCTTAAAAGCCCCTTGGCTCCTGGTTGTCTGGAATTATTCGTAGGTTGGGGGACATGTGTAATCAGCAGAGATGAAGAGAGACCACTTGGCCTTTGGAGACCCACTGGCCTCTGTCCCCTTAACTTTCTGCCTGCTGACCAGCTGTGACAGAGGAAGGGTGCTCCAGAGCCTGAGGGTGTTGGTTTGCTGTGAAATAAAGTCAGCCAAGATTAGGTCAAGGAACAAGACACTGGCCCTTCCGTTTGTGGATGGATATAGGAGAGATGGCCTAGATTTCTTGTTTATAAGCAGTGGGCAATCGCAGAGGTGGGCAATCAGTTGTGGGTAAATGTTATCCTATTTTAATCTTATTTAAAAATCGGTCTTATTTAAAACTCTGGAATAGAGACTGTGTGGTTCAAGCAAGTTTTAAATGATTAAAAACAACATGTTTCTTAAGGACAGCCATTTGTCAGCAGCCGTGAAGTTAGGTGGCTTCCCTTTGTACCTGGAGTCCTTCCTCCCTTCTGTCCCCTCTTGTTTTTCCTTTTCTTTTTGGTCATCTATGCATGAGGACTTCTCATTGATCTTAAGAGAGGGTGCCTTCTTTCTGGGGAGCTTCATTCTCCAGTGTACCCCAGTTAACAGACTAGCTCCCTGTTCCTTGAGCCTGGATGCACAGTGTGAATAATAAAACAGAACAACCACCCCATGCCAATGTTGTCATAGTGCCCTGCAACTCCCATGCCCCACATCTTACTGTTCTTACCCTCCATCACCCCCATAGCTGCTAGAAATTGGGCCTGAGCCATAGCCCCCAGGCAGGCACCTGCTTATAGTTGACAGACAGGAGACACAGTATCCAGGCAAGAGGTTCCCTGACTCTGGCCCTGAGGTCCACTGAAAGAGGACTCAGGGTTTTCATGTTGACACTGATGCTGACTGAGAGAGGTTATTTGAGTTCACTGGTTACACAGCCCTGGGTGCAGCTGTAGGGATCCCAGGCTCCTAAGCTTGTCTGTTCTCCTGCTGTGCTTCAGCCAGAGCCCAGGGGTGTATTATATTGCTGGATGGGACCACAGCTCAAAGACTGTCACCCTTCTTATGCCCTGCACACGTGCAATCGCAGCACAGTAGGAAAAGAAACAGCCAGAAAGAAAGGTAGCCTGGAGCTACCTCACTCTCTCAAATCTCCTTGTGCAGGAGATCTGGGCTCTGGAGAGCAGGGCCCCCATGGATGAGTGGTGAAGCCATTTCTGCCCTGGGCATGGGTGCATCTCTTACCCAGCTCAGGTGGGAGGATGTCGACATTCAGGAGGAAGGGAAAGACAACACAGCGGTTAGCACTGAGTTTGGCAGTGTGGCGTGGAATGCAGTGTGGGTGCTGTTCAGTGGGAAGAACTTGGAAAGGATTCTTCTATGTTTTTTTTAGTAGAAAAAAAAACACGAACACTTGTCTATTTTTTCATGTTTGTATACTTTATAGACTAATACCTACCATCACCATCACCACCACCACCACCATCACCACCACCATCATCACCACCACCATCATATATCCTAAATCCTGAAACGGAGACCTTCACTACTGGTGGCCTATCAAGTCATTGACAATCTGCTGGGAATGTGGACAGAGAAAGAGAGAGACACCTCCCCCCCACCACAGAGAGAGACACAGATGACAGAGACAGAGAGACAGAGACAGAGAGATTCTATTTGTCTGTGTACCTTTGTAGCATATGTGTCTCTATTTTCATTTCTTTGTGTCTGTGTGTGTGTCTCTCTCTGTGTGATTCTGTGCGTGTCTTAGTGTGTCTCTGAGTGTGTGTGTTTGTGACTCTCTGTGTGTAGTTATCTGTATGTGTCTGTATTTGAATGTCTGTTTGTGTATATCTGAGTGTCTGTGTGTGTCTGCATGTGTTTGTGTCTCTTTGCATGTGTGGGCACATACATCGCTGTAGTTTAAGTTGTGAAGTAAACAAACAAACAAACAAAAACCAGTTTATTCAGAATTTTCAATCTGAGCATGAGGGAGGCAGGGTGGAATGAGGATGGCTGCTTGGTTTCTGGCTTGGAGAAAGGATAATGCATCCTTTTTGGAAGTGAGAAGATACTCAGAGGAACAGTATAGTGGATCAATATAATAAATAGAACACCGAGAAATACCCACACACCTATGGGCACCTGATTTTTGACAAAGATGCCAAAATGGTACAATGGAAAAAAATAGCATCTTCAATGAATGGTGCTGGTCTAACTGGATATCTATATGTAGAAAAATACAAATAGATCCATATTCATCACCCTGCACAAGTGGATCAAAGACTTCAACATAAAACCAGACACACTAAACCTATTAGAAGAAAAAGTGGGAAAGAGCCTTGACTCCATTGGCACAGAAGACAACTTCCTAACCAGAATACCAACAGCACAGATTCTAAAATTAACAATCAATAAATAGGACTTCATGAAACTAAAAAGCTTCCACAAAGCAGAGAACACTGTCATCAGAACAAAACGACAGCCTATAGGGAAAGGATCTTCACTAACCCTGTATCTGACAGAGGGCTAATATCCAGACTATATAAAGAACTCAAGAAGTTAAACAGCAACAAATCAAGTAATCAAATTATAAAAGGGGGTACTGAGTTGAACAGAGAATTCTCGATAGAGGAATATCGAATGGCAGAGAAACACTTGAAGAAATTCTCAACGTCCTTAGCCATCAGGGAAATGCAAATCAAAACGACCCTGAGATTTCACCTTACACCCATCAGAATGGCTAAGACTAAAAACTCAAGTGACAACACATGCTGGGGAGGATTGGAAAAAGGGAACCCTCCTCCATTGCTGGTGGGAATGTAAACTTGTACAACCACTTTGGAAATAAATCTGGTGCTTTCTCAGAAAATTAGGAATAATGTTATCTCAAGATCCAGCTATAACTCTCCTAGGCATATATCCAAAATATGCTCAAGTATACAACAAGGACATTTGCTTGACCCTATGTCCATAGCATCTTTATTTGTAATATCCAGAATCTGGAAACAACCCAGATGTCCTTCAACTGAGGAATGGATACAGAAATTGTGGTACATTTACACAATGGAGTACTACACAGCAGTTAAAAACAAGGAAAGCATGAAATTTGTCGGCAAAAGGTAAGAACTAGAAAAGATCATCCTGAGTGAGGTTTCCCAGAAGCAGAAAGATATATATGGTATATACTCACTTATAAGTATATATTAGCCATATTATGTGGGATAAACATACTAAAATCTGTACACCTAAAGAAGCTAAGCAAGAAGGAGGACCCTAAGTAAGATGCTTAATCTTCATTCAGAAAGGCAAACAGGATAGACATCAGAAGAGGGAGGAAACAGGGAACAGGACAGGAACCTACCACAGAGGACCTCTGAAAGACTCTACCCAGCAGGGTATCCAAGAAGATGCAGGCAAACTTTGGGCAGAGTACAGGGAATCTTATGAAAGGAAGGGGAGATAGAAAGATCTGGAGGGGACAAGAGCTCCAGAAGGAGAGCAACAGAACTAAAAAGTCTGGTCCCAGGGGTCTTTTCTGAGACTGATATTCCAACCAACGACCGTTCATGAAGATAATCTAAAACCCTTGCACAAATGTAGCCGATGGCAGTTCAGTCTCCAAGTGGGTTCCCTAGTAAGGGGAACAGGAGCTCTCTCTGACATTAACTCAGTGGCTGGCTCTTTGATCACCTTCCCCTGGGGGGAAGCAGCCTTACAAGGCCAAAAGGAAAACAATTCAGCCAGTCCTGATGGGACCTAATAGGCTAGGTCAGATGGAAGGGGGGTCCTCCCCTATCAATGAACTTGGGGAGGGATATGGGAGGAGAGAAAGGAAGGAGGGCAGGATTAGGAAGGGGTGAGGGAGGGGCTACAGCTGGGATACAAAGTGAATAAATTGTAATAAAAAATTGAAAAATGTGCTATAAAAATGATTCTCAGAGAGGTAGGTTTGGAAAAAGAACATAAGTACAAAACCTATATAATTAAAGGAGAAGGCAATTTGTAGAGAGTGACTACCCAAATCAGTTAGGTTGAGAAAAGCTGCCTCCATCTTCCTCAAAATTTTAGCATAATTATTAGCTTTGTGTTATTGAAGAAGTTGCCTTTCCCAGAAATGCACAATTTTATGAAGATATTTTAAAATGTTTCATATGCAAAGATTCCATGTACCTGCTGACAGTGGTGCTTGCTTGGGTTGGTGTACTGTCTCCTGGATGTTTCTGTAGACACTGAGTGCATCAGGTTGCAGCAGGTCTCCTGGTGTGTGAGTGTGTGTGTGTTGTGTGTGTGTGTGTGTATTACCTATGCAATTTCATTTTTCATATTTTAAAATGTTCTATCTCTATCTGAATTTCACTTTTTCTGATAATTTTACTAATTAAGCAAAAGGGAATTGAATGCTCAAATAAATGTTCTCATTAAATTAATGATGTGGTGCCCACTCATTGATCTATTATAAAACTTGAAATTTCTTAATTGAAATGTGGATGGGAGGGCGATAAAAACCTATGATAAAAGCTAATGATAGAGTGGGCTTCTCCCGTCCAGAATATGCGTAGCTGTAACTAACAGGAACGTGGAGCCATGAATCTTTCGTCTTCGGTACAGAACTGCTGTGAAAATGGATTCGTCTCAGGTGAAGATTAGTGCCCAAATTTATTGTCTTAGCAAAGTCAGGACACAGGGAGTCAATGCGGCTGCCTGGTCCTCATCATTTCAAGGACAATCCTTTCCTTTGTGGATGTGATCCTGACACACAAGATCCTTTCCTAGGAGTGCAGTGCTCTTGTTTGTACCTTTCCTGAGGCCCACTGTGTGCTAAGTGCACTAAATAAAGAATTTCCTAGAACACCTGCCAGCTCAGCGAGGTGTAATCTACACCAGGGCTACAGCTGAGGGAACAGCACACAGAGCATGAGTAATTTCCTGGCGTTGGGTGCAAAAGATGCATTACATAGTCATAACCATAGAGCCCACCTGTGTGTGTGTGTGTGTTTGTGTGTGTGTGTGTGTGTGTGCTATATGCATATAAAAGCCAGAGGACAACATCAGGTATCACTCCTTGGGTGTATTGGGTGTCAATACACTGGGACTATACAGCATGTGGGTTCAAGGGATCAAACTCGGGTCCTTGTGCTCGCAAGGTAAGACCTTACTAACTGAGCCATCTCCATCACCCATGTCTTATTTCTTGATCATTATATCTGTCCTGTTAATATAATTAGCAGGTGAAGTCATTCTGGAATATTTGAACATTGGCTAAAAGGTTGATCGATGTGGCAATGACAGCCTGAGCCTGAAACTGGGCCGACTCACCTATGTGAGTCCTCCATTGAACAAATGGAGGTTGTAGGTGTTCTGTCCTATGGATATTTGTTCTGGATTAGTGGTATAGTGGTGAGCAAAGCTGCCTTCCCACCAGTATTATTTTCTAGTCCCACATACCACACACTGAGATGGCTATGTTTTCCATCTCCAATGCTATGGTGACACCATCATTACCCTGGGCTAGTGCACCTCCTGGATGGTTATCCACAGTGGTTGGAGATGTTCCCAAGAGTTAAAACCAGCCAAGTGCTCCCTGTGTTCAGAACTACCCTGTGTCTTTACCTCACGCAGAGTTGAAATGAGACCCCGAAACAACATTGGAAGCTTGGTAGGTCCAGCCTTGTCTGCTCCTTTCTTCATGGTCCTTCTGTCCTATAATTCTTGGTGCCCTTGCCTCCTGACAGGTGCCTACCTGTCCAAAGGTAGGCACCCCCCCACACACTGGACATTTGAGAACCCCCCACTTAGCAATCTCCCAAAGCATCCCCACACAGGCAGGCTCCTTCCCTTGCTCCAGGCTCTGTTTATGTGCCATCCCTTCCCTCCCATGTGAGTCCTTCCTACATCCCCAGCCATGCCAACACACTGAGCTGGCCCACCCTGCCCTTTCCTCACTACCAGGCATGTCCACTCATGAGGTCAACCAACCTTTTCTTTGGAGTCTCTCAAAGTAACTACCTGTGTTCACTGGTTACCAGACCATCATAAATCATGTATTCACCAAATGCCAGGGTCTGAGTGCTGGGAGTCATGGTCAGAGGAAGACACAGTCAAACCCCAAAATGAGTAATGGCAGAAGTTTCTCTCCAGGAACCTCGAAGACCACATTGAAGGGAAGCTGTGTACACCATAATGACCCTCTACTCCCCACAGAACTCAGGGCTCCAGGGGTGCCCATTATCTGTCAGGTCTTCCAGAATCTGTTTCTACCCATTACCCACTACTTTATAGTGGCTCAGACTGCATTCTGCTCTGATTCCGCCGTCATCTTGGGTTCTGGTCTCTGCATCTCTTTAGGTGTTTTCATGGATATTTCACTATATCAGTTCACATCTCTCTCCTGCTGTGGATACAGGTCCAAATTGGGATCTTAGGGACCATTTCTATACTACTGTGATGGCACACACAGTATGGGCTCCTGTGTCTGCTACAGGAGGTTGGATATATACTCTTTTTTTTTTTTCAGCCAGTGACATGATAAGATCATGGGACCCTCAGGTGCATTCTCCTGGAACAGGCTTGACCACTAGGGTAGTATGAAAGAGTCTTAATGTCACACCAGTAGCTAAACTTATGAACCACAGTGAGTCTAGACACCAGCTGGGAAAGGTACTAAAGCAGCTGTGAGGGCTCTTGTGTTGGCTGAAGCATCTGTGTCCTCAGGCCACCTCACCATGGAGGAGCATGCTTTGCTGCAACAGGCATTGAGGTTAGCAATATTCTCCCTGCCAAAGTCCAGGGGTGTGATACAACTTGGAGGGGCCTTTGTCTCAGTTAGGCAAGAAGAATTTAGGCTAGTAAGGGAAATGCGATTCTGCCAAATTCCTGGGTCTGATTATTCTGTGCTCCCAGGACTTTCTTTTTCTAGCTCATGTGTCTTCCTTCCAGATCTGGATGTAGAACTCTCAGCTCCTTCTCCAGAACCATGTCTGCCTGCATGGCTCCATGCTTCCTGCCATGACAATAAGGGACTAAACCTCTGAAACTATAAGCCAGCCCCAATGAAATGTTTTCCTTTATAAGAGTTACCATGGTCATGGTGTCTCTTCACAGCAATAAAAACCCAAACTAAGACACCAGTCTTTTTCTAGATATTTTTTTCTACAGAGGTTGAACAATCCTATTTGACTGCAATGTCATATCTACCAGTCCATTCTCCCCAGTGGTGGACCTGTGAGCTGGTTAGTATTTTGTCAACCTGACCCAAGCTTCTCTGGGAAGAGGAATCCCCCTTGAGAAACTGCTTCCAACAGAATGCCTGTGAGGGCATTTTCTCGATTAACGATTGGTGTGAGGCAGCTTAGCTCACTGTGGATGGTGCCATCATGGGCTGGTGGCCCTAGAATGTGTAAGAAAAGTAGGCTGAGCAAGCAAACAATGGAGAGCCAACTAGTAGGCAGCACACCTTCATGGCCTCTGCGGCTCTTCCTGCCTCCAGCTTCCTGCCTTGAGTTCCTGCTCTGACTTCCCTCAGCGATCTAAGAACTGTAAGCTAAAATAGACCCTTACCTTCCCAGGTTGCTTTTGGTTATGGCGGTTTTATTGCAACAATAGAAAACTAACCCCTTGTATCTCATTTCTTTCCTTGGATCACCACAGAGGGAGCAGGGTGGGCTGGTAGTTGTTGTTGTTAGCTGGCCCTCATGACTAATTTCTTCATGGTGAGCTGGACTTCTAATAGAGCAAGTGAGCTGCAGGGGAAGGGGAGAAACTCCCTGGCCTTTTGGGCTACCTTCTGGGGTACCACAAGACTGTCATTTGGCTCGCTTCATTTGACCAGAGTAAAGACGGGAACCACAGGCCCCCTGCTGCTGGTCACAGCTTCACTGTCTTCTTATATGTGCCACCTGGGCAGATGTTTTTGTAGTACTTGGGGGTAGTCCTACCTGCCACCCTCTTTCTGGAAGCTTTCCTGTCCTACACTGCCGCCTTACTTGGACTTTCTCAGGCTCTGAAGCCCAGGCTTCATGTCTTCACACTATCTCCATGAGCAGCAGATTGTCCTCTGGGCCATTTCTCATGCCATCCCATCCCCATCCCATGCCTTGCAAACAGTGAATTAATCATCGGTCCCTTTCGGGAGCAGCTATAACCAGTTAGCAAATGCCTGTGCACTCCGCCGAGGTCTGCCACCATGTTCTGCTTGTCTTTGAGAAGTGTCTCGGTGGCTTTGGTGGCAGTGTCCTTATCCGCAGAAGACACAAGCATGCCCGAATCACACATGTGGTGAAGAGTCAAGGGTCTGACTTATGGCCGAGCATTTCTGCTGCAGTGGGCCCCGATGGCAGCATTTTGAACTTGAGAAGATGATATAAAGTGAAACTTCTGATGGATTCAGAATAGCGCAGATTGCCAGCTGTAGAAGCGGCTTGTTGGTCTTCTGGGAGGAGATGGAGGAGTGTCCTTCACATGAAGAAAGAGTGTTTCTCTAGCCAGTCAGCCACAGAAGAGCAGAAGCCACTTTCTTTAAGATCTGAATCGGCTGCCTGTAATTAGTTCCCCACTTAGCTCAATAAATTCCCTTGTAAGCGTGTAATTCATTATAAATAAATACTACCATGGAGATGGCATGATTATAATAATTCTTAGAGTGTTTACACTATACAAATGATTATTAACCATATGCATTTCACTATTGTGTGGCAAATTCCCAGGCCCTCTAATGAGCAAGCCGTTTCATGTTTACGTTCTGATTGTTATTTTCATAGGCAAAACCTCGCTGAGATCGGCAACACAGTGAGAACATCGCAGACAATGATCTGCTTGATGCTTTCATTTCAGTCTGGGTTAGAGGGTCTCAGGGGCCCATGAAGGCAATGCCCCTTTTGCAATGGAGGTAGAGTTTATATATGTTTACTGTTCTCACGTTTTGAGGGCAAAGGGTAATTTTCCAGAGTCCGTATTAGACCAGATGGCACCCTGCAGTAGCCAAGGTTACACAAACACATGACAGGTTACCCATCAGATAGACACCTGTAACAGTGCTTCAAATAGGCCCTAGGCCTATTATGCTTTTTTCTACACATGTGTACTTACTATGAACACCAATTTAGCACTGTAAGAGACTGGCAATATTGACCATGGTGATTTCAATGAGAAATGGCCCCATCTGTAAATATTTAGTCCCAAGTTGGTGGCACTGTTTGAGGAGGTTTAGGTGTGACCTTTCTGGAAACAGTGTGCACTGGGGACTGGCTTTGGGAGCTTAAAGCTTCTCTCTGCTTCTAGTTTGCTGTCTCTACCCTGGGCTTGTAGTTGAGGATGTTAGCTCTCTGCTCCGAGCTGCTACCATGTCTTCAGGCCACAATGGACTCTATTCCTCTGGAGCTGCAAACCCAAAGAAACACTTCCTTCTATAAGTTACTTTTGGTTGTGGCATTTCATCACAAAGACAGAAAAGTCCATTAACTCATTATAAAATTATTATGAGAATACGTTTGAAGGAATTTTGGGGGGGATTCTGTTGATCATGAAGGACTGAAGTT
Source organism: Pachyuromys duprasi (assembly GCA_028658305.1). Taxonomy (NCBI): domain Eukaryota; kingdom Metazoa; phylum Chordata; class Mammalia; order Rodentia; family Muridae; genus Pachyuromys; species Pachyuromys duprasi. Next base: position 119,267,841 of record CM053766.1, read on the forward strand.
GTAGAGAGCATACCCGGAGGTTTGGGGGACTATTGAGTTTGAGCGTTTTCTCAGCTCCATTTCTAAGGTGGAAGCGCTGGTAGACACCACCCACTGCTATGGCTTGAAAGTGAAACGTCTACTCAGAGAAGTGTTCAGTGGGCGAGTTACTTGTCACACAAGCATAAGGTTCTGAGTTCAGATCCCCAGAACTGGGAATGCTGACCAGAATGCCTGTAATGTCAGCACTGGAAGCAGAGAAAAGAGAAATCCCAGAAGCAAGCAGACTAGGTAACCTGGCGAGCGTGTCAGTGAACGAGATGCTGTCTCAGGTGGGAGGAGAGAGAGCTGATGCCCAAGGCTGTCCTCTGACCTCCATCCTTGTGATGTGAAGCATGTGCAACCATAGACATACACATTACACACGTGTGGACTCACACGTACCATACATCACACAGACACACTCATCATGCATGCTGCACACATCATACAAAGGCTAACATACTATCAGAACATTCTCCAGAGGCTTACATGTTCGCAGACTTGGTCCCCAGTTAGTGCCACTGTTTTGAGATGTTATGGGACCTTGAAGAGGTGATGTCACCTGAGGAAGGTCTTGAGGATTATAGATAACCTTAGTTTTAGCCTACTGCTCCATTAGAGTCTCTGTGCCTTCCATGGTGGAGCAATGCTTCTAAACTATGTGTCAGAACACATCTCTTCTCCGTTAAGTCGCCAATGCCAAGTTTTCTGTCACCTGGAGGAGTAGGCCAATACTCCTGCCTGGCAGCTGTCTGGGCCCCGTCTAATTTTAAGAGTTGGAAGTCAGTTCCTGGACTTTAGGTGTGGCTTCGTGCGCAGCCGGAAGCAATTTCCCCCTCGGCGTCTCCGTCTTAGCTGGATGCCTGAGATAGGGAGAGAAAGGGAAAGAGAAAGACGAGAGATGCTGTCATGGTTCTGTGCTACTCTGGCCCTGTAACAAGTTGCCCCACTGTGTAGGTTCCTGACAGCTGCCTTGGAGACAGCACAGTCTCTGCTTTGATTCTGTGCCCTGGCATTCAGGCTAGAATCTGCTGGCTGGTTCTTGTGGCCCCAGCTGGACTCTCTCCCCTGTGTCCACTGGGCCTGCTGAGGTGCATCTGTGAACCTCTTCCAGCTGGCCAGTTGGGCTGCACCTAAGGGAGGGCGGGATCCCAGAACACGGGCAGCATCTCTAGGTTGCCAAGGCTTCAGTATGGTGGAACTATTTTTGGCCTGGTCTGCTGCAAGCTCGCCCCCCGTGTAGGGCTGAAAGAGCCCATGTGCAAGCTTACCCTCACTCAGGGCTGAGGGTGGCTATCTCACCTGTAGGCTTGAGCCCTGAGGGCAGCTATCCCACCTCTTCACAGAAAGAGACACTGAAAAAAGGATGACACTGTGGTGGGAGGCAGAGCCATTCTGCAAACAGCCTGTGTGTCCCTCTCTGCCACTGTCCCCCTGAACCTCCACTGTCTACTGAGGCACCTAGACATCTCTCCTTGTGAAGGTATAAGTCAATTATCGCTGATGGCCATTTGCTTGAGAGAGTAATCGGAGGCAAAGGTGCCAGAATTTACCTTTAGTGCATGACCCTGTGAGTCTCATCTGCTTTACCACTATTTGTAAGAAGCAGATGTTTGGAATTATAACTCATTTTGCTCTGAATCAAGGATGATTTGGGTTCTTGGATTGCTCTCTGAAACCTGCTTTTTGTTGACAGAACTTGGACATTAGCCAGCGACATGCACCTGTATGTCCTGATTCAAGTCACCCAACATCCCATTCCCCAGAGTCCCATGAGCATGGAGTGTGACTCACATCAGGCATTTTCAATTATTTCTTATAAATATATGCAGCTGTGAAAATTGTTAGGGGATATAAAACCTTTCACGTGCTGTGACGAAGTGAGGCCTTAAGGTGCCACCAAGGTGACAGGCTATGCTAGTTCTAAACTAAAAGACAAAAGCCAGAGAATTGGGAATCTTCAGGAAAGAAAAGAAAATGATTTCATTGTCTTGATTTCCACACTTTCTTTTTTAATTGCAGGGTTCGGATTTTTAAAAGAAATGTTAGCATTTGCGAAGGTGTGATCCTTAGCTCACATCAAGCTTCTTGTTCCCATGCCAGGAGCCTGGAGAGTCTAAAGAGCACAGACCACCCTCTGTGGTCCTTCAGCTCTCCCTCAAACTCAAAGGATCAGTATGAGCAACCTGGGTGTCACTACCAAATCTCACAAAGAGATTCTTAGGACATAGCCCCAAAGGAACCATTTTTCAGACCCCTCACTCAAGGAAAATTCCCTCAAAGGTTTTAGTGCACAGAAATCTTAAGGCGGTTGACAAAGAGGCTGGTGCCGGAGCCTTCCAGAAGGCTCTTCAGCACTGGCGAGTCACACCAAGATTAAGACTGATTAGTGGCATCAAGCCGTAAGTGGGATGAAATATGCCCCCACGACTCGAGGAGCCATCTATTGGCGTTACCACTTGTCCGATTCCAGTCGGCAGCTGAATTTATCAGGCAGGCATGAAATCCGCCCATAGCCTGTTCCCGGCTGCCTGACTCTTAATCAACAGCCCACTCTTGGGGATTTTTGGCTGCCTCACCTGGTTATGCCAATAAATCTGAGTGAATAGCTGCTTGATTTGTTATTGATTTCCCCATGGACAAATTTGGGGCTGCATCTTCAGCCATCAGTCTTCACCATGAAAAGTCAGGGCAAAGGAAAAGCGTTAGCCACCTGGGGCGGTTCGGGGGGCCACTTCTTTGTGTTAAAGCACTTACCACCTCGGGTGACTGAATTTAGTCTGGTGTGATACTCTGCTGCAAGGGGGTGGGGGAGGGGCCATTCATCCCTCAGCCTGGCAGATGAGGGAGCAGAGAGGGGGCACCCTCAGAGTGGACCATGGTCCTCCCTATGCCCGCACCAGCTAGTCCTTGTTTTGTGGGGAAACAATTCGTACTGAGAGCGTCACAGCAAGATCCAAACCAAGGCTGTTTTTTGCTTGAACTGTTCTCAGTGTGAACCAAACTGAGGTTCCATGAGTAAAAAACCCCCAGGATAGAGAAACTGGAGCAACATGGTGACCTAAATGGTTGACTCGCCCCTTTGTGGAAATCTCAAAACCCATCTCAGTTGGAGACTTTACTCCTGTTGTCTGTGTTGATCTTTGTGCCCTCTTTGAAGGCGGGTTGATCTGGAACACTGGGGAAGAATGATGTTGCCTCTGCCAGCACGCCAGGGACCCGAGAGGAAGGCATGCTCTCATTTAATGACTTACATATACATCTACGATACCATCAGTCAACATCACCTTGGCCCCTTCCCCTGGCTTTCCCACCAAATCTCTCACACCTAGCCTTGTTTATCTGATGCAGAGCAACTGTCTTCTGCGCTGACAGAAGACATGTTCTCATGCTGTTCTTTAAAAAGAAAACCTTACTCACTGGAAAGTTTTTGAAATTACACTAATGATTGAAGACTTTAAAAAATATTTATTTTTATATATGTACTGGGTGCTGGGAACTGAACTTGAGTCTCCAGGAAACAGTACACATCTTAACTGCTGATCCATTTCTCTAGTTCCAAACATTTATCTAATTATCTATCTATCTATCTATCTATCTATCTATCTATCTATCTATCTATCTATCTATTTATTTATTTAATATTTATTATTTATTTATCTATCTAGACAGGTTATCTATCATATAGTCCAGGCTGGCCTGGACCTCACTGTGTATATAGCTAAGAATGATCTTGAACTTCTGATCCTGTGGCATCTACCATCCAAGTCCTCGCCCCGGCTCCCACCCTAGCCCCAGCCCCCACTCCAGCCCCAGCCCCCCCCCTCCATCCTAGCCCCAGCCCTGGCCCCTGCCCCAGCCTCCTTTCAAGTACTGTTTGAGCAGGAGGATGTCTGAATTCCTCCTTTCCAGACTCTCAGGCAGCTGAGAGTTGGTTCTGCATTATGGAGCCAGGGCTGGGGCTCTGGTTTTGCACATCCCTAACCAGCCTTCTCATTAAGACAGGCGTCCTCTGCCTGCTGTCTGGAGGGCCCGCTTGTGGGCTGGGTTGTAGGCTTTCTTTGTGGCAATCTGAGCTCACATCAGGCCAACCTATCTGAAACAAAACACTGAAACCCTTGGGAGTATTCTCTCTCCTGCTAAACAGCCATAGGCTTGGGGTGTGAATTTTAAAAGCATATTCACCAGGCTTCAGGGTTTCAAAAGTGAATTCCTAAGTCTCATCAATACACAAGAAATAGAATTTTGCAACTCAATTGCACTCTTGGTGGCTGCTGAGGGAAGAGCCTCTAGCTCAGTTCTCAGAGCTATTGAGCTTTGTCTGCAGCACTTGCTCTTGGGGAAGCTTCTGTTAAAGTTCCCTACAAAGCAACTCGCCTACAGGAACTGGGTGGAGGGAGGAGGCCTTGTGAGCCCTGCTGCCCTGGTGACAGCGCCCATGGTGTGTCCTTATTAACAGTCCTCCAGTACACCCTGGGCAGAAGGAGCAGCTACCAGCTGCAGGGGCACAGGTGCTTAGCAAAGGGGCTGTAGGAACCTCAGGGGAAAAGTCCATCTGAAAGGCAAAGTCTCAAGCCTCTGCACACCCGTGCTTTGGGAGGCCACTTCCCATTCTTACAGATAGACTCTGTCTGGCACAGAATAGCTGGCAACTGTCACTCTCTGGGTCCCACTCCCTGAAGAAATGGCCCAATGTATTTATTTGTTGAAAACATCATACACATGTATAAAATATTGGTTGAATTTTTTTCAAAATTAATGGTAAAAATTTTAATGTTTTTACCACGTCAGTGCCTCTGTCTCCATGTTTCTCTCTGATTTCTGTTTGATGCAATTACAGCTTGCGCACCATGCCATCTCACAGTTCCCCTCTTTTATCTTTTTCTTTTCATTTTTGACATAGGGTCTCACTAAAGAGCCTTGGCTGGCCTTGAACTCAAAGACATCTACTTGCCTCTGCCTCAGTTCTTGACAAGCCAGGGGACAGCAGAAAGAGCTCCTCTGGGAAAGGAAAACAAACCTCCGCCCAGATGCTGCCAATGCAGAGACCCCAGCCGCCACCTGAAGCTCTCTGTGAGTTCTCTGGGCATCGCTGTTCTCACTGGAAGACAAGAGTCCAGGGCTCCTGTGCAGTACAACCATCCAGGTCCCCGTCTTGGGAATGACATGATTAAAAAAGGCTGATGCTCCTGAATGACACTCTAGCTACCACGGGCAACACGTGCCCATCACCCCTTTGGTTGGACTACAGAATTATAAAGAGACATTTTCAAGGCGCTCGGAGAAGCTGGGATGGTGACTTGCTGTCAGACAGTATTAAGGGAGAATGTTTATTTTGTTAAGTCTAATAATAGCATTGTGGTTTACAAGTAAATGTATTTTTATTTAAGAGACAGATACAGAAGAGCTAAACTAGACTTGAATTGTCTTAAAGCCAAGAAATTATTTTTAAAATGTTTAGGCAAAAAGCAATAGAAGCAAACATCAGAGTCTTAACAGTGAAATCAAGCAGGCATTTGGGGCCCGGCATGGTCTCTTCCTTTGTGCCTGGTACAATTTTTACAGCCAAGGGCTACAGTGGCGGTCTGTATAAACTTGTCGAGAGCTCATGGTATTGTGGGCATTGAAGGCTGTCACTATGCATTTATTGGTATTTCTTCTTTACCCAAGAAAGGAAAATGAATGAGGTGGGTACGTGATCAAGAGAGCAACGGAAGTGGCCCAATACAAACTCTTAAACTTGCTTAAATCATTACCAGACCTTCTTTAATGTTTTTTTTTTAAGTTCAGTTGTGTCATTCTGGACCATGAACTTTGTAAATGATGACCTCGCACTGTTATGTAAAAATGTTGGAAACATATGCTTTAAGGTTCATTTTAGTCCTCCTGAGGAAGGGAGGTATCCTCCTTGCAATTAAGAATGGAATCGTGGTCCCATGTCTGGGACTACATTCTCCACAATTTTTATTTAAAAATATTTAAAAAGCAAATGATGGCAACTGGAAGTGGGCACCATAGTTTCTCTGTGTGTTCACTGTGTGCCAGAGTGGAGCATCGAGTGGGCCTGTTTCCTGCTTTACATGACTTTTGCGTGTCCAGTAACTTGTGGCACTACCTGATTTGGCTGACAAGATGTGGATAGAGATGCAACAACAGCTGGCAGTGGAAAAGGACACATGTGGGGCTCCCTGCAATCAGAGTCACTGTCCACAGGGGTTCTGCCTCCGGCGGGGTTCTCATCTTACAGCCACAGGTGAAGTCAGGCCTTCACTCATACCTTGGCTGTGGGGTCCAGGCTGTGTCCATGACAGGGCGCACACCCTCCTAATGCTTTGACCCTTTAACACAGTTCCTCATGGGGTGGTGACTCCCAACCATAAAATTATGTAGTTGCTCTTTCACAACTATAATTTTGCTACTGTTATGAATTGTTAAATAGCTGACATGCAAGATATCTGATATTTGATCTGTGAACTCCAAAGGGGTTCAACCCAGGGGTTGCAGAGCACTGATCTATGGGAAAGCTTGAAGCTCCTGTCCCCTCCCACTGTTCTCCCTGTGGATTTGGTCCCTAATCCTTTGTCATTGGTGTCCTCACCTCCCACATCTCCTTCCTTAGGGGGACGTTATAACTATTCAGTGTAGAAATTTGCTCCCCAGGTTTGAATTCAGGAAAAAAATTCTTCATAGAGCCCTGGCCCCTGGAAGGACACATGGCCTGTGCACAAATGAACACCGCTTGGTGGGCATGGGCTGTGGTTGGGTCTGCATGCTGGTATGTTGAAAGTTTGGACCCTGATGCAGCAGGGTCAGACATGGCTGGATCATGGGCACTTTTTCTTCACTAGTGGGCTGGCCCACCAATTGATTGACACTTTAAGGGCAAGTGGGAAGGGGCAGAAGCTTCAGATGATGGAACCTGACTAGGTGATGCTGTGTGGAGTAGCTTTGCAGATAGATGCACCCTTCCCCCATCCATCTTTCCTCCTTGTTCTCTCAATCTCTTGACTTGCAGGCCACCATGAAATTATATGCTCCTCTTCCACACTTCTCATTGCCATGACAACCTTCCTCATCTCTGCTCAAAGCAACGGAGTCAGCCAAGCATGGACTTAAAATCTCTGAAACCATGAACCGAAATAAATCCTTCCTTCTTTACATTATTTATCTCAAAATGACAGAAAGGAACCACAGGATCTAACTCTTCAAACTGATTAAGGCCACTTGTGACTCTTCTGCCAGTCTTCCTCCCTGGGATCAGGGCTCTATGAAGAATGGTGCTCAGTGGCTTTCAGTGGGATAGCTGGGGGCTGCTGCCATGGATACAGAGCCTTTTGAACCATTCAAGCAACACAAGTCCAGACAGCTCCTGCTTCCAAAAGGGCTATAGAGAATTGTATTTCCTGAATGGCAGTACTCAAGCCTGGGGAAGCATTTCTGCCCTGAAAAGTTACAAAGCTCAGATAGGAGGCCCCAGCCTTGCTGATGGTAGTCAGGCTGCAAGGGATAAGCATGGGGGATTGCTGGCTGAGTGGGTGTTTGAGTTTTAGGGTTCAGGTTTGTGAGGCACGGTGCTTGTCACATGCAGCCTTAGGTAGAGAACTTGCTCACTCACCTCAGAGGAGTGTACTCCATAGGTTTTCCCCTCCTGCATCCTACCAATGTGGCCTGCCGAGTAGCGCCTAAAGTCCTAGCTGTTGTTTCTGAACATGTCTCAGGTAGTGATAATGTCTCTCTTGCCTGTTCCCTGCAGACCCAGTCCTTAGGGGCTCAAGGGTGTAGCCTCTCTTCTCTCACTTCAGAGATGGCTCTGTTATGAAGCAGATGAGCCCACTCCCTGGGTGCTCCCGACCTCATGGCCTCTCTGACAAGACATTGAGGGAATGATGGTGTTTGTGAGGATGAGTGTAGAGCTACAGTGAGGAGGCTGTGGTTAGAAGCCAGGGGCTTGATTCTGGAGGAGAATGACAAGTGTGCAGAGGGTGTGATCTAAGGAGAGGAAAAAGCCTGTTCCACAAGGTTCTTTGAAGTGAGGGATGGAAGGAGGCAGATGTATACCAAGAATTCATCCTGGGAAGAGGTCTCACCGTCGCCAGCCCATGGAGGATCCGGACGTGAAGCTGTATGATATAGAGCACTGTGAGTCACAGAACTGAGGCTGACATGAGGGAAGGAGGTGGGGCTGGGTCCAGTGGGGCCTGCCATGGGCAGCTTCAGGCAGGCTGCCCACCTGCTCACCCTGCCTCCTTAGAGGGCCCTTTAGTGTTAGACACAATACTGACACTAGAGGCGTTGGAGATGACATGGTCAATATTGACAAAACTCTTGTGCAAGCATGGGAAGCCTGAGCCCCCAGAGCCCAAGTAAAAGCCATGCATGATGCTATATGTCTATAACCCCAATGCTGGGATGCAGAGGCAGGAGGATACCTAGTGCTCACTGCCCAGCTTAGCTAATGAACTCCAGGTTCAGCTAGAAACCCTGCCTTAAAAAATAAAGTGGAGAGTGATCAAGAAAGATACTTGACATTGACCTCTGATCATGCACATAAGATTCATGAACCACCTCCTAATATTGAAATAATTTAATTTACTTCTTGTTTTCTTTCCATTCTTATAGATCTTTTCATAGTTCATGTGAGGGAGGAAAGAAGGAGAGGGGAGTAACTTGCCACCCGAACCGTCCCTTTCCAGGCCTGATTCTGAAATGAAGGGCTGTGTACCTCAAAGCCATAGGGGCATCATGTTGACAGGGTACAGTACAAGTTAGCCTGGAGACAGGAGTCCTTGTGCATGGGTTTGTAGCTGCATTGCATCCTTCATGTTGCAAGGGTTTGTAACTGCACTGTATCCTTCACCCAGCTACTGAGCACTGCCTCCCTCCTCTCAGTTGCTCCTGGAGGTGAGGAAGCCGAGGCTCGTGAGTCGGGAGAAAGAGGAGAACACTCTTGGGTTCCAGCTGCAGCTTGTCCTCCTCAGTGCCTGTGACATGGGGGTGGATCAGTCAGATTCATTAAAAGGCACGGTTTCCCAGTGGGCCATAATCCACTGTGTCAGTCTGGGGAAAAACAAAGACAAACGAGGAGAAACAAATGAGCCCACCATTGCTGAGTCTGGAAACGGCTTTTAGAACCCAATCTGCTCCTCTGACACCCAGAGGCTCTTGATTTTCTACTGGAGTTAAAGACTGGCATGTTCTCAGATGCTCAGCTCTGTGTGATACTTCAGTGTCTGGAACCTCTGCTGACGGAAATTACAAACTTACAGAAAATCAAAATGTCCTATGGACCGGCCAAAGATGGATCCTACAGCGTTGCTGGTGTGTTCTGGCATCAACTTGGACTTACTCTTCTTCTTCCGAAGAGAAGTTAGATGCCTTCAAAACACCACGACAGGACTGCTAGGATGGCTCCACGGGTAAAGATGCTTGCTGCATAAACCTGCTGACACGAGTTCGACTTCCAGAACTCACATGCAAATAGTAGATATCTGGCTCCACAAAGTTGTCCTCTGACCCCTACATACATACCTAGCATGCATGTATCCACACTCCCAATAATAATAATAATAACTAAAAAACAGTAAGGTTTAAAGGATGTGTGTGAGTCTAAGGAACAAAATTCAGCTGTCAAAGGGCCTTGATGTATGCATATCAGCCACAGGTCTACAGTTCTCTCTCTCTCTCTCTCTCTCTCTCTCTCTCTCTCTCTCTCTCTCTCTCTCTCTCTCTCTCTCTCTCTCTCTCTCTCTCTCTCTCTCTCTCCTCACTGAATCATCCAGCATCTCTTTAGTCTGTGTAAAGAGTTAGTTCAAGATTGGCCATGGTTCTTTAGGGGAGGAGCTCCAGAATGTAGGAAAGGACAGTGTGGCCCTCCCCAGAGGCTCAGTGCGTGGTGCTTGAGGGGAGTAAACTGGACTGAAAGAGGAGGATGCAGTGTGAGATGTTTGGAAGGTACACTCGCCTCTCATGCCTGCTTCAATGGGAGCAGGACTTCTCAGAACATGCCGGCGAGGAAGGCACACTGTCAATTGTGACAGTGCAGGAGAGAAGGTCCCATGCGAGATAGACAGGAGTCTCAGCTTAATGATGTCACCATAGTTGACTGACTCTAGGACTGAAAAGCTGAGGTTGCAGATGGCAGCCAGTAGCACATGGGTAATGAGCCCTTCACACAGAGGAGGCTGGTGTCCTCTGTAACTATCCATGTCACTGACCCCTTCCAACATTCCTGGGAAGTAAGACTCTTATAATTTCTGCCCCAAAGATGGGGAAACTGATCAGTCACTCAGCAGAGTTCTGGTAGGAGTGATTGCTCCTCTTTACCCATGGGTGTGGGCTGGGGGCTTTGTCCTGAGATAATTAACCAGTTTTTCTGGAAACTCTTCTTCATGTGCCTGGCACAGCCATTGACTTCAGAGAGAGTGACATTAACTCTCGCAACACTAGGTAAAAAATTTAAATCAGATTAGGAAGCAGGGTTGCTATGGCACCGGGAAAGCACACTTTCATGCAAAGCAATTTAATAGATGTGAAAATGTGTACCTTCTTGGAGAAACACTGTAGTTTCGAGATAAAAAGCCTCCAGCAGCAGGCTAACAGACAGGCATCTCTTCCAAGACCTTCTCTCACTCCTAGTCTTTTCTGCTTCCTGCCAGGGAAGGTTTGTGTCCTTTGGAACACCTTCTAGATAATGTCTAACAAAGAAGGGTTTTGAGCTCAGTTTAGAAAGTCCAGGATTTGGCAGCCCCATCTGTTTGGCCTCGGTGAAGACTTCTACTGGAGAGCACCATGGTGGCGATGTGTGGAGGAAGAAATCACATGGCCAAACAGGAAGCTGAGGAGTGGGGAGGACCAGGTTTGCTTTCAGATGACAGCCTTCTCTCCAGATAAAGGGCAGGTACCATGGTGATTACATCAGTTCCACTGAGGGCCGTTCCTGGTAGCATGGTCAACTTATATCAGTCTCTGCATTTCAAGGCTCCACCACCTCCTGGAGTTTCCACACTGAAGGTTAATCTCTGGCATGTGAAGCCTGGCAGGGCACACTGAAGGCCTGTCCAAACCACCAACACAGTACACAAACTCCACGTACACAGAGACATCCACACGTGTGTGCCAACCCTGCCCGCTGAGCACATTTCTACAAGGCATGAGCAGGGATAACAGAGTCTATGCAGAACAACCTGGGAGGATGAGCAAGGCAGCAGAAGTCAAGGAAAAGCCCAGAAAAGTGCCTGGTCCTCTGCTTAGAGGGATGTGCACACCATCACAGCTGCCGCTGTCAGCTTCATCTCACCTGTTGCTTTGAGCAGGGAGTGAAGTCCCAGGACTAGGTAGGCACTCACTTTTTTTTTTCTGGCTTAACACCACCGACTCTGTCTCAGATGAAAGGCCAGTTTCTCCAGGAGGCCAAAGCTGTCATCTTGGTTCTGCATACCCTGATCCTCAGTAGCTCTTATTACAGTCACTGTTCTGTCCACATCTGTACCATCCCACAGGACTTGAATCTGTGTGATCTTCCTTCTTATATCTGTGCCTCACTATTTAGAGGAGCAGAGAGGATGCACCTTCAACATTTGCATTGATCACCTGAATGGATGGATGAGTGGGTGGGTGAATGGATGAATGGGTGGGTGGATGGATAGATGGATGGATAGGTGGCTGGATGGTGGAATGAATTAATGAATATTAGTGGGGGATGAAAGATAGTGACTCTGCACTAGGGCAATATGTGAGTTACATAGATGAATATGGAAAATGTTATGACTTGACCATGAACTGTCTCCCACATGCTTATGCTATGAAACTTGGTCCCCAACATGGTGTGCCTGTATGACAGGCTGTGGAGTGTTCAGAAGGTGGGCTCTCCCTGGTGGAAGTGCATCACCACGGGGAGTCTTGAAGCTTACCTCCTCCCCTCGTTCCAGCTTGCTCTCTGCGGCCCTGAACAGCCGCTATCACAGATCCCACTACCGTGCCTTCCCTACCACAATCAGTCCAAACACTCTGAAACAAGGAGCCAGAGTGACTGTTTCCCTGCCAATTGTCCCTGTCATCTCTTTATTTATTTTGCCTTTGATGGGAGTGACCAACACAGAGGACATGGGTGTTACTGCTGCCCTTCCCTCTCTGTGCTCCTTCCTCCTCTGCCAACGCTGCGGCAACCAAATATCTCCCTTTTGGTGGCCTTTCTCATTCCTGTTCACTTTCTACTTCTTCCCTTTCTACAAGCCCTACCAGGTGCCAGGGCTCATGCCTCTCTGGCTGTGGTATAGGGATGACTGTCAGCCAGCTGGGGAAATATGAGCTTCAATAGTACCCTGGGGATGGAAGCCCTTCCTCGCACCTTGCAGATACTACTGTCCTGCTGTATCTACACGCTGGCCTCATATTGGTGCTGACATAGGGGGGTGCTCAGCAGGAGCACGTGCAGCATCTGTCACCAGATATTCCATCATCCTTGTGAAGTTTCTAAACTGCAGTTGAGGACAGGGGGAAAAACAAAAGAGCAGAATCAGCCCCTTCTATAAAATCCAAATACTCATGTTCACTTTGGAAATGAGATTATTTTTGTGTTAGAAAATCAAGATGAGGACAGGCCACATGGGATTAAGGAGCAGTGATGTTCACCTCTGGATGGCAGAATGGCCTGGCTGCTGCCCCCAGAGCTGAGGAACCCTGCCTGGCTTTGCTGCAGCCATAAATCCTGGGCCACAACTGCCCCGGAGGCTCCCATCCTGGAAAGAGGAAAACATCTTTGATGGAGATGGTTCCAAATTCACAAGGCACACATCCAGGACCAGCAATCAACAAAGAGAGCCAACATGTTCTGAGACCATCTCCATGCCAGACAGGTGCTGTTCATGATCATAGATAATTGTCATCACACCAACTCATGGAGGTGGCTTCTGTTATTCCTGGTTTGCAGGTCAGAAGTCAAGATTAGTGATGCCATCCCTCAGTCAAGGACACGCATCTTGAGTGTTGGTTCTGGAATCTGCCAGTGGTCTTCAGAAAATTACAGAGAACCACTATGCCCTGAGGGCAGGAGTGGCCACAGGAAGGTCTGCTGTGTGCCTCAGCATAGGGAAGGCATAGCCCGTGCCAGTGGGGTGTGGCACCTTGTTTCACATTGAGAAGGGAGCAGTGGGAGGGCCTTTCTGACCAGGGCAGACCTAACCACTACCACAGGCCTGGGTATCTTCATTGTAGGACCCTCTGGTGTTGGTTTGAGTGACCATTAACAAGTATCATCTGGAGTAAGTCAGAAGCTGTGGAAGCCTCAGAGCAGAGCCTGATCATCTCCCAGCATTAATTGTCATAGAAAGAGCTTTCTTGGAAAGCTGCTGGCTTTCACCCCAGTTTCTCCCGGCTTCTGAGAAGCAACAAGAGATCCATAATCTGATGGTGTAGAGCTCAGAGGGGTTAACGCCAACCATTCAGTACAGCCTCTGCATGGGTGAGTGTTCTGAGATGCAAAACATAGTTACAATCATTTAAGAAATCCTAATGGCCTGTTTTGTCTTGTAGGGAGAGTTTCTCTCATTTAAATGAGGCATGGTAGCTATCCGAGATTCAGTAACTGTTCTCAAAAAATGAAGAAAACGAAGTGCTCCTTCTGTGGTGTCTCCGTGACACTTTCCAGGAAGCAGAGTGCTGGAAAGAGGCAGTGATAAGACATCCTGGCAGTGGGGTGGGTGGAGAAGCCGCAAATGGGAACAAGGAGGGTGGATGCTCACTTCTTGGGTTTTTGTGCTCCGGTCCTGTCAAGATGAGCTTTGGAAGTGCCAGCCCCCCTGGCTTTGCCACCAGGCAAAGCTGTGCACTGTCTGCTTGTGAGTTCTACAGGCCCAGCCTTCAAACATCTACAAAAGGATGGCGGTACTTGGTTTCCAGCAGGATGCAGCTAAACCATGAATCATGGCTGCCTCCCAGATGGTCATCCACAATAAGCAAGCAGTCAAACCCCATTTGATGGGAGGAAGCTTAGCAGCGGTCTCCACATAGCCTCCCTGATGGCTGGGTCAGCTTCCTGTGTGATATAGCTGAGTGCAAACCCGTAAGCCAGGTTCAGTTTGTCTATTCCTCCAGCACCTCTCAGCCTCTGTTCCCCACTAGGAAATGCCCAGACCACTGGTGTTCATGTCTTCCCTGTCCCAGGCAGAGAGCTGGCAAGTTAGTATGTTGACACTATTTGACACAAACCTGGGGTCAGCAGGCCCAGGAAGTTAGTGTTGTCAGTGATTGAACTAGATAGGGAGAGAGGAGAATGGAGAAGTCCATGGCTAAATAACTGTCCCCTCAGTACTGAACTCCAGGGTGTGAGGTGTCCTGCCTCTCTACTCTGTCTCCTCCCAGGATACCCCAACGCCAGCAGTTTGGCTTAATCCAAAGCAGGAGGCAGCCTGGAAGGACCATTTGTTTTCTTTCCCAGAAGGCCCATGTCTGAAACAAAAGGCTGTAGTCTCCCATCTTCAACTTCTGGTTCTAGTTACACTGGAAGAGAAGAGTAAGGGGCAAGTGTGCACACAGCTCCCCCAGAGTGATGAGACAGCCAGACGGCTCCTATGGAGTCTTGCTGCAGTAGAGGGACTCTGGTGTCACATAGCATCAGCCCATGGAGGGTCACCCTGCAGTGAGGGCACAGGGGCTCATGCTGGGTCCTCTCACAGTGTGGCCTTGCTGCTGCTGCTACCGTTGTTGCTGCTGCTGCTTAGGTCCTGGACTGAATCAAAAGGAGGAAGTAAGCTGAGCATAGGCGTTCCTCTCTGCTTCCTTGACTTCAATGCAATGTGAGTTCCTCTCTCTCTGCTTCCTTGACTTCAATGCAATGTGACCAGCTGCCACATGCTCTCACTGCCATGATGGACTGTACCTTTGAATTGCGAGCTAAGATCAACCCTTCCTCTCTTAAGTTGCTTTTTGTCACAGCTGTCACAGAAATAGTGAATACATCTGGGTCCATTCAGGTGACTGGTCCCATATCTATTGTTATTGAGTTACAAAGAAGCATATTGGAGTTTTTAAAGGGACCTCATGGGTGGGACAAATATATCTGGAGGAAGCCATCAGCACGCAAGTGTGGAGAAGCTCCATGCATGTGGAATGTTTTTCCATTTTCTTAGGCCTGAAGTTTCCCTCTGCTGTGTTCTCTAGTTTTGAAAAGATTTATACTCAAGTGTTTACTGGCATTTTGAATACTTTGTAACCCAGGGCTTACAGATGTGGTCTAGGAATATGGGTGATTTCTGAGTGTTGATGGTAGCAGAGTCTGAGGTATGCTCCTTTCTTTCTCAGGTCAGATTTGAAGTCATAGTCCCTTGGGTATATGGTGCATTTGCAACCCACAGGGTTCAGCATAATCCCTCTTGAGAAGGTGGCTTTCCTAGGGAGAACCATCTTGGACGAAGCTAAGTCTCCTGTCCTTTTCTTTGGGCAGCACAGCTGACTGGGTCAGCAGTGTGTGGGGGTTTCTTGTTGGGGTACAGGATGGCTTTGTGAACTATGCAGAGCTGTCATCTGCCTCTTTCTTTAGACCCTGTCTTCCCTTGACTCACACTTGCGTTGTATCAGATAGAACCTGCCTGAAGATCTCTGCATGGAGCTTCCCAGAAACCCCCGAATTAGAAGAACGCACTGTAACATTCGATACCAGGACTGAGCCACTGAGGCTGCTAAGTAGGATGGTGAGACTTTGACATTTTGAGTCCTAGCTGACAACATGATGGCGGAGTGTTGGCAGCAGCCCCAATCACATGATTTCAACATAAAAGTCCCTCAAGGCTTCATGTTCTGAACACTTGGTTCTGAGCAGCTTTGAGAAGCTGTGGAAAGCTCTGGAGCTGGGTCCCAGCTAAAGGAAGTGGGGCCATTAGGGTATGCCTTTGAAGGTTGTAGTTGAAGGGACTCTAGCCAGCACAAACTTGGTGAACGTGGCTCTGGCAGACCTTGCCCTTCTCCCCCATTTCCTCTTCCTTGCTAAAACCCACTAGATTCCATTCCTAAAGCTAGCCTAATGCCTATTTCCTTGTTGGTTCACTTCCTCCTCCTGAGGCTAACTACAAAGGTCCAGCTATCAAATTATTAAAGTCCAGTTGTCAGAAGCCCCCTTTGGTTCATCTAATTAACACTCCCAATTGAACATTAAACACCCCATCCTAACACGGGTTTTCCCTTTTATCTTTATAAACCACCATTTGCCTATGGGCCACTTCTGTCTCCTCTCTATCCAGAGGCAGTCCAGTGCCCCTCTGGGAAAAATATCTCTTCCCCCTGTCTCTTGTTCTCTTCTCCATCTTCCTCATCCTCTATCTCCTGTCTTTATTATTCCCTGACCTTTGGGATGAATAAATCTCCTTTGTGCTGAGAACTTGATCTTGGAGTGTCTTGTGCCAAATACTGGTTCCTTCCAGAGTAGCCCCCAGCCTTGCTCTGATTTCTTTCTGCTGAAAACAACAACAACAACAAACAAAAAAACAAAAACCCAATCAGCCACTGTGTCATATGCTGCCATACCCCTGTAAGCCACCATGCTACCTGCAACCCCTGCAACCCCTGTTCCCGTGCCACACACTGCCTACACCCCCATGATGAATAACAAGTGAGTAAACTATAACAAATAAATAAATAAATTTAATGAAACTAAAAATAAAAAAATAAACCCTTTATGTCCCAGGTTGCTTTGGGTCATGGTATTCATCAGAGCAACAGAGACCCTAACTGAGACAAGCCAGAGATGAGAACGTTCCCACTGCACTAGCTTCCGCTAGTTAGAGCATCATCCAAGTGCTTGGGCTTAAAGATTCCATACAGAACCATCTGGAACTGTAATAAGTTGCCCTGTGAGGGTTTCCTGTCTGTGGGATGACGGTCCCACCCCCTGACCTGGGGAGAAGCACTACTGGAAAGAGGTGGGGCAGCCTTGAGATTTGTTTGTGGGGCACTTGGTAACATTTAAGTTCTTCAGAAGGGGTAAGACAAAGGGATTGTAGATCTCTGTCAGTGTTTATGTTTCTTGTGTATGTTTTGAGAAGCAGAACGTTTTCATTTCACTTCCAACTGTATTTAAAACAGACTGGCATTAATTCTTTCTTAACTTTGTTATCTCTTCATAACCACCACGTCTCAGAGAAGGGCCCTCCAGTATTCCTGATGCTGGCACTTTTTAATACCTTATCATCTTTGTCGATAGCTGGTTTAATTTTGTGTACCTTTTGAAGCACTGTTTGCCTTTTAATTTTCTATATTGCTTATTTCATAATTCTCTGATTTTGACTCTTCTCTTTGTTGATTCCTGTTTTGTTTTTTTTTTCTGTTTTCTTCAGGCTTAATCTCTTGGGTTTCTCCTGGAGCTGGCTTTTGCTTCAAGCAAGTGTTGAGCAATCCAGGAGTGGTCTGATTAAAATCATAAAAGACAGGTGCAGTGTGGGTGGGCTCAGAGTCATAGTCAGAGCTGGCAGGGCAGTGGCAGGGCCACTCTAGATCAGATTGGAGGTATGGGCTCCATTCCTTCCATTTCCTGGGGGCAGTGGGAACTTTCTCATCTTTGGCTTGTCTTAGTTAGGGTCTCTATTGCTCTAATAAATACCATGACCCAAAGCAACCTGGGGCAGAAAGAGTTTATTTTTTATTTTTACTTGTATTAAATTTATTTATTCGTTTATTACAGTTTATTCACTTTGTATCCCAACTGTAGCCCCCTCCCTTGTCCTCCCCAACCGCCCTTTCTGCCTCTTCTCTACCATGCCCCTCCCCTAGTCCTCCTCCCCTTCCCTCTGATCCTAGTCTATCAGGTCTCATCAGGACTGGCTGCATTTTCTTCCTCTGTGGCCTGGTAAGGCTGCTCCCCCCTCAGGGAGAGGTGATCAAATAGCAGCCACTGAGTTCATGCCAAAGACAGTCCCTGTTCTCATTACTAAGGAACCCACTTGGATACTGAGCTGCCATGGGCTACATCTGTGCAGAATTCTAGGTTATTTCCATGCATGGTCCTTGGTTGGAGTATCAGTCTCAGAAAAGACCCCTGTGTCCATATTTTTTTTTCCCTCCTTGTGGAGCTCCTGCCCCTTCCAGGTCTTTCTATCTCTTCCTTCTTTCATAAGATTCCCTAAACTCTACCCACATTTTGGCTATGAATTTCAGCCTCTGATTTGATACCCTGCAGGGTAGAGTATTTCAGAGGGCCTCTGTGGTAGGCTCCTGTCCTATTCCTTGTTTTCTCCCACTTCCTATGCCCATCCCGTTTGCATGCAAATGGTGGGAACTAGAAAAGATCATCCTGAGTGAGGAATCCCAGATGCAGAAAGACACACATAGTATAAACTCACTTATAAGTATTAGACATGTAAGTATTAGACATATAACATAGGATAATCATACTAAAATCTCTATACCTAAAGAAGCTAATCAAGAAGGAGGACCCTGGATTTATTTCATAGCTTAAAGTCATCACTGAGAGAGGTCAGGGCAGGATCTCAAGGGCAGGATGCTGAGACAGGAACTGAAGCAAAGACCATGGAGGAGTACTTCTTATTGGCTTGCTCCCTATGGCTTTATCAGCCTGCTTTTTTTAATATAGCAGTCAGGACCACTAGCTTAGGGTTCCTCTCATATCAATCACTACTCAAGAAAACTCCCTTGCCTAGGAGAGTCCTCTTCACAGATGACCCTAGCATGCATCAATGTAACAGAAGCACTAACCTGGACAGGTATCTTCCAAGTAAGAACTGAGACCGTGTGAGGAGGGTGGTGGAGCAGGGTTGTGGATGAGTTGGGCCGGAATCCAGAGTTCCCCCTGCCACCCAGCCACATTTATTTAGGACAGTAGTGGAGTCTTGCTGGCTCTCTTCTGAGTGCTGATCTGAGTCTGAAACATAGTGAGCTCTCAGCCAGGACTATTCCTGAGCCCCCTGCCTGGAGCAAGTGTTTCCAGATGCTTGGCGTCTTCTTTAAAGAATTGATGGGTTACAGACAGCTAGAGATATAGCAAAGGGCTCAGAGATCCCATCCAGAAGCAAAGTAAACACACAGGCTGGAGAAAGGTCAAGGGTACAACTGAGCTGGAGTGCTTGAAGGTCTCGATTATTGGGTCCAGCAGGAGATGATGCGCTCAGGGGCACAGTGTGGGTGGCTTTCTCATTTGATTAACAGGCTGGGGTTATGTAAGCCTTTGCTGACTGATCATGTCCTTTTCCCAGGATGCATCTGATTGTAATCATAGGTGTGCCCAGGTATGCATAGGCATAAGATGGCATATGGGGCAGTATTTTAGAGGACACCATTTGATGACCGAAAACATACTGTTACACTTGATTTTCTGTGTCTATGATAGACACTGTAACCAAAAGCAACTTGAGAAGGAAAGAGCTCATTACAGCATACGGTTTATGATTTAAAAAGATGCCCAGGAACTCAAGGCAGGAACTGAAGCAGAGACCATGGAGGAACACTACTTTCTGATATACCCACAAGCTCATATTCAGCTCTCTTTCCCATATGTCCTAGGCCCACTTGCCCAGAGGCCCTCTGTGGTACCATCCACAATGGGCTGGGCCCTGCTGCATTGATTAGCAATCAAGAAATACCCCCACTGACATATACACAGTCTCATGAAGGCAATTCCTCAGTTGAGGTTCAAGTTGACAACCAAGACTAGCTACTATACATAGGAAACCAATTAATGCTGCATCGGTCCCTACCTATAGTTTCCAAGTATGTTCCAGGACATGTTTACATGGAATTGGAGGTTCACTAAAGGATTTCTAGGGAGAAAGGGAAATCTTGTTTAGAGTGGGGCATGTAAGCAGCTTGATGGAGACAGGGGTCCTAGGTATATTGATAAGAGAGAGCCATGCCTGTGTTGCTAAGATTTCCCTATGCTTGTCTGTCCCAAATCTCACACAGGCCACATGCAAATGACTTTGCTCCATGTGAGAGGAACTAGAGCACAACCAAGCCCGGTCCTGCAGACTTTGGTGGCCTGTGCAGCCACCATTTGTCTCGGGACGATCCTCTGCATCCCACAGCGTGTCCTGAGGGTGCCTTCTTTCTTTTAGTCAAATCTGATATTCAAGAAGAAACAGCTCGCAATGCACCTTGGAACAAATTCTGCTTTGAAATCTCTGCTCAGCTCCTTTGAATGTGAAAGTCCTTTCAAGCTATTTTTAAATCTAATTTTACATTAATCTTTTAATATGATCTAATTCAATCATGAGTCTTAAATCTCTCCTGGTGAACGAGTAGCTCTACTGAACACCCTTAGGTGCGTTTGCAAAGGTGAGCCATTCTGTGCTCTGCAAGTCGAAATTGTCTGCTCTACCCTCTCCTCTGGCATGACACCAAGCTGGTGCGCTGTCCTGTCTGACATGGCACCAATGTGGCACACTATCGTGCATTATCCTCCTTACACACTGTCCAGTCCTGGCCTCCAGAGGAGAGGAAGCCACCATCCTTGCTAATGAGAAGCACAGTAGGGATTTGGGCCTGGCCTCTGCCCAAAGATGCTTAAAAGTAGTGGGTTTAGGGGCTCAGGAGAGTCTCAGGCAGAGGCACTGTGGCTTTAGCACCACTTGTTACCAAAGGCTGAGGCAGCCCATTGTCCCATAAAGAAACTGGAGGATCAGGAAGCAGAATGGGATGCAGTGACATGTCCCCCTGCCGTCACTTATGCTCCCTGGAGGGTGTTTGTCAGTGTCTGGAGATGATTGTCCTGTCACAACTAAGCTGGGGGTGTTTCCAGAACCTTCTGTAGAGACCAGGGATACAGCCAATCCCTAATAAGCAATTATCTAACCCAAAACCTTCGTGGTGCAGGGGTGAGCAATTCTGACTTATGGTGGTGGATCTGACTCAAGGTGCTGGCTTCACTGTGGTGAACCTGACTCACAGTGCTGCCTTCACTGTGCTGGATCTGATGTGTTTCTGAATATATTTGTCCTGACAAGCACAGGCAGGACCGGGGAAACACTTCATCAAGAAAATGTCAACTGCGTCTCAGGATATCTGTGACATTAAGCTCAAGAGATTTCAGGAAAAGCCTAGTTAGGAGGCAGGCTCCCGGCAAGTGTGGTGGGGACCCCCATGCTTAATTCTGTGTGTTGGTTGACAGGACCATGGAATACCTGATGCTGATCAAGTGTCACTCTGGGTATGTCTGTGAGGGGGTTCTGGGTGAAATGTCATTTGAGTGGGAGAGCAGATGGTCCTCCCCAATTTCGGTGGGACTGTTCTCAACAGGGAATGCCGGATTAGAACCCAAATACAGACTTCCCTTGGGAAAAAGAATTGCTGACTCCCCATTTTTGTGTATGTAAAAGGAACCCTGGCTCCTCTTGGTCTCGAGTGGATTTGTTTTGAGATGGAAGCTCACTGACTGAACAGCTTCCAGCTGGCCAACTGCAGATCACGGGGCTCGCAAACATCCTTATTCTGTCTTACACTGAAGTCCTTTGTACAGACACACAAACACACAGTTGGAGCACACTCAGTATACAACATACTTTTCAGGAGCACACTCAGTATACATGTATTTTTAATTTGAAATTTCACTTTGGACGTTACAAGCACTTCTCTTGTTTTTTGTTATTTTTGTGTATCTTCTGTGACCGTGTGTAAGGTATGGGGGCTGATTTGGTCTGTCAGCCAGGTGCCCTCCATGGCATCTGATGTTTGCGCCCACACCCCTTCTCCCAACTGCCTTATAGTACACTGATCCATCAAGAATCTGGGTGTTACCTTGAAGTGAAATAACACAACAGACCCATACACATGATTTAATCAGAAATCAGTTTCATGCCCTAACTGGAATGTAAAGGTCACTTGAAGAGAAAGCAATTTAAAGTGAAACACGTACTTCAGAAAACAAAGGCTCAGGAAGGTCTGGCCTGGAAGGCTCAGTGCTTACCTGGCTCCTTCATGGACGAAGGAAGAAACAGATGCTTCCACCAGAGGCAACTCTCCCGAGCTGGACCCAGTTCTTTGGATGGTCCCCACACCCCAAATCAGGGTCACATAGAGGAAAGTCCCTTACTGTGCATCCCAAAAGGCTCTCTGGGGCTAGGACTTGGGAAGTAAGGGCATTCTGCCCAGGCCTGCCATGTGGACACACCTACCAGCTATGCAAAGTGGTCCAGTGGCCATGACACTTCTCTCACCATCTGCCAATGGCAGCAGCATCTTCCAACTAAAAGATACAAACCCCTCCAAGAGGCATGGGCATTGGTTCAACACCTCTGAGCCAGTCTTTTTTCCTTACCTCTGAGTGCTACCTTCTGTGATGATGGGGAGGTCCTGTCTCTTCCTCAATTGCTCACTCTGTTGTCATGTGAATAGGGGAGGTAGAGACAGATTGAACCACCTCTGTAGCCCCTGGTTCCCGTATGACCTAAAGGTAGCTCTGATCAGAGATGAGAGATTTAGAAACCAAGTTTCCCCATCCTAAGCACGAGTTCAGTTTCCAGTCATTTTCACGAGGAGAGTCAACTAGTAGCAATGGTCATAGCAATCTTCCATCAAAACGAAGTGTTCAAAGAGAAGTATTCTTGTTTCAAGCAGCCAATCTCTGCCCAAGGTACCCAGTCCTACTTCAGATGTAGTTACCTAGCCCAGCTGAACAGGGCTGCGCAGGCTGGCTTTGTGCTCTTCACCAGCAGCATTTTCAACCCCAGTATCAATTAGTCTTCATGCACGTTCACCAAAGTTTAACAAATAAATCAAGAGATCAAGAGATCTCAGGACCATGGCCAAACATTTCTGAAGCATTAAGAAATACCCATTTGCTAGACCCTGCACTTAATCAGCCATTTCTCCAGAGAGTGGTATTGATATTTTAATGCAAAAGCTGTTGTTGCTAACACTGCCCCACGGAAACATCACCACACTAAGGGGGCCCTGGACCAGAGCAACAGCTGTGCACAGATGAGAACGTGCTGGAAGGAAAGAAGAGGCAAGGAAGTAGGCAGGCAGGGTTGGGAAGGGGGGGGGTGTTGCTGTCTGTTTGCAAAGTATTTATGTTTGCTTCTCAAAGCTCCATCCAAATCCCCAAACTGCATCCGTGTCTGTGCATCGGCGAAAGCAAATTCATTTTCAGAGCAATTCCATATCATCAGCTTAACCTTTTATCGAGATCTGTGTGCAGAGGGCCCGTCTTGCCCCATCCAGGAACACAGTGCTCGTTCAGCAAGCGTGCTAATGAGAGGTCACACCAAGCAGCCATGGGAAAGCGCAGGAGCTATGTTACAGCTTCCGGTCCTTCCACGGGAGCCGGGGAAAGGATGGTGAGGATTTTGCACAGGTTTCCTCTGGTACTAATTAGCCTTGGTGCTGAAAATGAAGCCAAATAATCGTTCTGTGAATGCTACTTTCAGATGGGAGTCAACGATCGAAAGTTCTCCGGGGACACCGGAGGTACTCCTGTCTACAGGTGGCGTTTTGCGTAAAATCGGAGTTGGAAAAGTAAGGTCACCTTCCTGAGGGCTTCGTGAGCTTCGAAAGTGGTTGAGACCTGTTTTACCTTGAAACAGTCCATAACATCAAGACCTATGGACACAAACCTGCTGTGCATGTGGGGCAGCCTATAGCAGCCCGGGAACTATACAAGCCATCTTCCACATGGTAAACAGTGTTTTGGAATCCATGCATGTTCCCAAGCAAGGAAAACAGAGTGGGCATATTTTAATTCTGCAGTAAATGTCTTTGCTGCAAAGGTTTCCTCATTAAAGGGCAATTCTTTGGATCCAAATACAGTATCAGAACTAGCCAGGAGTGCCTCATGTCCCCCAGCAATTTAAAGAGGAAATAATGTAATAGTGTGAAACCATTTTTGGCCTTTCCAGAAATATGCATGCATGCAGACAAACCAGGTGTTCACTTGGTCTGTGGATGGGCATTTTGGAGGTGCCTCTTGCTGACTCATTTAATTCCATGTACCTGTAGATGGTTGTAATGACTTCTTGGTGGATTGTCCGAGCTCTCTCTTTTCAATAGGTGAGGGTTGGGGTTGGTGGGATGGGGAGATGAAGCATGGAGAAAAAGGGGGATAAAGGGTGGGAAGTAGTAGATCTCCTTGGATTCTGCACCAGAGAGTTGTGGTTTTCCCAGGGTCCAGTTCTCTCTACCTGAAAATATTTTACTTTCTTTGTACCTGAAGGCATTTTTCTGTATCTGAAGTCCAGTGATTTCTTCTTAGACCATCTGTAGACTGATCTTGTTAGTTGGTTCTGAAAATGGCTGCATCTGAGAGAACCTGGGTCCCAGACAGAAAGAGTTTCTTAGCTTTTAAGAGGATCCTTTCAAGTCTCATGGAGCCTGTGGATGGCTCAGTGTGGGCTATATCCTAGCCCCGAGGAAGCTCTGGTACTAATCGGCAGCTGTCTTCAGCTTGGAACTAAGACCGCAGCTACTTTCCTGCAACCTGTACCCTGCCCTTATTCCTGGGAGAGGAGAGGCCATCTTAGCTCTGTTCCCATGATTTCCCTCTTCAAGAAAACCATTGCCTTTATCTTGGGTTCCAAGTTGATCTCAGTGATGAGTGATGAGCCTCAGCAGGTGAGGAGGGGGCTGCAGGCAGAGCAGTGGGTTTCTAGGCTAAGCAGCAGCTTCCACGGATGCTGCTATGCCTTCAGCATTTGCTGAGATTCTGTGTCATGGTCAGTGTGTCACATATGGACTCATCTGCTAAGCTTCTGAGCAAAAGGGAAGGATGGACAGATTGACACCCCTCAAGATGTACACCATCAGAGAAGCCAGCTCTTCACAGGGTCCGCACAGTGTGAAAGGCTGCCTATGTGGTAGGTGGGAGCCAGGCACCCAACAAATCCCTGAGCTATCCCTTCAATGACAGGGGTTGTGCCAGGCCTGCTGTGGCCTTGCCTCCAACTCATGCCTGCTCCAGGACACCCCTGGAAACCACACATGGGATATTCAGGAACAGAGGTGGGTACATTCAGCTTTTCCTTTGCCACATGCTATCTGGGATCTTCAAGTTTCTGAACCCCCAGGTCCTCAGTTCATTTAACCAAGACAGGTGGCAATGACAACCACTCTTCCTTGGATAGGCACTGGCAAAAATATCTGCCCATTTCCTGTTGGCACTCCTCCTCTGGCTGGTCTCGTCTCTGGATGCATCTGACTCCTGTGCACTCAGGCCTTGGGATAACAGTGAGAATTAACTGGCCAATTAATTAATCAATCAGGAATGTACCTGGGTCCAGCTGCCCCTGAAGGCAGAATCCTCCTCAGTTTCCCATCCTCTGAGCACACAGACTCCTTGTGCTGTGCCCAGCAGCCTAGCAGCTGGTCCTCATCATTGCCTGTGGGCATGGCTGGCCCACTTATGGCCTTCCACTCAACCAGGTCTCCTGAGGGGACTGCCCTAAGACAGCTTGTGAGATTTAGTCTATAGCTCCCAGGTGACATCAGGGGTGCTGGTCCTCGAAAACCACACACATGGCAAGAAGCTGCATTTGCTCAGCCTGACCCTGTGGCTGTTGCTGGTGCCTTAGCTGTCTTTCTCATCCCACATGTTACCATAAACATGGCATCTGGAAAACATCCACTTATCTTGTAAATTTTGATGTATCTCAGCACAGCTCCAGCCACACTGTCTGCTCAAGGATTCTCTAGGCTGCACCTGAGGTGCTGGGCTTTCCTTGCTGGGTTTTAGACAGTCAGTTCCTTGCAACTGGAGGAAGCAGGCCTGGGTCCCTGATGTGCCACTCTCTCTTGGACCCTGCTGGGCTTGGTAGCTTCTTCAAGGCTAGCCAAGAACTTTCTGAGGGCAGACTGCTGGGACCCTCGCCCACCATGTTTTATTGACTGGAGACAGTTCAGAAGTTTTGCCTCTTTTCCAGGGATCAGGCCAAGAGTGTGGACCAGTGGGTGTCCCCTGAGGCATGGTCAGTGTCATAGGGGCAACAAAAATATAGGTGACATTTTCCAATGTTCCCTCCTTAAAGCAAAGCACTGACACTTGATAAAGTTCTCAAAGCAGATGAAAAGTTGAATATGGGACCTCTAACTTCTTACCCACCCTCTTGCTACTGCCAAAGAAGGCCCAGATCCAGCCAGCCCCCTGGCCAGCCAGGAGCCTGGCAAACTCCCCTGGTGGCCAGCAAGGAGCATAGTCATCTCTTAGGGACTCTGAAAGCCAGGAACCAAAGCAACAGACTCCCTTCTCTCTTCCCATATGTATCTGAAGCTGAGTCCACCGTCTCTTCCTGGAGGACTTGGTTCTCTGTCTCCTGTGTTGGCTCCTCTCAGGATGTACTTGATCTTCGAATTTCAGATGTAGGCTTATGAGACCCTGACACTCTGATGCACTTCTTCAAGAGGCTATGGTTTCCTGGCAAAGCTGGGAGAGTGATGTCTCTATGTACAAAGTTGGGTGAGGGATATTTCTGTGTGCAGGCCGAGACAGAGATGTCGATGTGACACCCTGGGGCCACCTTTCAGTGGCCCTTGTCACTACTCTTGCATTCCAAAGGCCCCACCCTGTTCACTGGCTCCACACCCTGGCTCCCAGGCTTACACCATTGCTGCCAACTGAGTTGTTAGTGAGCATGCTGTAACCACTTCTGGCCAGTGTGTGTGAAAGGATGCTGCCTCCTCCCTAGGAGGACTTGGAAGATGGAATACCTACCTCTGTGGTGAATGAGGTATGGACAAAGGAGGTGCTGAAAGCCCGGAAGACAAAACAGCCTAGGGATGACCTCCAACCCACAGAAGAAGGCAGAGCCATGGTGGAGGAAAAGTGGTTCCTTCATGGGCCCACGGTGTGGTCCCATGACTCTCTGCATCCACGCTTCCTGCAGAGCCTCACAGTGTGACCTATAGCCAGTGCACTCTCTGTTATGGCTCTGCTCTTATAGCCAAATACATCCTGCTGGAAAGAATTGCATAGCCAAACCTCTGTTGTCTCACTGGGCAGCCCTTTCTCTGGGGGATTTCTCAATCCACCCATTGGACATGCCTCTCTTTTCAGAACCAGAGAACTGTGATTGAGTCTCCAAAACTGGCCTCTCTCCATCCACAATAACCAGGATCTAGGGAGGCTGGAGGGAGTCAGGCTGAGAGAGAAAATTAAGCAATCACAGCTTCCAGGCTCCCCAGGCAATCCCTGCTGCCCCTGGAGTACTCTTCTAGTTTTCGTGTTTGTCTCACTTCTTAATGAAGTCCATTCTTGGGCAAACTGCCTAGAAACTTCGGCAGGAAGCCTGACCCTAGAAACTTCCTTAATTAGAAATAACATAATTAATAATGATCCCCCAAACTGCTAATCCCTAAGCTCTGGCTTAAAATGAAAAAAAATTAAAAATGATGCTCAGGAGAAAGGGTTAATTTTTGTTTGCCTAAAAAGGTTGTGTGCTGGTGTCCTAGGGTAAGGGTCTTAGGGAGCCAGCACTGTAGAGTGCTTAACTAATATCCCAGTAAGTAAATAACAATGTGTCTG
Organism: Pachyuromys duprasi; assembly: GCA_028658305.1. NCBI lineage: Eukaryota > Metazoa > Chordata > Mammalia > Rodentia > Muridae > Pachyuromys > Pachyuromys duprasi. The sequence goes on from CM053766.1 coordinate 119,295,307, forward strand.
GGGAGATGGTTTAGGGAGTTAAAGCACTCACTGTGCCAGCAAAAGGGCCTGAGCATGGATCTCTTGCGCCTTCATAAAAGCTGGGCATGGAAGCTGATGTCTGACACACGCAGGTCCCTGAAGCTTACTGTCACCTAGCCTAGATGAATCAGTGAGTTCCAGGTTCAGTGAGAGACTTTGTCTCAAAAAATTAAGGTGGAGGAAGGCACCTATTGGCCCTCTCTGGCCTCCATGTTCCTGCACTGTCCACATCCACATCTACACATAGTCACTCACAATGGAAAGTGCTTGCTGATACAGACACACACGCACACACACATGCACAGGCGCACACACGCTCACGATTAATAAATAACAAGGCAGATGGTTTCAAAATCTAGAGCGCAATTAATACAAACGGAGCCAGAGGCATGATAAGACATTCCAGTTTGGACCCAGGGCAGGCGGTTTTGGGACTCTCGGGTACCCTTCCACATGCCCTCATTGTTCCAGTCCAGGAGGGCCTGGGGCCTGGGCAGCGGCTGCTGAGCTCAGGCAGAAGGTCTGTAATGAGCACCCAGGAGCACGTTGGCTCCGGGGGTCTGCTTTTTTGGATGGATGAGGACCCACGGCAGACAGTAAGGAGGCAGGAAGAAACAACACTGCCCACTATCACCATCGCACTCTTCAACAACAGCAGAAAAGCATTCCCTGGGGCATTCTTGCTGATGCAATAGAGAGGATTCTCTCGTCAGATCTTGATTCCTGGTCTGTGCATGGCCCTTGGAAGCCAGGCCTCACTCCTGTGTGCTTTGGCATGCCTCACTGGCTGTTCTGGGCAATGCTGTGTGAGAATGGCCATGAGATGAAGCTCTCCATGTTTGAGAACAACTGTTCCCTAAGAGACACTAACTGATAAACTATGGTTATTTGGACATGAGTATTCACTGGTATTTTCTCTGAAATGAATTAGGTCAAACATCTTCACAGACAGCATTAAATAACAATCATCTCCCAGGCCTCGTGGAAGGGAACAGAGCTAAGCTTTCTGCTTGGCTCTGGAGATCTTTCGGGGGAGCAAATGGCAGAACAACTTTCCAGAAAAACACGCTGAAGGGTCAGAGCTGATGGGAGTTACCCTGGGTGTGCTGTGACTGGGCTAGGAGAGCGCTTTGTCTGTGGACCTCCTTTTTCACGCCTACTCCATAGGCCCAATCACAGAGAAATTATCTAGACAATTCTTGGATTATAAGACAGCAGACTAGTGTACCCTCCAACTGTCCAGCTCACCAAAAACAAGAGAAAGAAATGGTTAGAGCTACCAGGAACTCCAGGAGATGGAGAAAAATGAAGAGTGGGAGCTGGTAAAATGCCCATTGCAAAGCTGGAAGACCTGAGTTTGATCCTGTGGCAAACATGATGCAGGGAAAGAACTGACTCCTGCCAACTGACCTCTTATTTCACACATACAGTGTGGCACACACACACACACACACACACACACACACACACACACACACTGATTAAATTGTAATAAAAGAGTTTAAATGGTGGGAATGATGATCTATGTTTGCAACCGAGTACTCAAGGATGGAGACAGGAGGATGAAAAGTTGGACAGTCCGGGCTACAAAGTCTGATCCCATCTTATCTTAAACCAAGCAAAAAGAAATGGAAAGGTGTCTAGGTGAAGGCTGGAATTAAATTAGCACGATGTATCAGTGTGATTTTAACAACTGTCCTGTTAGCCAGCAGTGCGAACGGCAAGGGAACTCTGCCTGGTGTGGACTCCCTGGCCCTCTTCACCTCCATCTCTCCGGTGTATCTAACATGCTTCCAATTTTAAAAGATTAAAAAATATATAGAGAGGTGCTAGGCAAAACATCCCTACCTACTTTGGAGGTTGAGGCAGGAGGATTGCCTGAGTTGACGGGCTGGAGACCACTCTGAGCAGCATAATGGCACTAAATTTCAAAATAATAAACCAAAACGAGGGGTGTCGCTCAGTGATGGAGTGCCTGCCGAACGTGTTCAATCTGTCCAACGTTGGAAAGCAAAACTAAAATCGAATAAACAAGAATAAGTAAGCCTGCCACTCAAAGCTGAAAATTTCTTCCTAAATTCAAAACAAAGTTGGAAAACTTGTTTGTGTACTAGTTTTGCTTGGCACTCCCTCCCTGCCCCCCAGAACTCACAGACTCCCCTGACGAAGTGTGCTCTAGCAATCCATGATATGTTGATGTCCCGTGATGGACAATCCGTGTATTGTAGTGGGTGTGAGTTTTCTAAATAACCAGCATAGGTCAGGGAGATCCCTCAGTTCAAGTTCAAGACTGGCCTGTGGGCTTTCATCGAATACAGTGTGTGTGGGCTCGGTGAAGAAGGTTCAGACCCACAGTCGTCTAACCTGGGAGAAACCCCACCAGCTCTAGGAAGTATGCCCATGCTGATGGAAAAGGTCCCCAAAGCCCATTTCACATCCGGCTCCCTTTCCCGCCTGCATGTTTGGACGAGGTTTCAATTATGTGTACACATGGGTGGGTGGGTGTAGACATGTGCACATGTGAGCACAGGTAGCCAAAGCTTCCAGAAGAGGACATGGATGCCTGGGGGCTGCTGCAGTTACAGGAGGATGTGAGAAGCCCAGTGGGTGGTAGGAACTCTGTTCCTCGGCAGGAACAGCAAACACTCATCTCTTGAGACACATTCTGCTTTGAGTTCTCACTGAACCAGGACTCTCTAACAAGGCTGGGCTAGCAGCTGGCCAGCAGGGGGCCTGAAATCCCCCAATGATGAGATTGCAGGCTTGACCACACCAGGCATTTTACATGATCCCTCATGCTTGCATGACAATCACTTTACTAACTGACCTCTCTCTCTCTCTAATGCCTCTGTTTATTCACATATATACACATGTAGGACCCAGAGCACGCCTTCAGGTCTTAGAGCCCTAGTGGGCTCTTCAGGTGGAAGAGCCCAGTTCAGGGTTCTACTGAGGAGGGAAGATGCTCAGCGGTGGTTGGCCTGGCTGGTAAGCTCACACCTGCTGCTGTGGATGGTGAAGGCAATGGGAATAACTATGCAACACTAGTGAGTGGGCTTTTGGTTTGTCCTTGCATACAATGGGCATTTGAAGAATTTGTGCCTAACCTTGAGAGCATGCACAAATACTTAGGTATTTGTATGCAGGAAGCTTCAGTGAGTGCCTAGCAGAACAGTCTTGGGCTGGCAGTGTGGGGTGATGATGTCAGCCCAGCTCTCCTTCTTCTCTCGGCAGGATAGAAGGACAGCTGCCGACCTGCGGACATTCTTCTGCACTCCAGGCAAGGATCTGTGATGTCCTTTTTGCCCTTTTACTGGAGAAAGGTTTTTATTTTTTATTTTTCCCCCTTGGAACTTTTGGGAAAATGCAGTGACAAGAGTTTTGTTTCAGGGTCATGTCTACTGCACAGGGCTCCAGTAGGCTAAGAATAGCACAAATGTGGCCTCTGTCAAGGTGAGCATCCTGGGACACCAAAGGCTTTCCTTTAAAATGCTATTCAACTCACTCATTGTCTTCATGCAAAATGACATTTAAGTTCTTACCAACTAAATAAGTTGTTTTCTTTCTCAATCCCTGGATTAAAGCTGAGCTGAGGCCTTGTCCTCATGGAGGCTGGAATTTTATCTGGCCAGGCAAGGTCTTCCGGGAAGCCCTTCCTGGGCCCTACCATGGTGCAAGGCACAGTGCTCATTTCAGTGACTCAGGCTTAATTAACCTTCTTAGACTTGACACCTGGAAGCTGGGGGACCTGAATTTAAAAGTGTGTGAATCTTTTCAGTCCAGAGCAAATGAATGTTGAGAGAAAATGGTTATAAAATCACCGCAGTAAAAGCTGCCCAACAGAGATATATTGATCGCTGTTTGATACCTAAAATAAAAACAAAATGACCAGAAGTCTCAGGACTTTGAAAAGCAAAATCTTGGGATGAACTTGTAGCTACTGTGTCCCCCAGCTTTACCGCAGGCTGGGGGTGGAGCATACAGACACTTTGCCTTCTTGCCTATGTCATGAGACTTGTTGTCTCTGTGAGTGTGACACAGTAACCTGTTGGGAGAGAAGGAATCCTTGGCTTCATTTCCAAGGTCTGGAATATGCCTGAAACATGGTGAGAATAGTTGTTAAGTCAGACATATCCCTAAAGCCTATAATCCCAGCACTTGCTAGACTCAGTTAGGCAGACTGTTTTTGTTAGAGGCCATTTTGAGCATAGTGGGAAGAAAGCTAGCCTGGGCTACAGAGTGAGACCTTGTCCCAAACAAACAAGAAAGAATGGATGTTGGGTGGAAGAGAAGCGTGAGGGAGGGGAAAAAGAGGGGGAGGAAGAAATGGAAGGAAAGATGACAGGGTGTTTAAATGGATAGATCTGTGGATAAAGTGAGGAATGCATAAGTGGAAAGAGAGAGAGAGAGAGGGATGGGATGTGGGCAGATGATGAATAGAGAGATAGGTAAATGGGTGGATGTGTAGGAGGGTGTATTATGTTTGGATGGGTATGGCTGACATTTGTGGATAGACTGGTGAATATAAACATAAATGAGTAAATGGATGGATGGATGGTGGGTGGGTGGATGGAGTCTCTTTCTCCCTCCCGCATTCCTACCTTCCTTAATCTGTTATGCTAATCCCTTACCACAAAAGACACACACTCCTAAGGGGGGCGAGCCTGAGGGATGCCACCTCAGACCTTACACACTTGACCTGGGTTGTAAACAAAAGAAGGAAAGTCCACTCCCTCAAGGTGTGTCACAGGACATGGAGGATCTGGATAAGAAGGGGAAGCACGCCCAGCAGGTCCCGGCTGCTTGTTTGCCACTTCTCTATGGGGGCATCTCCAGGGTCTAGCCACCAGGCACAGCTGAGGAGCCCTGAGTGTTGGTAGAGGCGGCGAGGACGGTGTTCACTCCCAGATCAAGTGTTGGATTAATTGTTGCAGCACTCGGTGCACACAGCTATGAAATTAGTCATAACCGCCACAGGCTGGGTCCTCACTATGAGCCTCGCAGGGCTCTGAGAGCTACACTCCCATTTAAGAAGCAGGAGCTAAAAGCTGCCACTTACAGAGAATACCTCAGCAGAGGGAGGAACTCGCCCAACACCCCACACTGTAACTGAGTCAGGGGTCAAGTTCAGGCATATCTGCTCTGAGCCTGCAATCATAACCACTTTACCAAATCCTACCCAAGAACAAGTACGGTCCCAGCTGAAGGTGCCTCCGGGACCTCAGAAGTCCGTGATGAGCTCATTAGATGCCTCGTAGGAACAAGCTATGGAGAATGTTCCTATTGTGCCCCGCAGTGTATGAGATGCTGAGGACCTTTGTATCTTGTTGCCATGGATACCACTCCCCCTCCTCAGGTACGAATATTTTCTGTATGCTGCCTGGAAAATAGTAACTCAGTTTTATCAGCCAATTACTTTAAAGACAAAGCTTTTCTTTATTAGAGGGAAAAGAAAGTCTTTTAAAAAAACCCCAACATATTCTCAGATATCATACTTTGTGTTTGGGTGCTTTAATCTTAAGGCAGTTCTGTCCTTCGTGCAGACTTCCAGGAAAGCTCAGTGTAGGTAATATTGCAAAGTTTCTCCCACCCATGGTCTGGGGCAGTAGGACAAGCAGAGGAGTGTCCTTGTATTTAGTAGGTCAAGAACTTAGGGTCTTATCCTGGGAGGATCAGCACTAGCTGGACAATTGGGCTGTTGAATACAGGGTTGTTGAATACAGGACCAGAGGACAGGGGATCAGGACTGATGGACAGGGGATCAGGACTGATGGTCAGGGAATCAGGACTGGTGGACAGGGAATCAGGACTGATGGGCAGGGAATCAGGACTGATGGACAGGGGATCAGGACTGATGGACAGGGAATCAAGACTGATGGGCAGGGGATCAGGACCAGTGGGCATCAGGACATGCCTTTGCTGATGGAAACAGTTCAAGAAAAAGATTCAGGAGGCTGCATGGTACTGTAGTCAGTAAAATGCTTACGTTCTGAGCTAGAGGACCAGAGTTCATTCTCAAGAACCCATGTCAGAATGCTGACTGTGACAGTGAGCATCTATCTGTCACCAGGGCTGGGGATACAGGGATGGCCAGATCTCCAGGCTCAATGGTCAGCAAGTAGAGTATAACTGGTAAGCTCCAGGCCACAGGAGATTGTCTTAAAGGAGGTGGACAGTGTTCCTGAGGATGACTGCCTTTTGGTCTGCACATGCTTCTGCATGCATGCACCAGTATAACAAACATACATGCACAAATACAGACACAAGAACACACATGCATATACAAAAAGATGTCAAGAAGTCACTGCCCAGCAGCTGCAGACATCCCAGGTCGCTGAGAGAGAATCATCGAGAAGACAATAGGCAAGATGCTGGCCTCATAGTCTCCAAATTGTTTCCCAAAGGACCTGGGGAGGCTCTGAGCCTGCAGGTCCGGGAAGCCGAGGGCTTAGAAATAACATTTTTTTTTCCTTAGGATATAATTTCAATGCGGTGAGACTCAGCCTTGTTAGTATGCAGTTCTGTGAGTTTTGACAAATGCGTCTTGTCATGTAACCGTCACGGTGAGAACCCCACAGCTCTTCTCACCTGAGCCCCGGGTGATTTGGATCTATCTTTTGCCATTCCCACCCTGCCTGCTGTTAGCTGTCCAGTGTCCTGCAGCGCGCAGGTCCAGAGCCTGGATTCTTCCTGTAGCATAGCCTGCTGCAACCCAACCACCTGAATCAGGATCTTCCTCCTTTAATTGTGGACTTGTATTGCATGTCATCAGTGACGGGACACAGCGTTGCACCCATGAACAGACACGATGCTGTGTGGGTTTCTTTGCATAGTTTCATTTTCACACTGGTGATAGGATTACGGGTTGAAGGGCAGGCGTGATCTTGTAGGAAACACAACTATTTCCTATAGGGCTGTACTTCCGCCGTCACTGCTCTCACTCCGGGAATGAGTGGCCCTGCGGCTCATTCCCATCAGCTCTTCTCCGGTGTTTTCAGCTTCGTCGCCCCTGTTACCGCATTTAACGTTAAGAAGATGGCAACAGAGCTTCATGGCTGAGAACCCACCTGACTCAAGGCTTTCTCAGAGGCCTTGATGAGAGGACGGAGGGAAGCTCAGCTCTGTGTGCTTGTCCAAAAGCGGGCTTGGCAAGGCTGGTCTAGAGCTGGAGCTGGCACCTCTGGAGGAGTCAAGGTTGTGACTTCTGGGGCCTGCCTCTTCCTCCAGGACCGTGGTTATCATTCTCAAGGAGCTGTGTCTGAGGTATCCTGTGTTGTTTTTGCCAACATTGTCTGATTTAGCTCTCTGCTGACTGTGACTATTTTTTTCCCCTGAAAATAGTATATAAGATGCTGTGCTTCTTGATAAACTTGCTTGCTTGGCATAAGTCATCAATTTGTGAAGGACCCCCTCTCCCCCGTCCCAGCTCTTGCTCATATCTTTTTTATTTTACTTTGTTTTCTTATCTCTGCTCCTCCCCCTTGACGCCTCTTCATGTGGGACCTTTATTCCTGTTAGTTAAGGAGGCTTTGTTTATTTATTTATTTTTATCTGTGTGATGGCTCTAAAGCTTTAATGGCATGGATGATACTGTAGTATGGATGTTTCAAATATTGGCCAGTGATGTCAGTTACCTAAAGCCCAAGCAGAACAAATATAATATACACTAGGTCCTCGTCTGGTCTGGAGAATCAATCTCTCTATTCATTACTCAGTGCTGAAAGCGAGTCCTACAAATAATTCTGTATATGGCAGAACATTATGAGGACTGAAAAAATATCTCCTTGAGAGAAGGACTGAGGTAGGCATAGAAAGGTCACAGGGACTGGGTTGAAGGCTCAGGTCACAGGGACTGGGTTGAAGGCGCATGAAGACCTTAGTTCAGTCCTCTACAACCCACATGAATAAAGTGTGATGGTACCTGTTTATACTCCCAGTCCTGGGATTCACTGGCCAGCCAGCCTAGTTCACTTCACAAGTCTCTGGCCAATGAGAGCAAATTTTTCACCAAAAAAGGATGGACAGCTCCTGAGGTATGGTAGTAACTAGGGTTGTCCTCTGGTCTCCATGTGGCACTGTCACATACATGTGCCCCCACACACATATAAATGCCCCCCACCTCCCACACCCACTCAAAGGAAGTAGAGGCCTACAAAGAGACAGGGAAGGGAAGGCTGTGTCAAAAAGGTATGTGAGCAACAGCGTGTTAGAGTAGGGAGTGGCCTCATAGGAGCAGAAGGCTGACATCGAAAACTGGGTGTGATGGAGGTTATGGGGCTTAAGAAGGATGGGAGGAGAAGAAGATGGTGGCTTCTGCCTCATGAAGCAGGGCTAACCTTGACTTGTCAGTGCTCTGTTTTTTCCAAGCTCTGCCCAATTTTGGCATCAGTGGAGCTGGGGTCAGTGAGGTCAGCTCAGAAGAGGTACCTGTCAGGTAAAAACCTTGCTGTTAAGTTTGGATAGAGGCAGAACTTTCTAAGATTGCATCAGAGAAATCAACTCACACACTTTTGGGATGTCAGGCAAGAAGCACAGAACAAACTAAAGAGGAGGACTATCAGGGACCATATTGGCACCATGGTTCTATGGGGCTTCTCTCTTTAATATTTATTTTATTTAACTTAATTGCCCATGAGTGTGTGTGTGTGTGTGTGCACGTGTGTGTGTGCGTGTGTGTGTGTGTGTGTGTGTGTGTGTGTGTACAGTGAGTACAAGTGCCTCCAGAGGACAATGGCATCGGATCTCCCTGGATCTATAGTTCCAGGACACCACGAGCTGCCTGAGCTCCTCCACAATAGCAACACCTTCTTAACTGCAGAGTCATCTCTCCAGCCATCACAGAACTTTCCTTAAGAGTCATGTACGGCCACATCTCCTGCCTCACACCTAGAATCCCAGCATCTGGGCAGTGGAGACAGGAGGATCAGAAGTTGGGGCCAGTCTGAGCTGCGCAGTGAGTCTGAGGCAATAGCTTATCTCAACAAAACAAAACAAATAGAGAAAAAGGAACTATCATCCCTCTCGCCTGCAGTTAGATCACTTTGCTTTGGGTTGTGGCCACTTCCCAAGCTCCTTAAACACCTCCTACTTAGCTTCCTTTATTGAACAGGAAATCTATCTCAGCATCGACCAGATTGCTGCAGAAACACAGCTGCCTTCCCATCGATGTGGAAACGAAATCTATTTGCTAAGACTAAATCCATGGTCTGCCCCATGACCAAGCCCCCCGGGTTCTCGGTGGTGTGGTGTGTGGAGAGTCCACAGCAGGGCCTGTAGCATTTAAAGCTAACACATCACACAGCTTCCCACCCTTGTCATAGAGCATTCCAGGACAATGGGGCCTCTAAAGAGAACAGAACCTTGGCTTCTTGCTTTTAGCACCTCTGGAGAGTGGCTGAGTTCTCTCTGGTCCCTCAGGCGGTGCTGTCTGTCCCTGTGTGCCACCCTGAAGTGACCGTTCGTTATGTTTCCCATCTGCCTTGATTTCTCCTATGTGCGTGTGTCTCCTGACTCTTCAGAGAGAGAGACAGAAAGAGAGAGAGAGAGACAGAGACAGAGACAGAGACAGAGACAGAGACAGAGAGAGAGAGCGAGCTTGCTGCCACTCCAGTATTTCTGGAGATGCTGTGCTCAGTGTGGTCTGCAGAGGTAGCAAAGGGACCTGATGGAATTGGTGGTGCTGGTTTGCGAGGACAACCCCGAGGTTATATAACTGCTCTGCAGTCCAGAGATACAAAAGCTGAGGCCCACAGGAGGCACAGTGCAAGCCAGAGCCAAAGAGTGTAGCTGCTAAGAAACATCCCAAATCTCTCTAACCTGCCTTCTTCGGGAAGACCTGACATCAGCATTTCAGAGAGACAGAACATTGGTCAGCCAGTCAAGCATGTGGCTCAGCCCTTGAGGGCAGCCTTAGCTCAGTGTGGTGTCAACTTGATTGTGTCTGGAATAAACTAAGAGATACATTTCTGGGTGGCTCTGTGATGGTGTTTCTAGGAGGGGTCGATTGAGTGGGGAAGAGGGTCTCTCAGAGTGAGCAGCACCCCATGCCAGTGGCCCACATATAAAGAGGTTCCTGCTTTACATCTTGCTGGTGAGTGCATCTATTGCATTGCTGCTGCCGCTGCGTCCTCCATTAATGTTAGAGCCCAGTTTCTTCAGCCCTCTAACTGAAGACCAGAGGCTCTCTGGGAATCCTCCAGGTCTTCAGCACTGGATTGGGTCTGCTGAGGCATCCAGCCTCACGGGCTGGGCAGTTACCAGCTTCTAAGCCTCTCCAGTGTGCAGAGAGCAACTGTTGGACTATCCGGCCTATACCCTGTAAGCCACACCAACCAGCTGATTCAACACACATGCATTCGGTCAGTTCTACTTCTCCAGAGAAACTTGAATAACTCACTAAGACATGGGTCTGAGGGACTCTGTGACTTGGTCCTGGTGTTTCATGGAAGTCAACTCTGAGAGGCCTTGCTTCCCGCTTTGGCCCTGTATGCTCTGCTTCCCACCATCATCTGCTTGCATTATACTTTTCCAGTGATCCCTTACCCCAGAACCAGCATACTACAGTTCTTGGGCCACACGCATACAACTTCATATTATAAATAAGATTTTACTGGGACATGGGAATGCCCATGGCTGCATTGACCAAGGTGAACAGCTGTGATAAAAAACATCTGGTATCTAACTCGGAAATATTTATTGTCTGACTTCTACAGCAGAGAGCCACACCCTAGAGAAAAATGCAGACTTCCCCCAGTGGCCTCTAATGCTTGGGGACAGTGACCAGAGGACAACTTTACAGGACTCTCTAAGAGCCAGCTGGCCTGTCTCTCCATCGAATCCCCCAGAGGCCTGTCTGCCTTGGAGCATGTCATCCTGTCTGGTGAGCGTCCTAATTGAAATTGCATGAATCCTTGAGTGTTTGATTGGCTCTGCCTGGGCCAGGGAACAGGTACCGCATGGGGTGGGGATAATTGTGACCTTAACGATTTGTGCAGATGAGCCACTTGAAGCTGGAAGGAGGCCTCAGTCTCAGAACTAAAGGCTGCAGTTCAGCTGGCAGCCTGCTCCTGCTCCTTCTCATCCCAGGGAGGGCAACCCGACAGCCTCTTGTCCAAAAGAAACAAAGCTGAAGTGGGGGTGGGGGAGCTTGGAAGCAGCATGTTCATAACGCAGTTCTTTTTTGCATTCATTCTGCTTCTTTCTTTTGCTGAACTCGCTGAAGTGAGAGAAACTCACCCCACAGGGGAGGTATGGAGTCCCCAAACAGCAGCAGTTCTTCAGCTCTGAACCAAACATCCAAGTGCATTTATGCTCTAAGAAGTCGGGCCAGAGAACCGGAGACTAGAGTAATCAGCTCAGAGGAGCAAGCTCCTGGCCCCTGAGGAGCTGTAGACTAGGTGCAACCAGAAACTTGCATTTTCTGGGAACCTCTTGGATGTTCTTAGGATTAGACAGGTTTCGGGGGGGCACTGAATTGTTCACTGACATTTTGCCTTGTTGCTCTGCTTCCCCATCCACTAAAGACCTGGAAGAGCCCAGACCCCAGGGAGGGGAAAGTCGTTCCTGTCTACACTGGCTGTTTGAGTTGGGAAGGCTTGGGAGGAAGACAGGCTGTAAGGACAGTCTGTTTTCTCATTTGCTCTTTGTCTGGAATTCACTATACCTGTCTTGCATGGCCTCCAAACTCCATGCATTGCCAGCGTGTGCTCATCACTCCCCCTGCGATCTGTGCTCATGGCGACGCCTGACTGTATTTTGGCTGGAGTCCTGTCTGTGCTCTCTCCTACACCATCTATGTATCTTGTCCTAATCATCTTGAGCTGGGTTGAAAGCACCACAAGGTTTCCCCGTCTTAAACTACAACCGTTTATAAACATGACTTTCACACTGAAGCCAAGCAGTGACTTCACAGCCCTCCAGGTTTTGAAGTTAGGGTTGAAAACCCGGAGGGTCAAGAGGACCCCAGCCCACTGTCCCTGTTGCTCTCAGGAGGCTGGCTGAAAGAGTTTTACACTGAATGGAGGGCCCTCCTGTTTCCCTTCCACAGGCTGAGCAGTTGATGTGGGAAGAGGTGGGACCCCAGATCCTAACCTTCCAGGCCGCCTTGTGAGGACAGCCTCCTACGGGCAGGACATGGGGGCTGAGACTCTCCAGGGAGGATGCTTCTTTAGGAGGCTTGTGGGTCTCAAACAACCAATAGGCTTTGAGACAAAGACTTGTAGGCATTTAGTCTGGGAGGTGTGTGTGTGTTCCTGTGTGTTGTATGCGTTTATGTGTATTGCATGTGTTTGTTTGCATATGTGTATGTGTGTTGTGCGTGTTTGTGTGTGATGTCTATTTATGTGTCATATGTGTATAGTATGTATATATGATGTGTGTATGTAATGTTGTATATGGATATTTTTCTGTGTGTGTGTTTTGTGGCATGTATGTGTATTTTGTGGTGTGTTGCAGTGAAGATGTGATGTGTGTGTGTGGAGTATGTGTGGCATATGTGTGGCATGTGTGTGTCTTGTGGTATGTGTGTGTGACATGCGTGTGTGCTTTGTGGTATGTATGTGGCATGTGTGTGTTGTGCATGTAGCATATATATATATGATGTGTGTGTAATGTGTATGTAATATATATTTATATGTGATGTGTATGAATGTGTGTTCTGGGTGTGTATAGTGTGTCTGTATGGGTGTGTGTATTTTGTGGTGTGTGTATATATGTGTGTTTTCTGGTGTGTCTGTGGTGTGTGTTTATGTTGTGTATGTGTTTTGTGGTCTGTGGGGAAAACATGTGTATGTGCAACATATAAATGTATATGTGATGTGTGTGTTCATGTGTGTGTGTTTTGTAGTCTGTGGGGCAAGCATGTGTGTGTAGCATATACATGTATATGTGATGTGTGTATTCTGGGTGTATTTTCTGGTGTGTGTATATGTATGTGTGTGTTTTCTGGTATGTGTATTTTGTGGTATATGTATGTGTGTATGTTTTGTGGTCTGTGGGGAGAGCATGTGTGTGTAGCATATACATGTATATGTGATGTATGTGTGTGGTGTGTGTAGTATATATGTGATGTGTGTTCATTATGTGTGTGTATTTTGGGGTGTGTGTGTGTGTGTGTGTGTGTGAGGTGATCTAGAAACAGCAGACAGTTGGGAGAGAGACGGCTGATGCGAGTGAGCTAGAGAGCAGGGTGATGTGTGGCCCCCTGTAAAGTACTGGGTGCTGGAGAACACTCTGTGCCTCTAGGGGGTGAGGCACTTGGGACATTTGCCCATCAATCTCTGCCCAGCAGTGGCTAGGCACTGCCTGATGGTTCTGTTTGGAGTGTCTAGGGACCAGGTCTAAGGAGGAGAAGGTAGAGCTCCATGTTATCTCTGTCAAGTCTCCTGACCTAACCGTGTCACCTTAGGGTGCATCCAAGACAATATAGTGTGGTCTCTTCATACTTCATGGACCGCTGTTACCATCTGAGGGTGCATCATCCCAGACTCCTTGCTGTACAGTTGACACTTGGTGTCCCATATTGGCCCAGGATCACTATGCTCTTTAAGTGTTGTATGCTCATGTTGGGATTAAAACTGCATACTCTTTTTTTTTCCCAGGAGTGTTAGCCAACAACCCATCTCCTGATGCCATATGTCTTTTTGGTAGCGTGTGGCTCTCCAGATAGTGGGAACAAGCAAGAAGATGACTTTGATCCTTTTGAGAGAAGAGGTGCTGGGGTCATGACATGTGAGGTGTCCAGTAGGTTGTGGGAAACAGCATTCCTGGTGGGAGGTGGAAGCATGTGGGTTTAATTCAGACTGGCTGTGGTGTAAGACCCCAGATTTCCTCCTAGAAAACCAGGGCCAGGTGCTAGAATTCTGTCAGGTTCTTCTACATACAACTCAACTAAAGCAAAAAGGGGAAGAGACTGAAAAAGAGAAGAGAGGGTAAGGGAGGAGGATGAGAGAGAAAGAAAAGGAAAGGGAAGGAGGCCATGACCTTGTGTTGATTTTTGCTCACTGAAAAGCTATGGGCATCAGGCAGGAAGTAGCTGTCTTTGACCTCATTATAGCTGTGTTCTTAAGGAGCTGAGCCAGGACCAGCCCTATAGCAGCAACAAGAAATGTAAGGATGGTGAAGAGATGAGAGAGGAGCATGGAGGGGATGGAACAGCCCAATTGTCCCCATGACCTCAAACAGTTGGAGGTGGTGGGTCCAAGGAGCGCCTACCGCTTCTTGGATAATTACCCAAATTTGGATTGCTGTGCTGAAGGTATTTTTCCCAGGAAGCTTGGCAGGGGATACAAGTGCAAGAGACATTTCCATCATGCAGAGAAGATCAATTGTCTGATTTTCATCAGTTCTGTGACAGTGAGCTCAGCCCACAGCCTCCTGTTCCATTTGTATCCAACAGTGTCTTGAAGCATTGTGCTCGTGTTCTCCTTATTGTATGACCCCTGCGATGCATTGTGCTCTGCCATATTTAACTTGGCTCTGAGATACTTATGGTCCCCCAAGAAGTAGGACACAGAGAGGAAAGGGCAAACTAGGAACATACCTGCAGGGCTGAGTGGAACCCTGAATCTGCAGCATGAGAGTCTGGAGCCCAGGCTCTTGTCACACGATCTTCCTGTCTATGCAGGAGGGTTATGATGGTCAGTCACCTGGGGTGCATACAAATAGCCCAGAGACCACAAGATATCACATAAACATGAGATGGGATAGCATCCTTATTTCATGGATCTGCACAAAGTCATAGATCCACTAATGTTGGGAACAGGTCTAGAACTTGACCCTGATATCTGGATTCAGGAGATGAGACGAGGCTCGGGTGGAACAGGAGACAGAGCTGCTCCTGAGTGACAAGTAGGATATAGCTGCTATAGAGGAGCTCCAGACTGTAGCAGAGTGCAGCACTGGCCTGTCTTGGGGTCTTTGTTTGGTAATTGCTTTCCATTCTGGAACTGGGGGATTCCAAATGAGACATGTGCCTTGAGGGTCTGCCCTGGTACCCTCTTCCCATGCTGTCTGCTCTTCCTGGTGACTGGAGTTTGGTCTGAATGAATGCTGAGGCCAATTACCTTCACAGATCTTCAAGGACTCACCAAGTGCTTATTTCCCCACTATGAATGTCACCTCTGAGAAGACGGGGCTTGTGACCTGGAGACAGCAAGCTCTCAGCCAGTGTTCCCTACATTGACTCTCCCACATCCACTGTAGGAGTGGTGTGGAGAGAGCGCATGTGAGGTCTTCACTCTGCTCTTGAGACTTGGGGAATATGTAACTTTCAAGAACCATAAAATACCTGACCCTGAGGAGGCTGAATGGTGAACATGGTGTCTTCTGTGAGAGAAAGAAAGGAATAGCTCTTGGCCTTCACTGAGTTGACTCAAGGAGAATGTACCTGATGTCTGATGATGACACTGCCATTCCTCTGCAAGAAACCCAGGGCTCTGAGGACAGGACAGAGTGGATCACACTCTTATGATCCTAATTCCCAGCAGTCCCTCAGGAACTGGCTGGCAAAGCTACTGGCATACAGGGGTTTCTAAACATGTGATATCCAGAGCTGGCTGACACACTAGTCATTGATCCCCAACCCCTGGCTTATCTATCTGAACAACTTCCTCAAATCACCTCTATTGTTTCATTGATGTGACCAAATAATTACCTGTCCAAGAACTTAAGGAAAACGGTGATTAATTGTGGCTCCCAGTTTGACAGGTACAATTCACCATGGTGGGCAAGGTATGACAGCAGGAGCATGAGGTGGCCTTTGCAATTGGGAAGCAGAGAGCAGATAGGAAGTAAGGCCATAAAACCTCAAGGCCTGCCCTTAGGGACCCACTCCCTCTAACAATAACCCACCTCCTGAAGGTCCCACAGTCTTCCAAAACAAAACCATAAGCAGAGGATTTCATGTTTAAATAAAGGAGGCTGTGGAAGGCATTTCAAGTCAAAGTACTTCACCTGAGATGGTAGTGTGTGTCATGGTGTATTGCCGCCCCAACTGGAGTGCCATAATTGGGAGATAGCAGCAGTTCCTGAGCCACTCTGTTATGTGATCACTTCCCCCCCCCATCTGGGAAGATGTTGGAGGGACCATGGTGTGAAAACTTGAAATGAAATAAAGCGGGATAGCACTCCAGTTCATTAGTGGAGTGAGATTCTTGCAGAGGCCAGAGAAGAGGGTCTAAATTCTGGCTTCCCTGACATCTTTAATTTGAGTGTTCTTAGGAATGTCATCTTGCTGAGCACTGGCCCACTGCCAGGAAGAAAGTTCTCAAGGTTATGTCAAACATCCTTGAAAATGGCCTCAGCTTTGAAAGGCAGTCACGACGAAGTAACTGTGGAATCGTGGGCTAGCCCCATTGAAGGTCGTGGAAAAGGAAGGAGAGAAAGGGACACAAATTCCAGAGAAAATTAGATGTCAGCAAGTTCAATTTTAACCCTGAGCTGCAATGAAATGATGGGGGGACGTGGACCTGTTTTATTATTTATGTACCACTTTCAAAGTTATCTGTAAAGGAAATTGTTTGATAGACAGTAAATTAAGCAAAACTGCCCTATAAATTTGGATTAAATCTTACATTGGTTTTAATATTTAATATGGCATCATGAATCACATTTTCACAAACTACAAGTTTAACAGAGGCTTTAGGATGTGATGATGATGGTGGTGGTGATGATGGTGATTCTCCACGAAGGCTTTGCTTTAAGACATGGATTTGGTTGCATTTCTCTTCATAATATAAGACCTATCCCATATCATGCTCCACGGAGTTGCTGGTTGCTCCATTTCACTGGGAACTCCCAGTGACATGATATCTTATAAGATTCAGGTTTGCGAGCTCATCCCCTCTTGATTTATTTTGTGATTTTTAGAGAAGGTTGTCTGGAAGGCTGATGCTGCAGTGTGTGGCTCTGCAAAGAAAGTCTTTGTGCCAGGGAACTCAGAGGTTAGAGTGGGAAGGGCAGGAGACCAGGCATGTAGCAGCGCTGGTGACTAACTCAGACTCCAGCTGAGGGCTACAACCTGGGAGACAAGAGCTCGAACAGCTCCCTGTGGAGATGTGCATCTTAATTAGAGCCTTGTCACTCAGCTCTGTGCTCACATTAATGAATCTAAGTCTATGCGGTATAAGTTATACGGATAAATTGTGATGTACAGTTTGTGCTTGTTGAAAGCTGACTCTGGGGTCAAGATGGGCGACCTTACTCCCTGAGACAGGTTGGTTTCAAGTGTCATCCAAACTCTGTGCTGGTCAGGCTGGCCTTGGCTCTGTGGTGGGGGGAAGCAGAGCAGCAAGTAGCTGGAGGCATTAAAAAGCATTGCACCCTTGAGAAGAGCTAAAAGGTAAACCATTTACACCAGACACAGTTGTTATTTATCCCACGGTGTTAAAACGCCTGCAGTGGGAAGGAGAGCCAGGAGCTCATCCACAAGGCATGCGTGGCTCTGCCCAGAAGCTTCTCCGTCGGGACTGTTTCCATGGGCTACTCCAGCCATTCCTCCTGGATGGAGTAAGCACCTGATTTGATGGCATTTTGCATTCTCCTCAACGGATTCTGTTACTTTTCCCCTTTACTTTTGCTTGCTGTATACTAAGTATAACCATTCACTCTAAACTGAAAGCAACTCTGCTGCAGATCATTGCCCACACCGAACAGTTTATCTGGATTGGTCAGGCACAAAGAAAGGGAAAATAGAGCAGGAGAGTGGCCAGTGTAAGTGTACAGCTTAACAAGACAATGGGGGTGAAATGGCACGTGGTAGTGGTAGTCCTGCCTGAGAAAGGAAGACTCCTCAAGCCAAGAGGAAGCTCAGAGAACCCTTTGGGTGCTGGCCACAGTTCTGAAGACAGAGCAGGTACTGGGCAGAGGTCTTCTCTGCAGGAAAAGGGAGGCCAGTGGAGGCTGGTACTGGTACCCTGCATCATGCCCAGTGACTGTTGCTCAGACTTCACTAGCACAGCCTGTCAGCCGCAGTCCCCCCCTCCTCCAACCTCCAACCAGCTGCTGGTGTAAAAGGTCATGATAAGGTCAGGAATGGGATGAACACAACCTCAGCTAGTCCTTGAGATCAGGAAACCATGCCAGCCCAGAGATTTGCTGTCTCACTGTGATGCTCTGCTTTAGAATGTGGGGACAGGAAGGCTGTTTGGGGGCAATGGAGGCAATCCCATGAGGCACAGGAAGGCAGTGAGCATGGCAGGAAGGGGAGAAGGGAGGCTTTGGACAATGGGCCAATTTCTGAGACTACTGTGCACACACTGGGAATAAGCACTAAAATGGCATGACCCAGGAGGTCTCATTTGGGGTGAGGCTTTGCAGAGCTTGCTAGAGTAGACCTGGGGTGTCAGTATGAACTCACATAATGAGAAGCAAATACTCACATCCAGAATTACTGATGGATAAGGTTGCTACTATGCAAGCAGTTACTACACACTTGAAAGTCCTGCACTGCCGGTTGAAAGGCTCAGAAGCAAGGACAGCCCATAATAAATAGACTCCTAATATAAGGAAGCAGGAGCAATGGGAGATACAAGGCTAACAGTAGAGAAAATGTAAGAGGGAGCTTACAGCCCCAAGAGTGCCAGAGAGTGAGGAACTGTCCATAAGACAAAACCACAGAAAGTCTCACCCTGGTGGGTGAATATGACAGGATACAGGCATCCATTCTAACACCTCTAAAGAGCCAAACCACAAAAGTACAACTTTAAGACAAACCAGGAAGACCTGAGCAGGGTTTAGGAAGACATATTCCCAAAGAGAAGTAGGAAGACTTAAGAGTTTGGGGAGCAAGCTCTTGGAGGGTTTGCTTTGGGTAGCCAGAACCCACTTTGGATACAATGTGTGAAATACAGAATTTCACACACTGTGAATACAGAACTTTAGAGGAAGTCATGACGATTCTAGAAACTACATCCTTTTCACCCAAAAAAATTTTTGATTGTTTTTTTTCCCTAAGAACTTGACATTTTATCGAGAAGAGGTCACTCTTCCCTCCGCAGCTCGGCTCTCTTGAGACCCAAAGGTGACCTTTCAATAGTGGACTCACTGCAGTTTGTCATAGAAAAAAGTCTCCCAACGCTGCCCCACAAAACGGGAGCAGGAACAACTCCACGGGGTGAAGTGCCTGCTGGGAAGGGATGGCTATTAGTCTGGGAGGCTCTGCCACTCCCTGGCTCCCACAAGGAAGCAGGGCAGCTGGTCCCCTGGGCAGGTGCAGGGGCTGATGGACAGGACTCTCCTCTCCCCAGGCCTGATTTGGAAGGGCTGAGGGCAAGGCCAGCTGTCTGCAGCTGGAGCCCAGGGTTCTTTCAAACCCCTGGGAGAATGCTGAACAGTGTGGGCTTGACACGAACATGACAGCGCGGTGTCTACAGGATGTAATTTGGGTCACATTTTCTCAATGGGTATGCTGGTACGGGGCTAAAAAGAAGAAGGAAAAAAATGGCCTGGTTATTCTCTGAAAGCCCTTTCCTGCAGAGATTTCAGAAAACAGGGCCATCCCTCCCTGCGTGAGGAGGGATGGGATCACAGCATTCGCCTCCCACACATGCAGGTGTCCTCCCTTCCCCCGGGATATGCAGGTGTGTACAGAGGTCCGGTCACCACGTCCTGGGGGCTCCAGTGCCACTGGGTCATGGCTCCCCACTCATTTTTAAATAAACTCATCTGGGATTTACGTAAAAAATTCAAAGATAATATGGATTACTGCACGTACCCTCCACAGACAGCCGCATGTGACCCCCACTAGAGTGCCGGGTCCCCCCACCCCACTCTTCCCCACTAGACTACCTTGTCCCCTGCTGTTTCTTCCCTACTCTTTGTTCCTCAGACTTATACATTATAGTTGATGGGCTGAGGTAGGTGCTGTCACTATCATTGTTGCTGATATTATTGTTATTTTGGTTTTTGAGACAGGGTCTCACTCCACAGCTCAGGCTGGACTGGAACTCATTACATAGCTGAGGCTGGCTTCAAACTCATGGCGATTCTTCTGCTTCATCCTCCTGAGTGCTGGAATTACAGGCATGTGCCACCATTCTGGGTCCGATGTTGGTAACGGATGTTCGCACTATTCAGACTCCCTCCGTTTTCAGCCAGTGTCACCTTTCTGTCTTGGGACCCTGTCTGTGCATTTGATCACGTCTCCTCTGCCTCTTCTAGGCTGAGGTAGCATCTCAGACTTTCCTCACTTCTGAAGATCCTGACAGCACTGAGAAGTCCTGGGTATTTTTTAGAATGCCTTTCAATTCTAGTTTGTGTGATTTTTTTTTTTTTTGGTGCTGAGGCTGGCATTGCAGGTTTGGGAAGGAAGGCAGCAGAGGTGCCCGGCCTGGCTCATCACATCCTCAGGAGCACTCGACATTGGCCTGGCTATCTGTCGTCTGTCTGAATCTTGATCACCTGTCAGAATGGGTGTTTTTGATTTTGACTGCACGGTTGCTTTTCCTTGCTTCTGATACTCTTTGGAAAGAAATGGCATACACACCCCACATCTACAAAGTTAAAAATTGGCTTTCACATTCTTGACAGTTGATTATCTAGAGATTTCGAGTTTTTCCTACGTAGCTTTTTCTCTCTTCTGTGTTATTTACTTAACCATTCATTCATACTTCTTGCTTTTGTTGAAATTGAAAACTGACTTGAAATTCTATGTCCCACTTCAAGATTTACTACAAAGCCCCAGCAATCAAGAGAGAGGATGCTAATAGGATGCAGACACATGGATCAGTGGGACAGAATGGAGACCTCAAACAGACCTGCACAAGTAGTCATGCCATCATTGGTAATGTCATAGACAAAGAATAGTCTCTTTAGCACACGGCAATGGAGTAATTGATGTCCACATATAAAGGTATCCACACACAGATCATATCATCATGATAGTAATGCAAATGTGCCCTAGGCCTAGAAATGAAAACATAAATTTCTCCAAGTCTTGTAGAGAAATACAGAATAAAGCCAGAATGACCTTGGGTTTTTTGGCAATGGAAGGTTTGAAATAACAACAAATATATGATCAATGAAAGAAAAATAACCAGTAAATTATATTATAAAAGACTTCTGTTTCTCATTCTTAGAAGTTCAGGTGATGAAAACAGCCATAGGGGGGAGAAGTACTTGGTGGGCTCTTCTCTGATAAAGAACTTTTTTTTCTAATGCGTACAAAGGACTCTCAGATCCAAAATGAGAAAGAGTCCAATTGAGACATAGGGGAGAGCCTGCACAGGATGCCTCATCCATGACATGCAGACACCATACACACATAAAAACACCAGGACAGCACCACACAGCTAGAAGGTCCTACAGGGCCAGACAGGATCTTCCAACACGATCCACTTAGTTAGTCTCACAGGATCAACTGAAGAAGCACACCATGGAAGAAGCAAGCTGCTTGCCAGTGGAGTGGAAGGCTACAGGTAAGCAATGGGTGGAGCCTCAACTGTTGGAGTAGCATGATAGTTAGCTTTAACTTTCAGCTTGACACAACTTAATATCACCTGGACTAGACTCTTACCATGAAGGGGAGTGTCTCTCATGGGTGAACAGAAAGGACAGTAGACTCCCAGGGTCCATCATGAGCTGGTTTTCCAAGACACAGGCTCTCCCCAGGTGAACAGAGTCTCAATGGCACATGCTCACTTGCCCTGGAGATGATGGACCCCAAAGACCACTCCACTCTATGGGTGTCAGAAGCAAGCTGACTCGCCTGGCAAAGCTCAGTGTGAAAACATCAACCGTAGGCAAGAGGAACAGAGCCTGGGTTGGGCCAGACCTGACAAAACTGTCTTAAGTAGTTGCCAGTATCAGAATATGGCATTGGAGCATATCCCATAGTTATAATTGAAACCTCAACTAAGAAAGATGGAAGAACTGGGTCCATCCTAGGCTGGTCTAGTGTCTGGTCCCATGTGTTTATGGTAACAGAACACAGTTGGAGATCTCGGCACCAACTCTTGTCAGGTTTTATAGATGAACACAGACACCACTAAAAACTCATGGTACTGGCATAGAAACTGACTGGTGGATCAATGGAATCGAATAGAAGACCCTGAAATAAACCCACTTATGGGCACCTGACCTTTGACAAAGATGCCAAAACAATACAATGGAAGAAAGATAGCATCTTCAACAAACAGTGCTGGTCTAACTGGATGTCTACATGCAGAAAAATGCAAATAGATCCTGCACAAAACTAAAGTCCAAGTGGATCAAAGACCTCAATATAAAACCAGACACAGTAAACCTGTTAGAAGAAAAAGTGGGGAAGAGCTTTTAACTCATTGGCACAACGGATAACTTCCTGAACAGAACACTAACAGCACAGGCTCTAAGAGCAACAATCAATAATGGGACCTCATGAAACTGAAAAGCTTCTGTAAAGCACAGGACACTGTCCTCAGAACAAAACAACTGTCTACAGATTGGGAAAGGATCTTCACCAACCCTATATCTGACAGAGGGCTAATATCCAGTATATATAAAGAACTAACTTATCTTTGACCTGTGACTGGTTAAGTACATGATGCAGAGCTTACAGACACAGAAAGCTAATTGTACATCCCTTAAGAACTTTTTAAGTTCCTTCAGCATGCTCTCTCTCTGTTTCTCTCTCTTGTGTGCAAGTGTGTGTGTGTGTGCACGTGTGTGTGAGTGAGAGATAGAGAGACAGAAAGAGAGAGAGAGGGAGAGATATACATGTGCCACCCACCATACATGTGTGGAGGCCAGAGAACAAATTATGCAAGTATGTTCTCTCCTTCCATGTGGGTTCTGGGGATCAAATTCAGGATGTCAGGCTTAGTGGTGAGTGACTCTGAGTCATCTTGCCAGCTCTTTACATGTATTTTTGAGACCAATTCAGGTCTCTCACTGAATCCAAAGGTCACTGATTCAGCTAGGTTGGAGACCAATGAGCTTCAAGGATCTACCTGTCTCTGTCTGCATCTCCCAAAGCTGGAGTTACAGAAACAAGGTGTCATGACTAGCTTGACACATTGAATTCAGGTCTCCCTGTTTGTGTGTCAGGTGCTTGGCCTGCCAAGCTCCTCCCCAGCCCACCTCCAGGTCTTATATTTGTGTCCCCAAGCCCTACCTTCTTCTACAGTAAAAGACTCATGGATGACATGAGAAGGTGGTGTCCAGCCCTGAAGACCCAGCACCTAGTGCAGCTCCTGATAAAAGTATATGGCTGATAAACTCCTTCCCTCATTCCTTAGAGCATGGTTAGACACCTTGTGTTGTGGGCACTTGGCAGGGTCAGGACACACAGCCCGTTAGAGATGGTGTTAGTTCTCACCGACAGAGCCATATGTACAGACGAGCAATATCTTGAAACATGCCACAGTTAATTAAGTGTGATGACCACCAGGAGTTTTAGAGAAGTGGGGTCGGCACCACACACCCTGGTAATGGTGTGCGTGCAGCCACCTCCACGGACAATCAGGCATTCTGCACAGGGGAGGCCCTCCAGTGGAGTGAAGGGGTTGGCTAAGGATGGTGTTAGAAATAACTTACGCTAATCAGAAGAAAAATTGCCCTGAATTATTGACGATTGTCATAGAGGCCAGGAAGGGGAAGGAAAATCCTCAGAGATTGACTCCCCCGCCCCCGCCAAGGAGGGGCTGTGGCGGAGAGGAGAGCTGTGGGGATTACAGGCTCTCTGGTGTGGTCTGCCACCCTGACACCTTCCCTGTTAATCAGCTCCATGACTTTAATTTTATGATTGGTTCACAGGCCAGCAGCAATTTTGTCTTTACAGATGGGTCCAGGTAGTTTTCAGTCCTTACAGAAGCAGGAAGCATTTCCTGAGGTGGTATCTAAGCTCCGTGAGGGTGTGTGGTACAGAGAGGGCACTGTCCTTGCCTTCATGCAATTCCTGTCTTCCGGGAAAGTGAAAAATAAGTGAATAAACCAAAAAAAACAATATTAACAGCTACACATTCTTACATATACGTATATTCATATATACATACACACATATATACATGTTTATATGTGCATACACATTTTCATCTGCATACATAGCCATATGTATATATACACGCTCATATGTACATATAAGTTCATATGTACACATTCATATACACATATTCATATATACATACACATTCAAATGTACATACACATTTATATATACCTATGCATACATATTAATATTTACATATATATTCAAATGCACATAGATATGTATATGTATTCATACACTCAAATGTACATATACATTCATATGTACATGTTGGTGATCACTGACATCCTCTTTAGATGATCTCTCTGTGCACATTCTTGTCCCTGGGTGATCATTTCATGTCTCTCAAGTACTTTTCACGACCTTTTTGTCTACCCCTCTCCCTGACCACTGGGATCCAACTCTATGATGTCTCTCTTCACTCTCAGTACCCTGGATGCCTCATCCTCCATTCAGAGTCTGTGCCATCCAACTGCACCCTGCCTGAATGACTTTTAGTACCAGGACACTGGCTGGTATTTTGGTTTGGGCTGGCCTTTTCTGATAACCCTCATCTATACTATACCTTCCTTTCATTCTGAGGGGAAGGGATAGAAACATCCAGCTTCACCTCTGCCCATCCCAATCCTGAACTGAAGGCCTGTGTGGCTGTGTATCAAAGCCACAGACTGGACAAATTCTCTTCAAGATACTTAGAGAGTCAGTTTGCCTCTGACAATGAAAACTGAGAGTGGGGCAGCACATGGGAGGGAGAAGCTGGGAGATCTCTGTGAGTTTAAGGCCAGCCTGGTCTATACAGCGAGTGTCAGGTCCTCCAAAGTTACACAGTGAGATTCTATCTAAAAACACAAAACCAAAAAAAAAAAAAATAACCAGCAGACCCGAGAGCGGTGCCAAGATATGGCCAGAATTGGTGCAGAGAGCTGGTTAGAGCTGGCCTAGAGTGGGAGAAGACCCACTAGGCCTAAACTGCAATCAGCTGAATCAGGCACAGCTCAGGCAGGGGTGGGTGAATGGATTCATAGAGCTGCCACCAGAGGGCAACATTCAGAGAAAGCAGGATTGCACTGAAGTGGGCAGCAATCTTCAGGCACTTGACAGAGGTGTCTGTTTCAGCACCCTGGACAGCTGTGCAAAGACTTGCTGAGGGACCGAACCTTGGCCAAGGAATAACATCTAGTTTGTCATGAAGTCTCGGCTCAGCCTGGTCATGGTGGGAATGCTCCACAAAGTCATCTTTGTGGGATGCTTCTGTCTGCAGTGGGTTGTCCACCTCCTGGAGAGTTGCCTAGTGTGGATTCCTAGATACCAGCCTGCTTCCTCTAGACTTCTGAAAGACGGAGGCATGTACTCATCTCCCATGGAGATCCTCCAGTTCTTAAGGCCCACTGGAGTGCAGAAAGAACAATTAGTGATGCCCATAAAGAAACACACCTCGAGTGGCTTGTAGAGGCCACCCAACAGGTAACTGACTACCTAGATCAGCTGGGAAGGAGTCATCAGCCCTTACAACACCCCAGCCATGCATATTACAGCAATAGCCTCTACCATATTTTCTGGGTAATGTCCAAAAGGAAAATGCCTTTTTGGTTCACAGAACACATCTACCTAAACAACCTCCTATGGTTTTCTAGTCTGTTTCATGGAACTCTGTGCGGTCCCTGTGTGGGAGGCTGCAGGTCGGGTTGCCCTGACCACCAAACCTTGTAGTTAATTCGAAACATTGTCACATGGTGTGCCCTTGCTGGGGCTCTGTCCATCTTGCTGACAGGAGGTTGGCAGCTGCCTGTGGAGAGCCCTCCCCCCCAATCACAGGAGCTTGCATCAGCCTTTCTTCTGTCTTCTTCGATGCCCACACAATGAGAAGCCGCCTTCCCCTACAGCTGGGTCTCTATCACTCTTGATTTAGCACTGGGTGGGGCAGGGTGGAGAAGTGTATCCAGGCATTGGCTGCACTGTCTTAAAAAAATGCACACCCTACCTTGTCCCCATAGTGACCACACTGGGCTCATTCCCCTTAAATATGTAAATATGTCACCACCTCTCTGCTGGCTGGCTGCAAGGCTTGCATTTCTCCAGGCTGACTGCCTATACTTGAGGACTTTTGACAAAGCCTGTGAGAAGACAGCAATAAGCAAAGAAAGGAGGGGAGAGTGTGGGAGTAAGCATAGAGACAGATACAGGGGGAGAGGACAGAGAAGGCGATAAAGGAGGCAAGACGAGGGAGGTAGAGGGAAGAGGCAATAAAGAAAAGGCTGGAAGGGACTAAGAAGGGGAGAAAGAGGAGATGGAGGAAGGAGTAGGAGGAGTGAGGGAGGGCCTGCAGGAGGGAGGTGAACCCTACAGTATCGCATTTCTCTTCCTTGAAAGAGACACCAAAGCTGACGGAGTCATCCTTTTATTTCGGTATTGGGCTCTCCGGAGCATTCTTATTTAGTAGTAATCTTTTAGAAAAGATAGCATGTTCAGCAACACACACAAACACCTAAGCCACCGGGGAGAGATTTGCTATGGCGGTTTCAGAGATGAAGAGCTGTTTTGTGGCGTTTTGTGAACAAGCTATCTTTAAGAGTTGGAGGCTGTTCCTGTCTTGATGGGAACAGTCCCACAGCTCCCTCCCAGCTAAAAGCCTGAGCTTTCCTCTCTACCAGGAAAAGACTTGGGGGACTGAGGCTCATTCCAGTAAAATACAAAATGCCAGGCCTAGCTCACAGCGCTGAGCTCTGTAGGAAAGTCTGCTTTGGGGGGGGCTGGGTTCCCCATCCTCAGTTCTCCTCCAAACTGGTTCATGTTTGCTTCCTGCCTCACATTTCTGGTGGCTTCTTTCCCATGTGCTTCATACAAGAGACAGTAAGTGTTACCTTTTCTAGAAAACTTTTAATTTGACAAGTTCATGTCTTAATATAAAGATATGGCTGTTTTCATCTTATGAATAGTTTGATTTTTTAAAAACAAATTAGCTTCTATTTTTGAGGGAAATAAGATTCTAAGCAAAAATGCTATAATTTAAATTCCTAAGTTGTTACATATGTAGGAGATTTTTGGTCTGTGGCCTTAGGTGTCTCTCCAGAATATGAACCTTACAAATGCCATTTATTTCAGTCGCTGCCACTGGCAGTTATCCACAGGAGTGCTCAGTGCGAACTCCTTCAGTGAACAGGTAGACATTAAATTCAGTTTCAGTTTAAGATTTATTATTTTATTTTATTTATGTATGTAGGGAGCACTACGTGCGTTCAGTGCCCTAGGAAGCCAAAGAGGACATCAGGGATTCCATGGAGCTGGGACTACAGCTGGTAGTAAGTCACTGGATGGTGGGCTGGGAACTGAACCCAGATCCTCTGCAAGAGCAGTACTTGCTCTTAAACTTTGAGCCATTTCTCCAGTTTCTGGAGTTCCATTCTTTCAAGCGTCTATTTTAGTGTTTGTGTGTGTGTGTACTTTCTGCATGCATGCAGTGGCCAGAAGAGGACATCAAATTGACCCCTTGGATCTGAGGCTGTTGTGAAATGAGCTGCCAGCTGTGGGTGTTGGGTTCTGAACTCAGGGCCTCCACAAGAAGAGCAAGTACTCTTGACCTCTGATCCATCTCTCCAACTCAAAACTGTGGTGTCTTAATAGAGAGTTTTCACACTGCACATGCCACTGAATAATGATGTGTTTGTTATCCTGCTCCTTGGACTAGTTTGAAATTAGTCTTTCCTAAGAACACCTGTGCAATAGCCATCACTAGAAATAGCCTGACTTGACATTTCATTGGGCCTGCCTTTCTATGCAAAGCCATTGCACACATAGTGTAGCCCAAGTGGCTGCTTTTATGTGAGTCTTACAGACTCTCTGCCTGACTCCCATTTGCTCTTCACACTCAGCTAACCCAGAATGGGCAGTATTCCAAGGGCCTCAGAACTGACTCACTCTTTTAATAACTGTCTGATATTTCATGGCATGTTTTAAAACTATTTTATTATTTAACTTGTTTCTGGCTCCTTGATCATTCTAAATGGCTCTGTCCTAGGCGTCTTATCTGTTTATCATTGTGTGATATGTTTTCGTATCTATAAGGTAAAAAGTGAGAATCTTTTGTCATGACACATAGACTTAAATAGATATTATATGACTTATTTATATAAAATATATGGAAATTCATGTTCTCACCATGAGTCTTTTTTTTTCCATGGAAATGATCAGGCAGGTTCCGGGGAGGAATATTCAGTGAACAGAATATTCACCTAGCATAAAGCCCTGGGTTTAGTATCCAGCACTCTGGAAACTGGGTATGGTGGCTCATGCCTGGGATCCCAGAACACAAAAGGTAGAGGCAGGAGAATCAACGTTCAAGATCATCTTGCCTGCATAGGGAGTTCAAAGCCAGTTGGGGCTACATGAGACCATGTCTCAAAAGGAATAGAAAACCAGGTACTAATATTATGAGCTATTTTTCTAAATCTTCTTGGGTTGCCACAATAGATAGGGTGGCTCAAATACAGATTCGTTATCCTCTATTCTGGAGACTGAGTGGCCCTTGGGTTTGCTGACTCCATTGGTAGCAAGGGCCTCGGTCTTGTCAATCGATGGCCACCTTCTTGCCATAGCCAGTGCTTTATGGATGTTACAAGACCTGCCCCTCTCACCCCATCACCAGTCCTAAAGATTGGAGGATGATTCTTTCATGGCCTTATCTGACCTCGATGAATTCACCAGGTGTTTGCTGAAGCAATTGATGGAAATTATTTAACATTGCAGCCACTGAAGACTTGATGACAGTTGCTACAAATAAAAGCATGATTTTAAAGGATAGCTTGAAGAAGGGCCTATGTGGGGGCTTTGGAATGAGGGTTCTAAAAAGGCTTCAGGGTATAGAATATAGTGCAAATGAACAAGAGAGAACTTTGAGGGTTCTTCTATCTGTCCCTGCTGTCTGAAGAGAGCATTGTAAAGGGGGACTGCAAGGCAGAGGCGGAGCTGTGATGGGGAGAGAGTGAGAAGCATGCCCAGTGCAGAGATAAACTTCCACCCTTTGCAAAATGTGGGGAGTATCTTGTTTTCATATATTTAAATCATGGTTGACCATTAAGCAACACAGGGCCTTCAATAACTATTCACAAAAATGAGACACTATCTAGAAAAAGTCAGCAAGCAAACACTTTGTGTATAAATGAATAAAAAGATTAGAAATAGAGGACAGCAGTTGTACAGCGTATAAACAACCCAAGAAACACTGATGACATGCACTGATCTAAGAGCAGAGTCCCCCAAACTGATGGAGGCCAGAGAAAGTTGAACTGTGAAGCAGAAAATTCATTGGCTGACTTGTACCTACAGAAATAGGGGTCCCAAAGGGTGAGGTGTCAAGTGATGGAGGGACCAGGGATGAGAAATAAAGACAGTAGCAAAAGCTGGGAGGTCTTACTGATGATGTATGACAAGCAGGTTTATCAAAAAGTTCAGCATCTTATATACTATTGTAGGGGGAGGATGGGCCAAGGTCAGCAGAGGACCAAATCAGACAATGTTGACAGAGAAGTCAGAATACCTCAGACAAAACTCTCTTAAGGCTGATAACTGTAGCCCAGGGGCAAGAGGTGGATCCCCAGAAACAACATCCTTGCCTCCTTTGAGGCCGTGGCTTCAGTTCTAGATGGGACCTTGCTAATCCTTACCCTGGGCCAGGACACAGAACCAATGTTTCTTTTGTCTTTTCACTGGGACCTCTGAGAAAGCCTGGTTATTGGTCTGACCCCCAATAATCAATCATTTATTATCTTTGATAATGAATGAATCCAGTAGAGAAGAAATTGAGCCAAGATGTGGTGATCTTGGTCAGCACTGTAAGACAGTTGAATCCCACAGTTCTAGGCTGAATCCACACACTTTCCTAACACTGTAGAATGGTCTTCAGGATTAATGATGGGTGGGATCCTGGAGCAAGCTTTAGTGACATCATTCAAAGCCTACGGGTGTCCACAACTGCACTGAATTAGAATCAGTAACAACAACAACAAAATGTAACTCTTAGGAATGTGTGCGGACCAATAGTCAGGCTCCTCCATTTCTCTGTACTGGGGGTCAGGGGAGAGGTATAAGAGCAGTTGGAAGACACTGAGAAGGACAAAAACAAAGACACAATGTGTCAAAGCCATTGGGTACATCTGGAGCAATGTTACAAATGAAGTTTAAAAGGTACATACCAGTTGTCCAAAGAAGCATAGACAGTCACTCATTCAACCTTCCTCTCTGAGACACCTAGAGGAATACTCAGGCTCCACAGAGCGAATTGTAGATCACTGTCTGTGGGCTCTTTCTGTGTGGATGCACGCACATGCTGATACACAGCACTGTGGAGCCATGCCACCTGCAGGAAAAAAAACAAAAACAAAAAAACAAAACAAAACAAACAAAAAATGATTTTCTCCTGGTGAAATTCCTAAGATTCAAAACACCATGGGGTCCTTTAGACAGTTTGTATCCATCACTCCTAATCTCCCCGATATATTAGTACCCCTCAATGACTGCGGATGGTGTAATAACTGTATTTAAATCAATGCATGCCTTTACATTTTGACAATGTATCAGAATTACATTCAAGGAAGGTTGCCAGATTGCTATTTTCATTCATTTAACATTTTTTTCAATCTGATGAGTGAAATAGTTTGTTACTTGGTTTGAAGTTACATTTCCTTGACCAGTTTTGATTGATAGCGTAAGTGTATTTCCTTATTTGTGAGACAGCTGCCTGCATTTAGTGTGTGTGTGTGTGTATGTGTGTGTGTATGTGTGTGTGAAAACATATGCTAAAGGTGCCAACCCTTTGTTAAGCTTAATGTAAACACAGTACCAATTCATTCTTTAACTCCTGTAGATTTAAATGTGTGCGAGTGTGAGGTGAGGGTCTTCATTTAGTCAAAAGTCTCAGTATTTTGTGTTTGGAGAAGTGTCTCCTCACATCATTATATTTAAGTCTAACCAATTTTTTTCTAGCACTTCAATAGTCCCATTTTTTATGCAATCTTATGCCACTGCATCCCCTCTAGGCAAGAGATGAGAGCTTGAGTTCACTGTCTTCCTTTTCCTCACATGCTCCGGCAATCCCATCACCTACCTCTGGCAGGACAATTCTTCCTCTATCAATGCAATGGCTCAGCCATGCGCTAACTCTTCCAATTTACCAGGGGCTGTTTTTAGTCCATTGATCTGTCCATTTTCTAACTTTGACACTACTTTTTTTCTGTGAGAAAATATACAGGCATAAAACTGGCTTTCTTAACAAGAATTAACACTCCAGAGGCGTGAAGTCCATTCACAGAAGTGTGACTGACACCAGTCACCACCACGCCACGGCCTCAGCTGCTGCCTGACAGAGAGTGCACCTGACAAGACGCTTTCATTATTTCTTGTTTTAAAGTGTTTTTAGTTTTGCTCTGAATCCTTCCAGTGAAACTTTGAAATATTTTTTAAAGCTTTCCCCAGAAAACATCTTAAAAAATGTTTGGGAATAAACTCTTGGGGTGAATTTACTTTTCCAAAGTATTTAATGTCCCCAATCTAGAATATCCCAACTTTCCAACACGAGGCCATAAATAACATGTTGATATAAACAGATATACTGTGATTATTTCTTTATTGCCTACATTTCTCACAGGTCAAAAATACCCAGCTACCTGGTTCTTCCTTAGATTTCTTGTATTTGCCTTCCTATCCATGAGAGACCCAGTGTGCAATCAATACACTCATATATGCTGAGTGCTAAGTGATATGTCTACTTTGGGTCTATTGATTTACTCGTGTTTATAAGCCTCCTCCCTGTGTGTGTGTATGTGTGGTGTGTGGTGTGTGGTGTGGTGTGTGTGTGTGTGTGTGCTTGCGCACACATATGCACTCAAGGTTTCTGACTTTCTTCTGATGAATGGGGCATCGCTTTACAGAGTTCTTAGGAGGGTTCTGAAAGGTCTCTGAAACAAGATGAGTCATGCTCTCAAAACAATGCATACTTCGTAAGCACTCCTCATTCTCATAAGCCCTTACCCCTGAATGCCAATCAATGGTGTGCCAGAGTAGGGTGTAACTAGTTAAGATGAATCATACTGCAGTGGGATGTGCCCCAGCCCAGCATGATCAGCGTCTTTCTGAAAGGGAGAACTTAGCACTTGGTGTGACAGGTAGTAAAAGGAGACCTTCTAACAAGCCAAGGGTATCAAAGGCTGACAGAAAACCACCAGAATCTCCAAAGCACTGCACAGATCCTGCCTCTCAGCCTACCACAGAAACCAGTCCTGCTGACAATCCACCTTGGATATCCACTCTCCAGGAACACGAGGTACAAATGTCCATTACTGAAGCCACCTAGGCACAGTAGCCACCGAAGACTGGCACAGACCTGGTTTCCTTGGTGACAGAGGCTGATGCCTTACTTTGCTTAGATGGAAGACATGGGGACGTTTCAGCATCCTTTAGTCTCTTCCCAGAGCCAGCCTCCACCGGGCCTCCCTTTCCTTCTTGAATGTCAATTGTCTACTATTCCTGTTCCTATCTCCCAGATTCCCCACAGGGATGCCTGAGCTGCACATGTGGTTGGCTTAGCAAGGTAGAATATTTTCACAGGGACAGAGGAACCAAGCCTTTCTCAGCTCTCAGTTTGGAACTCGTGGTAGTTACTTTAATGATGTGATAAGATGTCCCAATATAAATGAGTTGGTAAAGACAGGGTTTTTGTCTTCTTCTGCTTATAGTTCAGAAGAGGGGACCCTCACAGCAAGAAACACGTGGGAACAGGCAAGGAAAGCATGGTGGCAGGAGTGTGAGCTGGCTGATAACACTGAATCTGCACACCCCAGAGAGCAAAAAGAAGAGGAAGTGGGGGCCAGGTTATAAACCCTCAGAGCATGCACCTAAGTTTTCAAATACGCGAGTCTGTGGGGTGTGTTTCTCCTTCAGACCAGCACAATATCTACAGAATGAGACAGAGCAACAGGTACACACTCCTCCTACAAAAGGGCAAGAGCCTTCCAAAGAAAATGAATGTCTTTGTCCATGTTAAAAAAAAATCAAAACATTCACACATCTGTATATAGAGGAGGGAATGTTCAGTCTATCTTAATCAACCTGAAAATGTTTCTCACATACCCAAAAGGTGTTTATCCGAATTAATTGGTGATGCTTATCATTTAGAGCCTCACACAGGATGTGTGTGTGTGTCTTTGAGCCTGCATGTCCGTTATGGTCTATTTCTGTCCTTTTTGTGAATTTTCTTGATGTGAATTTTCTAAGCAATATTTAGTCATCAAGGTGGTTTGAGAGTAGCAGTGTGTATTAAACTTACTCCTCCCACTTCACCTGGCCACAACATTTAAGTGGGAGTTTTGAGCATTAAAAAATCATAATCATTTTTGTGTATTCTTTTGAGATTCTTTCCTATAAGAGATGCACTTAATCTTTAATCTGAAAGCATTCTAGGTTGAAACAAAGAGGAAGTGCAATAGAAAGAAAAAAAAAACCCCTCCATGTTCTATAAGTATCTGGATTTCTGGAGAGATGGTTTGCCAGGCCAATGGGGCACCGGGGATGGCTGAGAGGGAACCATGCTGTGAGGAGGCTGCTGTGACAAAGCAGAACAAATAACCTTCAATAAATCAACCCCAAGAAATGTGCACAGAGAGTCAAACCAATAAATCAAACCCCAGGATGCAGGGAAGAAATCCCAGCCCATCCTTCTCCTCCAAGGCTCTAGGGACAGTTCCTGACCAGGGCAGCTGGAACAAGGACACTAAGCACAGGTATGTCTGACACAGAAGGTCATCCTGTACTCTGGTCACCTGAGGATGCCAGGCCTGCAGCAGTGTGTTGTGAAGAATGACAAATGCCAGGCGTGCCGGAGGATGTTGGCTCTGTAAATCATGTTGCTGCTCTTCTGCCATGAGAGGTCCTGAGCTCCACTTCTTATGTGGATGTGCTTCATGTCTCTCTCCAGGTCATGTCCATCCACTGACTGTCTTTGGGTGCACATGTTGAAACCACTCGTTCCTCTGTGTCACCTGCTACTGTTTACTGAGTGGATAATTACTGGAGTTGCAATTACCATAGCCATCGTCACCACCATCACTATGGCCTCTTAAGTCACCATCAGAGCCATCGACATCGCATGGTCGCCGCCATCATCACTCCTGCCAGCACCATCCTTATCGCCACTATCACCCTCACCACCACCATTAACAGTACCAGCTCTTAGGTTACCACCAGCACAACGTGATCACTGTCATCCCTGTCACCACAACCATCAGTGCCATCCAGACCAACACTCTTGGCACTACCATCACTATTATTACGATGACCCTCCTCACCAGCCTCACCACTGTGGGCACCACGCTCATGGAGCCTGTCTTTCCCATCAGCAAGCATCCTATTGCTTGGTCTTGGCTGTGTGCTTGTTGTGAGCACTCTGCTTGAAAATTAAACCTCACAGCTCAGTGATTGGAGTGTACGGTACCTGCTTTCATTGTTTCCGTCCTACAGAAGAGTGCACCGTGGTCCTGAAATGCAAAGCTGCCTTCCCAGGTCAGAGGAGGATCTTGCTTTCTTCGTTTCTATAGAAGGTTCTAGGGCCTTGAGGGTTGTTGTAACCACTAGAGCCACCAGCACCTGCTAAGAGTTTAGGGAAATGCTGAATGGCAGGCTTTATCACAGCCTAGAGCTGCCAAGCTGGGGTCCACAAGCCTGGGCCCCTGAGCTCATATCTTGCTGCAGTTGAGAGGTTCTACTCCCACCCCATCACTCTGCTTCCTCAGACAGCTCTGCAGCAGGCCATGGTGTGAGCTTCCCTGAGCAGGTACATGCCTGAAGGATAACTTCCTGTTGTCCTAGTCTCGTGGGAAACATTCAAGGTAACTTGGGGACCGGTTAACTCTCTTTAGGAAATAAAGGTGACCACAGCCAAATCTACAGATAGCAAGAGGCTGGAGGGTGCAACTTCTCACTGGAACTGGAATCGGACATGAGCTTGGAGTGGGACAAAGTGTGCACTCACACTGCTGGGAGTCACCTTTACATGTCCGCTCTGAAGGACACCGACGGTCATCCTGCACTGCGCAGTTTTCCCACATTAAAGGAGTTACTGCTGACTGAATTCATTGAGGCCGTCCTGTCTGTTAAGGGCCTTGAATATTTTGGAAATGAGATGGGTTGATAGCAGATTTGCCTCTATTATGGGTGTAGGCAAAGGCTGAGAGGTACCAGGTGATGGTCCACATGGGGCTGGGGAGACAGCCCCGTGGACAGAGTACAGGCTGTGAAAGCACGAAGACCTAAGCTCAGATCTCTAGCACCCATACAACCAGCCAGGCTTGATATGACATGTGCCTGTATTCCCCGTACTGAGGAAGAGGAGGAGGCAAGCAGATCCCAGTAGAGCTGTTGGTCTCTGGGTAAAACTGAAAAACTTCTCATAAAAAAGAAAAATCAATGTGGACAGCAATTGAGGAAAATATCTAGGTTGATCTTTGACCTCCATATGAATGAGCACATACTTACACGAACACCTCCATGCAAGCGCCCCTACAGAGGGAGAGAAAGGTCTGGCATAGTTCAGGATGCGTCAATATCAGCTATTGGTTTGGTGTTATAAGTGATAAAGAAGTCACTATTCAGGAAATCTGGGTGAGCGTCAGGGTCTCTAAGCTCTTTTGCCTGTGTGACCATGATCACAGATGGGCAATCGAGCAGTTTAAGGATCTCTCCTTGTAAACCACACACATGACTCTATCAAACCTAACAAGAAGGGTGTGTGTCTCGAATGGATATGAAGGGAAGCTGGAACTGGGCATGAGGGGACGGCAGAGAACAGGCAGGGAAGGTCAGTGGCCTCTGCCCCTGTGAGTCATCCCTGTCTGAACACACCCCAACTTCCCCCACCCCTGATGTTTTACTGCAGGGCCATTTGCTCCAGCCACAAGCAAGGATCTATGGATCCCATGTTGACCACCTGACAGACTGGGGACAGGAAAGGAAGGCCGCCTCTGAGGCTGAACTCATAAAGTCTCCAAAAACATTTGAAACCTTTTCTTCCTTTAGGCAGGGTTTCCCATAGCTCAGGCTAGCTCTGTCGCTGAGGCTGTTCCCTAACCCTTCCTCCAGCCCCAAGTGCTACGGGTATAGATGTTGTCGCTGTGGCTAGGAAAACATCTCAGAGTTTTTAAAAAGAATTATTTTTTAAATTAATTTTGTGTATACGTGTGTGTGGCATTGCGACTATGAGACAGAGAAAACACGGAATACCCTTAGCTTGGGGTTACAGGCAGCCGTGTTCCGCCCAACCTGAGGGCTGGGAACCAGACTCAGGTCCCTGCGAGCGCAGTGACTGGCTGCTGTCTACTGCACCTCTCCATCTCCCATTGGACTGTTATGGCCGACTGCTAGCTAGGCAATCTGCTTTGAAATTGCCAACAAAGATGAGTCCCTGGAGTGGAGTGGCCAGGCCTCCCATCTCCTCTTAGGCACAGAAAGGAGGGAATACGTTAGCTCAGGGTAAGGGTGGGACTCATCCAAGCTCACACCACCGTAAGCTTGTTTCTTCCATGTTCACGCCTGTGTTCTGAATTCTTTGGGAAGTTCAAGGCCGGATTCCCACAACTGAAATGGCTTCTTTAAAGGAGAAAAAGCTGTCCCTCCTCAATCCTTCCTTTATACGAATATTAATACAGCGGCATACATAACCCCCGAAGCATTTCTTCCTTTTCAGCATAAAATTGTTTCTTCAAACACTTAAAGCAGATCACAGGGGTCTGGCACTGGGAAGAGTCTCCTGCCGACTCCTTATGGTGATTTTATAATGGAAGTATTGTCTTCCTCACCTTCCATCCCGGCATCTCCGGGGTGGCCCTAGATTGATGCGGCTGTCAGTTGTGCCCCTACAGTGACAGCTCTCTGCAAACACAGGCTCCTCTCATAAATAAAATCTAATAATTTAGTGACCCTTCTATCCTCCTGTTGTCAGGTGAGACAGGGGCACCTCAGTTTTGAAATGTCTCAAGAAAACAGAGTCCTCCAGGAACAACCAAGGCCTCACCCTTGCCCCATCCCTCCTGATACCTATTACTCGTGACAGCTGGGATTGCTCCAGACACACGATGCTAATGCAGGGGTGACCCTGCGTCATTACACAGTCCATGGGAGCCGACTCAATTGTCCGTGGGCGAGGTCACCTTGCCTCAGTGTGGCTGCAGTTGTCCTGTCCTGGGGTTACTAGCAGAGCCAAGGAGTACTAGGAGGGATACCGTCCTTGTCTGGGAAGTCCTGCTATAGGTCTCATGTCTCAAGGTGCCAGCCAGAGTGGCTTTTTCTGCAGACTCTCCTTCTTAAAGCCACGGTCTGCAGCCACCACGGGGAGCCTGGTTGGGACAGCTGCTCTTGGGCCTATTTCTGGGGCCTTGGTGAGGATCGCTGATGCCAAATTTAACTGCCTGCTGCTGTTCCCACCCTGCAGAGGGGCATCAGAGAGAGTGGGCCAGGGTTGTCACAGCCACCATCTGGAGACCCTGTATATGTAAAGCTCAGTCAGTCCATGCAGAGCTCAAGGGCTCTGTGCATGAGGTGGTTGTGCCCATTTCCCTGCACGAGATGTCAAGGGTCACACCGACCCTGCGGTTCTCAACTGGAATATCATACCTATCACTTCCAGCCAGTAGTGGATATGAACAAGGATTCGTCTAAGCAGCTGCCACAAGGGTCTTGAGTCCACCTGTGTTCATTCTCCACTGCCTCAGTCTCCTGCCCTGTTCCCCATGATAAGCTCCTTTCCACTTGCTACAGCTCTGTTTGTAGACTCTCAGCATTCTCCTATGACACGCTTTCCTGGGGTGCTTGCCTGATTCTGAGCAGCTCTTCTCACCTTGCCTATTTCAGCTCTCAATAGAGTCTCCTTTGTCGGGGTTAATTTAGGAGAGAAGGTGAGGGAGGATGGGGCAATGGCTCAAAAGTACAGGGTTTGCTACTCAAGCTTAAGGACCTCATTTAAGATCCCCTTGACCCACATAAAATCTGGGTATGGCAGTGTGTGTCTGTTATTCTGGGGAATAAAGATAGAAGGAACCGATAGGCTTGCTGGGCAGCCAACCTAGCCGAGACAGGGAGCTCCAGGTTAGTGAGAGAATGAGATGGAGAGATAATTAAGGAGACACCTCAGCATCAATCAGTCTCTGGTCCTTACACACACACACACACACACACTCACAGATGAAGCATGGCAGGTGAGCCTGCCAGCACAGCTCACAGCAGAGGTTCAGGCCATCCCCCTTTATTACCGTGAGAATGGGTAAGAGGAATGAGCAACAAAAGTAAACTGAGAAAAGTGACAAACGGGAGCATTGGATTATACAACTGGGCTTCAAATATGGAGAGGGTGCACAAGGCTGAGAGAGGCAGATAGGGCTAGGGCTAGGCCAAAGGCATGTCCCGCTTATGGCGCATGTGCTTCATGAAGCCCAGGACAGTGATTAATGGACCCAATACAAAATCTCAAACTTAAAACATCATTTTTGATGACATTTTTTGTAACTTGCTTGCACATTTCTAGAGTGTGGGCATGGGTGATGATCAATTGATGTCACTCAAATAAATGTATGTATGTTCTTGTAACCTGGGAACCTTGCATTGGACATTCCCATCTTTGATGTGTGGTCTAAGATAGTTCTTCCCTGGCCAATGTGGTCCAAGGGATCCAAAAGGTTGGGACATCCCTGGTAGAGTGAAGCTGCCCATGATCCCTCCTTGGTAGCCAAAGGGGAAAGACAGCAGGAGGGGAGCTGGGGACCAGACGCTTCCCATGTCCTAAGCACACAATTCCTAAAAGAAGAGAATGAATCTGGAGCTCAGGAAGATGCATAGTGTTGGGAGAAGGCTGAGAACCACAGACCCTCAATTGTCTGAGCAAGGCTCAGAGCAAGCCCATGCCCATTTCTTCTCAATTTGTATGGTGTCTAAGAAAAAGCCAAGCTGTGGGGGAGATCCAGAAAACAGCTTGTCTCCGCCCCTCCTCCCCCTGCCATGAAAAATGTGTGAGAACGCTTTGCCTGAGTCTCTGTCTTCCTCAACATCTCTGCTCCACCACAGCCACCAGCATCTTTAGGGCCCCGTGATTTAAGAGGCTGTCTTTGGATGGACTTCTGCACCTGCGGAGTTCGCATATGGTGTGAGCGGCAGGTGTTGTGTCAAAATTACATGTGGGATGCTGGTGCCAGGCCCCCATCCATCTTTCCATTGGAAGCGAGCATTTCATCTCACAGGTGTACAGGCCAGCCTGCCCCTATTCTCCCAATACTTCTTTGCTATCCACTTTCCCTCCACATGAGGCAAAGGCAGGTAAAACATCAGGGAAGGGATGCTACAGAGTTTCAGCACTGAACGGGGGCAGGAAGCCCTGTGAGGAACACAGAGTACCAGAAGCCTCAGGACAGACAGGCCAGGACACTGAGAAGCAGAGGAGAGAGATGGGTGTTAGAGTGCTGTCTTCCCATGAGTGCTCCCCACCCCAGGGTTCCAGCTGAGCACTGATAATTGCTGCTCATCGCACTTAGCCATGTTATCCCACAACATGGCTCTGGAAGGCAGCTTGGGCTACTGGGCCCTGCGGAGAACCACAGCCCCTACTGTAATTCATCTTTTAGGGCGCTCACATGGGCAACAGCATGTGGGAGGCACAGCCAGGTGGGTCCACCACAGCTGTCAAACCGTCATAGCAATCACTCACCATGGCAGCCCCAGAAAAGTTGCCAAGAACATCTATAAACCAGGAGCACTTAAATATTTTTATTAAAAATATTTATATTATATATTTTAAAAATATTTATTCTCTTATATATCACGTCTCAAGCACAATTTTCCCTCCCGCCTTTCCTTCCAGATCCTCCCTTCCCTCCCTTCTCCCCATCCATTTCTCCCTTCAGGAAAGGGAAGGCCTCTCAGGGATATCAGCTAAACATGGCATATCAACTTGCAGTAAGACTAGGCACTTCCCCTCATATTGCTGAATGAGGTAAGCAAGTAGAAAAACAAGTGTCCAAGAAGCAGGCAAAAGTGACAGAAACAACCCCTGCCCGCTTTGTTGGGAGTCCACGAAAACACCAAGCTGTGCAACTACATGTATATAACACATATGCAGAAGCCTACGTCAGACCATGAGGGCTCCCCGATTGTCTCAATGAGCCCCTATGAGTCCAGGTTTGTTGATTCTGTGGGTTTTCTTTTGGTGTTCCTGATCCTCCTGGCTCCTACAGTCCTTCCTCCGCATCTTTTCAGGATTCCACAAGCTCTGCCTGATGTTCAGCTGCGGGTCTGCGTATCTGTTTCCATCAGTTGCTAGGTGGTGATAATACCAGGCTCCTTTCTCAGAGTATAGGAGGAACTTTTTTTTTTCAGTAGTGATTACACTGGACAAATGCTGGCAGGACAAATTGTAGGTTGAAGGTCTTGTGGCTGGGTTGGTATCCCAATCTCTTCACTGGAAGTATTGCATGGTTACAGGAGACAGCCAGTTTAGGCTCCATATTCCTTACTACCGTTATTCTTAGCTGAGTTCATCCTAATAGATTCCTGGGAGTTTTCCATTACACTAGGTTTCTACCTTGCCCTTGAGTTGCTTCCCTAATTCCAGTTCTCTCCCAGTACTCTCTTCTTTCTTCCATCCTCCCCCTACCTAATCTCTCCTGTTCCCATCCCCACCACCCCCTAGTCCACCCACAGTATCTGTTCTACTTCCTATTCCCAGGGAGATCCATGCACCCCAATTTGAGTGCTCCTTGTTACATAGCCTCTCTGGGACTGTGGATTGCAGTGTGATTATCTTTTACTTTACAGTTAATATCCACTTATAAGTGAGTACATGCAATGTTTGTCTTTTTCTTTCTGGGTTCTCTCACTCAGGTTGATTTTTTTTTCTAGTTCCATCCATTTGCCTGAAAATTTCATGTCGTTATTCTTTTGAATAGCTGAATAATGTTCCACTATGTAAATGTACCACATTTTCTTTATCCATCCTTCAGTTGGAGGACATCTAGGTTGTTTCCAATTTCTGGCTATTATGAATAAATCTGCTATGAACAAAGATGAGCATGTGTCCTTGTTGTATGACGGAGCATAGTTTGGGTATATGCCCAAGAGTGGTTTAACTGGGTCTTGAGGTGGAATGATTTTTCAAATTTCTGAGAAATGACCATATTGATTTCCATGGTGGTTGTACAAGTTTGCACTCACCCAGCAATGGAGGAGTGTTCCTCTTACTCCACACCCTCACCAGCATGAGATATTGCTTGTGTCTGTATTTTTTTTTATCTTAGCCATTCTGACATGTGTAAGATAGAATCTCAGAGTCTATCATATTTTTGACTTGCATTTCCCTGATGGCCAAGGATGTTGAATATTACTTCAGGTAATCTCAGCCATTTGATATTCCTCTGTTGAGAGTTCCCTGTTTGGAGCTGTACCCCATTATTATTTACTTTCTTGGTGTCTAGTTTCTTGAGTTCTTTATATAATTTTGGAAATTAGCCCTCTATCAGATATGGAGTTGGTGAAAATCTTTTCCCATTCTGTGGGCTGCCACTTTGTCCTATTGACAGTGTCCTTTGCCTTACAGAAACTTTTCAGTTTGATGAGATCCCATTTATTAAATGTGGATCATCATGCCTGTGTGATTGGTGTTCTGTTTGGGAAGTTGTCTCCTGTGCCTAAGTGTTCAAGGCTATTCCCTAATTTCTAATTTATTAGGTTCAGTGTATTTGATTTTATGTTGTGGTCTTTGATCCACTTGGACTTGAGTTTTGTGCAGGATGATAGATATGAATCAATTTGCATTCTCCAAATACCTACATCCAGTTAGACCAGCACAATCTGTTGAAGATACTTTTTTTTCTAATTGTGTATTTCTGGCTTCTTTATCAAAAATCAGTTGCCCATAGGTGCATGAATTTATGTCTGGGTCTTTGATTCAATTCCATTGATCAGTCTCTCTGTTTTTTTTTTATGCCAATACCATCCAGTTTTTATTACTATTGCTTTGTAGCACAGCTTGAGATCAGGGATGATGATAACTACAGAAGTTCTTTCATTGTATAGAATTATATTTAGCTGTCCAGGGGTTTTTGTTTTGTTTGTTTTTTAAAATATGAATTTGAGTATTATTCTTTCAGGAAATGTAAAGAGCTGGGTGGTGGTAGTGTATGCCTTTAATTCCAGCACTCAGGAAGGCAGAGGCAGGTGGACCTCTTTGAGTT
This sequence comes from Pachyuromys duprasi, assembly GCA_028658305.1. Lineage (NCBI taxonomy): Eukaryota > Metazoa > Chordata > Mammalia > Rodentia > Muridae > Pachyuromys > Pachyuromys duprasi. The sequence continues at coordinate 119,337,544 of CM053766.1, forward strand.
CAAGGCTGGTCTGGGCACAGAGTGAATTCCAGGACAGCCAAGGTTACTCAGAGAAACCCTGTCTAGAAAAACAAAACAAAATCAAAAGGGATTTTTGTTGGAATTTTTATGGGAATTAAAGCATTGAATCTGAATACCGATTTTGGTAGGATGGTCATTTTACTATGTTAACCCCACCAATTCATGAGCAAGGGAGCTATTTCCATCTTCTCCCAAATTTCCTTCTTCAAAGACTTGAAATTTTTATCAAATAGGTCTTTTATTTGCTGAGTTAGAGTTATCCCAAATTATTTTATATTATTTGTGGCTATTGTTAAGGGTGTTGTTTTCCACATTTCTTTCTTAGCCCATTTGTCATTTAAATATAGGAAGGCTACTGATATTTTGAGTTACTCTTGTATTCAGCCACTTCACTGAAGGTGTTTATCAGCTGTAGGAGTTCTTTATTAGAATTTTCGTGGTGGATTATCTACACTATTATATCACCTGCAAATAGCAATACTTTGATTTCTCCCTTTCCGATTTATATCCCATTGATCTCCTTTAGTTGTCTTATTGCCTCAGCCAGAACTTCAAGTAATATATTGAATGGATATGGAATGAGGGCGAGAGTGGGCAGCCTTGACTTGTTCCTGATGTTAGTGGGATTGCTTTCAGTTTTTTTCCATTTAATTTGATGTTGCCTTGCTGTAAGTTGCCTTTATTTTTATGTTTAGGGATATGCCTTATATCCCTGATGTCTAGAAGACTTTTATTATGAAGAGATATGTCATTCTCCATTTGGCTGGGCTCTGGGTCTCAGCTGGGGCCTGGAATTCCACTTCCAGGTGGAGATCACCAGCAGCAATGGAAGCTCATGTGTTCCAAAGCCTATGGCAATGCCAAAGTATTCCAGCTCTTGGTTAAGCTGCTGTGCTGAGCACTGCGGAGGTGCAGGCTGAAGCCCATGCCTGGTCAGCTTGTAGCCAAGACACAGTCCTGGTAAGACCCAGGCTTATGGAAGCCCAGGCCCAGGAGGCCAAAGGGCAGGCCCCGTGAGGCAAGGCCCAGTGGAGGATAAATGAGGAATCTCAGAAGGTCTTGAAGTGAGAAAGCTCGTACCTTTATTCATGTGAAATCAAGGGTAATATAAACCCTGGGCAGAGAATGGGATTTTGAGATTGAATGTGTTAGATTCGCTGGGATCAGGGGGTCAGGATTCTTAATGGTCCTATCACAAGAAGGAAAATACAGTACTTAACTATCCTGTGGAGGCGGGGTCTCCAAGTACAACTGAAGGTGACTGCTGGACTAAGAGCCTTAGCAGGGTATGAGGTTCTAAGAATTCCTAGATGCTTGCTAGAGCGGTTTTCTTATCAGGGAAAGGGTCTGGCCTGTAATCTGCCCCAAGGGCTATGTGACACTCTTTATAAGACCTGGGGTCCCTCAGATCGGGGTGGGAGGGATTTTTGAACCCCGCTGAGAAAAGGAAATCTATCCTCATAGACTGAGCACAAATAATTAGCTATTCGGAGATGACCAACTTCAACCTTATCCAGCAGGGCCACACGTCTTTCCCTGTTTTATTTTACAAAGGAGAGGTATCATCATAGCCTTCAGGTGCTAAGCTGGAGACTGATTGGTAATGAATCAGAACCCGACTGGCAGTGGCCTTGGTAATATTGTTCACTTGCCCGTTTTAAAAATCGGAGGAGGTAGGCTGCAAGCATCGAAACACAACATCAGATAGCTAATAATAGGTGGGGGTCAGGAACCTAAGGGATTACTGAACCAACCTAACTGCTTAGTGGGGTTAGGGTTAGGGTAAGCAAAGTATAACAATGATCTCAAACAACATTTGGCACATCTACATAGACAAAGCATTTTCTAGCTCTCCTGTTCTGGAGCAGGACCCACAAGAGAGTTTCTGTGGTTGAAGGCTGTTAGCTGTGGATGTATGTCCTCGCCTGGCTAAGCGAGTCTCAGAGGTCCTCAGAGCCTGGCTGACGGCTGCTGTTGTGCTCCAGGCAGATCCAAGGAGGACAGCAGGTCTGGGGAGAAATCTCTTGTTTCTGTCTGGGGTGTAGTAGTTTCCTCTCGGTATGCCTGTGAAATAATCACAAGGAGCCAAGATCCCTGGCAGCAGAGTAGCTATGTGGAAAGTTATTTTTAAGCAAAGGAAGTACTGCTCAGGTTAATCTAATAGCAGTCTGATTGGCAGTGCACGGTGGAGGCTTGAAAGAGAGGAGAAAGGACCCCAGCAGGAGCCAAGGCCTTGTCAGGTACACTCTTGGTTCGGCACAAAACAGGAAGTGCACGCTCCAGGTTGGAGATGAGTGAAGTGCAGGGACAAAAGAGCTCAGGGTCTACAAGCTGTGTCAGGCCATGATGACTGCTGGGCCTGGGAGAGTCGGGGGCTGCTTCGTGAGCATCTGGTAAGAGAGGCACGCTGGGAGCTCCAAAACCAAGAGAGGCAGGAGGAAGCCCAGTTTTGTCCCGGTGACAAAATAGCTTTCCTGCAGAAAGCAAGGCGGGGAGGGTAGGGGTAGAGGAAATCTCAGACCTGGCCTGGCATCCTTCAAGAGGGCAGCCACGTGTGTTGAAGTTAAGAATGCAGCGAGAGCTGGAAATCGTTTCACCTCCTTAAATCAGCAGAGGAATGAAACATCATGCAACGGCTTGCCTGTGAAAAATAAAGCTGGCTTTAATAGGCGTTAAGGTAATCTCTTTGACCTGTGAGGTGGGTCCAAGATTTTTTTTTTTTGAGGTTTATAAGAATTCTTAAGTTCACAAAGAGAAACTTTAGATGTCAGTAGAACCATCTCCTAACATCTGTCTGTAACCTGTAATCAATTTTGGGTTAAAAGCATGAACTGTTAGGAACAACAAGTATTTAGACAAGTTTTTGGGAAATTTGTAGTCTGGAAGCTCCACACCCAACCGCTGGCGGGATGGCAAAGAGGGAGGGGACTGGAGAGGCAGTCAGAATTCCCACGCAAGTCCAACATCCTCCCGTGACCAGAAACCCAACCAGTGTCAGGAAGCACAGTGGGGTGAATAGGCGCCTGCCAGATTCCTCAGGTTGGCAGCATTGATGTTGGAGAAATCGATGGTAAGGCTGCGGTTCAGGTGCCATTTTATCTTCCTCATCCTTATTTCCCCATGCCTTCTTAAAGCAGCTACATGAGACGATCCCAGCAGCCGGGACATGGGAAAGGCCCAATCCCAGTGGACGCTGACGCCACTGCCACCGGTATGGTGGAGGAGAAAGTTGGTTATAGGTATGTGGGAGAGCATAGCCAGAGGCATGTGCCCCAGACACCTCCGAGAGAGTACAGAGTGGTCATGACCATGGCTACCTGAAGAGAAGGGGGAGGGGAAAGGAGGTGAGAGAGGGGAACCAGGGGCAGCAGCCAAGAGGGCAAAAGTACTAAAAGGGATGGGTAACCAAAATGTCTGGATCATATAGGGAAGAGCTTCTAGGGGAAGGGCAGCCCAGCCTCTGGGTATGCCAGTCATACCTGGTAACAGGTAGGGACTGAGGGATGCTGGGAGGACCTGACAGATCTACTGTGATATGTTAAATAGACACCTCAGCCACTTGTCCCAGGGTTTGAGATTTAACGCCAAATATGACTGGAGAGCACAGCTAGTGCTACACTCAGATGAGCTTAATAGCAGGAAACAGCAGTCTAGAACATTCTTGTTTGCCCTAGGATGTACTTTTTTTTCAGCTCAAGTGCTAAATTGTTTTTCATACAGCTCTTATCCAGTGTGTGTGTATGTGTGTGTGGGGGTATCTTCCCCGAGCACCCTGCCTTTCTGCAGCGCCTGACAACTCCAGTGCCATACTGACAAGGAATCCTCAGTTCTTCCTCGTTATCTCTGCCCCTGCAGCCTGCTAATCCAAAATGATATCCCTCTTCACGTGGAGAGTTGGTAGCAACAGAAGATGGGAAATGTGTTTGCTGCTGCTTGTCTGGCCAAAAGTCCTCTGTCAGAGACTGTGTCAGGAGAGTCCTTCCCCACCTTCTGCCTTCCCCTCTCATCTAAGATGCCATTCTGAGGCCATGTCAGGTGCTGGGGTCCCCTCCAAGCAGTAGCCTTACTTCTCAGGGTCCGCTCAGACCTCAGAATTGGTCCTCAGGCCTCTATCCTCCCCCTGCTTGACTCAGAGAAAACATCAAAAGAGACAACTTAATTCAGAAGGGTGAGCACTCTGAAGTAAAGAATCTCTTACCTAAATTAAGCCTTTTAGGCCATTTTTTTTAAGTGGTGATAGATCAGAAGAGCAGCTAAATGAGACTGAGGACATAACTCATGTTGGAAGGATGACGAAGAGTTTAATTGAGCTCTGTCTTCTTCAAAATTCCTAGGGAAAAATGCAAATGGAAAATTGTGGTTCCTTGAAAGAGTGTTTTGGAATTGGAGAATTAACTGTCCCAAGATAATATTGAATTCTTCAGTTCTCCTCGAAATCACAGCCATAAATCACAAAGACAAACGCAAATTCCCTGCAGTGGGTCTACTTACGGACCAGCAAACCTAGGAGACGCCATCTTCATCTGCAAGGGAAGCTCAGGCACTTAATTGTTTCGGAGGATTAAGCTTGGATTTATGTAACACTGAATGTTCAGACTTTGCATTACCCCTGGATGAAACATAACCCTCATTAAACAGCTTCTAGGATTATGAGCACTTTCTGAAGAGCCCTGGGAAGAGATTACCAATGGATCAGCAGGACACTGCTTGCTCAGGAGTCCAGATACAGCAATCCCTTGGGGTGAGAAGCCATTTTTTCCTCCCCTACTCTCACACTTCACTTCCTGCTAATAATTCTCTAAGATCAGCTGGGTGCCCTAAACTTGGTTCAGTCAGACACTTATCTAAAAGCCAAGGCTGAATCCCGAAGGCTGCCTTTACTCCAAGTGCCAATTAGAAGTTCTAGATTGCTACTTGTATATCATATTAACCAGCTACAAGCTGGAGTTCCCAAGACCCTTTCTTTGGCCTTGAACATCCCCATGAGTGGCTTACCTAAAAGATAAGCCTGAAAGGAAACACTTAAATGTGTTATTTCATTATCTAGGGAAGGATGGGTACCAAATGAAGCACATGGTAGGCTGTTCTGCAAGAGACCTGAGGCCTCTGTTCTCATGGTTTGGGGAAGAGCTGTCATCCTAACATCACCATCATTATGATCATCATATTAATCACACCACCAACAAAATTATCATCTGCATCATCCATCATAATTACCATTATTATTACAATCACCACAGTCACCACAACCATCACCACCAACATCATAATCACCCCATTTATCATCACCATTACTATCATAATTAACAACATAATCGAATTCACCACAGTTACCATCATCACCCTCACCATAACCATCACCAGCATTATCATCACCATTATCACCAACATCATCATCATTACCACCATCATCATGACCGCCACTCATCATCATCACAATCACCATCATAATCACCGTCATCATGCCATTATCACCACGACCACTACTGTCAGCACTGTCATAATCACCACCAGTGTCACATCATAATCTTTGTATTCACTATAATCTAATATCATCATCAGCATTGCCATCATAACCCTCATGATTAACATTACCAGCATAACCATCATGACCAGAGTCTTCATCACCACCACAAACATCACCCCTCTCATCACCACTACCACTATCTCCCTGTCGCTGCTAACACCAGATCATCCTGTGTCCAGTAGAAGTTGCAACAGAATTATCATAGAGCTCAGCTTCATTCTCTGCACTTAGGACTTTCTTCTGGCTCTTTTGGATGTGAGCTGTCTTCTTTGTTGTTGTATTTGAGTTGTGTGACTCTCCTTGCTAATGAGAGGCAGCTTCTATGTATAGATTTCAGTAGGCTCATCAAGGACCATAAGAGTCAACCTAGAAATCCTGGAGAGCTGGACAGAGAAACCTTACCCATGCCATGTGCAACATATTCTTCCTGACATGTTCAGAGGAACTACAGACACAGACACCCTGCTTCTGACAAACTCCATTCCAGCCCTGAGGCCATGAGAGTGGATATGTTTTAATGAAGGCAATGAAAGTTTAATTCAACTGCCCACCATGTTTGAACAGCACATTTAATACTGGCTCAGACATCACATAGAAGTATTTTTTATGTGACTTGCTGCCAATTACCCTGAACAGAACTCAGCTTGGCCCGAATGATCTATGATGTAGACTAGTGGCAGTAGAACTCTGGTGGTGAGCAGCTCTTTGTATGTTAGTGAAAAACTGAAGCCTCAAGGCAGGTCCGAAGAAGTCACCAAATGCTACATGAGGTCTCCAGCACAGTGTGCCATGTGGGCCTTCAGTGATCTTTGCTTTGACAGAATTATCACCTCTCCTCACTGTGTGTCTTTACTCATCAAACAGAGGTTTCTGTGCTATAGTAAATTTCGGGAAATTTTTGAAGTTTCTGGTTAACTATTCTCTTACAAATTGTTCTTGTAGCAACTTGACCTTCACTTTGCAGGTACTGTCCATGTTGTGATCAGTATGACTCACAAGCATTGCACATGTGTGTCTGGGTAAGTTTTCATGTTCACCGAAGCTGGTGGTGCCTCTTTGACAGTGGGGAGTGGTGCTCTAGATTTCCATGGCAACTGGACAAGAGTCAATGATGAGGGATTACTGGGTCTTTGTTCCTATGAGAATCCCCCACCAGCCACATGTGGTTTGGGGAATCTGAGCTAGTCAGCCACTTATTAATGGAACTAGTCTCTATTAAAATTAAATAAAAAGTATGGATGGAATTAATCAGATTTTCTGAAATCCCCAAAGAGGAAAGAAGCAGATGCTTCCTGGCTAGTCACAGAGTTGAATTTTTGTGGAATATTTTCACACTCCTTCTTGGATGAAATGCATGTGGCTGTGTGTGCAAATGATATCACAGCCTTCATGTGTTGTCAAAGCTGAACAAGGGCTGATCAGGTGGCCCAGCCAAGACCCTGAATGATTTAAGTGTATGAACCTCCTTCCTCTTCCTTCCTGGGACACTATTGCCCATTGTACCCTGCGGTCATTCCTCTCCAACCCCCTGGAGATCCCCAGATGGCAGTAACTACCTGAAACCAGTGGGACTGAGAGACCCTTGAACTTGGCCTGATAGCACCCCATGTATTCATTTTGTGGGCTCTCAGGACTCCAGCCCCCACCTCTGTCTTCTTCTCATCACCCTCTCTATGTGTCCCACAGAAGAAGACATGTGACAGCATCCAGGGCCCACTTACGTCAACCAGAATGATACCTGTCTCCGTACCTTTAACCCAGTTAGTTATTTTGCCACATCAGGTCACCTGCACAGGCTCTAGGTATTATGATGGGGACACTTTCGAGGAGGTGTCATCAATGAATATGGCAGTGAGAAACAGCAACAGAAGGCACTGTTAGGCAGCAGCTATTTGCTTCGGAAACAACTGTCACGCTGTTTTCTGCTCACCTCCCTGGGGAGTGGAGCGTGCTCTGCACATGCTGGCTCTGCAGAGACTGGTGGGTGAGCTGAGGAAAAGCCAGAAGGAAGCCCTTGGCTCAGGGGCAGCAGGAGACCAGGGCAGAGGCAGAGCCCAGGTATCACTTCTCGTAAACCCTAGGTCACTTCCTCCACCCAGTTCTCATTTTCTTCCCTGGACCCTGTGTGTCCTTGTTGGTTAAGCTGCGGTTTTCTTCTGGGGGTTGAGTTGGAAGAGATAAATATTCTGCTGTTTGACTGAATTTTGCATATGGAAGCACGTTGCCTACCTAAAGCTCACGCGGGACCCTGGAGGGCGATCACTTACTTCTTAAACAAGGAGACATATTTACTGTTGATAGAAATGGTCCCCAACCTCCCAGGATTTTTCCTGCGGTCTCCTCAGATCCTCATTAGTTATGTGTGTTAGACGCCCCCCACCTTCCTTAAAAATGAACAGTTCTGTGAGACACAAACTCACTTTATTCAAATTTAATTAAAGTTGGAGCAGTGTTTTGAATGTGCTATAACCATGCCTCCGCACATGACAGCGATGGACTCAGGTGGCCAGTGGCAGTGAGGGATTTATAGATGGTCTTGGCTAGGACTGGTGGATTGTAGAGTAACATTTCCTGCATTACTGACAAACAAGGTACCGTCTAACCTGGTTCCTATTTTATCTCAGTAAAACATCACATCCACAGGGATAAAGTTGATAAATGGTGAGTGTGAAGACAAATGGAAAGCTATCAGCAGTACAAAGAGCCATGAAGGAGGAGAAATCTGGCCAGGGTAGGCTGTGTCCATAGAAACGGCCCTAACCCTGTGTCACCAACAATAAAAGCAAACTCTAGCTCTGCACAGGTGATCAGAAGGTGGTGTTCCCTGTGGCGGCTCTGGAGTGCAAGATCTAGATATTCCCTTCTTAGTGTCCTGCCCCTTGGAAGACAGGGTCGGCACAGCGTGACCTCAGGCCAAATGTGACCCACAGTTTGGCTTTGCAAGTAAAGCCCTGTTAGGACACAACTGAGCTTGTCCTTATGGACTAACGGCTGCTTCCTCAGAAAGCACTGATACTCTGCCCTTTATCTTATCCCTGTGACTCCTTTGTCTGCCACAGAGAAGCCGAACTTTTCCCTGGAAAATACTTGCTCCCCTGTCCACTGGAGGTCTGGGCACACAGGGCACAGGTCCTCTGGGCAGAGCTGGACCTGGCTTGCTAATATAGGTGTGGAGGAGGAAGTGTCCCCACCTCAGACAGGGCTGTCTCCAGAGCAAACCCCAGGGGGTAATCAGTAATCAAGCACACTTAGGAACCAGGACTTTGTGGATTCAACCCAGGCTGTAATCCTAAACTGCAGGACCTTGGATTAGCCACTGGCATTTCTGGTGTTCCTTACTGCTCTGAAAGTTGTTGGTGGGAGGCACCAATCAGAAATGAATGTGGTGCGCCTGGCGCCTGGGTATAGCAAATGCCATCTACTTATATCATTCTCAGAAAATCCTGATGCTCAGTGGTTGGGAGGGCTCAGAGAACAGGAAGGGTTCCTTTAATACTGTGGGATCCAGGCTCTTTGGCAGAATCAGGACTCTGCTATATAAGTTGCTTATAGCTACACCTTTGATCACAATGGAAATCTGTGAATGAATACTATGTGCTGCATTTGCTTGTTCACTCATCATGTGTGAAGGGTCTATTGTGTGCTAGATTTTTTTTTCTTGTGTGTGTGTGCGTGTGTGTGTGTGTGCTAAATTTTATGTCTGGAACTGGAAGTCAAACTCTTAAGCAGATCTAATCATTTTCTGACCCTTTGGAGTTCAAAATCTTTGACAAAATATGACAGTAATGAAAAATGTCTACAAGATACCCTGAGACATGTAAAGCCATGAGCCTGGGTTATCAGAGCCCAGAGAGATGGCCAGAGAATACAGACTGTGTGGGAGAGCTCTGTGCTTGGCAGACCTCCACACTTTGGACTTCTTTCTTGAATGTTTCAGCATAGCTCCCACAGTAAGCCCTGGGTAATTCCTGTGTGCTGAGGTGGAATTTACCCACCTCCCCATGCTTGTATGGGTCCCTCACCATCCTTCAGGTGCCTTTGGATAGCTCTTGTTATGGTCTTTCTCTGGCATCCTAGTCCTAGCTGTTTTTGTTTGGTCCTCTCTGCTGCCTTCCATCACACAGTCTTCTTTATTCTCTCCTAGTGTTAACAATGGTGGCTTTCCATCTTGTCCACTATCTAACTGAGTTTATACTTTGCTTTTATTTTATATATATGCTAAAACTCCTGGGAACAGAAGCCTGGATGGCTTCCTTGCCTAAAGCTGGAGTTTTCCATCAAGGGCTGACTCCCAACAGGGCAGGGCTCTGAGGTTCACTTACGTTGAAGAACCGGGTAAGCCATGACTCTGCTGGCCTCGGTAGGGGGTCCTGCAAGCAGAAGGATGGGTGTTTCAGCTACAGGAAGAACCCAGAGCAATGAAAGCCAGGGCAGCACTTAGCACGTAGAGCTGGACGAAGGATGCAGTGGTCCCTTCTTTATGGTAGGGCACAGCACTGAGCTAGCAGGGACCCCACATTGACTCCTCCAAAGCAATTACTCACTGGTCTCCACAAGTTGCCTCTCTCTATATCCTGAGCTATTTGGAACAAAAAAAAAATGTTCTTATTTCCTGTCAAAGTCTTCGGAACAGTGAATTATTGGGCAATTTCAGAGCAGACATCTAGGAAGAAGACATCAAATCTAAGAGGTTGTGATGAGTGTTCAGAGGTCAAAAGAATTGGGGGTAATGACTTCATGATTCTTCTTTTATAAAGGCAACACACATAATGAAATAACAAATGTGTGAGCCTGGGCCCTTCTTCTCCTCTGTGCATTTCATGCAGCATAAAAACATGTCTTTGGAGCTTTCTGCATGATTTAAAAACCAGATGGAAGCCGGGAAACAGACCATGTCTATCCCAGTAACATTGTCATCTATTTCCTGGGTAAGTGGGTAGAATTGGTGGCCAGCACTTTCTGTTGAATGCTGAGCACAGGAAACTTGGCCTCCAGCTAAGTAGCAAATGCTTTCTATGCATGATGAATTCTCTCAATACCATACAAGGCTCCACGAGAGCGGCATCAAATTAGAGTCACTAGTCCATGATGCTCTTTTCTATCACTCTCCCTAGTGTCCTCATGGAGAGTTCCCAGGGGCAGCTGAAGGACCCTCTTCTGAGCAGTCATTACTCTTGCTTGTCCTTTGGAAGCATAGCAGGTGAAGTCCAAGCTTCAAATGGAATCACAGAGAAAAGCATAAGACAGCAGTTTAGTGGAATTCTTCACACAGGGGTGTACAAACAAGTAAGATTTCCTTTCACGAAGCTGGTGGGCTTTGGTAGCTGGAAGTAGGAAAATCTGTGTGTGCCCCATACCATGTTTATAATCCACCTGATGATCCTTGTGGATGCAGCTCTGGGTTGACCCGAGACCTTGCTTTATCACACAGGACTGCCATTCTGTAAGTGTGTGTGTGTGTGTGTGTGTGTGTGTGTGTGTGTGAGAGAGAGAGAGAGAGAGAGAGAGAGAGAGAGAGAGAGAGAGAGAGAGAGAGAGAGAGAGAGATTGAGAGAGACCTGTGTTTCCTCTGCTCCAGCCTTCTTTCTAAGAGGTGTTGCTCTCAGGTGTCTAGAGGTAAAAGTGTCTGAATTTCTGATGTTGTGAAATGAGGTCACCTTCCACCAATGTGTTAGGTCACGTTGGTAACTTTCATGGGATGTGTGTGACCAGTGAGCTACAGGCTGGGCACACATGACCCTTTGGGTGTCATCAGAGTGTGTCCAACCCCGTGTTTCAGTCTCTGGCTTTCATTCAAGGTGTTTTTCAGCTCATTGGTATTGATCCGGATTTGTCTATTCCTTTGAACTGCCGTGGCTGATTGCTCACGTGTCCCTTTTCTTTAATAGCAATGCCCCTCAACTCCTAATGGGCTGACTTAGGTTCCACCTCTGCTGGTAAACTGATGCTGTGATGGTGTCCTCAGTCCATCTGCACTTGCTGCACCATCACTTTCTTCTTCTGTCGAAGTGAACGTGGTGACCTTCTCCACTCTACACGAGGTGGAGGCTCCCTGAAGCTCTTGACAGTTGGACAGTGGTTCCTCTGCAGCTCTTGCAACCATGTGAGCTTTCAAGTTTAGTCAGTTGGGTATAACATTGTACCTGGTGTTGTTTCAAAGCTCTTTGTTAGTTGTGGTATGTTAGCTCCTCGGTCCACAGGAGCCAGGACTTGTTCTCCACTAGATGTCTGTTTAGTGACCATCCATTGCCTATTGACTATCTTATGTTCCTCTCCTGCCTTACTAGAATTTTTAATGCATTGTTCTTATCAATATTTTGATGGTGATTGGACTGATTTTCAGGAGCAGGCATTTGTTCATCAAAGGCTAAAGTAAAAAGTCACAACAGGAGAGGCTTGAGATTAAGCTCATGCTGCATTATTTTTTGAGTGTGAAATCTGTGTTGAATGATCACATTGTATTCCGTGAGCATGTGTAGTTAACAACTAGTTTTAAGAAACAGATATTTTGGGACTAGAAAGATACCTTAGTAGCTTAGACCACTTGCTGCTCTTCAAAGGATCCAAGTTCATTCCCCAGCACACACACCAGGGAGCTCACAACTATCTGTAATTCCAACTTCAGGGCATCTGACTTCTAATTCTGGCCTTCGGTGGCACCTCTACACACATGACAATTGTAGACAAACTCAGACACACACACTTAAATAAATGTTTGTTTTAAAGTAAAAGTAAAATAATAAAATGCTAGTTATCACGAACGATTTTTCTTTTAGTAAGAAAGCAATGAAAGTATAATAGTGGAGAAACTGGGCTCATGGGAAGCAGGCTTTCCTGGACTCGTGGAGAAGTGGGCTTTGAGGTCAAATGGGGCTTTTGATATCTCTATCAGTTCCACTCTGGTCACTGCTTGGTTGTGTGATAAGGGCAGGTGTCCATCTGTGGTGACACTAATCTTTCATACCTATAGGAAGGTTGACAGAAAGTTGATCTGTAGACAGTGACAGCTCTAACCTATAACTGGGGGATTCTTCTATTAGTGGAAGAGATTGATCTTTAAATTAAAAATTCTGGAGCCTGAACAGCGTGAAGGGGAGCAGAGGGGCCATTCCCTAATTAACTCTCTGGGGGGTTCTCTCTGACATAACAGAAGTGAACTATGTCAATAACGAAAGCCAATGTTTAATGGCACCTTGATACAATGAAGATAGCAGACAGCTCATGATTACATTCTGTCTATACCCGAGTGCATACGATGTGTGTAGGAGTGGGCACTCACACCTCCGCGTGTGTGCACCAGCGTGCCGCCCTTCCTCCATGCACACTGAATGAACGCATGCAAAAATGATAATCATGCTTCCTTTTAAGTGTGGAGATTATAATTCAATTTTATTTTTCTTTTTACTTAACATTTCCTCCCACTTTCTCTGGAGTTAATATGCAATTATGGGCATAATAACGAAAAAATGGGATGTATTAAAATTGTATTTATGGAGCATATAATAACATAGAGAATGCCTGGAGTATGTTAACGGGAGAACCTACTGCAAATCTGTGTATCCATTCCCATTATAGCTGTGGTTAAACAGAACAAAACAAACCCCATAAGCATAAAACAGAGCAGAGCAGGAGTCTGCCTGCTCCCTGTGCTGTGAACATCAGCTCCAAGATGTTCGGTTCTTCTTCTTTTTTTTATCGCTTTGTTGTTTGTTTGTTTTTGTTTTTGTATTTTTTTTTAGATTTATGTATTATTTATACAGTATTCTACCTGCATGTATGCCTGCAAGCCAGAAGAGGGCACCGGATCTCATTATAGATGGTTATGAGCTACCTTTGGAAGAACAGGCAGTGCTCTTAACCTCTGAGCCATCTTTCCAGCCCCAAGATGTCTGGTTCTTGGCATGGCTTTTTTCCCCCCTCTTCCTCCATTCTTGTCTTCTTTTGTTTTTCTTAAATGTTCTCATTTACTCTATAAATCTTTACATTGTTTAAAAGACAAAAGTGTCTGGAAAATTTAAGTAATGCCTAAGGCATCTTCTAAGTAAATCTTCTTTTGTCTAAGAGTTACACATCTGCTTTTGTAAACTCAAAACTGGTCAAGGGAATGAAGAGCCAGGTATTATGTGATTCTACTTGGGAAACAGCTCATGTACATTCCAAAGCATGTAACATGTACATACCAAAGACACCCACATGTGGTCAGTCACACACACACCCCACCACCACCACCATCACAGCCAGTATCATCAGCACCATCATAACCATTACGACAATCATTACCATAATCATCACTACCGTCATTACCATCACAGATAGCCATCACCACTATCATCATCATCATTCTCACCATCACAGCCATCATCATAGCTATCATCACCATCACTCTCATCTTCATAACCATCATCACCATCATCATCACTATCACCTTCAAAACTATTATCACCATCATCACCATACACTTTCTCTAGGTCAAACCATGTAGGTACCAGCCTATCCGTGATGAGGACCTCACTCAGTAGGTTGCTCAGGTATATTCTGGGCAGGTAGTATAGCTGCTGTCCCTTTATGAATTCTACCCTCCCCATTCCTGCTATCTGTATGTTTGAATTATGCTTCCCTTTCCTTGGAACAAAATACAAGTTCCAATGCTTTCCTAGGACATTTAGGGACAAGTGGACCAGGTAGGTGCAAAGTGTATATAGTCCACTTTCCTAAAGAAGAGGGAATAGCTGCCACTTGCCTAGTGCTGACTCTGAAGTCACATAACAGGTGCTGTTACTGCCCTCTGGCCTACATGGGAAGCCCCACAGGGACAGTGACCCTGTCTGGGCTCATCTCAAGCCACCCTGGAGAATTTCACATTTTCTCTCCATATATGCTAGCACTCCTGTCTTCCTGTGCTTGCTTGGTCAGCAGCAGTCTTTGATAGGCAGTAGGCAGACACCTCAAGGGGAGTCCAGACACCTCTGTGCTCTACAAGTCCCACCCTGATCACCTGGGACACTGTAACTCAGTCTTAACCTCGCTTCCATCCCTCAGCCTTTTATCTGAGTGTTTAAATTTTAATTCTCTTTCCCTATTACCTGTCAGCTTATATCCATAATGAGAGGCATCATAGCACATTTGGGTCTGGCTTCCAGCCAAGCAGTCTTGTTTAAGTGCCTTCTCTGTCACCCATCAGCTACAGAAATATGGCAAGCCATGAAGATGTACCTCAGTTTCCTCATCTCTTGGGAACAAAATAAGTCACTATGCAGAATGAATATGTTTCTGTACTTAAAGTGCTTACAGCATGATGGGTAGAAATGTTATCTCCAATCCTCATTTCTATTAGCATCACCATCATCATTGCCACAATCAGCATCTCATTGTCAACACATCATCACCATCAGCATCAATCACCATCACTCTGAATCACCACTGACATCACTATTATCATTCCCGCCATTGTCATTACCATCACATCATGATCATCATCACTGTTACCACCATCATCATCACTATCACCATTATCATCATTACCGCTATCACCATAAATGCCAACACAATCACCATTTCCATCACTACTATCACCAACACCATCAGCGTCATTATCAGTCATCACTACCCCTATCACCATATCACAAATGTCATTACCTTCACTACCATCATCATTACCACCATCATCATCACCAGCACTGTTGCCATCATGGTCATCATCACCTTCACCAATACTATCGCCATCATCAATGCCATCACTATAACCAACAACCAGTCATTGTCATTACTGATCACCACCGTTACCATCTTCACCAACACCAGTGCATCACCATTATCATCTCCTCCGCTAGTAATCATCACCATCTCTGTCACCATCATTGCACCCTCCCCAAAGACTCCCCAAAAATAATAGGAGAAAAAGAAAATAAAGTTCATGTAGCATTGTCCATATACTCACTGAACACGATCAGTTCCTTGTGTCCAGCACCCTGAGGTGAAATGAGTCTTTCTCTGCCTCCATCCATGCCAGAAGCCATCAACTGAGGAGAGCCACCCAATGGTCAGAAAGGGGAGGGGCCAGCTCTCTACACCCATGGACATTAATATGGCTTCAGATGGAAGCCCAGACAAAGGGCATCCACATGGGTTTTGGTGGTAACATGGATCACAGATATCAACACAGCCCTTGGCTGTATCAGGACCATCAACCCACTCATGACCCTTAGTAGCTGTATGGGTTACAGCTGGCTACACATGCTACTCATACCAGGATGGCCCTGAGGACATCACCAAGGCATCAGACTGCATACATCTGTATGGATCTCAGACTTTGCTGTGCCTGGGGCATGGTCCTTTGATGCAGTCCAATTCAGAAAGTGAATCTTTCCTCATCTCAGGTTTCCATCGCTGTCCAAAGCCAGAGGTCACCACTGCCAGGGGCCAGGTTTGGGGGGCTGAGCTTGAGCCTGTATAACCTCGAGCATGCTGTACACCACCCTGCCAAAGCCACTGGGCAATGACAGCATGTCAACTTCAGCCCTCTCTCTCACCTGTCACCACCATCACGTCTCGAGTTCTGCTTCTCTCCATAGCACATTCACCTCTTCTTTTCAGTATTTTTTTCTACCTCCCCATCACATATTTGTTCATCATAGTGGCACCTGCCCCCGTGGCCTATGAGGCCTGGGCAGTGCTTGGGTTTACAACAGAACTTAACTTTAGAACATAGAGAATGAAGCAGTCATAGACACTACACTGCATCTGATTTAATCTAAATGGGAGTTTGTTGGTTTTGAGGGTCTGTCTGCCTTGTCTCCACTCTCTCTGCTTGGCAGTTAACCCTTCAACATTGAATGGTCTTGGGGACCTAGCTACACAGGTGATCCTTGCCATGTCATAGCCTGGTGGGGTTAAAACAAGGCTGAGGCCCTGGTTCCTTAGCTTAGTCTTTTCATCTTTATCACTTCTATAATTGCCCCAAAGAAAGGGAAGTGGTAGAGACAAGGTCTCCTCCAACCTGCCCATGCTGTCACTCAGAGGCCAGCTCCTACCACAGCATGGACTGCCAGAGTTTCTAGCCAGGCTTCTCACCCCATCCATCTTTCCTCTGGGTAAATCCCATTAACCCAGACAAAGAGGTGATCCCCTCTTTAACAAACACAACCCCTTCCAGAGCTAACAAGAGTCTCCAGTGGAGGCTGGAGGCTTTGTGTGCCTCCCTTCCCCCTCTGTGTTTATGTGGCTTCCTTAGAAGAGAAAAGTGGCCTTCAGTGGGTGTTGCTTGGAAACAGAGGCATAGACTCATTTGCATATTTATTGGTCTTAGTGGGAAGAAATCCACTTCAGAGCTGACACTGTCGGGGCAAGGATAAGTTTATAAAGATTTTCCTATAATCCATTTTCCTTTTGGTGTCCGGGTGAATGAGTCCAGCAGACTGGTAGCGTGAGGCCGGGTTGTCCTTACCTATTCAAGAGCCTGGAGATTGGGCTGTGCTTTGTGTTTTCTGTGCTAATCGTTGCTTTTGCTTATAGAGAAGGGCTCTCTGATGCTTGGGCTTGTTAACAACCACAGAGACGAGCTTGACAGGGACAGAGGGCATTGCCTCATTTGAAAGCAAGGAGCCTGCCCCAGGTGCCTAAATAAGGTCAGACATGGACCAGGGTCCTTTGCTGCCATGGGCTTGACTTGAAGACTTGGAGTTTGAAGTTATCAACGCTAGCATTTTGTAGGGAATTAATCACAATGAGGTTTTCATTCATTTGTTTTAATGTCACAGAAATCCCCACCTTTCACAGTGAGTTGAGTTCCCTGGAATTTTATCTGTCTTGTCCAAGGCATGACTCTCACAGTGGCCTGGTAACAGGCAGTGGAAGACATTCTTTAGCAAAGGAACTATGCCTCCTGGTGTCTTGAGAGCTATGGCACTGCCCCCTCACCTCCTCACTGGTTCCCAGGAGAGCAGTACTGGCCTGTGTATAACAATGATGGAAGAAATACTTGTCCTCTGTAGGGGCTTCTGAGCTGGTCAAGGCAGGGGCTGCCAAGACCAGGGTTTGTGAGACCTCTTTAGTAAAGTACAGCACAATATTGCAGGGTACATATGCTCTGATCTCACAAGACCCCAAGATGACAAAACACATGTGGGGCGTGCCAGCCAAGCACAACCAGGAACCAACTCAAATTACTTCACGTGCCTGCAGATGCTGCTGCCAGAAGAGACCTGTGCCAAGGGGGCATTTTATGTACCCTTTGCCTGAGTGTGATGCTTTCCCCTGAACCTGCTAGATGCTTGAGAAAAGTACCATATGATTGGATCAGATGCGAGTGACATTCATGGAGAGGACAAGCCACCAAGATCTTTGGCTGACTGTCTGGAGAAGTCACAAGTATACTGAGGTCATGCTGATTTTGTAACAACACCTCTGGCACTCTAAAAGAAAGTTCCAGATCTTTCTATATTATCCACATTAGAAAAGCAGGGGAATGATGTTTGTTGGGGGAGGGGCTGAAACCACTTTTTCTAGCCCAAATATACTTAATCTTTCTCCCCTCCATCAACCAATTGAAATATTTCCTCTTTGAGCATTTACTGTACAAATGGGAAACTGTTGAAAGAATGAGAATGGCTCAGGGAAGCATGTGGCCAGATCACTCTCATTCAGGACCCCGAGACCCTGGATGTGGCAGCCCTGTTGCTGGGTGGTCTTTGGGAAGACACCCTTGGCCTTTACAGAATTCGATTTAAGATAATTCTTTGCAATACCCAAGTTCACGAAGCTCAGCCACTGAGAAAAGAAACACAAGACTTCAAATCCCCTCTGCAGGTGACATGCTGTCTTGTGGTTTAGGCAACTGGCCAGTGTCCACTCCAAGCTGCTTTCTGAGATCAGGCTACTGCACTAGAAGCTGGCACATGGAGGCTAAAATGTAAACATCACTCATCTGAAGGGCCGCAGTACTCACCACCACTTTACGAACTGCCAGAATCCATTCTCTGCTCCCTTGTATCCAAAGTCAGCTCCAGGGACTAGAACCCTCCAAGCTGGGGAGAGGGTGGTGGAGCACTGTGTCTGTTCTTTTATCTCAGGTCTGAACCTGTGCTCAAAGGCTCAGATCTGACTGGGCTCCTCACATGTTGGGGGAAGCAGCATCTGTCAGGGTCAGTGTGACTCTCAGAACGCAGACACTCAGCCCCTTCAACCCTGGGCTAGAGACCGGCTGAGGAAGCACACATACCTAAGAACCACTTTGATTTCTATCTCAAACACACTGTGTCGATTTCCCATGGGAATCCTTCCCTTCTCTGCAGCCTTCAATTTCTCAGCATCCGAAAGCAAAGGTTTAAAAGAGTGCACCAGTGCCTTCGTGGGCCCTGGGCATGGATGCCATTCATAGCCAAAACCAAAAAACAAAAACCCTCACCACTTGTAGGTGTGCAAAGTCCAACCTCACTACATTCTTTGTGACTTAATTTAAGTCTATCAAAAACCCACATTCCAACTATAATGGGAAATTAGTGGAGTCACTCATAAGTGGGTTTTCTCTAATGTTGTAAAGTCTCGGTTAATTCACATTTACCATTTCGTCACATTTAAGGTTAGTACCTGTGTCCCTGGTCTTTTCTGTCTTCTCACCTCTGAGGTTAATTAGCTTTGCCTGAGGAGTGTGCCTTAGCCTCAGTGAGCTCTATGTGGTTTCTTGTACATTTTCTGTGTCTGCCAGCTCTGCTCTGCTGCCCATTCTAACCAAAAAGTAGAGTATCATAGCCCGTGGCACATGCCAGTAGTCCAGTCATGTGTTCTGCTTCCATCTCACAGTCTCACTGATTCCACCAGCCAGCATCTGTGATTTACAGGCAGAATCAGGGTTCAGCTCTGCCCTTCAACCTCTCAGAGCCCCCAGTGGACTGTGTTAGTCCACTTGCAGCAGTGAAAGACCCTCCTCATGCATGTCTGACCAGGTTATTTCTGTCATGTGATAGGTCAGGGGGTGGAGCTATCTCAGAGATAGCTCTGTGCCCTGACCTGGTTACAAGCTGCAGAAAAGTGACTGAAACACCACTGCTGATCTCAGCTACACATGGCTAATCACACACTTTCTGCAACCAGAATGTCATGCCTCTAGTAACCTATGCCACAAAGCCAGGAACCAGTCTGTTGGTAAACAACAGCACTTTGATATATCCCACAGTCTGATGCTTCAAGCAGGCAGCTCGTGGGAAGGCTTAAACCAGGAGAAAATACAGCAAGTCCCAGACATGGGAGGAGCTGTGCAGAAGGCTCAGCTAAAAGGATTATGTCTGTAGTCTCGGCTTAGGACAGAATAGCACCTCTAAGGATTAGAGTGTCTACTGAGGATGAGGGAAGATGTATCCTGAATCACCAAGCCAATAGAACAGCAATAAAATCTACTTTGAGGAGAACCCAGAAGGAGCTGTAAGAAATAGATGGAAATGTGGGGTTAGGAGAGGACAAGGGTGAGCATTACAGGAAACTGAAGTCATCCGCTCACTTAGTCTCCTGTGTGGTTCTGAGATGTAACCACGGCATGTGTCCAATAGCAGAATCAGAAGCTGTTGTCCACTGTCTGAGCTGCAATAGAACCTATATTGCATCAAACTCCCTGAGTGGCTCCAGGGTGGCTGGTCAAAGAGGTCAGGGGCTATTCTCAATACATGTCTTAGTGTCTTTTTTGTTGCTATGACAGATACCCTGACAAAATGCAGCATAAGAGAAGAAAGGGTTTGTTTGACTTGCAATTTCAATAGTTCATTATTTGAGGGTAAGTCAAGGCAGGACCTCTAGCAGTTAGTCACATTGCACCCACAGTGAAGAGCGGAGAGAAACGGACACATCCATGCTGCCTGCTTGCTTGCCCTCAGCTAGCTTTCTCTCTTATACTCTTGAAGACCCTGTGCCTAGGGAATGGTGCCACTCACAGTGGGCTGAGTCTTTCCACATCAGTCAACAGTAAAGACACACCCACAGACCAAATTTATTCCTCTTTGAGACTCTTCCCAGGTGACTAGGTTGTGTCAAGTTGACAGTTGAAACCAGAACAATGTGTCACCAGAAAAGTGGGCTCTGTTCCATCACTCTGACCAAGCTCTGAGTACCAGGCAGGATTTTCTCAGAGCAACGCTTGAGGCTATCAGGGTTAGACACAGGGTGGAGCTGACTTCAGGACCCTAGCGGAGAGCAGATATCTGGACTGTGATTGGCAACAATAAGACTTCTGGGTCAGCAGTAGAGCTGACAGAGGAGCCAGTGACAGGTGCCCACACATAACTAGAGGGCGTTCTTTTGGAGGCTGAGGAGGAAGTCTTAGATGGAAAGGCTGGGTCTGTGGAAGCTCCATTCCTTTTACAGAATGAGGGGAGGCAAGTAGGCTCACACCTCAGGACCATCCCCACCGTTTCCCTTAATTTCATTGTTGAAATATTGAACCTCTCTTTTTTCAGTGTGTGTCTGGGATACAGAGGCTCATTTTCAGAAGCCGTGCAAAGTGCTCGTGTGATCAAAGTGGAGGACTCTCTGGGCTTCACAGAGTAATTGGGAGGATTAGGAGCTGTCACATCTTGTGCACAGATCCCACTTCTGAAAATTAGCTGGAGAAGGTGCAAGTGGCTCTCCAAGCACCCTGCAAGGAGCCACTGTCACCAAGCGTGTCCCATCACACGTTGTGGGCAGCGAGGTCAGTGTCCCTGTCTATCATGTCAGTGGTATCCACCTGCAAGTGCTCAGCCCCATAGCCGCAAGTGCTCCAAGTCTGAACAGGAGCAGCTGGACCTTCCTGGCACTCCCAATCTCTATGGATCAACGTGTTGTTTGGAATGGCTGCTTTAACGACAGGCTGGAGAACATCGAGGCTGTTGGGCTCTGGACTGAAGCAATGTTTCAGCCATATTTCCCTGTGGGACTTGGCAGAGTCTACTGGAGTTTCTTCGTATTTACCTTGGAGATCTGGCTTGGCCTAGAGCATCCTAGAATTTTTCCATTGTCTTGGAGTTGAACTGTCAGCATTCTGTGGCTCTCCTGGAGCCTGGAGATACAGGGAAAGCCTCCTGCAATGTTGGAGATTGGATTTCTCTAACCATGCGACGGTTTTCACTCAGTCCTCAGGAAGTGTAGCAGGCTATGTGGAGAGGAGTGTGTGAAAGTAACGGGAGCCGTGGGCTGTTGATTACTGCTCGCTTTCATCTATAGCAAGCAGAACCAGCAGCAGTGGAGGATGCGTTTATAAATAAAAGCAACAAAGCACCCCCCAAGCAATCATGGCATGTGCTCACAGTAAACGCCTAAAGTCACAGCAAATGTCATAAAAACACAGAAAAAGAAAAAAAGAGGTGAGGAGGGAGAACCGCTACACAGAACAAGGGCAGGCTCCACACTGGGGCTTTGTTTCCCCAAAGAGTAGCATCGCTTCAGTAAAGCATGAGGACCTGAGTTCAGATTCCAGAACCCACATGAAAGCGGGATACACAGAGTGTGTCTGTGATCCCAGCAATCTGTGGTAAGGAGGAGGTTGGAGATAAGAGGAATCTTAGAAGATTTCTGTACTAGCTAGCCTAGTGTATGTAGTGGCAAGCATCATGAGAGTGTTCTGCAAAACACAATATGGTACAAAGAGGACCAACCGTGCAAGCTTACTCTGGCCTCGCTGTGTGCTCTGTCACATGGCCCTGCCTGCACTCAGAACAGCAGGGTTGTGGGATAACAACATCTTTAACACAGCAAGACCTTCTTTGGACTTCTGACCTTTATATCCCTACAGCTGTATCCTAGCTGGCCTTTTGTTCCTGTGATAAAATGCTGACCAAGAGCAACATGGATCCAAAAGGGTTTGTTTGGCTTCCCTGTCCTGATCATAGTCCAGAGCTGAGGAAAGTCAGGGCAGAACTCAAACAGGGAGCTGAGACAGGAACCATGGAGGAAGGTTACCTGCTGGCTGGCTTCCCTATACAACCCAGAACCACCTGCCCTGGGATGGCACCACACACAGGGACTGTGCCTCACAGACCAATCATTAATTAAGAAAATGTCCCATGAATTTGTCCACAGGTGGATCTGATAGAGGAAATTCCTCAGTTGAAGGTTTCCTTGCATCAAGTTGACAGTAACTCACACAACCTGACATGGCAGGGGTGCGGAGATTTACTGCTTCAGCAACAGGGACTCAGAACACACCCAGAAGAAGGATGCCAACTGCACACAAGCCCTGAGTGCAGAGGACAGAGCGGGCCACGTCCAGGGTGTGTGCAGAGCCCATGAAAGGCACCAGAGATGCACGTGCACCTGGTGTTGTTGCCTCCTAAGACATTTGACTGATGCCGGCGCCAGCAGGTGCATAAGCTGTGCCCCCTTCCTTCTGCAGAATACACGCTGTTTTCTGGGGAAGAGTTTAAGAGCAGAAAGTCTGCAGCCCTCAAAGGAATAAAGCTGTTGTGAGAGGGACGCGGGGCACGTTAGGAATTCCTGACAGCCTCCCAGACCGCAGATTAAACCGAGGCGATCTGAGGGTGCAGTCATCACTGGGCTTCGTGAATCGAGGACATCTTGTCTAAGGGACAATTTTTATATCCATCGTATTTCAGACAAATGTTAGAGCACCTGGTACCACGGTGCTGGAGATTGTGACTTCAGAAATGCCACCTGCAATCTGCAACTCACTGTCTCTGCATAAATGAGAGGCGATACCATTTATCTTTAGCAGTCCACGCTGCACATGCTCTGCTTGCCTTTGGAGGCATTACACGGCTCAGCGGTAACCCCAGGCTTTGGTGCCCAGTGCACCTGTCTCAAGCTCCCTGGCAATAACCTCGGTGGAGGTCCTGACTGTTTCCCAGGCCTGTTTTCTTATCTGGGAAATGCAGATGTGAACAGTCCTGGCATTCAGGGGACAAGCATGTGAATGAATTTGATGAGTTCATTGGTGACGGCTGGTGCCTGGCATGCCAGCTCTATTGGTTTCCTAGGGAGATACTGTCCTTTCCTCCCGAGTGTCCGTGGTCTTAATGACGCTGGGCACCAGGCTGGCCACTCTCCATGCAGGTTTTTCATATTCTACCTCTGTTCCTCTGAGCTCTGTTTGCTGCTTGTATGATCATAAGGCCAGTGCTGTTTGCCAGGAATCAAGTTTGGGTTTTGCCAGGTACTGTGGTTCAGGCTGGCAAAGCTACGAATAAATGCTCTGTTTCTCTAGCAGGTGCTGAGGGACCCAATGAGGCACTGGAGTCACCCGTAGCTGCTGACCAATTCTCCCTTCACCTTTTCTCCTAAGATCTCTTCTTCCTAGAGAAATGGATCTGGACTTTTACCCAAGAGCTTTTCTGAGCAAACATGAGCCTTGCTGAGGGGGAAAAACAAAGTGACCCTCCATGCTGTGAAGACCTTCTGCCTTCTTTATCCCAGGCATTTCTACAGAGACCTCCATTGAAAGTAAGCTCTTGGCTATGACTGAAACAGATGACACAAACAGAAGGTTGACAGAAAGGGCTCTGGGGTCTGCTATGAGCCCTTTGTGTGTTTGTATGCAGAGATGTTTATGGAAACAATGGGGGCGGGGAAACCCAAAAGACAAGAACAAGAACAAAAATACAGGGTTCAAGGCTGGAACATTAGTTCAGTATATATATGATATATGATATATATATATATATATATATATATATATATATATAATATCCATTGCTGTATATTCAGGAAGATACAAGGTATATATCCATTGCTGTATAATCAGGAAGATTCAAGGTTGGGTCCCACACACCCATGTAAAAAGCCCAGTGTAGTGGCAACTGCCTCTAAAGCAAGTGTTGGGTATGTGGAGCCAGGCAGATCCCTGGGGCGCACTGGCCAGCCAGGTAACCTAATCGGAAAGTCCTAGGCCAGAAAAAAGGCCTTGTCTCAAAAAATAAGATGGAGGATTCCTTAAGAACAGCCACATAAATTGATCTCTATCGTCTGAGTCTTCTCCAGACAACATACAGTTATATGTATATAGGCCAAGTATCAGAAGTCAAGTGTGGTTGTGGACTGACTGCAGCTAACCTCTTATATCAGACAAGCACTGTTCACAGCAAGCCGTAGGATGCCCTCCGTGTCCCTATATCATGGTGGTTCTCGGATTTTGCTCGACCAGATGTAAGTGAGGTGCAGGTGTGTCTGAGGCTGGGGCACACACTCCAGGGATTCCTGGGGCTGCTTACACCTTTTAACCAATGCACTTTCCTATACAAGACCCTGTTAGGTGAGGCTTTTTGCATCTGTTTCAAAATCTTAGCCAGGAGTTTCCCTCCTGCTCTTCAAGCCCCAGGCAGCATCTAGATCAGTGATGGAAAACACAGCAACAAAGTACTTACCATACAGAATGTTTGTGTTAACAGGATGGTCACTACCTTCTAACCATGGTGAGTCCATGCTACCCAAAGGGCCCTGTGGGGTGTCCCCATACCCATTTCACCATAGTTTACACAGGAATTGGGAAGAATAAAATCTATAGTTTGCCAGTTTGGCAATATTCAGGGTTTTCATGGACCTTCAGCTTTTACCTGTCTGATTCATTAAAAAAAAATACTGTGTGTAATTCTCAGGCAAATACACAGGTCTCTTCAGTCAGCTTAGCCACAGTTCCTTTTCCGTAGGATCATGGGGAATGTCATCACCTGTCAGTGAAGGGCTCAGCAGCCTGACACTTGGCGGAGCTTGGAATGTGTTAGCTGCATGTGAATCAAAGCTCACCTGTCTGTCCGTGGCTCCAGCAGCCTGTTCCTCTAGATCAGCCTTTGTGAGATGGCTGTCAGTCAGCCTGAGGAGGCAGCCTCCGGCAGCAGTGGGGGACAAACACACAGGCCTCCCACACGGTGCACACACCTCTCACAGGACCAGGGAACAGACTGAATAATTTACCACCAATTTTGTCACCTTCTGTTCTCTGTCACCGGAGGGGACAATTCTTGGGAATGAGGCATGTTGTAAACTTCCTTTTTGCTGCACCTCAAAGTTCAGAGTCACTGCCACATATGTTATGTAACGGAGCCATCTCTTCTGGTCTCCCTATGCCCTGCCTGGAGAGAGGTGGAGCTAGCTTCTTTTGAGTGCTGGGGGATGGAACTCAGGTCTCACTGCCTACAGGGCAAGTATGGCACCTGCTGAGCATCTCCTAGCACTGCAGCATTTTAGGATGCTGTGGTGCCTATCATCACATCGGGGAGGAGCTAGCTGGTGCCTATCATCACAGGGGGGAGGAGGTGGCTTGTGTGGAATGGAGCTCTCAAGTTCAAGAGAAGTTTTTATCTTGCATAGAGGTCCAGAAACTTCTTTCCATGTCCAGCTGGCCCTGTGGTTTTAGACTGGGATCCAGAACACTGTGTGGCAGGGAGCACACTGCAGAGAAAAATCACTTCATGGCCAATGTGTGAAAAAGAAAGAATGAGGAGCTGGGGTCACAGTATCCCTCTTTGACTTAAGATTGCACATTAGGCCCCACTTTCTCAGGGCTCCTCCAGTAGGCAAGAATCTGGCACCAAGCACTGACATACCATCTTTGGGAGATATTCTAGTACCAAGCTTGTGGCAGCCCGGTGTCATAGTCCTCTGCCAATGGTTAGTGGTGGCTCCTACCTCTATACCCCCTTGGTCAGCTCCCATGTTCTTCCTCTGTGGCCTAGCCTAGGCTTCCACTCATACCTTCAAGCGGATTCATGTTCTTCTTTAAGCAACATTAGGCTTACAGATGGCTCTTTCTTCCTCTCTGCACCCTGAGATCTTTAGATATAAGCTGTACTTTAGCACCATGCTTGGCACATTTTAATCAATTGTTGACCAACTTAGATTCACGTCTGCGCTTTACTTGATCCTGTACATCTGCCAGTCAGTGCCTATCACATAGGCTGTTCTCTGGACACTGGGTTTCAACTAGTCATTTTCCTATGCACAGAGTTGGGTACAGGTGTCTCTCTCATGGAGGAGAGGAGTCCTCCTGGATTCTTGTCCTGTATGGTCAATGTCCTCTGATAAAGGAAACAAATCCATCGCTCACTGGCAGGTACCGATCCTTGGTCTTCACCCTGATAGTTCTTAGCAGAACATGATTAAACTCACTTCTGGCTCAAGGCAGCTACTAATGAGAAAAATGACCAGGTGTGAGACATATGGGTGGGATTTGGTGAAGAGGCAGCAGGTGTGCATGGTACATCAAAGGTGGCTTTGCAGGCTTAGGTAAACAGCCAGAAGCCCACCAATGTTCTCTCGGCACTGCCTTCCCATTTGTTGTACATATGAGAACAGAGCTTTTATTTTTCTGCATCTGCCTTCTGAGGACTGTTCTCTTCTCACTTGTAGGCCTGATGCTCTGGGTTGTGACTGTCTGCCTACCCTAGTGCCTGCTTCCAGGAAGTGGCTGACAAAGAACAGAACAAGGAGATACTGCTTGAAAGGATACAATGACTTCATCTTGAGATTTCCTTGTTTTGCTGTTAAGTTGTTAGAATGCTGTCCTCCAAGCAAAACAGCTTCCTTATCATCAAATTGGCACTGCCCTCTTCCACACACTGGCAGGAATGGACCTGTGCACCTCTGAGGCTCTCTCACAGAAGGAGGGAGTGGAAGGGGTCACAGAACCTTCCATTTGCATGTTCTAACTTCATGTGGCCTGGAGTCTCTTGAGGCAACAGAGCATGTAGGCCAGAGAAGTTAACAGACAGGTTCTGTTTATTCAGGCATTCAGATGGTATCATCTTCGCTAGAGAAAGACTTTTCATTGCAGCTGCTTTGAGGCATCTGTACTTTTGCTAGTAATCCCTCATCCATGATCTGCAGGTAAAACCCTGCAAGCTCATTGGTTCCCTAGGGAAAACGTGGGTGCAGTCAGACCTAGGTGTGTCCTTGGACCTTGTGAGGGTCAGATGCCAGTCACATTTTTCTAAGTGTTCTCACCCACACTCTTTAGTTCCACATCAATTATTTCCACCATGCAAGACTAACAAGAAGTCCTTCCCTTCTTGATGTCCAGGCAGCTCAGAGTTTGTTCAAAACTCATTTTCCTTAGCAGAAGTGGAGATGATCACATCTAGGAGTGACCAAAGCATCTCATCCTTTGGGTAAAGTTCAGGATTTGGAATAACTTCAAACTCTTCTCTACATGGGATCTAGCTGGGTTTGGAAAGACAGTAGGATTCTGTTCTGTGGATGTGAGGACCTGAGTTTGATCCCTAGGGTCCATGTATAAAGCCAGGCAAGGTGGCACACCCCTTTAGCTCCAGCACTGGGGAGGCAGTCACTGGCAGAGCCCTGGAACCCTGGATCCCACTGGCCAACCACCCCTGTCTACTTGGTGCATTCAGGCCAGTGAGAGGTCCAGTCTGTTGTTTTTAAACAAAATCTCAATCAGTCTGTTTTACCAATAAAGACTCAGTAGCTGGATCCTAGGGAGAGAACCTGCTAGCTCAGAGAGGCAGAGAAAGGACCCAGCTGATCTTCCTTCCTCCTCAGGCAATGCCCCTCACCCCCCGCCAAAAAAAAGAATGCTTTTTCCTGAAGCTTTCTCAAAACACCCTCAAACTGAATGTCCCTTCCTTCTACTTCCCGTGTATCTCTCCTTTTACTTTCTATGGTTTTATCCTATGTTCACTCCCTGTAAACTTGTTGCTTGCTTCACCTCTTGACCTATGGTTGACTTTATTGAATCCTGTTTACAATATTCAAGCAGAAAGCTCTTTGATTAAAGGTGTGTGCTAGGGCTGAGCTACACCACAATTGGAAGCAGGTTTTTCCAGCAAACAACACAATCTCTGGGTTCATGGTGTGATCAAATATCCTGCAATAAGTCTCATTATAATATGGCCAGTGCTTGAAAACAAAGAACACTTCAGGCCCTCCTCTGGCCTCCACATAGGAGAGCACATGTGTGGTTTGGATTAGAATATCCCCCATAAGCTATTTTCATACTAAGTTCCCAGTTGACCTGTTTTGAAGGATCAGGAGGTATACCTTTGTTGAAAGAGCTGTGCCTCTGTGGGTGGGCTTTGAGGTTTCCAAACCCACACCAGCTAGGCCCAGCCCAGTCTCAGTCTCTCTCTGCCTTCCCCTCTCCCTCCCCCTCTCTCCTCTTCAGATAAGGATATAAAGCTCTTAGCTACTACTACACAGCATACCTCCCTGCCTGCTGCCACACTCTCCGCCATGATGATAATGGATTAACTCTCTGAAGCTGTAAGCAAGCCCCCCAATTAAATGCTTTCCTTTGTAAGAGTTGTCTTGGTCATGGTGTCTTTTCACGGCAATAGAACAATAACCAAGACAACATCTGAACGTGGATACAGCACTCAAATAAAAAGTAATAAAAAAAATGTTTATTTTTTTTCCTGATCATGAACGCTACATCCCTGCAGACAGCTGAAAGAACAAACAAAAAACAAAACAAATAAACAAACAAAACAGAAAAACACGGTAAGAAAGTGGACTGCCAGTCAGGCTGTTTTCCTCTCGATTTTATAGAGCCAGAGTGAGATTTTAAAATTCTGTCTTCAGGGTAGAATAAAGAGCCTCACTCTTCAAACCCAGATCTGTCACTGCCAGAGAGGGGTGTGATGTAACTCCCCTCTGTACCCCACTCCTCTTCAGCATGGCCAACTGACAGCCAGTTTGCAGCCTTGACTGAGTGAATGAAGTGTGTGTGTGTGTGTAAAACACTCAGATGTGTTCTGATATTTTAAAAACAAATACTGTCATGCACTTTGCAATCACTCACTTTCAAGTTTTCCCAGAATAAAAAAAAAGTCTCTCATAACAATATTGCAGAAGACCCGAAGTGATTCATTTCATGGTTAATTTATTTTGTAATTACAGATCTGTTGGTAAACAGTAGAATTTTTTTTTCATTTTGCTTATTTATGCTATTTATGCAGTGAATATTTTTACTATACTGTGATAGCTGTTCATGGAAGATGCTCCCAAAGTGCATTAATTCAAATAAAATTATCTGTGCTTCTCATGTACACACACAACAATGTTTATGTATAAACTGAGCTCCTAGAAAGGCTTCTTTTTAATAAGAGGGAAGCAAATGTGTATCATCTATTTTTTATTTTTAATTAAAAATGCAAGTTAAAAAGCAACATTAAATCCCAACTTTGAAAACATAATGTTAGCCAAATATTTTAGCTTCTAATTTTGGAATTTATGGGCATGCATATTTTAAAAGATAAATATCAAAAATTTTATCATGGCAGTTTATTTTTATAATATTTTAATAATATTTTTATAATCATGATCTCAATAAATTACCAGAAGTAATTCAATGCAAAACAGAAACACACTCAAGAGGAAAATGAGGGAAGCACCTAACAGGTCAACAGTTCTTCTCTGTGGACCACAAGCAGGCAGGCATGTGCAGGTGTGTGTGTGTGTGTACATGCATGTAGGTATGTGCTTGTGTCCAGGTGTGTGCATGTGTTCAGGTGTGTGTGTCCTTTCTTATGAGGCAGGTTTACCTCTTCTATCAGTGACAGACAGGGATGTGAGTTCCCCTTGACTAAAGCTGTGCTTTGTTCTCTGGTTCTTGAGCTGAGGATCCCAAGTCCCTGAAGTGGGCTGGGCTGTCAGGCACTCTCTCTTCCCACACTGCTTCTGCTCAGAGTTTCTATGCATGCTACACACTTCTGCATGCGTTAAGTCATGGCACCTTGCGTTTTTACGATTAACACCTTTGGGGAGGGGAGCAAACGCACACATACCCATGTGTGTGGAGGACAGAGAACAACCTCAGGTGCCGATTTTCAGGAACCTTAGCTGTTTTGGGACTGGAGCTCTTCTTGTTCTGGGGCTTGCTGAAGTCGGGGTGTTGGACCAGGGAGCTCCAGGGATGTCCTGTCTCCACCTCCCCAGTGCTGAACTGCAAGCTCACACTATCACGCTCAGCATTTTCATGTAGGGTCTGGTGACTGAACTTGGATTCCCATAGTTCCCCAGCAAGCTCCTTATCATTGGGCCATTTTAGCACCATGATACACACCTTATCAACTGGGCTATCCCCTTTTGTAGCTTTTACAGCATTGCATTTGTGGGCAGTAGACAAAATATTAGTTTACTCAAAACTTCTGAAGCTATCTTTAATACAAAATCTGAGATTGAGGGAATCCCTGACATAAACAGGATTGTAGAGACCTCAGCCATACTGACCCGAGAAAGGACCCAGGGTGACCAGCTACCATGAGAGGTAGCAGTTGTAAATAGATCCAGACTGGCTGGAGAAAAGATAAGAGTATGTTTCTGCAAGGAAGGCCCGCAGCTGTGCATTGCATGGGCATTGATTGAGATGATCTGGGAGGGTCTGCATGAGGCTGGGGAACATGGTCTATATGGAACCCCACTTTCTGTTCCGGGGTTGGTTGGGTTTGTGAGCAGCATGGTTGGGATAAGGAAACTAAGGGTGATGACAGGTTTGAGCCAATGTTTTAATACTCATTCCTGAATCTGAGTAGCCTTTTGCTCTTTGCCCATGGTTGGTTAGCTCACTAACCTTCCCTTTCTGTGTTCCCTCCATTTCTCAAACATTGTCATATATTTACAGCATCCCAGATTTTTGTCTTATGAATATTTTCTTAGCAACGTGAGCTATTTACAATGACTATGTTTTTAAAGAAGAATTTATTATGCTTATTGTTTTAATTCTGTATGTGTCTCTGTGTTGAGTGTGAGCACATGAATAAAGATGTCCACAGAAACCATAAGAAGGTATTGGATCCCATAGACCTGGAGTCACAGGTAGTTGTGAGTGGGCTGTTAACAGGTGCTGGGAACTGTGGGAACTGAAAACAGGTACTTTGAAAGATGAACAGGTGTTCTGAACTTGTTAGCCATTTCTCCAGATCTTACAATGATTGCTTTTATTTTTGTAATTAAAATATAATGATGTCATTTTCTCCCTCCCACTTCTCCCATGAACCCTTGACACACCCTAGCCTTTGCCTAGCCCTGCGCGTATCTCCAAGGTGCAACAATGGCACTCCTATCTGAGTGGCAACCAATAGCTCTCTAATTGGGTTTAAGGGCTACTCAAAGGAGTGAAATTGTGTCCAGTGCTAGAAACTTAACCAACTACTTTTTTTTTCTTTTAAGTCTAGGTCCTGCCTAGGAAAGATAGCACACCCTTCTGTCATTCTGAGTCTGAGTCTGTTTTCTTTTAAGCCTACATCCTGCCTAGGGAAGAAATCATGCACCTTTTGTGGTTTTGAGTCTGGCTCACTTCACTTAACATGATGATGTCCAGTTGTCCCTGCTTTCTTGTAATAGATGAACCTCTTTATAGCGGGATTCATGTAGCTATATATTCATAGAAGCCTTGGCCGTGGCAGCCTTTTGTTTTAGGAACAGCTTATCTCAGGTTTATGATGAGTGAATGTCAGTAGTGCTACTGGGATCTGCGGCCCAGTCTCTCTAAGAGAGCAGCTTTGAGTTCCTGTTTTTGATGGGAGGAAGAGATAAGGATGTTTCTGAGCCCTTGAACTTGGCTCATCACAGTGACCTCTGTTTATTGAGGCCTGACTCACTGCTTAGAATTCATTCCCCAATGCTGACCTGTAATGGCAAGGGCATCAGGGAACAATAACTATCCTCCCAGAGGCTTGCTCTCCAGGAGGACTTCAGAACTCTTCAGATGGCCTCCAGACCCATGTGCACAGCCCTTTTTCTTGACACCAGTCAGGAGGAACTCCGAGCTACTAACAACTTTTCAAGTCATTCTTACGTTGGATGTTACTTAAAGATGTAGCCGCAACCATAAAACAATCCCTGATTTTAAATACAACGCTGTCTTGATTAAGGATGTGCATACAATCATGGATTTGGCAAGGAGAGTTAAAACTTTTTACCTAATCAAAATTTTAATTACTATATAAACGTGTTCAGAAATTGCTTTATCACATACCATCCTACGAGAAACACATAGAGCCATGCCAGACTGAGAAAGGAAGGCAAGGGTCAGTCTAGTCAGAGGGTAATGCTGCCTTTTGCATTTGGGGACTGGAATTGCGTGTGCTTTGCTGTGGAGCAGACAAGCAAGCACTTGTTCTTTTCAATGATGTCTAGGCATCGTGTTGGCCGCAAGAGCTTTGTTTTGACTTGTGTTTCAGCTGCTTCCCACAATGTGCTGGATACCTGAGCCTCTGATACCCAGAGACATCTTCAGGTGGAGGGGGGCTGGGCTGCCCTCGGGGTGGCTGGAGCAGGTGTGCTGTTGCAGATGCTACCGCTGCCTCTGGCCTCAGCAGCGTTCAGTGGGGGCTCCATTGTGGACAGTGGAAGAAGCCGAATTCTGTCCTGAAACTTTACCCAAAATGACACCTACGCATCGGCCACACCCACTCCTTCCTGTCAACCTTGGCTGCAGAGCCTGCCTCCCTTAAACTGACAGTATTCCCAAATAGCATTTGTGGGTACAGCCTTCCACTTACGGAGACACTTAGAGATCATCCCAGACAAGCCTGCAATTGCTCTTTGGGAGGGCTGTGCCCCAGGTAATGCCACACAGCTCACTTTTGACGCTGGGTCTTCATAGTTGAGTTGCCTCCATGTGGTGCCTTCATCTATCTCCCTGGATGCCTTCCACTTCATCGGTGTTCTCACCCCTGCCAGGTCTGTCTGCAGGGCTACCTCCTGCCATACCTCCTGCTCACCTTTCTGCCTCTGCAGTTTCCTGCATCCTATACATCTCTGCTCAGCCAATGTGCCGTGGCTTTTAGTGTTGGTGAGGGGTATTAAATGGATTCTCGAAGTGTAGGCGGCTACCAGGAAGTAGCCGCTGGCTGCAGACTCTGTCCCTCATCTGTCCAACCTCAAACTTCCTTTCCAGCCCGTGAGATGTCATATGCATGTCTTCCTCAACCCCTTCTGTGGAAATGGTTTGAACTGTTTGAAGTATGTCTTTCCAGGCTTCTGAGGATTGCTCTCCACAGACTACATATCCTGTCTAAGGAATGCAGAATCTGAGATCCCTTCAAAGCACTCACTGGTTGGGTCCAAGGTGTTTGTGTTCTCACTATTCACAGTAAGCTTTCTTGTTGTACTTTTAATGCATGCAAATGAAGGTGTGTGTGTGTGTGTGTGTGTGCTCACATCTGTCTCCTTAGGTGTCATCTTTAGGAATGTAGTTCGCCTCCTATGAGACAAGGCCTCTCATTGGCCTGAGGATCACCAATTAGGCCGAGCCAGCTGGGAACCCCAGTCTCCTTCTTCCCTTCCAGCTCCAGGATTAGAAGGATGTATCACCAGGCCTGCCATTTTTACGTGAGTCCTGATGACCAGGTCCTCATACCTTGTGTGGCGGCGCTTTACCAACTGAGCCATCTCCTGAGCCCTGCTGCTGCTCTCTGTTTTTCTGTCACAGGATCCTAGCTCCAGCTGAGTCCCACTCCTGCTGGACCCAGCTGTTCTGCCTTCTGCACTCATCTGCAGTTGCCTGTGGGAAATTTTCCTCATCCTTTCTTCCTTGCTGATTCATAATGGCCTTGGGTTACATTGATGGCTTTGTTATTTTTACGTCTCTTCCCAAGATATCTATCTATATTTCTTGCATTTAGACACTGTCTTAGGCATCTGTGATTCCCTTGTACCTGGTCCACTCCTTGGACCTGCAATGACTTAAGTGCTATTCTGAGAAGGAATTTAACACAAAAGATGCAGCCAGGGATTGCAGGATGGAAATTGTCTTCTTTCGTCTTTAGTCACTTCAAGGTGATTCCTCTTATCCCTGAGACTGAGGGCAAGGCCATAGGTCAGAGCTGGAATCTTGGGCTACACAGCAGTGGGATGTGAGCTTCCAGAAAACCGTAGATCCTCACAGAGCCTAGTTTGAAACACCCCTTTCTGCCCTCAGCTAATTCCAAATTTTTGTTAGTAATAGGAGAAAACATAGCAAAATGTGGTCCACATGCAGGGTCCTAGCACACTGCACTGAGCTTTCTGCTTTGTGCCCACTGCAGTCCATGTTGCTTTATTTCTTTTGTCTGTGCCCAGGTGAGAACCCCTAAGTCAGCTCCCTTCCTACTCAGACACCCCTCTTCTGTGTTGTTAAGAGGGACTGGTACCACCTGACTCTGCTGGGATGTTATTCAAACACCAGGTCAAGTGCCCCAGCAGCAGACCCAGCTCTGCACACCCCAGGCAGCTGGCAGCTTCGGATAACAGAAAAATGTGGCGGGGGCGGTAGCTGACAGTCAGCTCTCTGCTCCAGCAGCACATGGCAGCTCCTTCTCTCCTTAACGGATAGCTTCAGTGGGCAAGCACGTGAATGCAAATCTTGCAATCATGAGGCTTGATTTCCTCCCCTGGTTGTTGGTAGGGCTCATCCACAGTTCTCAGGGTGAGGGGGCAGAGTTGAAAGATTTCTCTGTGCAGACGGTCCTGTGTAAACCTTTCCCCTCAACTGAAGCCTGCGTTTGTGTCTCATGGTCCATTTCACGGATAACATATCCTTGGTCAGAGACGAAAAATGACCCTGACAGGGTCACAGAGCATACAGGCGAAGGCTGGAGCCGGGCTTGGCTTGCTGCCATTCTCTCCCTTCTCCACAGGGACTGGATTACGTTAGGAGGTGTTTCACTTGTTCCTCTGACCCAGGCACTCCACTGAGGTCTGGGCCATGGTCCCTGTTCATCCCCTTGGTGATTCCATCCCTGCTGTGGTTTCACTGAGTGTCCTACTGAGGCTGTCTGCTAAAGCACGGTCACAGCACGGTACCATTGAGGAGTGCTGGGGCATTTTAGAGGCAGGAGATACTAAAGTCACTGGGAGAGGAGACCCCAAAGGGGACTGTGGGACTCCAGTCTCTGGATGCTTGTGGGGTAAGGTGTGTCCCACCCTGTACTCTTGCATGGTGCTCTGCCCTCACTAATACCCAAGCAGTGAGCCCTCACCCAGTCTTGAATTGAAGTCTGCAGATTTTTTACCCCAAGTAAGCCTTTTCTCTTTATAAGGAAATGGTTGACTGATCCAATCCCTGTCTGAATGCCAATAACTACCTATTTCATGTCAGTTGTTTCAGTTAGCATTGCCACCTTGACACAGGCTAGAGTCATTAGAGAGGAAAGCCTCCCTTAAGGAATCGCCTGGATCAGAACAGCATGTGGGCACGTCCATGGGTGATTGTCTTGATTATTGGTTCAGGGAGGGCCAGCCTGCTGTGAGCGGTACCTTTCCATAGGCAGACAACTCTGGGCTGAGTAAGAAAGACAGCTGAGCATGAGCCTGTGAGAGGAAAACAGGCAGTGTTTATCCACGGTTTCTGCTCCCAGATCCTGCCCTGCCCTCCCTTGACGATGAAGTCTGGCCTGGAAGCGTAAGCTAAATAAACCCTTTCCTCCTCAGGTGCTTCAGGTTGTGGCATCGGTTACAGGCAACAGGAAGCAAAAAGCAATGGCTCAGCATGTACCATGAAAGGTACTGCAGGCTCAGCCTCTCCTGCCAAGCTGACCACCCCCTTCCTCGGCTTTTCTACCCCTCCACTCACCCCCAGGTTTGTTTTTATTAGTGATTGCTATTGCTAGGAGCTTAGCTGTGTGATTCTGACAGCTGGAAGTCAGCTAAAATCTAGACCAGGTTCTGACCCTTAGTGAGTTCTGGGAAATACTTCCTGGGGTGAGACTAGCATTCTAGTTGCCTCTGCTAAACAGCTCTAGGATTCACTATTTTACTACACCCACAGCTGTGTGCCGTCTCCACATTCAATACACCAGGCTCTCTCATGCATCCATCCTTCTTCTCAGGCAATGTATGTGTGTGTGTATATGTATATATGTATATATAATTTTTTATCAAAATCATTTTTGAAACAAAAATATGGCCCCATTGTTGTCCGGATAAAACACAGTTTTCCTGTGGCTCTAAGTATTCTAGGTCCTTGTCCCACTGGGAGCTCTGCAGATTTCTCTTTTTTATCTTATTTTATGTTAAAGCAGAGCTTTTCTGAGGGAGGCATGGGGGGTGAGTGGGGAGCCTGTTGTGCGAGGAGAGCATTGTGTGAAGGTCAGAGAGAAACAGCAGGAGTTCATTCTTTCCTTTTACCATTATGGGTGCTCAGGATCAAACACAGGCTGTCAGGCTTGGCAGCAAGCACCTTCCATACTGAGCCCTGCCCCCGGCCCTCACCCTGTTTTAGTTCCTCCAAAGTCTTTGCTAAGGTTCAGGCGGTGGGGATCTGCGTATTTGTTTACTTTTGACAACATGTGCCCCTCTTTCTCCTGATTCTTCTAAAAATGTAGGTGCTGGGGATGAATCTGTTGATTCCCCGGAGGTGGCATTGATTCTTGGGTGCTGTGGCAAGCCCTGGACCTCATATTGGAGATGACTCTCTCAGCCATACTCTTGATAAACAGGGAGCACTGTAAAGAAGCCGTGGAGTCCACAGTTATGAGATCAACTCTTCACTCCTGCGCAAAGGAAAAGTGCTTCCAGGATAAAAGGTTTTGACATTCTGAAACAAGAGCCTCAAAACTGGTTTCATACAGAGACTGGCTGGACACATGGTGACAGACAGCAGACATTTGGGGGCTGAGGTGAAGCTATGTCCTGGGATGAGTCCTGGCTGTGAACTAGTCCCTTCTCCAACATCCACAAGCTATCTGGGTAAGAAACACCTTTTCCTGTCTCCTTATTCTAAGCCCATTCCTTTCAGCCTGTTGTTTGCTCTGCTCTTTGGAGGAGAGCCAGTGTCAGTCGACTTAGGTCATTTTAAGCATGCATTTGGTCCCCCGAAGTAGAACTTTAGAAGAAGTCTGATAAAAATCTTATGCCCTATGTACTCGAGGGTGCTTCTTTGGAATGGGGACAGGCAGAGGTTGTGTGGAGTGGATGTGTGTTATAAGCCTGTGAGCTGGGTACTCGTTATAATGCCTGTTGCACTGGGATGCAATGGCATGGTGCAGCATGGTGTCCCAACACCTGGGGAGAATGACTGCCTAGGTGAGTGAGAACATTGCTCAGGGGTGTAATGACCAATGGGACACTCAGAAAGGGGCTGCCAACTGCTCAAAGAAAGCTATTCTCCCCAGGCTGGTGAGGGTTATCCAGGAGATGAGCCCAGGTAGGCAGGTGGGCATGTAGGTGGGCAGAAAGGCTGGTGCCGTGGTAAGGATTTCAAGCTTTGAGGAGGACCACTAAGGATACCCAGTGCAATGGCTCCATTAGACTGATGTTTATGAAACCGGGGTTCTGGTTAGAGGGTACCAGTGTGGAAGAAGCTACACATAAGTCAAGGAAGTTACTTGGGCTCCTACACAGATGAGTGAGTGATGCCAGGTGGGATAGTGGACCAGCACAAAGATGCAGAAGGAAGGGAAGTGTACTCTGATGGTACCATCAGTGGGATAAATCCCAAGGAGGAACTGGTCATAACGGTGAGTGAAAGTACTTAGTGGCTTCTGTAGGTAAATTTTGAGAATATCCAAAGAGGCTAAAAAAAAAAAAAAAGGCTAGCGTTTGTTTTTTTAGACATTGGAAAGAGGAAACATTGGGAGTTGTTTTGAAACGATTTGTAATATTAACTGAGAACTTCTAAATAATGATTGTGTCTGGCTGCACCTCTCTTGCTCTCTCTCCTATGTGTGCATCAGTGAAGAAGGCTAGTCCCAGAGCTATGAACACATACAACTGTAGATCCAGCACCTGAGCCCCAGTGTGTGCATTGGAGGGGATGAGACACTGAAGGATGCTGGGAATGGCACAGAAACATTCATAGAAGCTTCCCGTATAAAGAGGCTGTCAGTGGAGTAGGGATTACAGTGCCTGGATGGGATTTCAATCCTGTTACTTGAGAATTCACCTTTACATGAATTGAAAATCCTGTGTCAGAAAAATGGCTTCAAAATTCTCTGGAGATGAAAGTTACTAAATCCACCCACATCTGCATGTGACAATTTGGAGATCCTGGATGTCACTCATCCCAAGATGGCTTTTCATTGTAGTAAAAGAAAATTCTACTGATTTGGGGTCTCCAGGAGAATTCCATCAGGTGAAGTCCACATCAGCAGTGTTCTCTTCAGGAGGAGGACCTGGAAGTTGGCTCCAGGCGGGGTTTCCCACAATGCCACTTGTCCCAGGAAGGATTACAGCCATTTTAAAGGCAAATGACAGAAAGAACAAGTCAGTACCAAGCTCTAAGTCTCAGAACAAAACCTATGGAAAGAAATGGTTATTCTGAGGGGTTCTTGTTTGCTTGTTGGTGGTATCAGGGAATGAACTTACAGCTTAGCATGCATAAGGCAAACACTGAACTAAATCCAAAGTCCTTCTTATGGGCTTTTTTTTTTTTTTGAGGTAGGATCTCTTAAAAGTTGTCTAGGCTGGTCCCTGAACTCATTCTGTAGATTCGTGCAGATCTCAAAGGTGTGATTCTCCTGCCTCAAGTATGCTTAGTAGCTGGAATTACAAACCTGAGGCACCAAGACCAACTCTCAGGAACTTTTGTAAAACACAGGTTGTGACTTGCTTGTGATGGCACACCTGTAATTCCAGGGCCTAGGAGGGAGAAGCAGGAGAACCAGAATTTCAAGCTCATCCTCATCTATATAGAGTCTAGCCTGGGCTAT
This sequence comes from Pachyuromys duprasi, assembly GCA_028658305.1. Classification (NCBI taxonomy): domain Eukaryota; kingdom Metazoa; phylum Chordata; class Mammalia; order Rodentia; family Muridae; genus Pachyuromys; species Pachyuromys duprasi. The sequence goes on from CM053766.1 coordinate 119,376,649, forward strand.
GTAAGCCACTGTCTCATTTAATTAATTAGCCAACCAATCACTCAATTAAATCAGTTTTCAATTATCAGTATCTTGCCCTCTAAAAATACATATTATTAATTAAGAATTATTAAAGTCTTATGAGTTTAATGCTAAATTTTTTCTGCCTCTAAACTTTGGTAAATTTTATTCCAGACTGTATAGGTAAATAAAAGTGGGTGCAGGAGATGAGCTGGCCATTTATAATTCATTACTGGCGCCACCAAACACTAATGCCTAGAGAAAACAAATTATTGGCCTCTCCTGCCAGAGCCAAGGAAGATGATCAATATTTCATTCCACGGTACTCTTCAGACATTTGAATAGCTCATGTGTCCTATTTATGCCAGTTAAAATGAATTCAACCTATCAGGGCCAAATGCATTCTTAATGACTCTCTTTACCTTGTGGGAAAGCACAACCACAGCCAGCCTCCCTCTTTTCCAAACCCTTCATCCCATGGTGCCTTGTGCGTGAACCGCTTATGGGGAAGTGACCTTTTCTCACTGAAAAAAAAAACCCTGAATGTTAAAGAATAAATGCTTCCAGGGTCCTTCTAGGGTCAGCAGGGCAGAAAGTGGGACACAGGAACTCTTATTTTTACCTTGGTTCTTTCTGTTATGTTAGCTGACACAATGTTCTCAGATTCGAGTTCTGAGGTAACCCTGTTCTCATTCTGTGCTTGTGCCACAGTTTGGTAATTCTTGGAGCCGGATGAGAGCAACATCTGTTTGTGGCATGGCTTTAACCTGGTGCTGGGGTCTACTGTCCAGTACCAGAGCTCGTTAGCAATGTACCTGCTCACGAAAGAGCTTGGTGGAAAAGTACAAGGAGACTGAGGTTGTTTTCCCACCTGCTACCTCTGCAACCATCCTGGGACACTTTCCTACTTCCTCCTTGGGACACCAGCTCAAGGAGCAAGCCATTTTTGGTGCCTAACGCCATTATTTACGAACTACTCTTTGTAGGCCTGTCACTGTCCTAGCTAGTGATTCTGCTAATAGATCTGGGAAAAATAAATACGTAGAAAAACTTCCAGGGAAGGATTTTCTGGTCTAGTCTGAAATAACAAGACAATCAGGGGTTTGGAAGAAGCAGGTGACTAGAGGCTAGAGCTTGAGGTGGGCAGGAGCTGCAACATGACGGAACTTGAGCAGAGTGGGGCCAGTCTTGAGGAGAGGAGGGGCACAAAGCCATGTTCTGAGATGGAGTCTGCTCCCAGAAGCTCTGAGAACACCATTCAGTGCCCATGCCGGTTCACTGCCTGCTAGGGAGAATTCTGAAAAGTTGATTGGCAAATGTCATTGTCTTCATATGGCAAGACATTGCCAAAGCCACCCCCCCCCTTGAAGAATGCCTTTTCTGTTATTCAGCAGCCATAGCAGCATTGGGGCACCACCCTCCTCACTATGACCTCATGGGATAATCTGCTGAAGACAGAACCACACTGGTTACCTAGAGACAACATTGAATTCTATTCCTGGAGCTGCCTGCAGGCTGCCCACCTGGTCCGGATCTGATACTCAGATTGTTCTAGAAGAGTTAGCTATGAATTCATAGGCCTTAGCACTTTATTGCACCAACTGTAATTTTCAAAAGGATGCGTGTAACAGTGGCTTTCTTAAACTTTACCCTGCTTCTCTTCAGAGCAGTCTGGGATGCTAACCCCTCAGTTTAGCACCCCATGAACGGCAATTCCTCAGACCCCCAAATAAAACCCTCTGTGTTTCAGAGAGTTGATGCTGATCACTGATTGACAGGACACAAAGATAACTTGCTGAAGACCCCAAGCACTATTGACCCTATTCACAATAGAGCATTTTAAATGAATGCACATATGTTTGGGGGCAGTGCCTTTGCAAACTTTATAGACATCAGTACAGTGGAAGCATAGCTTTCATGTGCACGAGGAAACCAAAATGTCCATGTGACAGACGCCTTGTACCTGTCAGGGGACATCTTCATCTCTTCCTCGTGAGTTCTTGCTTTAGAATAGAAGGCAGTCCTTCCTGGTGAAGTAACTTCTCTTACAGAAGTGGCAGGAGGAAGGGGAGGTGACAGGTGATGCTTCTCCCTAGCCTGGCTCCTGTTCTCTCCCCATGCTGGATGGAGCAGGCATCAGCATATCTGCCTCAGAGGCTTTCTGGTTTGTGCAAACCCCACTTAGAATCCTCTAAGTACAAGCTCTTCTCTTGTGTGTTCTGACTGATGGGATGGATGATGGCCCAATTCTTTTTTCATGTTCCTGCTCCTGCTATGAGCGCCTGAGAGCAGAATTTTAAGATTTCAGAACTTTGTGTACAGATCTCAGAAATGCAGCAATTGATTAATGCATTTTTCCTCACTACTAATGGAAAAGGGACTCACAGAAGTAGGTGGGAAATGGAGGAGGAGGCTCTGTTATAAGGGAGGCCTTCCTATTTTCCTTCCAGCTATAAACTTACATTTAAAAGGCCCTGATGTTTTATCTGCTCATGCCGGAGAGAGACTTTTCTCCCACTAATGGTGGGAAATTAAGTCTGTGCTCTCTCGTTCCAGGTGCACCCTTATTTATTTTGAAGGCTGATTGTACTTTGTCAAAAGAAAGAGGTGACTTGGCAGATAAGGCTAAAATTGTGGCCTCTCTTGCTCAGAATAAACCTCACCTTTCCTCTGGAAAACTCTGAAAGGCAGCTATTTTTAAAGACACACAATATTTCCTTAAGCATATAAATAAAAGCAAGATATGAGCCACAGTAGCTTAAGAGTGCGTTTGGAAGACGCTCAGAATGTGCAGCGCCTGTCTGGAAGAGCCCTGGCTACTGTGCACTGTGCACCGTGGGTAGTGGGTGTTTGCAGCTTCTGTTTAGCAGATGCGCCTCCTGCTGAGTGCTGCTGTGCTGCACTGGAGGCTGCTTGTGAAGCTGGGAGCAATTCCTGGGAAGGAGGTGGGGCTGTGAGGGGGTTCTGGGAAGGGGTAGGGCTGCTGTGATGAAGTCTAGAAAAAAAAGACATCCCCTTGACCATGCAGCCTTCCACATGATATCACCAGCATGCTTCAATACATGTATTCTGTGTCACAGTTAAGGGTGGCTGCATCCCGGTGGGGTCCCTAGAACATTCATAAATGGCATACTGCCCTCCAAGATCAGTCTTTCTCAGAGGTTATCTGCCTTTGATTTATTTTATTTATTCTTTGGCAAATTTATAAGCATGTATGCTGATCTTATGCATCCAATTCTCTCCACTCCTCCCAACATTCCTAATCCTAACCATAACCCTACCAGGCTGCCATGGACCAGCTTTCTTCTGCCACACAATCCCCATCTGGAGGGTATTTTACCCGGACAGCCACGTGTTCCTGTGTTCTCAGGGCCTTGAGGCTTGCTGCATTCCATTTAATGAGTTCCATGTGTCCCTCACAACAGAACAGTTCTCTCCTGAGCAACGGTGGTTTTCAGCCTTGCCTCAACATGCTTCCTGGAGCCAGCAAGACCATGCCTGATGTCTGTTTTGAACCACTGCAGCCGTCCTGGTATTGATTGGCACGGAGGCCTTCCTTTCGGTTTTAGCCACAGAAGCAAATTTGTCATAGCATCTTTGGTTGCTTTTCCATCTCTCAATTCCAGGTTAACCATCCATGTACGACGGCTATCCTATTCTTATTTTGGGGGGCTGCAGATCAATGTAGCCCTCTGGCTGTGCTGTTTGAGCATGCACCTGCCTCCCTCAGGAGCACCAGTGTCCATCTTCAATCTGATTCCCATTTATATCAAAGTGGGGAGAGGGTGCAGGTCACCCTGGATACCCACAGCAGAAGCTGCATCCTCAGTAACTTCCAGACAAATGCATGCCAGGCTGCAGAGCTGGTGCCCTTCAGAATGAGAGTGAGGCTCAGAGGGCAGAGGAGACCTGGGCAGAGGGTACTGGGGCCCTCGCCTACAGCCTAGGCTTAATGTCCCGAGCTTGTGTATATGTTGACCTTATCTACCAACCCAAATCTCTCCACTCCCCCCAATATTCCCAGCATTCCCAATCCTAACCCTAACAGGCCACCATGGGCCGGATGACTCATGGAGGATTCTGCCTTGCAACAAGCTTCTCTCCTACCTCTCCTCTGCCTTCCTGCCCTAGCTCTCATCTTGGGAGAGTCACCATCCGAGTGACACAGGGGAGGAAGCCCTCAGGAGTGCTAACCCTGTTCCGGTGTAGTGGGCAGGTAACACAATGAGGTCCTGTTAACGCAGCAGGTCTGGTGTCTACACAGTGTCCATCTCTGGCTTTCTAAGTTTCTGCACAGATACAAGTGATGCAGTCCATGGAAAATACCCTTTAGCTAGGGCTCAAAGCTTGAAGTGCTTGAAGTAATAATGTTGTACTTACAAACCTGCAGCCCAAGAAGACAGCACTCTGTTGGCCAACGGATGAAGCATGAAATGTGGGACACAATAGAGAAACAAACAACAGACCTTCAGCAAAGTGGCTTGACTGACTTTCAACATAATCACAAAAATAATTTCATGGAGCAAAGATTGTATTCTGAGAGTGATCCAACAACAGTGGGTAAACAATGTGAATCTAAGTAGTATGTCCCTTGTATGAAATTTAAGTTAAAGGGACCAAAAAGTTAAAAGCAAAATATAATGTTATGGACTTAAAAAAAAGTCACAAGAGAAATTTGTCAGGATCTTGGATGAAGCACATATTTCTCTAGCTTAACCCCTAAATCCTGAGCCAGAAGCCACCAACAAAGCTCCTGTGAAGCATCTTGGGAGGCCATTAGAGAGGGGGAGAATATTTGCCAAGTGTGATTCAGACAGAGGCAATACATGCAGAATACACAAAGGACTCTCCGAACTCAGTGTAAGAAAAGGAAATAATTACACAATGGGAAAAGGGTATGGCACAGTGTTCAACTACAAAGCTAAAAATGTCAGCTACACATGTGGGAAGGTACTCAACACTGTTAGACAACAAGAAATGTAAAGGCTCAACCACACTCGGCTCTCTCCGAATACCTGGTGGGACAGGGCCATTAAGACAAAGTGGTAGGGCTGCTGAGACTGAGTCCTCCATTGCTTCTCATGGGAATGTGACATGATACCCTCCTGAAAACAGCTCAGTGAGCTCCTGCAACCATCTACACAGTTGCCACATCATCCAAAAAAGTTACTCAGACATCTCTTCCAGAGAAATGAATGCTTGTATTTGCACAAGAGCCATGCATGAATATTCATAAATGCATTACTTGTAATGGCTCCAACCTGGAGAAAAAAACCCACATGTCTTTCAATGACTGAATGCTTAAATAAACTGAGAGACATACATAGGGTGCAACACAGCTCAGCAATAAATTACATTACACTTTGATAAACTTAATCAGATGTAGGAAAGCTACACGGCTAATGTGTGACTGTTAACCATCACTATCAACTTAACTGGACTTGGAGTCACCTAGGAGACACATCCTGAGCAGATCTGTGAAAGCATTTGCAGAGACTCTAAATGTGAGTGCCACCATCCCCTGGGCTGGGGAAATAGATAGTTAGCTGAGCATGAGCAGTTATCCTGCCTTGCTTCCTGTCTGCACACACATTGTGACTACCCTCCACCCCATCCCACCACCTCTCCATGATGGACTGTGTGTTGCTTATCCTCACTGGAAGTCCCTCCCCTCCACACACACTCATTAAACCTACAAAGTCAGTGTTAACCTCATTGGCCAATGGCCATGTACACATCCAGAAGAGATGGCTCACCTATCAGGACATTCCATGGCCCAGACAAGATGACAGATCAAATGAACTACCACATTTCTTGAAAGGCTACAGATTACAGAAATGGAGGGCACATTGTCAGTCCTCGGAGGTTAAGAAGGGCTTAGGGGAGAAAAGGAGATGATGTAGCTATGAAAGTGTCAAATGAGGCATTCCTAGGGCTACAGAAGTGCTGTTTCAATGGGCTGGGTGTATGCAGCTGCAGCCCGTGTGAACTGCCATATAGTTTTAAGATTTTTCTCTGTTAAAAATGTTTGCCCCACTTCACTCTTGCAATAGGCAGACAGTGGCTCAATCCGGGGGTGATTTTTGTCACCCCCCCAGGATATGTGTTAACAGTCATAGATATTTTTAGGGATGCCAGCATCCGGGGTGTCACTCATGGGAAGGCCAGGGATGCTGCTGAGCTCCCCGCCATGCACAAGTTTCCAGCCCACAGCGTCAGTGGGCTGCAGGGGGCATCCTGGTCGGAAGAGAGGAGATGAGGGTCTGTGGAAGGTAAGAGTGGGATGGCAGCAGAGTACAGGCTTAGGCTAAGATCTGAAGGCATCACCTACTGGGTGTTCTGTTGGACAGGACCCATAGTGTAAGTGTGGGGACCCTAAACAGCTGGATGTCTGAAGGGCGCCTGTGGGTCACTTGGCAACTCAAGCCACAGTGAAGAAGGGAGGTGCTCTGATAGTATGTAAGCTTCCACTGGCCACATGATATTTGTGCTTATTGCTTTGGCTTTTCCTTGGGAGGTGGGGCTGGGCTTCTTTGTCCACTGAGAAGGGGAGTGGCTCTCCCGCGCACAGTGTTTCTTCCTCCCTCAACACGATTCCTTCATCCTGTTTGTTTTTTTTTCTTGTCTATGAGAAAGCACAGAATTAGAGGTAATCTCATCATAAGAAGCAAAGGTCACCCCACCCAGAGCAAACATCACTTTATTACTTCTGATGGGGTCTATCCCAAACCTTAAATTAGTTCCTGGAAAAGAGAGCTTGCTTGCCTGTTTCCTCCTCTCGCTTAAACAAACAGCAGTGCTCTCCGAAGAGCGTCTGCACGCTGCTGAATTCTGGTATTTCAATAAATTCCAATGTGCTGCTATAGTAACTGTCTTAGCTATGATTAATGTCGGAACATTAGGAGAGCATGTTATTATTATTCTAAATTAGGTTTTGCTTGAATTAATTTTTATGCATGGTTACTAAGATGTAAAAGACTTTCTGAATTGCAAATTGTAACATCCCCGTTTTGGGGATGAGGTGAGATTGGGAACACAAGAGCCCCCCAGCTGAAGAATTTCCAGTCTGAGTGTTTGCCTAAGGGCTATCATGTTTTTTAGCCAGTAGCCTGCTTGACACCCATGGATCCATTAGTTAAAGGCTCTTTGTATCACAGTCTAGAACTCTCTGTGAAGAAGCACAACAGATATCAATTTGGTGTCATGTTTGTGGTGTGTGGCATCAGCAGAGTTTGGCTCCCCCAATGGAGCCCATCCATGTCACTTCATTTTCTCTTTTGCAATCTTTATACCAAGATGCTGTGGGACTCATAAAGAGAGAAACTTGGAGCTTGGTCGGATGCTACTGTGTGCCGGGCACTTAGATGTCCTACTTTGCTTTTTGTCACTGTGATAAAACACCAACCAAAAGTCACTTGGGAAAGAAAGGGTGGATTTCATCTTACAGCTTTCAGGTGACAGTCCTTCAGTGATAGAAGGAAACTTAAAGCGGGAACCGAAGCAGAAAGGAATGCTTCTTACTAGCTTGCTCCCCATGGTTTGCTCAGCCTGTCTGCCTGTGGTAAGTGGGTCATGGAAATATGAATTGTGGATTTGAGTGATGTTAGTAGCAGAGACTGGAGAGAATTAGCTGAGTATTGTGTGGGTATTAAAGAGTTTTCTGATGTAGTGAAAGAGAAACCTAAATCCTCAGTCTGGTTAATCAGTTGAGTTAGATAGTTTGATAGGGAACCATGGAGCTTCAAGGCAGGCCCTGGGGGTTACTGACACAGTCTGGGTAACATCAGGATGCAGAGGTCTAGATGTTCATTGAGGACCTAGGGTAGAGAGAAAAGAGAACTGAACCTTGAACTCTGTGGAACCTAGGTATGCTGGCAGGCTTTAATTGTCAACTTGCTGCAATCTGGAATCACCTGGAAAGAAAGTCTCAATGAGAAATTATCTGTATCAAGTTGACCTGTGAGTATGTCTGTGGAGAGGTTGTCTTGACTGCCTAAATGGGTATGGAAGACCCACCCTAAAGATGGAGCCTGTGTGCATTCATTGCTCCCTGCTCTGGATTGTGGCATGAGAGGACTAATTGCTTCAAATCCCCATCATGTTCCTAGCTATGATGGATGGAATGTTTGTTGCTCGGAACTGTGAAGGAAAACAAACCCTTTCTCCTCTAAGTGGCTTTTGTGAGGGTGTTTTATCATAGCAGCAGAAATGCAACTAGTGAGGGCTTTGGCATGGCAGAGGTACACATACAGCTAGCCTCTGGATGTCTGTCTTCTCAGCACTTCTGTCAGCAGAGTCATACAGTACTTGGATGTGGGTCTAGGTTTGGACATTTCTGCTTAGCCTCGAGTGTTCCAGACACACATGTTGGTGTGTCAGGAGATCATGTGACTTCATTTCTGCTTGAGAAAGGCAAGTAACAAGGTCCAGCAGGTAGGACCTGAGGGGAGGCTTCCTCTGCCTGCCTCCTGCCTAGTCAGCCTCCTAGGCAGTGGGTTAACACCTGGTGCTTGCTATTCTGGAAAATATATTCAAACACTTTTTGTGCCCTCTCACTTTCAAGTCTTTTGGGTAAATACCAAGGTTTTTCAGAACCTGAGGGTAAGAACATCGTTAATTTTATGAGAAAGTCCCAGGTAATTTTCTCTTTGAAAAAGAATGACAGAATAGGGAAATATAGAAGCTCTCATACTCCGCAGCTTCATGCCCGTATTTATTAGTTCTGGCTCTCTCTCCTGTAGATCAAGGTTCCATTTGTTATCATTGCTCTGCAGCCCAAGGCACTTCCCTCATGTCCTTACCACTGTAATTAGCTGGCGATAAATTGTCTCAGCTTTTATTTGGTTGAAAATATCTTCACGTAATGCTCCTCTTGAAAGGTCTTTGGGCCAGGTATAGAATTCTGGATAGATTTCTTTTCCTCTGGCAATAGAGAAATCAGTGAATTGTCTTCAAGGGTCTTCTGTTCCTTACAGGGATCCGTGTTACTGTGTCCCTTTCAAATTTAGTTTGTTTGTCTTTCTTCTTCCAGGGCCTTATCTGCCAAGTTCTGTGTTTTCCAGTATTCTCCTGGGTGGGCTTTGCTAAGAGTACTGGATCAGCAGAGTGGAAGTTTTGTCACCAACAGATCTAGAGTTCAGGTGTGGTTACATGTGGATAAATGCACCGTAAATCAAAGACGCCTTGAGGTAGAACTTCACTCAGTAACTCAACCAGCTAAGCACAGCCCTGAGAGATTGTTTACTCTCTTGATCAAAATCCAGACTTCACGGTTCTGTTTTTACTGAACACACAATGTTTTCATACCATCATAAAGAAGGTAAATCTCAAGTCGTCCCACAGCGCGGTGTGACTCTCTCCTCTCTCCATGCCTCCAGTCTGCATGCTGTGACAGCTTTCCCCGGCCTCCTGAAGGTCTGGGACTGGAAACCTCACAGAGAACCTGGAGATCTTCTCTGTGTCCTGGGGACTAAAGTTCTGAAGAGATGTCTTTTGCCTTAGTCAGGGTTGACATCCAAGAAGTCACAAGTCCACCCTTGTCAACTTGACACACAATCTTCTTATGTCACGCTTAATCTCCAAATGAAATCAATAACAGGTCATAATTACACCTAAAATAATATAACTATTCCTTTTACAACTTCAGATGCATTATAAATTTTAAATTGGTGGCAATGTTCCTCGAGGGACATTTTCTTAGTGCAGCAAACTTAAACATGATATAACCACTGATATTCTTTTGATATTACATTATATGATAAAAAAATCAAGGAAAGAAAGCACAAATATCTGTACAAACACATTCTTAACAAAATATGACAGAAACAATTCCTGTCATAATCCTCATTTCTGCGACTGGTCATGTGGCCTTCTCTGGTATTTATAACTAACGACCTTCCTCTCCTACCCATTTTGTATTTGCTCCCCCTCAGTGAACACCTCAGCAGGTGTTCCTTTCCTGGAGGAGAGTCCCATGCCTTCATTTCTGCTGGGTCTGTGCCGTTTGGCATCCTGCTCGGATTAGGTTGCTGTAGTTTCCCATTGTCTTTAACCTCAGGACACGGGTGAAGGTTGTGAGAGGAAGAGGTGTCATAGTCTCCCATGGTAGGCTGTGCTGGTTTGAATAGGTTTTGGCCCCATAGACTCATGCGTGAGTGCTTGGCCTGTGGGGAGAGGCACCATGAGGACGTGTGGCCTTGTTGGAGGAAGTGTGTCACTGTCGGGGTGGACTTTGAGGTCTCCAAGTGCTCAAGTTCCACCCAGGGAGGAAAAGAACCTCCTCCTGGCTGCCTTCCATCAAGATGTAGAACTCCTCCAGCACCATGTCTGCTTTCCGCCATGATGACACTGGACTGAACCTCTGAACTGTAAGCCAGCCCCCATTAAATGTTTGCCTTTATAAGAGTTGCCTTGGTCATGGAGTCTCTTCACAGCAGTGAAAGCCTAAGACATATGCTCAGACACTTAAGTAGTCAGAGAGTGAGAGAAATGAAAGCTGAGACTAGGCATCACTGTCACATTGTAGCCAGCCAGAAAAAAATGGCAAAAATGGTCTTGTAAGTGTTGACAGGAGCACACGGCTCCAGGTGTCTTCAGGTGCTATAAGTGAGAAGTCCCATAGGCTGTCTGCTACTGATCAGTCAAATTAATTCTGTTTATGTGCTCAGAAGCAGGACCCAAATCTTACATATGTGTATGAATGTGTACATAAGAATATGTGTATACATATATATGTACATGTATACATGGACATGTATAAATGTATACATATGTATATGTACATAGATGAATGTATATGTGTCCATATGCATATGCATGATACACGTAAAGACAGAGATGTATATATTTTCAAAAAATCCTCATACAGATTAATTCAGGTTTCATTCATACATACTCAGGTAAATGCAGCTTGTATTGTGGCTTGCAGTCCCAGGGCTCATGATGAAGTCCAAGCACAATGAAACACCTGTGTAGAAAACAAAACATCCATCAAAAACAATGTGAAAATATCTGTAAGAACAGACATACATGCATGCAGACTCACACACACATACCCCCCACACATATATAATGCACATTCATACATACACACACATCACATGTAACATACAAATCACATACAACAACCTATACATAGATACACAGCATATCACACACAAGACGCCCATACATATACATATACATCACATATGTCACACACACACACCCATACAAACACACATGCACACATGTCACACATAAACATACTATACAAATACACACACACATACACCAAAAGGTGTCCTCATTAGAGATGACTGTCAGTGCATGTGTGAGCAGTGTATGCTACACATGACTATTATTTCAATACTCTGGACATGTGGAGTTTTCTTGTACCCTTAAGATTGTACTTGACCATGAAGTCTGCCAGCAGAAGCCTCTTGACTGCTGTAGACAGAGCCCAGGCAGAGCCTGGCAGATGGAAGCTACATGATGTTAAAATAAATACTTCAGCCAATGAGAAGAGCACCTGCTTAGCTGTCACTTTGCCTTACATTCCCGGTACAAGCTGCTGCATATCTAGGTCTAGCCTTTTGCAGGCTTGCATGCAGTCTTCCCTGGCAAGAGTGGTGTTCCCTAGATGGATGACTCTGTCTTCCTCACCCGGAACTGGCCAGGTGCACACCTGCAAGTCCTCTCTGAACTTAACAAGTTGCTTCTGGGCAGACTTTCTTGGCCTCTGAGCATCCTTTCAGTGACCCCACCCATCCTTGCACTTCGCCCATCAGAATGTCTGTGATCTGACTGGCTCCCTTGCACAGACACCTAGTAGGTTCTTTCTTATCACTGCTGGGGCAATGAGCTGTTGAATAAGACAAAAGGGTGAAAATTCTGCCACATTTATGCTTTTGAGCTGTGCATATGAAGGGCTTGAAAGGCTGGGGTTATGAAACTCCAGGATGACCCCCCCCCCATTTTATTCTGGAGGCCACTTCCTGACCCTCATTGGACCATCAAGGGGAAGCATATTAATGACTCCCCAGATGTAACCCTGAAAGCCCCTGGCCCACCCCCTTCCAGAGAGTTATGCCAACCAGAGGAGAGGCAGGAGCATCTTACCCTCCGATGGAAGCAGGCATATTTTCTTAAAACTCATTTCATATTTTTACGTGTCTGTTTCTTCAAAATAGCACAGTTTGGCATGTAGACTTTTAACATCTGATGTAGGAAAGAGTGAGGTAGCTGTGTGTGTGTGTGTGTGTTTTAATAGGATGACAACACTATTCCAGTATTTTCTCTGAAACGGTGACTTGTTTTGCATGTGCTGTATGTGAGAGCCGTGTTTGTGCCTGTCTTGTGTGGTAACTGCATCAGCATTTGGTTTCAGAGTCCAGACCCTTCTAGGGCTTTCTTTGGATGGTTCCATCTCTGGGAGGTAGGCATTCACGGTGGGCAGTGAAGGCTTCAAATGTCTGCTTTTAAATGTTGGTGCTTTGGGTTCTGGGTCTAAATTCTACCTTTTTGTCTTAGTTTTGAAAGGTTCTCGGTTCGAGAAGTAGAGTCTGGCTCCTTTGCTGTTGCTGTAATTTGTGTCTGTCAGTTAATTGCTTTTGGTTATCTGCTGAATGATTTATTAGGTGAACAAGATGCTATAGTTTGTGTTTTATGAATATATTGGAAATATTTTACATTTAGATGAATTTTATAAGTTTGTTGTGATCATGTGTATATTGGGTGTCGGTTGGAGAGGTGGCCTATAGCCAGCAATAATTGGAAATATCTCATATTTGAAAGAATAAAGTGTGCATGTATGTGTGTATGTGTGTAGTATGTGTTCATATCCAGCAATAACTAATCTGTTGTCAACAGACAAGGAAGTACTTATAAAATTGGGGTTGAGGACATCCATTTTTCCCCACATTTCTAAACCCAAGATCCCTCTTAATTCCCTCTCTATTTATAGTGTTTTCTTATCACGCTAGCTCTTGCATGTCCTCAGGGCAATTTTGTCACTTTGAAAAGATATATTAAAATGAGTGATTTTGGCAGTGCATAATCTATGGCTTATGTGTTAATTATGTTTGCGTTCTTCAATATGTATTACACTGAGTGCTGGGCAGGATCCCTAGTGACCGGTCCCTAGTAACTCCATCCCTGAAGACAGATTTAGAGAGTGGTTATTTCCTCTGGTTTTCTAAGTGACATGCTGTGGATGTTAGCATTTTTCAGAGATGACAGGCGGAGACAGCTAATGGCTCTTTAATACTCAATGAAAACTACAGCTCTCACCCAGCCGGCATCTATTGCATTTTCTTTATCACTTTCAGCACTGGAAGCAGAGTGCTATGGTATTAGCAGAGCAGATCTTGGGGTGCAGAAATAACCCCACATTACAGTTTAAAAGACCAGAATTGGGGAGAACAGATTCCCACAGAATACACAACCCCAGAGACCACCTTTAGAACTCAAGAGAAAGTACAAATACCAGCAGCCAGCTTGCATAAAACGCAATGGGTCTCAGCGACAGCTCTCAAGGATGGGTGTGGGGGCAGGGTGGCCACCTGTGTTTTTGTTCACATTTTCACTCCCAGGATTGGGTCTGAGATTTCTCTAGTTGCCAGTCTGCACTGCAGGTGTGGGCACTGAATCCCTAAGAAGACACTCCATCATGCTGGCCCCAGAATCAGAAAAGGGGCCTTAGCCATCTAGGACATGTAGGAAGAGATGCCTTTTCCAACTTCCCTCCTCTCGGTCCTCTTCCTAATTTCCTCCTGTCCCCATTGCGTCTCTTTCCTTCCCATTCGTCATCCTCTTCCTCGCCCTCCTTTTCTTTTTCTTGCCCCCTCTCTTCCTAATTCTGTTCTTTTCCTCCTTCCCCCTTCTTGTTATTGCCCCTCCCCTTCTACTCTTCCTTCTTCTTATCTTCACTCTTCTCTTCATCTCCCCTCGTTATCTGCCCCTTTCTCTCCAGTGTTCCCTCTTCCTACCCCCTCCTCTCTCACTTTCATCCCTCTTTGTTGCCCTCTTCCTCATCCTCCACCTCTTTTACCTCCTTCTCCTCCTCTTTCTCCAACATCTTTCCTTGCACTGCTTGAATGGCGGCTGCAGCTGTATATCTTCATGTTAGGAATGTAGAAATTTACACGGCCAGTACTGTCCCAAGTCCACTCCCACCTCTGAACTGAGGAGAGCAAAAGGAAGTTGAACCTCAGAAGGTGTGTGCTGGAGAGAAAAAGAGCAAAAAGGGGATCCATTAACTATTGGGAAAACCAACAAACGTCTCTTGTTTGTCTACTTTCTTGCAGCACATGAGCAGAAAAATAGCAAAACACTCCTTCACGCCCAACCCTCCATCCTAGACTTCAAGATTTCCAGAGCAGATGTACAATACAAAACCATCAAATTTGGTTTAATTCTAAGAACACAAGGCCAGGTTAGTGTCTGTGACAAGACTACAGGCTTAGCTGTGTCTGATACAAGAATGCAAGGCTAGCTCAGTCTCTGAGTCAAGAGTGCAAGGCTAGCTCAGTCTCTGAGACATGAGTGCAAGGCTGGTTCAATCTCTCAGAGTCAGCACAGGTGAGATGCTGTCAATATCTCCCTGAAACAGGCAGAATCACATAGTATGGAGGATTCCCAGCCTCTCACCACCAAGATCCAGGATAAGAGGTTCCAATGCAGGTTTTACCTAATGTTTTGATGGTACCGGGGATGAAACTCAAGGCCTTGTCCATGCCCAGCAAGCACACTGCCACTGAGCTACATTCCCAGACCATACTGATCCTCACCCTTTGATCAAAATCAGAATCTCAACAGTGTGTACTCACAAAGTGTTTTCCTAGATTGTTTGAGGCCAGGTACGTGTTCATAACCCGCAGCCTGCACTCTAGATGGTAAGTGTGTTTCACAGGCAGACCTGTAGAATGCTGCACAGACTATAGGAAGCAGGTCAGGTTTTCCTGTCTCAGGAAGGTTCACGTGCTTGAAAATGTCACCATAAAACCTATTATTTTGCACAGTGAATATAGAAGAGTCTGATAGTTTAAAAAGATTCATGTTAGCGAAGGACAGGCAGAACCATGAAAAGTGGGGGAAAGGGCTTACTACAGCTTGAGTGTGAATATGTCTTGCACAGGCTCATGCCAGAAGGGCTAGGTCTCCCGTGGGTGGTACTCTTTTAGAGATGTCTGGAAACTTCAGGAGGCTGCTAGAGAAAGTAGGTCACTAGGACTATGTGCTGAAGGTTAATTTTGGCCTTGTCCTCTCTCTTTGCTTCCTGTTTTCCATGAGGCCAACTTTCTCCCACTCCACCTACCCGCTCTGCCATGGTGTTCATCCTCACTGCAGTGCACACAAATCCACAGAGCCATGAGAGAAGACAAGTCCTTCCTTTTAAAAGTTGTCTACTTTGGGCATTTTATGAAAGCATGGAAAGCCCCTAGCATGCAGTCGGAGAGAATCGGCGGCAGGGGCAGCAGTCACCAGCATGTGCAGCCTCTTGACGGTTTCATTTGTTCTCAGGGGGAGGGGAAAGGAGAGGTCCTACCCCATCATTCGGCAGCAGAGATGGCTCTGGACTCACAGTGCAATCAGGGCCAGTGTGTCTAGTTGTTTGGCAGACACAGATTAAAAGGAACATAACGATCAGGTTAGAGCCTGCATCTAGCCCTCTCGAGTGGTCTGTGCCATTAGAGATAAAGTCTCAGAATCATAGAGAGGCAGGGAGACAGACATGCAGCATGCAAGGAGTCAGGGAGGCGGGGAAGCAGGTAGTCCACTTTCTTCCATGGTGACTATGCTAGGGATGGACTCAGTGGTGTCCTCAGCTCTGGGAACTTCTAAAAGCAGGCTTGAGGGTAAGAGTGTTGGGATGGGCACACATTGTACCCTTCCTCATGCTCTGGATGAGAGACCTGGGACTCTGCCCAGAGGAGAGGGTATTTCTGTCCAAGCTAATCTGTGGTTCACGGCTTTGCCTGAATGCTGACAACCCACAAATATCACTGATGTTTATATCTAGCAAAGCTCTCCTCCTCTATCAACAGGAAGGTCTGGGGTAACCCTAGTAAAACAAGCTCATCTTTATCAAATAGAAAAACAAGAGTAAGAGGGAGGGAAGAAAATCCAGTATTCAGGACAGTCCCTCTGCTCAAAACGCGGAGGTGGTGTCAGCTCTTTCTTCAAATTGGCCGGTGCACTGGAGTAATTACTGTTTCAAAGGAAGCCTTACTGTAACAAAGTGCCGCATGGCTTGAGCTGGCTTAGCTTTTACCCTTTCCACACTGTGGCTTTTATCTGGAAAATGCTAATGGGAACGGCAAGTGCTCGAAACAGAAGGCGGGAGAAGGCTGTGCTGGGTAACTGGGTGTGCAGATCGAAGCACATGGGGCAGTTCAGCCCAAAGCTCGATGCAGACAATATCTGTTACACTTGTAATTGCTGCTAAAGTTCAGGGTGGCATTTTGCTGATGTGTCTAAAATAGTCTTCTTGGGGCTGTTGGATCTGGCCTGACAGCAGTAAGGCACGCAGGGCAACCGTCCAGTTGGAACTTCCAAGTCATTTTGATAAGTGGACTGCCTTGCAACAGCTCCTTAATTGCTCCAACATTCTTCAATTGTTCCATTTAGCAGGGTCCTTTAAAAGGTCATTGATCAATCACTAAAGATGGGAAGTTTTACATTTTGCTTGCTTAACAAAACAGCCTTAACAAAATCTCTCCCGCTTAATTTCAGATGAGCTGATACCACAGCGCCTGTGCTAATAGGCAGTCAATCTTTTTAATTGTTGCAGGGGTGATAGATCCTCTCAGCTCTGGGTCTATGGACAGGGACCTGGAGTTGAGAGGCCACAGAAAGGGGAGGAGTCTTCAGAAAGGACAGGAGTTTTCAGCTGAGTATTTCATATTTCAAACATGAGAATGAAGTAGACCATTTGCTTTCTCGGCCTGAAGTTTGGTTGAGACCCCATTACAAGCAGAAGATTGAGCAAGTATGAGCCTGTCCATGCTGTATGGCCTAAGAAGGCTCTCTGCTATTCAATGACCTCAATTCTATTTTGATTTCTGTTGTGGTGACAAAACACCCTGAGAAAAAACAAGACAACCCCCATAGAAATATCCAAAACTGCCCTGATGTAGATAACTCTTCAGTAAAAATCTCTCCTCTAGGGGATTCTGGGATACGTGGAGTTGATGGTTACACTAACCTCCGCAGTCTCCGTTTGCAAATGAGTGGCTCGCCTGTGTGGTATGCATTCACTGGGGCTTCCTAAGCATTGTGGATGGCCAGCAGTTCCTCTGCATGCCTCTCTGTATGCCTTCCCGTGGCCACCCCTTGCTGCCCCCTATTTTCTGCTCCCACCCATGGAGAGGTGTCCTGTCTCATAAGAGAACTTCTGCTTGAAGATCACAGAATCCAGCTTCCACCAGTTCCTTCTGTAAAACCCCCGGGTGCAAGTGCAAAGCAGGGTGAAGTATGATTGGCTAGGTCTTGTCCGCTTTACTTACTGACTCTCCTGTGTCTGGACAGCTCATGGATGGTTTTCCCTTAGAGCTGTTCCACATATATCCATGGGTGGGGTCACATAGCTATAATTTCTGTCTCCTGCTCATATTTTTTTATATAATTTAGAAAAGGTTTTATTTTTTTAATTTATTTATTTTTATCTCAATCACAGGTTAGGTACTTTGAATCCCAGGAATAGCCCCCTCCCTCATTCCCTCCTACCCTCCCACTCCCTCCCTCATCTCCCTCCTC
>CM053766.1:119394484-119510560 GCA_028658305.1 Pachyuromys duprasi
ATGCTCATCCATAGGGAGAGGCACTATGAGGAGGTGTGGCCTTGTGAGAGAAAGTGTATCACTGTGGGGGTGGACTCTGAGGTCATATGTTCTCAAGCTCTGCCCAGTCCCCCTTCTGCTGCCTTTCCATCAAGATGTAGAACTCTTAGCTCCTTCTCTAGCACTGTATCGTCCTTTCATGATGATAATGGACTAAACCTCTGATATTGTAAGCCAGCCCCAATTAAATGTTTTCTTTATGAGAGTTGCCTTGGTCATGGTGTCTCTTCATGGCAACAAAGCCCAAACTAAGACAGAGTCTTTGGGCAGTGAGGGCCATAAGTCTTCTCTTCCTGCATATCCGGAACTCAGCTCCACACCTGGCCTACACTGCTCTGAGCCTCAGCCAGGAAGACAAGCAACCAGCTAAACCGGAAAAGACAGCTGAGGGATTGTCCCATCTTTCTGGTCACGCAGTTCCACCTTTGCAGATAGGGAGCCTCAACCAGGGCTGCCATGGGGGCAGCCACCAGCTCACACTGCAGACTGCCCTCCAGAGAGCAACAGTTCTCAAGGTACGCGGAAAGCCTTCGCAACTGTCTCTGAAAATAATCACTAGTTGGTTGATGCCTCAGGTAACATGGAAATCGCCTGCATCCCATGAACCAGGGCTGGGGAGCTGGGGGGCTGTGTTCCTGTGAAGGCATGAGGGAAAAAAGGCAAGCCTGAGTGAGTTTTGCAGTTTGCTTTCCTTCTCTCACAAGTGGAAATTGCAGTTGTGGGGATTTTGCACACAGTTTCATATCTTGCAAAATTGCAAAGAGCAGGAGGAAAGCCAGTGAGGTGCTGCAGATGGGCTCTGTTCTCCCGGAACCCGACACACGAAAGAGAATTTTCAATGTTAAGGCTTCAGCTGGGAAAGAGACAGGAGGTGGGAGGCAGGGAGGGAGGTTTTGCTTAAGCAGGAACAGCATCATTCCACACAGGCGGTTTGCGCTGGACCATCCCTCTCCTCCACTGCCTTCTCCTTCCAAGGAGAAGCTGGGTCACGGCCTAGTGCTGATCTCCACAACATAAATATTACAGCAAGATCATGCCTCTTCCTTTCCCTTGCTTTCCTGTCAGCTCTCTGCCAGGGAGAAGGAACACCCAGGGGTGTGCATCTGATTTCTTGCAAACAAGCCTTTGTTTAGGGGAGGCAGTCCCTTACCTGATGTTTGATCATGAATAAGTGAACGGGCCTCAAGATCACAGCAGAACACGCCGGTGGTTTCTGCTCAAAAGACAGGCAAGGGCTTGAATCCTTGTCGGCCCCTTGGAGTTAGTGTGAGAGTGTGCATGCATGAGAGAGTGTGTGCATGGGGTGCCTGGCAGTGAATGTGTGTGTGCATGTGTGTGTGTGTGTGTGTTTGTGTGATTCACATTGGAAGTTTGTGCATATGGTGAGAATATATGTGAATATACTTATCACTGTGTAAGAAATGCATTCATGGTATGTGGGTGAGTGTGTGGGTAGGTGTCTGGGTTTGAGTATCTGAGTATGTATGTGCATGAAAACATGCCATAATGTGGAGTGTGTGGCTATAACTGTGTGTGGTAATGTACATGTGTGTGAACATGTGTGCACATATGCATGTGGTGTGTATACCTATGTGTACGTGCAGTGGGCTTCTATGTGTGTGCATTATCATGTGTGTTTTGAGCATGTGCAAGGGTATGGGTATGTCTGAGCATATGTACAAGTGCATGTGTGACTGAACATGCGTGAAGGTGTGTACCCCTGGGCATCTGGAGGCATGGATGTGTGGTGGGCACTGTATGCTGCTGTGTTTTTTGCCATGTCTGCTCTTGACTGAGCCCTGTTATCTTCTAGAAGGATGTTCTGAATTACAGTGGGATTGAAGTAAATATTATTGACAGAAAGAGTCCCTCCATAAACCTTCAGGTTAGCTCAGCCCCTTTTTCTTAGCAAACTTAGTCATCAGACTTCAGATGTGGAGGTTCTGGTAGATGCAGCTATAGGGACAGGAAGATAAGTTACTGAACCACAGGACGTGGGTGACTTCAGAAAGACTCGCTGAAGATGAAAACCGGTTCTCAGTGATGAACGTTAGAACTCCTCCACTGTTGCCGACACTGACCAGAGATGAGCATCTTAGGGTCAGAGAGTAGTGATTTTCCTATTAGCATTTGTAATTGTTGAAGAGGCCTCCCGGACAATGTAATGAGACATTTTGTCATGGAAATCAATGAATGTGTGTTCACCCTACGTCAAACAATCCAAGTGGACTCGGTCCATATAGTGAGAGTGACAAATTGTTCTGTGCCAATTAAAAAAAAAAGTCAGAACAATTAAGGGAGTTTCCCTGTCCACTGAGTGTGTCACTGTTCAGGATGGGAGCCTGGAGATCTTGCCTAAGAGAATGGGGTCTCTCCTGCCTTATCCTTGTTTATCACACTCCTTTGGGGGTGGGGGTTGCCTGCACTGAATAATGGCTTAGCACACACTCACATCTGCATTCCCATAGAGGTGAGTTCTTATCCAGTCTCAGCATCTCTCCTGCCCCTGGTGTGCTCCAGCCAGATGTGAGATGTGAGCAATGGCAGAGAGGTGAATTCTTCACTCAGATAATTTGATAGCTGGGGGCCACAATTCCTCTTCCCAGCACACTGTAAGGAGAACTGACATGATCTAGGCCCTGCCTGATTTAACTAATCACACCTTGAAGGTTTAACCTGGTCACGTCAGTACTTCTTCTCACAGCTGGAGGAGGGATAATAATGAGCTTGTTTTTTTTTTGTTTTGTTTTTTATTTTTTGTTTTTTTTTTCTGTTGTTTGAACTGTGTTGTGTGGACAGAAATAAACACCTCTTTCCACAAGCTCTGTGTATTTATTCTGAGGTGTGAGCAAAAGTGACTGTCTGCTGGGAGCCAAATGAATCATCAAATGTGGTCCAGGAAGAGAAACAGCCAGCCAGGTGCACAGTGCGTGGCCTCTCAGTGCACACGGAGAGTGTCAGCTTAGGGCAACATGTGACAGCAAAAGTCATCTACATCTGTGATTAATTGATCAAAGCAAGCAGTTGATTTCCTTTGAACCTGCTTCTTCTCCTCTCTTGCTCTTACCCAGAAAGAAAAGCTCAGGGCTATCATCAGCACCAGCCTCACCCTCAGCTACAGCTCTCAAGCATGCTGCTGCAGACCTAATCCCCCACTGTGCCCCGGATCCCCATGCTTAGTGTGACCACCCCGAACCTGAGTCCTGTGCCATGCACAGCAGGGCCTGGGGAAGGTTTCATCCTGCAAGGGGGTCATTCTCCAAATAATCACGTGCGGCAGGCAGTGAGCTTTAGTCGATGCTCCAAGACTCAGCTTTAGCCTTCTGAGGACATTTTCAAGGCAGGGAGAGAGGCAGTAGCTTCAAGAGGGAAAACTTTCCTCATGAGAACTGTGAGCAGCCATTCATACACTGTAGCCGGCATTTGCTACTTTGTGGGTTCTTTTTTCTTCCACACTCTTCTGCTCTTTTAACCTTCTAACACTATACAGGAGTGGGGGGCGGGGGAGGAAGGGCGGGGAGGGGACTGAGGGATAGCTCAGCCATTAAGAGCACTGGCTGCTCTTCCAGAGGTCCGGAGTTCAATTCGCAGCAACTACATAGTAGCTCACAACCATCTATAATGGGATCTGTTATCCTCTTCTGTCATGTCGGTATACATGCAAATAGAGCGCTCATAGATATAAATAAATAAAAATCTTTTTTTTAAAGGACAGAGAGGAAATGGGATGTCCATGTCCTTATCCTTAGACTGCTTCCTGCTGATTAGGGACATCAGGTTCCTTGGGGCAAGTTTGATCTTTTTTATTTCTTTTTTTGCATTTTTATTAATTATTAATATTTATTACAATTTATTCACTTTGTATCCCAGCTGTGATCACCCACCCTCATCTCCTCCCAATCCCACCCTCCCTCCTCCTTCTCCCTCTATATGCCCCTCCCCTAGTCCACTAATAGGGGAGGACCTCTCCCCCTTTTATCTGACCCTAGCCTATCAGATCTTATGCATTGTCTTCCTCTGTGAGGATGTCTGATTTCTTCTTGTTGTTTCTTCTTTACATAGGACCATTTAAAAAGAAGCAGCCGCCTGCATCCAACCACCAACCAGCCAACCCCCACCCCCAAATCGGGGGGGGAGGGGCTAGCATTTATGTATCCTCTGAAAAGTCCCCAGAATTCCAAATGATACATGATCTGCAGCTGGCAAATCACACCCTGCTAGCACCAGGGAAATCACAGTCACGTGCTGTGAAACAGCCCCATATCCCACACCTGGGACTGAAACAAAGCATATGTCTATGTTCTTAAAGAAACCCAAATTTCCTAATCCTCACTCCAATAGACCAACAAGGCAGGCGGGCCACTGCAGGCAGAAGGAGTAGGAAGCCCAGGGGGATTAGAGGAGTGGCCTTGGGTTTGCTAAGAGCCTGTAGCAGTCAAATCCAGTTTGTGGGTTTGCTGGGTCAGGGCCCTTCATGTGAGAAAAGAAGCGGAGGAGGAAACTATGCTACCCACTTTTGAGCTGCTTGCTCCTATCACAGTGGAAGTTGGTCAGACTGAGAGTATATGCACGATGTCCCCACTGAGTCCAGCATCTCACAAATCAGTGAAGAATCCTGTCCTTGGGAGGCTGCAGAGGGATGGATAGTGAGGACCAGCTGTGTTAAACATCAAAAGACAGCTTTAGCTACATTGGGGGTCAGCTCAGATGAGGTGGTCCTGTCTAGTGCTCTGAAAGAGTGACATGGAGTCATGTCAGAGGAGGTGGCCATTGAGCAGAGACACAGAAGAGGGTGATTCCAGCAGCCGAGGGGTGAGAAGGTGGATGGAGGGTGGTGCATACAGGGAGCTGACATGGCCTCCTGTGTCCACCTCTCACTGGGCCTGAGTGTCGCTAAAGGGGATGTGGGCAGCAGAATAAAGGGGTACCCAACCTGAGAGTTCTCCACTGTTTGTGTCATACCAGGAGAAGAGGGAGACAGGAAAGGAGGAGGAAGAAGTAGGGTCAAACTACATGGAAGAAGGAGGAGGGGGAAGGAGAGAAAGAAGGGAAGGAGAAGGGGCTAAGGAGGGGGCATGATCAGAGAAAAGGTGACAGAGAGGGGAAAAAGATGGAGGGGAAGAAGAGAAGGAGGAAGGGAGAAAGGGGGGAGGAGAGAGGGAAGGAGGGAGGAAATAAAGGAGAGGAGGGGGAAGGAGGGAGGGGAGAGGACCGTCTGGAAGTTGGTTGGGCAACAATGAGGATGTATTTGAGGCTACTGGGCTGTGCAGTAAAAATGGTTGAAAAGGCGAGATTTATATTCTAAGTATTTTATCACAATAGAGCAAGCTTCAGTAGTGTTCTGTGGTTTTCACTGCACGTCTTTCACCTCTTTGGATAAGCTAATTCTTAAGTACTTTATTCTCTGTGATGCTGTTTGTAGACAGAATTGTCTTTGTAATTTCCGTTTCAGATGGTGCCTCATTAGTGGATTGGAAAGCACTGTTTTTTTGGGGTGCTGATTTTATATCTTTGTATTTTCTGGACTCCGTTTATTAGGTTTCACCTTGGGGAGACAGAATATCTCAAAGTTTTGCTCCTATGAGAGCATGCTCAAATCCTCCTGTCTAAAAGTGTCTTTCCCCTGGGGCTTGACTAGTGCCTCAGACTGGGACTTCCCACTTTGTCATTTTTTGAGGCCTCATCTGCTTGACCTTGAGAGGTCTTGAGGACTTTCGCCATGGAGGGTGGGCTAATAAGTGGGGCTTGGTTATTCTTTCCTTATTGTTTTAATGTGTGTGTGTGTTCATGTGTGTGTGCCTGCGGAGGTCAGAGGGCAACCTCAGCTGTTGTCAGATCTTTCACTGGCCCAGAGCTCACAAATCAGCCTAGTTTGGTTGCTGGTCAGCATGCTCTTGGGTAGCCCCACTGGCCCAAGCCACCATGCCCAGCTGGTTCCGGTTCTGTTACTGGTTCTGAGACTTGAACTCAGGTCCTAATGCTTACCAGACAAGCATTTTACCAGTTGAGTCATCTTCCCAGCCTAGACAATATCCTTCTACCTACAGTTTTTATGATGGCGGCGGTGGTGGTGTGTACCCGTGCATGTGTGTTTATGTATCTTGTGTATCTGTGTGCTGTGTATTATTTTTTATGTGCTCATCGTGTGTTTACATGTATGTTTGTTCTATGTGCTGTGTGTATGTGCGTTCTTAGAAGCCCCGTTTCTCATTGTTCTCCCAGGGCTTTGGAGTTCTCTAAACTTGCGCACATTCTTTATCTTTGTTCCGTTTTTCCTGTTCATTCTCTTCAGAGTTGTGAAGTTTCCACTCAAGACAGTCCTTGAGTCCCTCTCTCAAAGCACGCTTTGTATATAGTAAAGAGAGCTACATGTTTTTTGTTTCTATCATTTTATTTTGTGAACCATGGTGGAATACATACCAGACCTTGAACTCATGATCCTCCTGCCTCTGCTTTCAGAGTGTTGGAATTACAGCTGTACCACAGCGTAGATCCCTCCTTCTTTCTACACACACACACACACACACACACACACACACACACACACACACACACACACACACAAAGAGAGAGAGGGAGAGAGAGAGAGAAACAGGGAGAGACCCAGAGTGAGTTCCCCCAAGACCACAGTCATCTCTGGGCCCTAAGAATGAGAGAGGCGATTCCCTTCTCAAAACTATTAATGTTTTACTTTTATTTCTAAAATAAAGGTGGTGACTGCGCAAATAAAAATTAGAGTAAACTCAGTGGACCATCCCCACGCCCCTTCCTTTCTGAGGGTTGGACAGAACAGCATCAGGGCCCTTCCCCCTGTTTTGATCAGTGCTGTTCAAGGGTGCCCTATTGCAGCCTTGGGGGTGACATGGAGACCAAAGCCTGGAGGCTCTGTCTGAATCCCTCAGGGACTGGTGTGTATGATGGAGGCAAGGAAACTGTGTGAGGAGGGTGGTCTTGGCAGAGTTCTCACTTAGCTCAGCGCACATAAGAAACAGGGCAGGGAAGCCATCTTTTTCGTTCTCATTACCTCTTTGTACTACACACTCTCTGCTGCACCCTCCCACAGCTCCTGGAAGATGCCTTGGGAACCTCAAACTGCTCAATAGAGGAAAGAAAACAGAATCTCAGGAGGTCTCTTTTTAAACTCTCACCAGGACACCTGAAAACTTCCAGGGGACTCTCATAGTCATTGTATTTTTTAAAAAAAAGAGGGGAAAAAGCACACCCAGAAAATTCTAGGAAGTAGAAGCACTTGGAAAGAATATGGGCAATGGATGCCCCCTGGCCGCAGGAGCAGGGGGGCTCCTCCCCAAGAGAATTGTAAACCCATCAGCAACAGGGCCTTCTGCACAGAGAAAACTGGGGCCCAGACAGTGGCCTCATTTCTATGCGTCTGTGGCCAGAGCCTGAGGTGGCACCGCCCCTCCCCCCCATTCATGCTTTCTTTCAGTCAATGAGTTTTCGTGGTTTCTGCAGCAGCCTGGGGGGCAGATGGACTGATGGGATCTGAAGCTGACACATTCTCTGGTGCTGCTCTCTGTACCTGCTCTGACTGAAAGGAGGTTGGCCTAGGAACTGGTTGTATTCCAGAGCAAAAGTGAAGGCATTTTGCAGATGTTGGGAGATCCGCTCCCTAACAGGTGACTGAGTTTGCCAAGTGCAACTGCATTTGTACTTAGTGTGGCTGTGACACAAAGAGAGACAAAAGCAGCTTAAGGAATGAAGTGTTTACATGGGGGGAGGGCTGTTCCGTGTCAGAGGGCTCAGTCTTTCTCTCGGCTGCAGGAGCGAGTCATTTCCACGGGGAGTCAGCAACAGAGAGGCCAAACCTGATGCTCTACTCAGTTCTCCTTTTTCATTCAGTTCAAAGCCTCCATCCATGGGACCACAGTGCCCATATTTAGGGTGGATTTCCCACTTCAGTCAGTCTGTTCTAGAAACTTCCTCATGCACATGCCCAAGAGCTTGTCTTCTAGGTGATTCTAGAACCTGTCAAAGTGGCAATCAGTGTTAACCACCGCAGCAGCGTGACTTGCTCTGATGAGTCTTTGAAAGGTTCTCATGGTCACATGGATAAAAGCACAGAGCTCAACGGCCTCAGGGATGTTATCCCTGCTGCCACTAAGGAGGCTAACCACCCAGAGCCTTCCACCAGCAGGGAAGTGACTGTTGCTTCCGTGCGAGCTGGACCCAAGCCTTAGGTGGGACCTTAGCTTCAGCTTACATCTTGATCTCAAGCTCCTGAGCCCAGCAGAGGACTCCTGCCTATCAGTGTTAGAGTGGGGGCTTATAGGAGGTGAGGGAACACAACGGTGGCGGCTAGAATGAGAATAGCCCCCATCAGCTTATTTGTTTGCCCCCCCCCCCGTGTTAGAACTGTTGGGGGAGGATTAGGAGGTGTGGCCTTTTTGGAGGAGGAGTGTCACCAAGGTTTCAAATGCCATTCCCAGCTGTCTCTCTGCTTCTTGCTTGTGAATCAAGATGTCAGCTCTCAACTATTGTTCCAGCGCCACATATGTTCGCCTGCTGCTGTGCTCCCTGCCATAATGATGAGAGACTCTAACCCTCTGCAGTCCTGAGCCTCAAAGTAAATCCTTTCTTTCATAACTTTCCTTGACCCTGTTGTTTCATCATGGCCATAGAATAGTAACCAGGCATCTGTCTTCATGATCATTGCATGAAGAGGGCCACTATAAGACTGTGAATCTTCACTGCAGCAGACTAGGGCCACTGGCCAGGCCTTTCACCTCAGCTGGGCAGAAGTTGACCACCACTTTCCTGGGCTCTGGGTTTCAGTTTTCTTCCCTCAGGAAACTGTATGCCTCATGTCATAGAAAATGGTTTAGCGTCAGAGATTCTCCCCCTAGGACTTCTACATCAGGAGAGTTGTGTATAAAAAATACCCAAGTGATTAGAAACCTGTAATGACTTCTGCCAGCCTTCCCTGTCCATCAGCCATCCATTCCATAATTTTTGCTGTTTCATGGTAGGATATATTTCTGAATTTAAATTGCATATAGTTATATATATATATGAAATGCATAATTTCAGAATATATATCATAGTTCTGCTTAGTGTGTTTTCTCTTTCTTTTTATTTTTGCTTACATGTTCTTTCTGTGTGTCGTTCTCTTTTGATTTCTCACTTCTGCATACTTGTTTCAGAATGAACAAGCAATGGGAAAACAATGAACTTCCTTTCACAAAAACCAATTCCAACAGGAGCTGGAGAGATGGTTGGGGGTGGGGGGCAGGCAGTGCTCACTACGCAAACTTGAGAGTTTGAATTACACCATTATACCCCTAGAACCCACATAGCTGTCAGGTCTGCCTATGTTGTAACTATGTCTGTAACTCTTGTCCTGGAGACAGACAGAAGGATCCAAAGGACAGAAGGGTCCTAGAGGCTCACTGACCAGCAAGTAGAGCCAGATGCAAGCTCCAGGTAAAGCGAGAACATGTGCCTCAGATAATAAGGTGGAAAGTTACAGAGGGAGATAATTGGAGTCACTCTCTGGGCTCTATACACACCTGCACAGACAAGTACACATGAACACGCACAGGTACATGCACACAGTGTACACATGTGAGTATCTGTCCCTCAAATTACTCCTAAATGGTGTATGTGCTCAAAGGGCTCCCTCCACACTTCCTTTACTGTGTTCAGATGCCACTCTCTCCTCATGTCAGAGAAGAGAAGGGAAGCAGGTGGGAAAGGGAAGAGAGAAGAGTATTTCATAATACCCAGATGTCACAAGGCACAGCGTAGCCATTTTGCCTGTCACTGTGGTCCAGTGGTTCATTCTTTAGTTGACTGATCACAGTTGAGGACAACATCTCCATTCTTCCTGTGACATGTCTGTGACAAGGCAATGCAGGCTGGACCAGAAGGTTGTCTTGTAGCTGAGTGGACTAAAGGCAAGTTGGAGCTGAGGTGTAAACATTGGGGGTTGGGAGATTATTTTAAATCCTTAGTATTGTTTAAGTTGAACCTGCAGGATATGTGCAGAGATGGTGCTGGGAAATCCTCAGTGGTGGGGTAAGGCAGCTTTCATCTCAGAAGGGAATGAACCCTTTGCAAAACATTGCTGGTGTGGATTTATTGCACGTAAGGACGGGTTTCCCGAAGCCCGTTCCTCTCAACTGTGACCACACACAGCCCTTCACACCTCTTCTCTCCTCCTCTCCCCGTTCCTCCTTCTGACCGCCTCCCCTCACCGGTCTGTATGGCTTCATGTATTTGTGTGTACTCTAGGGATGCACAATGAGAGAGAAAACATGCTCAGCTTTCTGGGCGTGGCTCACTTTGCGGCTCACTCTGGCACTGCTGTGTCTGCACCTGAAGCACTCTAAGTCAACACGGCACAGAGGTACCGGCACATCCATGTTGAGTGCACACTGTTTCCAGCAGCTGATTTATAGGATTGGTGCAGGTATCCATGAGCAGATGTGGTGGGTGCATGGAGTTACCTGCCCATAGAGAAAAGTAAAAATCATCTTGTTTGCAGGAAGATGGATGGAACTGGACTTAATTTTAAACCTCCACATCTCACCTTCCCCTGGAATCACACTCCTGAGTCCACAATGTAGCTGTGCTTGGGATGTGAATTAAATTTTCCTCCAGGGCCTTATTTAAGGCATTATAATGGTGATGGCACTAAACCAGCCCCACTAGAGTGCAAAGCGCCAGCCCTGCTACCTGCTGAGTTAAGTTAATTGAATGTGGAGAGAAATTAGTCCATCCAGGCCTTCTGTAGGAGCCCTGGGATGAAAGATGTTGTGGTGTTGGGGTGTGTGGATGGGCAGGCCGTCAACCTCTGATGGGAGATGTCTATGCACTCAGAAGATTCAAAGGGTCTGAGGACATGCTGAACTGTGTTCAAGATCTGGGAGACTGAGTCAACTGAGAGGTAATCCTCCTGACTTCACAGTGTGCTGAGGCCTCTCTGCCACACCATACCAGAGGCCTGCCAGACACTCTCCAGTCTTGCTATATAAGTCCACAGCAGCAACATATAGAATCATAAAGCAGACAGGAAAAGAGAGGAACCCTCCCCAGCTGCCATGGTCTGATTCTTCCCACCCTCAGCTTCTTGCTAGGCTACCCCATGACATGACATGGTGTGAATACTTCCCACCTGTTAAGCCTTCAGTGAAAATTGAAAATCAAGTGTGGCACAGTCTGGGGTCTTGTGAAGGTTTCTCCAGAATAAAGGGCGCCATTATATTTGTACACTATCCACACACAGTGCTTCGGCTAATCTTCAGGGTTAGAGAGAAAGATGATCGATTTTGAGACTGAAATAGTAGGGGCAAGAAATGGCAGAACATTCCTGGAGAACCCCATAGGGTAGAGAAGCAAGAGTGTCCCTTAAACACATTATGGCCAACAAAGGCTTCGGCGTGAATAATGCAGACATGATAAAATAACTGAGGAGCACTGGAGGTCACTGGCAGTGAAAGGCAGACAACTGGAATGAAATACGTAAAATACTATCTAATAGAAGTCTAAAATATAATACTTTACGTAAGTCCATACTGATGTCAACGGACAGACACACCCGTGTATAGAAGAACCTCAAAAGACTGAGGTAGTCCATTTTCTGTACATTTTCCGTACACTTCCCATTCTAACCATGCTCAAAGAAGACAGTATGAGGAAGACAATGTGAATGAGCAAACAGATAGCCTGACCAACTTGACCTTAGCCTGATGGTGAGAGTCATCAGCATCACCACAAGCCTGGTGGTCAAGGTCACTAGCATTATCATAAACCAGGTGTCATTGGCATCCCTGTAAGGCAGGTGTCAAAATCAACAGCATCCCTGTAGATCAGGTGTCAGGATCACCAGCATCACTGTAAGCCAGGTGTCAATGTCACAGCAACAAGACCAGGTTATGGTGATAGCACACCCTTGGTATCATATGATGAAATTGGTACTATGTCATCTTCATCCACAAAGTAGACACTTCATTCTAATGGCAAAACAACGTGTCAAGTCCCACTCTAGGAACATCCCATTAAGCATCTGATGAATGCAGCTCAGAGCATCCAAGATCATCAGAAGCAGGGAAATACCCAAGAAATGGGAACAGCCAGGGCATGACTGACACCTCCACTTCAAATCTTAGTTGGATCCTGGTGTTGGTACAAAGTTATATTGATACCAAGAACCTTGGAGTAGGTACAGATCAGGTCATATTAGTGCACTGATACTAGAACATCAGCTGGTTTTGATGGCTTTGCTACACGAATTCAAGATGGTGATAATAATGTCTAATAGACACAGACCGTTTGAATAGCTTCTATTTCCTTTGAGATCACACCCATTTGGAAGTGAAGAGAGCTGGGAATATGACTTTCAGGAGGTATTAGGGTACTTTGAATAATCTTCCTTTCTGGAGTATTGCATTAGTGTTGCAATAACTTTTCCTGGGGAGACATGAACAAATGTCTAGTTTCTCTAGACTGAGCATCAGCTGCAGACCAAAGATAAGATTCTACCCAAGTATAGGTTGGAGAACCAATGAATTTAAATGTGGCTACTTCCAGGAGCATGGGAAAGGGTTTACTTATAGGGGTGTCATCAATTTATGAGAGGCTAAGGCACTAAAGAGAAGTCTCTCTTACCTGTCAGCCCTTCGCTGCTATATATCCTCAGGGTGGGGCAGGACTAGGTAAGCCCTCTCTCCCATGATGCAGCATTGAGGGGCTCACTCTTAGGAGGGTCTCTTTCGATAATCACAGCTACTTCAGATTTTTAGGACAGCATTCCCTCGTGCTAGTCTCCACATGACAGATGACCAGGTTGAGTTTGGCCACAATCACCTGACTCTCAAGGCCACCTTAGAGCTGGTAAGCAAATGTCCATTCTGCTGGTGCTGCTGGCTCCAAGATCATGTTGATTACAGTGATCATCTCTTTGATGCAGAAGATGAAGAGGAGTGTATTTCTCCAGGAAACAAAGCTGGCTTCCTCCTCTTCAAACAGACTTTTGCCCGTGCTGTGAGGCTTTTCTAGCTCCTTCCCCAGCCAGCAGGGGAGACTGGGAAAGCAGATTACATTGCTTGGTGATAAATCAGTTGCCAAGCATGTGGGGGCCCACTGCATGACGGGTATTGGACATTGTTCTTGGTGTCATGTCTTGCTAAGCTATTAAAATTTAGATTAGATACTGCACAATGCTAGTGTGAAACAATTGCATGAATTACCTCATGCACCACTGCCCTGTGTGTGAGGGAAAGTGTTTGAAGCCTTACACCCAAGCATACTGTGTTTGCATTTTAACAGATGTCCCTTGGTCCCAGCTGATGGTAGCTACAACTGCAGCAGGGAAGAGACCCCTGCCGGGTCTTCAGCCAGCACCAGCACAAAGCCAGCGGCACATCTCGCTGTTTTTTTAGCCCAAAGATATCGTCTGGTGTGTGCAGCCTCCCCGCAGAGAAACGAAGCTCTCGGACTTGATATTATCCGACTTTCTGCAAAGCAAATGTTCTGTTCTGAACGCCGTGGGGAATTTGAACGTCCATGATAAATGGCAGAGGATGCAGCCTGGGATAAGTTTTGGAATGTTAACTTCGCTTTTCCCCCAGAGATGGTTTATTAATACACGGTCTGGTCTCTGGGTTCAGGAATATAAATCAGATTCTATTTAACTAGGTTTAAATTGTGCTCTGTGTCTGATCCTATCTCCATACAGTTTCCGAGTGGCTGAGAAACTTCTTGAAGAATATATAGAAAATGAAGTTTCTACGGCGATGTAATTTGTTTTACCCCCAGAAAACTACAAAAGGAATAAAAGCCATTCTCAGGCCTGCTTCTTCCTTTTTGCATGCCTCCCCCTGCACGCCCCAGTTTAGTGTAACAGTCAGGGAGGGGCAGGCTGTTCAAAGACAGATTCTTCATCTCCTAAAGTTAATGACAACTTATCTCAGAGACACATAGGATTCCATCATCACTCCCCCCAACAGCCGCATAGCCACTGACTGCAGAGAAGAACTCGGACAGCTTGTGTGTCTAGAGCAAGTGCGAGGCCGAGTCCTGAGCTCCCACGCACCTCCAGGAGAACCCACAGCCCAGAGCTCAAGGTTCACATCATCCTTGGAGTGGGGTAGCCACACAGAGGGGCTGTCTTTTTAAATTAACCTTGTTTTCATTCAAGACCTCAAAGAAGGGATTCCTGATTTGACAACGGAGACCAGATTTAAAAGTGCAAAGCAAAGTGTTAGGTCCAGCCAAACAAAACAAAACAAAACAAAAAAATGAAAAAGAACAAGGAAAAAAAAACACAAACCCACAAAACAGTAAATGCCACCAGACAGCACTGTCCAGTCCAATCAGGCACAGCGGGGGAGGTGCAGCTGGGATTCGCACATTCTTCCCACAGCCTCTCCTCACGGTGTCATGAAAATTAGCAGCAAGGATACACAGCCTTTCCCAGGAACACTGTATCTTCAGGTTTTTATCCCATCAGGCTGCTGGGTTTTGTCTCTCCCTGGGACTCCAAGCTCCTGTGGAGATGAGAACTGACATCCCATGTCAGACAGACACACAGACGTGACAAAGGAAAGGGGGGTTTAAAAGTCTGTGGGAGGGCAGGTGAGATTGCTCAGTGGGTCAGGATACTTCCTGCCAAACCTGGGGACCCTAGTTCAATCCTTAGGACCCTCATAGTATAAGGAGAGGGCCAACTCCCACAAGCCGTCCTCTGACTTCTGCGTACATGCAGTGACAGATGCCTCAACACAGTCAGAAATAAAATATAACCGTAATTTTTTAAAAGTCTTAGACACTAGCTGCTGTCACCTGTGCCCTCTGTGAATGCAGAATCACTATTCAGAGAGCTGCAGCTCAGCAGAAATGGCTTTTCTCCTTTTGACCTATGGGATGATCCCTTAGAGCCCAGGGAAGATGCAAGTGAGAAAAGATCTCTGAACTCAAATGGGGTGGTTCATAGCCATCCCTGGATATGAAGTGTTTCAAGGCCATCGGTTGGCCCTGGAGCTTGGGAAGCAAGAAACACTTACTAGATGGAAGGAAGTATGTACAGGGAAACAGTGTTGAGGGACACAGGAAGGAGTGAGGAGCCGGTCCATACCCTATCTACGGGTCAGGCTCTGCTCTGCCCAAGATGCATTTTCATTAGATTTTATGAGTCCCAGTACCATCATTCAGAGCCTTCAGCTGGCTCTGTTCCCGCAGAACTCACTGTGGCCTCTCTGCTAGGGGCTAGATCAGAAACCTTCAAAGCACAGTCAGCACCAAAGGATCAAGGAAGGAGCCTCAGTCCATGGAGGGCTTCATCTGTCTGGATGCTGAGAGGTTCCACCAACGGCTTCTGTGTTCTGTCCTGGGTTCCCTCCCTTCCTGGTATAGGATGCAGGTGTTACATGGTCACGAATGAATAGTGGTCTGCCTGTCCACCTCCGGTGCCTCTGTTATGGCTTGAGTCTGAGCTGTCCCACGTAGGCCCATGTTTTGACCTCCTGATCCTTTGATAATGGTGCTACTTGGGGACACTTAGGAAATGGGGCTTGGTTGGGGGACATAAGTCCCTGGGGATGGGCCTTTGAGAGTTAGACCCACTTCTGGCTCTGGCCTGCATTATTGCCTCACAATCCAGCATGAGGAAGGAGCTCCCCTTCCCTTGCCATTCCCACACACTATGGCCTCTGTGAACATTGCCATGCCTTCACGTCCATGATGTACTGAGCCTATGAGCAAAAACGAGTAAAGCTTTCCTTCTTCTCGGGTTGTCTCTGCCAGGCATTTTGCCACAGCTCTGTGGAGCTGACTGATGTACCCACACTGAGTGCTATGCCCTCCAGCCATGCCAACCTGGAACCCATCCGGACTGATCCTGTCCCTGGCGGCCACAGCCTCAGCTGGCTCTCCCACAGGGTCCTAGGTGCTAGCCTTTGCTCTGTCCAGAAGTCTCAGTTCATTCAGTTCTCAGTCAGCCCCAGGTGGCAGGCAGTTACCGTTTGTTATAATCCTTCCATTTTCTGGATGAGAAAACGCAGACATGCAGTGAGTGTCTCAAGGCCTGGAAGTGAAAAGAAACACCAGCAGCCGCAATCGTGAGCGTGTGGGCACACCCCACAACAGGGCTAGGATGAAAAATAATGGCCACAACTTCAGGGAAACTTTGATGACAAAGGACCGGGTCTTATCCGAGACTAGGAATCACCCAGCCATGCATCCTTGTATGCAATCTCCTTCATCACCCAGCAATGCTGAGCCCAAGCAGAAAACTATCCCATGAACCTGCAGGCTCAGCTTAAACTTCAGGATCAGCCAACTGTGTCTTCTACACACTGGAGAGATTAGGTTACCTTTCCCCAGTAGCCTGGATGGAATTCAACCTCTGTAGCTGTTTTCTTTTCCACTAGCAGACAAAGAAAGGGAGAAAGGAAGAAACCATCTCTGTTCTTTTCTTTATGGGGCCAGTTAATGTTACAGACACACACCCCAAATAATGAACCCCTTGTCGTGGATTCACATCTCCATCTGCCAGGCATTGCTGGAGGATGTTCTGCAATATAGGAGACAACATTCCAGGCTTCCATGAGAGCTCAGGAGTGATTTAGGATGGGAACAAGTCTTATGATAAGAGTCCAACAGAAAAGGAATTTATCAGCCTGAGCAACCCCAACCTGAGGTGCCAGCTGGCTGCAGCCAAGGGATACAAGGGAAAGTAGGAAATGGAAATTAGTGAAATGGAGTAGGAAAGTCCTGACTAGCCCCAAGAGCATTCTCTAGATCAAGAGGGCTCAGTCAGGCTGGTCAGTGTAGAAACTTAAGGAAAAAAAAAGTCACTCATAGGCTCCTGAAGTGCTTGCTTGGGAATGGGTGGATCTGAGCATCGAGAGACACTGACCTCATCTTTCTGTTCTTGTTCCCATCTCTGTTGAATTTATTCTTCTGGCATCTCAGCTCCCAGTGGAAGTCCAAGTGGGCTCTGCTTCTCCAGGTTTCCATGTTGACTCTACCTGATGGTCACGGAAGCAGAGAGTTGATTTCTTTGGTAAAAACTCTGTTGATCCCAAGCAGGATGTGGCGAACCCTCTTTCCCATGTGTCCATTGAGCACTCATTTGGAGAAACAGGGCATTATGTCTGCCCCGTGGGGTCAGCAGAAATGTACTAGGCAACCATCAGGGTACTACAGGGATGTCCACATGTCCATTTTGACTTTGACATAGCCTATAGCACAGTGGTTGATCAAAACCATGCAGTTTTATATTTACTTTTGCATGTGCTGTTTTATGTGCAATGATGAGTTGGGGTGCATTTTAATGTAGATATTCTTATGTGGGTGTACAACATGTGTGTGTAAATGTATATGGGCGAAACAGGAGATAATCTTAGGTGTCATGCTTAGGAGCCCTCTACCCTGTTTTTTTGTTTTGTTTTGTTTTGTTTTGTTTTTGAGACAGGGTCTCTCACTGGGATCTGGGGCTCAGCGATCCAGCTAGGATCTGCCTGTCCCTATCTTTGTCTTTCTAGCACTGGGATTACAAACATATGGAACCATGCCTGGCTATTAATCTGGGTGCTGGGATTCAAAATCAAGTCCGTATGCTTACTCAGCAAGCACCTTACCTGCTGAGTAATCTCTCCATCCCTGTGATCATGGACACTTCCAGCAGCTCATTTTACCCTCAGAGACAGCTCATTCACTGACGGGTTGTGCCTCTCTGACCTAGCAGAGTGCCTGAACCACATTAATCACTGGGCATGATTTCAGAGAACCAGAAACAAAAGGCAGTGAGTTGATCTTGAATGAGTCATAGAGGAGAGGAAAAAGAAAATCTTACATTGTAGAAAATTCTAGCCTCTAATGCTAGATGAGATCCCTCAAGACAGAAACACCCCAGGACTAATCTAAAAGCATGAGAAGCACTGGAAAGACAGCAGCTGGGGACAGGGCTTTGTAAGAAACAATAGGATGTCAGAATGCTGTTTTTTAGCATTTTGCCAACATGGTGGAAAAGAGGAGGCTGTGAGGAAATCGCCACCACGCTGGGTTGTGGTAGCATACATCTTTAATCCCAGGAGTTGGAAAGCATAGTTATCTCTAATTCCAGGTCAGCCTGGTCCACAGAGAGAATTCCAGGACAGCAGGGGCTACATAGAGAAACCCTGTTTTAAAACCAAAACAAAACAACCTCCCACCACCACAACAACAAACCAAAACAACAACAAAAAGGGAGAAGAAAAATGAGTTGCTACCAGAGGAGGAGTTAGTGGCTCTAGGGAATATAATCCAACCACACCAAACTTATCTAGGGAAAGAGTATTTATGTCCCGAGTGGTATCAGAAGCAAAGCGCATCAAGTCACCCCTCATCTCTCCTACGTTGAGACTCTTGTCCACCAGCCAGAAAGAGCACTTACAGGAAGCTACCTGCCATGACTAGGTGTCACATGGACCAAGTCTCACATCTGTGCTGTGAACGCTCATGAGCACAGCTGCTGGGTCTCAGAAGGTGGCATTTAACTTTGTGAGGAACTGTCCAACTGCCCTGCAATTTGGCTGCAGAATCCTGCATGCCACCCCAGCAATGTGTGAGTGTCGCCTTGCTCATGTCCTTGTAGACAAGACAGTGTTTTCAGTCATTCTAGAAGGTGAGTAAGTAATCCTGTTCCCCATGCAGTCCCCTTGCCTTCCATTGGAAGGTAAGGCTATGCCTTTGTATGGTATGGCCACCTGCTATCTGGAATTACTCGGAGCAGACACCATGTCAGCCCCATCTGCTGACATTGTCTATGAAGCCAGAGTCTGGGGCTGTGATAATGAATGCATACCTGTGTGAGTTTAGATATTTCTTTAATGTGGTTTAAAATTAGTTTTCTGCTTAATTATAGACAGAACCTAATAGTGTGATGATTTGGGTATGAAGGACCCTCATGGAAAAATAGTATGTGAAAGGCTTGGTCCAAAGCTCCTGGGTCCAGTTACTGATTGCTATTGGATTACATGCGCTCTGAACTAATCTGATGTGCAAGCTGATGACATTATTAAAAAGCAGTGGAAAGTTCTGGAGGTGAGGACTGGTTGGAATAAGTAGGTCACTGAAAGTGTGTCCCAGAGGAGCTCTTTTTCTATCTCCTATGCTTTCTGACTGCCATGAGGCTTTTCTCCATCATGGTTTTCTGCCTCATCTCAGGCTCAGAAGTCAGAGCCAGCCAGCCATAGACTTCATGGGCGTGGTACTTCCTTACTATGGACCCTGAACGTCCAATGCTGTAACACTGCAGGAGTGCTGACATGTCCTCTCAGAACCTCATGGCTGCTGTAGATGCTCAGCTGTCACCTCTAGTGGCAGCCAGATCCCTGAGGGCTTGAGAGGGCTTGACAGACATGTTGTGAGCTTCTGGAAGCTGCCAAGGCATAGCACGGCAGATCTGGGTAACAGAGTACAGCCTTACAGCTCCAGATGTCAGAACTAAGGGCAAGATATGAGCAGGGCCCAGGGCAGGACTCCCTCCAAAGATTTAAGGCTACACAGTCAAGGATCCCCTCTTAGGGAATGGTGCTGCCCACAGTGTGCTGGGTCTTCCTACACCAATCAATATGTAATCAAGACAATCCCCCAAATCCCCCATAGATATACCTGCAGGCTGCCATCTTGATCTAATCAACCCCTCACTAAGACTCTTTTTTCAGATAATTATAGATTGTGTCAAATCGACAAAGGTAACAGGCACAGAACCCATTCTACTTTCTATCAACATCCTGGCTTGTCTATTGACATATTTTTAAAATCTTTTAATTGATTCACTTTCCATCCCAATTATAGCCTCCCTCTCATCTCCTTCTGGTCCTATCTTCACTTCCTCTTCCCCCTATTCCTTTCCCCTAGTCCTCAAAAAGGAGGAGCCCTCCTCCTGTACCAACTGATCCTAGCTTATCAAGTCTCATCAGGACTGCCTGAATCCTTTTCCTTTGTGGCCTGACAAGGGGGAGTGATCAAGAAGCAGGCAACAGAGTCCATGTCAGCAATAGCCCCTGCTCTCTGTACTAGTGGACCCACTTAGAGACTTAGCTGCCTATCAGCTACATCTGAGCAGGGGTTCCGGGTCCTCTCCTTACATGGTTTTTGGTTGGTGCATCAGTCTCCACAGGTTTCCCTGAGTCCAGATTTGTTGGCTCTGTTGGTCTTCTTTTGGTGCTCCTGTCCCCTCCAGGTCTTTCTATTCTCCCACTCTTCTATAAGACCCCATGCACTCTGCCCAAAGTTTGGCTGTGAGTCTTAGCATCTGCTTCAATCCCCTGCTGGGTGGAGTCTTTCAGAAAACACCTATGGTAGGCTCCAGTCCTGTTCCCTTTCTTCAACCACTTCCAGTGTCTATTCTATTTGCCCTTCTGAATGAGGATTTAGCACATTCTGAAGGGTCCTCTTTGATACTTCTTTAGATCTCTGGATTGTAGTATGGTTATCCTGTATTATATGGTTAATATCAGCTTATAAGTAAGTATATAACATATGTGTCTTTCTGGGTCTGGGTTACCTCACTCAGGATGATCTTTTCTAGTTCCATCCATTTGCTTGCAAATTTCATGATTTCCTTGTTTTTAATATCTGAGTAGTATTCCATTACATAGATGTGACAGTTTCTTTATCCATTCTTTGGTTGAAGAACATCTGGGTTGTTTCCAGTTCCTGGATATTATGAATAAAGTTGCTATGAACATAATTGAGCAAATGTCCTTGTTGTAAGGTGAAGCATCTTTTGGGTATATACCCAGGAGTAGTGTAGCTAGGTCTTGAGGTGGTAATGTTCCCAATTTTCTTAGAAAATGTCAGATTGACTTCCAAAGTGGTTGTACAAGTTTTCACTCCCATAGCATTGGAGGAGCATTTTCTCTACAACCTCGCCAGCATGTGCGGACACTTGAGTTTTTGATCTTAGCCATTCTGGTGGAATCTCAGAGTCATTTTGATGCGCATTTCCCTGATGACTAATGACCTGAGCATTTCTTTGTTTTTCCACCATTCGGTATTTCTCTGTTGAAAATTCTCTGTTTGGCTCTATACTCCATTTTAAAAATATAGGATTATTTGGTTTGTTGGTGCGTAATTTCTTGAGTTCTTTTATATTCTGGATATTAGCCCTCTGTTGGATGTAGGGTTAGTGACCATCTTTTTCCAGTCTGTAGGCTGTTGTTTTACTCTTTTGACTATGTCCTTTGCTTTACAGAAGCTTTTCAGTTTCATGAGGTCCCATTTATTAATTGTTGATCTTAGAACCTGGGCTGTTGGTGTTCTGTTCAGGAAGTTGTCTCCTGTGCCAATGAGTTCAAGGCTCTTCTCCACTTTTTCTTCTATAGATTTAGTAGTGTGTCTGGTTTTATGTTGAGGTCTCTGATCCACTTTAATTTTTTGCAGGGAAGTAAATATGTATCTATTTGCATTTTTCTACATGTAAGCATCCAGTTAGACTAGCACCATTTGTTGAAGATGCTATCTTTTTTTCACTGTATGATTTTTAGCTTCTTTGTCAAAAAAATCAAGTGACCACAGGTGTGTGGGTTTATTTCTGGTCCTTTTATTTGATTCCATTGATCTACCAGTCCGTTTCTATGCCAGTACCAAGCAGTTAAGGATGCAGAGATGGTTCAAGATACAAAAAAATCCATCAATGTCATCTACCACATAAATAAACTGAAAAAAAATCGCAGGATCATCTCATTAGATGCAAAAAAAAAATCCTTTGACAAATCTAACACCTCTTCATGATGAAAGTCTTGGAGAGATCAGGGATACAAAGCACATACCTAAACATAATAAAAGCAATGTACACCAAGCTGATAGGCAGCATCACATTAAATGGAGAAAAACTCAAAGCAATTTCACTAAAATCAGGGACAAGACAAGGCTGTCCACTATTTTCATATCTCTTCAATATAGTACTTAAAGTCCTAGCTAGAATAATAAGACACTAACGGAGATCAAGGGGATAAAAATTGGAAAGGAAGAAGTCAAAGTATCACTATTTTCAGATGATATGATAGTATACATAAGTTCCCCCCCCCCCAAATTCTACCAGGGACTTTTTTTCAGCTGATAAACACCTTCAGCAAAGTGGCTGGATATAAATTTAACTCAAGAAAGTTAGTAGTCGTCCTGTATACAATGACAAATGTACTGAGAAAGAAATCTGAGAAACAACATATTTCATAATAGCCACAAAAATATAAAATATCTTGGTGTAACTCTAACTAAGAAACTGAAAGACCTGTATGACAAGAACTTCAAGTACCTGAAGAAAGAAATTGGAAAAGATATCAGAAGATGGAAAGATCTTCCATGCTCATGGCTTGGTAGGATTAACATAGTAAAAATGGCCATCTTACCAAAAACAATCTACAAATTCAATGCAATTCCCATCAAAATAACAACACAATTCTTTACAAACCTTGAAAGAACAATTCTCAACTTCATATGGAAAAACAAACAAACAAAAACCCAGAACATCTAAAACAATCCTGTACAATAAAAGATCTCCAGGAGCTTTCTCCATTCCTGATCTCAAACTGTACTATAGAACAACAATGATAAAAAGCTGCCTGGTCTACTGACATCTTAATGACCTGATTCCCAAGTCAGGTCACATCATAAGACATGGCTGACTAGAACAAGAGCATCTGAGTAGGGCAGGACATGACTGATACCCCAGATCTCTGTGAGTGACACTGGGTTGGCCTGAGGGAAGTGCTCACATACTGTGCAAGGCTAACTGTAACATCAGGGGCTTTGTAAGGAGTAGAAATGAAGAATTTTGAAGCCAGTGCCAGTAAAGTGTGAGACAAGCTGAAGGATCCCACATGCATGCTCTAATGACTTTTCTTCGAGGAAGAGAGGGGCCAGGCAAAGCCTAGGGATGAGTCAGTGGAAGGAAGGAGCAGAGGACAATCAATGACTCAGCCAGCATGTGCTGACATGGCGCACGGGTACTTCCTGTGCACTCCCCATGCATGAGGGCTCCGTGTACAATAGCACAAGTGTGGTGTGCAATATTCCACAAGTGCTCACAGCTGATGTTTTTGCCCATGGACCGTAACGTGATGTCT
The DNA here is from genome assembly GCA_028658305.1 of Pachyuromys duprasi. NCBI lineage: Eukaryota > Metazoa > Chordata > Mammalia > Rodentia > Muridae > Pachyuromys > Pachyuromys duprasi. The sequence goes on from CM053766.1 coordinate 119,417,599, forward strand.
GTCATTTTCGTCGTTTGCAGTCCTCTCTTCCCAGATGACCACTGAGCAGACACAAGTAGTGCATGCTGTTGTGCTCAGTGGTTTGCATCCTGGGTCCTAGACAGTTTCCCCTTTGAAAAATGTGTGGGTCTCGCCTCTCTTTCATCTCAGCTGTGCACTTCCTCAAAGTCTTGAGATGAATAAATCATGCCCACCTCAGTCTGCACCAACTTTCCCACTCAGGACTTTCCACTTCCTCCAGGGCCTGGATAAACCAGAATTCCAGGGTTCTATGCAAGTAATTTTCACATTCCTGCAGACTTTTCCTCCCAGGGGAATTTGAATAAACAGCAGGGCATTCTCTGAGCATAACTGTAACACCAACAAAGAGTGAGACTACTTCCTGAGGGTCTGACCCTGCAGCAACCTGAACCACATTGAATGTCCTATATTCAGGAGGTGAGGCGTTCTCCTCAGTCAGCTGCCCCAGGGTGGTTAGCGGAGGGGAGATAGGGACCCTGGAGGCTTACATGGTGTTCCAGTGGGTCTCATCAGTGCAGTGCGGATGAATGCGGGGCTGTCTTTCCTAATGAATAGTCTCCAGCTTCCTAGGTGTCTCCTCTGGGACCATGGCAATTTCTCTGGAGCTGGAGGCCCTTTCTACAGCAGCTTCAGGGGGACTTAAAGGTTGGTAACCAGGACTGTGTCCCCGATACCCAGAGCTCTCCCCGGACTCTTTACAGGCAAATGTGCTTGTGTGAGTTTCCCAGATCTTTTCCGTCCATGTGTCCAAACTCTTCGCTTCCTCGACTCCATTTCCCTTCATGCCCCGGCCCTCACTTCTTATTCCATGTCCTCTTCCCTCATCGCCAACGAGTCTCACCAGCTCTCACCCCTCCAGAGGACAGCTCTGTCTTTCTCTCTGTCAGGTTTAGTCTCCTGGCTACACCATCTAAGTCTTCTCTCCAGGCCGTGTCCACATTGTAGCCAGTATCCTCCTGGGATTTTACTCTTGCCCCTCTTTAATTTCCTCTAGGTAGGGTGCTAGTTTTTTGTCTTTTGTTTTTTAAGTCAACGCTCACTATAAGACAGAGCCTTTCAGCCCCTAGCCATCAGGCATAAACAGTGTGACTGTTTAGAGACTATGCAGGGTCCAGCCCAATTCCTTACTGTCTCAATTAGAAAGAACCCATGTCTCTAGGCCCATGAGTTGGATAAACAGCTGTAGCCCATCTATGCAACGCAGGAGGAGATGGCCAGAGGCCCAAGGCAAAATGCATGGGTATTATGGAAAGCAGCTATTCTGCAGAATACAACATGGCTCTGTTCCTTTCGAGTTACAGAAATAAATCTGATCTGTGCAGTTAGGAGCAGAGCAGAGCTGTCCAATACTGGAATAAGCTGGAATCAAGGCTGGGGAGCATGAGGGAAGGATCCACTGGGACTCTCTCTCTCTCTCTCTCTCTCTCTCTCTCTCTCTCTCTCTCTCTCTCTCTGTGTGTGTGTGTGTCTGTGTGTTTCTGCCTGTCTCTCTCTCCTGATCCCCATAGGCAGTCCCACAGCCCTGAGCTCATGCTGGGTGCTATTCAGAGTCACCTGCTTGATGTTCCAGGAGCTTTATGAAGTCCTGTGTCAACACTGTGATGTCTCCAACCCTGTGTGAGTCAGAGAATAAGGCTAATGCCTATGTGACAAAAGAGCGAAACTTCAGCATTACCAGTTGAAAGAGAAGCCACATTTGTGCTCAGGCCTGGGTTCCTGCTACTCTTCAGGCTTGCCTTCCTCAACCTCCTAGGATGTGCTGAGCTGAACCTCGTGTTCAGCGGAGTATCATGCATTCTCCATGGAGTAGCACAAAGCCATCCCTCTTCATGTGGAGCCAAAATCTCATCTAGGCTTGAGACTTGAGATCCACACATTCTACCTGACTCCTAAGTGAAGGTCTAGCAAGCCTTTGGGCTGCAATGTTCCCAGGCTCTGAGGTCCTGCAGCAACTCAAGACATGGAAGGACCCTGCTCAGGAGGTTAGGGACAGTACCCCTCCTGCTCCTTTCCAGGTTCTCTGCAGGGCCAGGCACCCTGTGGAAGTCTTAGAAGAATAAAATCGAAGAGAGTCTCTAGGAGAGTGCAGCACACACAGCTGGTGCTGCAGATACTCAGGGTCCTTCAGGCAGGGCCAGGTCAACATTTAATCTTCAGAATGTCTTTAATGTGACCTCTAATACAAAGTTCTTAAATTTTTCATGAAGAAAAGCATGAAAAATTTAAAATTAAAGCCATTAAGAGTGACCTCCTGATAAACAAATGCTCAGGCCTACCAGCTCTGTATGGAGGGGACATCTATGCCTCTCCCTGGAAGTCCCCAGGCTCACCAGCTAGAGCAGCCCTCATTCCAATTAGGGCTGAAAAGTTGGGGAGCAGATTCTGGGTTGGGGCAGTGGAGTTTGTTTGAGAGGCAGGTGTCAGGGCCTGTTGATGCCTGCAATGCTCACTTTGGGTTCAGTTAGTTTGAATTTTTTATGTCTGCCCTCATGAAAAATTAAACCAGACTGTTCTTACCCTTTAGCTGCATTTGGGATTGATGAAGAAACCATTTCACAGAGCTGAGCTGCACTTGCAAAGCATATGACAGGCTGAAGGTAGGGGGAGCCCATCCCTCCTTCCTGGGGCCTACCTGGTTGGTCTGCTCTGGCCAGAGAGCAAGTGAGTGATGTAAGTTCTGGCACCACATCATGGGAGAACTGAGCCCGTGGCCTCAACTTAGTAGATAACCCTGGGGATTCGTTTGGGAATTTCCCCAAGTCCCTCAGGGCTATGTTTGGTCCAGCACATTTAGCAGGATGGTCATTTCTTACAAACAAATACTAGACCTAAGGTACATTGTAGGAAGCAAGAAAACAGCCCCCAGAGATGTCCATGTTCTATTCCTCAGAACCTTTGAGTAAAAGATGCTGCCTTACTTCTGCTTTCTATCTCTCTGATAAATATGCTATAAGTCAACTTAAAGGAAAAAGGACTATAACTTCAACTTATAGTCCATCACTGTGGTGACTTCACTGGATGGGAGGTTTAGACAGCTGGTCAGATCACACCCACAGTGAAGAGCACAGAACATCGACCATATGAACTGGCCAACCTGATTTAGATAATTCCTTCTTGACATTCTTATCCTATGTGACAGGACAGCGGTCAGTACCGGCCTAGAGATAAAAAGGGCCATGACCCAGGAGTTGAGGCAGCCTCTTCTACTAAGAAAGGAAGGAAGGAAAGAGAGGCCCCATAGTTTCAGAAAAATACACCCTGCACTACTGGGGTGTTCATTCAGTGAAACCCCTTTGCACATCTGACTTCTGAAGCTGTTTTAAAAACCAGAAGAAAAAGATATTAGAGAAAGAGAAAAAAGAGACAGAGAGACAGAGGGAGGCAGAGGGAGAAACAGAAAGACAGAGGCAGTGAGAGAGAGGAAGCCCAGGGAGGAGACAAGCGTAAAGAAGAGCAGTTCTCAGTGATTGTGTTGGGAATCACACAGACCTTTTGCTAAGAGGCATCTGCTATTCAGAGCAAGAAGAAAAAGTCCCCGGCGGACTTCATCTAACAAAGAGGACTAGTCAGGCTATATCTGCCCCACTGTCCAGCTTTTGGTTCTCCTACTTTCCTCTCTGAGGGCATGGCTGCCTCCTTCTCTCTAACTTCAGGAAGTTCTCTAAGTTCTGGAGAGAACTCTGAATCCTGAGCTTCTTCCTCAGTCCCCATCACTTCCCAGCCTCCACCACACATGAGTAGAGCCACAGCCCTCTCCCCCCGAGTGTCCCCTCCATACTGGTCCTACCATCAGTAGCATCCTAGATGAAATTAGAGGCTCAGAGCCACACAGCACCAAGACTTGAGTCAAAAGAGTCTGATCACTCCAGAGGCCGGTGCTGGATTTGCTCCTGTGGGCATTGCTGACACCTCAGCTCATTCTTCCACCTCCAGTCATTAGGGCTTCCTTCTTGTGTCATTGTGTCATCGCATCCATGTGGCACCACCCTGTCCATGTGATGGTCTTCCACACTCTCCTGTGATGTTCCTTATATTGATAGAGGCTTTTTGAGGTCATCAAGAAGCTAGCTCTAGAAGCAGGGCTGCACCCTTCCCCCACACCAGATAAAAGCATGGTTGTCTCCAAGTGTCATTCAAGGCCACGTGTCTAGGGATGAGGAGACCCCCAAATTCTGTGACAGAGAGGGAAGAAATTAACAAGGCAGCTCGAAGCAGAAACATAGGGTCCGTGAGGACAGACAGAATGTTTCCATTATTTATCCCACGACGTGGGATGGGATAAACCTACGTAGTATAAAGTGGGAAAGACAAGCCTGCAGTTCATCCATGGAGAGAAAGCTTTTCCAGCTGTTTTCCTCAGGATGGTGTGAGCCCTGGTTTAATGATGTTGTCTCTACTTGCTGCTGTGTGTTCTCTTACTTGGAATCCTGACAAGAGGGAAGCTCTGCTTAGACTCTGAAATTGGAACTCCAGCTGCTGCCTCAACAGCATCCCCCAGTAGGTTTCTGCTGGATGTTAGTAAGGCCTGTGTGTTATCTATTTCTCTGTCTGTCTATAGACCATCTGTCTCTATTCTTTTACTTTTCCTTGCTATATATTTAACAAACTCACTCATTCCAAACCTTATCTATGGCTCAAGTACAGCATTCTCCAGACTATACAGAACTGTTGTAGTAAATTAAAAGATGCTGGGCTAAATTTCCTTTATTATTTGCCCTATAATTATTACGGCAGTATTGCTTAACCCACTATCACAAATAATAAGACACAGACATCTGTTAGATGTTTTATAATCACCTTATTTACCTTGGGCTGGGCAGATATTTCACCTATGCTGTCTCAATAACCTCATCATCCATTCCCAGCCCCCATCCAATGCCATCCATCTTTAACCATTCCTATCTGGGCTACCTTCCAGCCATAATCCCAAGATACTTTCCTATATTTTTCATCTTGGTGTTTTCTCCATCTACATTGTCCTTGGAGTCTTCCTGTCTCACATGGTTCCTTCTCTACACTAATTTATTGTGGCATCCTCCTGTCTCCTCTCTTCCCCTCTGTATGTCTTTGTCCCATGATTTTCCTGTCCCCAAAGCTCAGGAACCTTAGCCATGCCTACCCCATTCTGTCCTGCTCAGGTTTTAGGCCTTTTAATCAACCAATCAGATATAATGTCTTAGCAAGTTTACACAACAAGGATAGGCATATCCAAGGAGTAACCAGATCTTGAGGGCCAGTAATTAGCATAAAAATACAAGCATTAGACCAACTCCCAATAATTCCCCTTTTCTGTCTAAATAAAAAGGTCATTTTTATACAGTAAGAATAATTATGAAAAAATTATAAAAACCAATAGGTAAGATTATATATAATGTCTAATGTAAATGTATTTGGCAGTCTTGAAGAAAATATCTATACTGTCTATGAGAGTTTAAAGTCTTGTATCTAAGTTATTTATTATAGTTTGTATCTATCAATCTTAAAACATCTATCTAGATGTAAAACATCTTAATTCCTAAGCAACTAAGCTAATTGTAAAACTATGAGTATCTGGTGTTCAATCCCATCAAAGACTTGAGAAGGAATAAAATTAGTCATTTAAGTAAATAAGAAGTGCATGTTAAGAGCCTCTATGATGTTGGAGTATCACTTTCAGCCTTCTGGCCCAGGATATTTGACAGACATATATGTGAGGAAGGAACTACTTAGGATTTGTTTACCTTGTCTTGGCAGTTTGGCAGTCAACTTGCCCTGCATTTGAGCTTGCCCATTTTAGGTAGAATTCTGTCTGTCATAAAGCAAGGGCATTTTCTTTACCTAGATGGCTGGTTTGCAAATTTTCAAGCCATATTCATATGGAGGCTCTTTGATACTCATCATCTTTTTTGAGATAGGCTGGGTACTGCCAGGAGATGATATGTATTATTGTCAAAGAATCCTTAAAATAATAAAAACGTTTTAAGTGCCATGTTTTGTAGGTCTCTGAGGTTTTTGAAGACTTATTTTCTATCTGTAAAATCATATCTATCTGTTAAACCTAGGATATATATTTCTGTGATTAATTAGACTAGTGTCTGACATGACCATGAATGATTAACTAAAAATTAACTTGCATTACCTAATATACTAAACAGCTTGTAACCACAGTTTTAAAAGTATTGGAAGTAAACTTTAAATTTGTACCAAAATTTATACCAATGTATTAAAATAAACCCATTTTGCATCAATATATAGAATTCTATACCAATGAGTTTAAAATAGCATTTCAGAATAACAAATGAAGCCTTAAATTGAAGAATAGACGCAATAATCTATTTTTTGTTTTATCAGTCCTATAAGATATCTCTATATTCCTATTTCTTTCTTTACAACCTCTATCTCCATACCTGAGAAAGATAGAGAAAGGAGAGAAATCCACGAGTCTAATCTCATTGTCTCTCTGAATAAGACAGAATAATTTTTAACCATCTCCCAATGACAATAAACATTCACAGCCCAGAAAACAACCAAAAATTTACCCAACTCCCCCCTTAAGGGACCTCATTCTCAGTGCTGCTTCTAGCTGATTTAGGGATGAAGAAACTTTATTTGAAGGACCAAAGGAAAGTGGGAAAATGTTTAAGCAAGCTAGAGTTAACATTTGTGGCCCAGTTTCTAAAGTTTGAGAAATTTCAGGCTTAATAGGAGTCCTTTTTGGAGCAGTCTGAAATGCTAGGCCAATTGAGATCAGCATCTTTCTTTGAAGCTGTTTTGGGAGCAGGATTTGATGAGGAACAGCAATTGAAGCAATTGAGGCTGGAACGAGCAAAATGGTGGAACATGCAGGATGCTGGAACAGATGTATCAGTATCTCAGCATGTTGGAAGGATGAATCCTGTTAGGTTCGATCCAGGGGTTCGGCTATTTTTTCTGAAAACATATAGTTTCTTATAAACATTATACAGTCCTCAAATGATAAATCTATGAGATGTGCAGGATGCACAGATCAATTAAGGATGGCTCTTTGTTCTTTGTATTAGTAGAAGAAAGGCATCTGTAAATCTTTATTTGAACCATAGGAAAGAATGGCATGTATGTGTCATGGCGATTTTGTAGCCTACAAGAATTATTGGTGATGCATAGACATCCTTGTCTCAGTCAGTTTTAGAGCCATTTCCATGTTGCTGGATCAAAAAGAGGACCCTCTATCTGACAGAGGGCTAATATCCAGTATATATAAAGAACTACAAAAGTTGAAAAGCAACAAATCAAGTAATCCAATTTTAAAAATGTGGAACAGAGTTAAACAGAGAACTCTCAATAGAGAAATATTGAATGGCAGAGAAACACTTAAAGAAATGTTCAATGTCATTAGCCATCAGGGAAATGCAAATCAAAATGACCCTGAGATTTCACCTTACACCCATCGGAATGGCCAAGATAAAAAACTCAAGTGACAACACATGCTGGAGAGGTTGTGGAGAAAGGGGAACCCTCCTCCACTGCTGGTGGGAATGTAAACTTGTATAACCTCTCTGGAAATCAATCTGGCTCTTCCTCAGACAACTAGGAATAGTGCTTCCTCAAGATCCAGCTATATCACTCCTAGGCATATATCCAAAAGAGGCTCAAGTACACAATAAAGACATTTGCTCAAACATGTTTGCAGCAGCTTTATTTGTATAGCCAGAGGCTGGAAACAACACAGATGCCCCTCAACTGAGGAATAGATACAGAAATTGTGGTACATCTAAACAATGGAATACTACTCAGCAATAAAAAGCAAGGAAATCATGAAATTTGAAGGTAAATGGTGGGAACCGGAAAAGATCCTCCTGAGTGAGTTATCCCAGAAGCAGAAAGACACACACGGTATATACTCACTCATATAGACATATAATATACAAAAAACCTACTAAAATCTGTACACCTAAACAAACTAATCAAGAGCGAAGTCTCTGCCTAAAATGCTCAATCCCCATCCTGAAAGGCAAAGAGGATGGACATCAGAAGAAGAAAACAGGAAACAAGTCAGGAGCCTGCCACAGAGGGCCTCTGAAAGGCTTTGCTGCTATGCCCTTCAGAATATCAAAGCCAATGCTGAGACTTATGGCCAATTGTTGGGCAGAGTGCAGGGAATCTTATGAGAGATGGGGGAAATAGTAAGAGCAGGAGAGAACAGAAGCTCCACAAGGAGAGCAACAGAACCAAAAAATCTGAGCACAGGGGTCTTTCCTGAGACTCATAACCCAACCAAGTAGCATGCTTGGAGATAACCTAGAACCCCTGTACATATGTAGCCCATGGTAGTTCAGTGTCCAAGTGGGTTCCATAGTAATGGGAACAGGGACTGCCTCTGACATGAACTGATTGGCCTGCTCTTTGATCATCTCACCCTGAGGGGGGAGCAGCCTTACCAGGTCACAGAGAAAGACAAGGTAGCCACTCCTAATGAGAGTTGATGGACTAGGATCAGAAGGAGAGGAAGACTTCCCCTATCAGCAGATTTGGGAAGGTACATGTGTGGAGAAGGGAAGTAGGGATTGGGCAGGGAGGAGAAAGGGGTTTATCAGCGGATACAAAGTGAATAAAGTATAATTAAGAAAAAAGGAAAATAAAGAAAATAAAAAAATTAAAATTAAAAAAGAGGATGTATATTATTATTGAACATATAATAATGATCATGTGGAAATCAAAACAAGCCTGTATAGACCTAAATATTTTTCTCTGGACTCCTGGGCATCTGTTGTTTTAGGCCAAGCCATTACCTGTCTCCTGTGAGAAGGATTCACGTTTAAAGAGACAAGCCAGTTGCCCTGAGCAATAGAAAAGGCATTATCTTTTAAAATCAACATTATTTAAATTCCTTTTTACCTTTAATGTTTAAACATACCCTAGGCACCTTGTACCTGTTTAGAGGTTTAGGCCTGGGTTTTTATATTTGCTGTGGCTGTTTTTGTCCTATCGCCTTCTCTATATTAAATGGGTCATTATGCCTTTATTGACAAATTTTATATAAACTCCATTTTACCTTTAGAGTATAAGAATATCCTAGGCATTTTTGTATTTGCGTTCTTATATTTGTTGTGGCTCTCCCTCCACCCCCATCTAATACGGAATGGCCAGTTATGCCTTCATAGCCAAATTTTATATAAACTGTCTTTTATCAAGTATGCCCTAGGCACTTTGTATCTGGGATTTTACACTTATTGTGGCTATCTTTACCTTGCCCCTCCTCCACCTTCTTATATGGGATGGGCAGTTTTGCCTTTTAAACATTTGAATTGTAGTCTTTGGGTTTTTAAGACTTAACTAGGTTGGCACGTACTTTGTCATTTGTAACTCCCCTGTGTCTTTTTTTGCATCAGGCATGGCTGATATTTGTCCCCCATGAAAATGTCTCATGTTCAAAAGGATATGCCAGCTGCCAGAGCAGTGTAACATCTTTAGTTAGCATTTAAAGGCTCTTTAATGTGGGAAGCCTGCAGTTTGGAGGTTTGTCTCCAAGCCTAATTTTGGGTCCTTACATTGACCAACAGAACATATCCATTAAGCCAAAATACCCTTTGGCATCAGTTCTTCTATGGGAGCCTAATTTTTAAGGAGATTGGTTAGCCTTTTAGAGCAGTGTGACATCATCTCTCCTTACTTAAATCTGAGATTGATGTGTATCCAGCCTTTAGCTTAGTAAGGACATAACATCCATTATTAAGAAAAAAAGAACTCTCATTTTGATTTGCATCTCTCTGAATGCCAAGGACATTGAGCATTTCTTTGAGTTTTTTCTGCCATTCTATAATCCTCTACAGAGAGTTTTCTGTTTGGGTCCATACCCCATATTTTATTGTATTACTTGACTTGTTGCTTTTTAACTTCTTGAGTTCTTTATATATACTGGATATTAGCCCTCTGTCAGATGTAGGGTTGGTGAAGATCCTTTCCCAGTCTGTAGGCTGTCATTTTGTTTTGATGATAGTGTCTTTTGCTTTATAGAAGCTTTTCAGTTTCATGAGGTCCCATTTATTTATTGTTGATCTTAGAGCCTGTGCTGTTGGTGTTCTGTTCAGGAAGTAGTCTCCTGTGCTGATGAGTTCTAGGGTCTTCCCCACTTCTTCTTCTAACTGATTTAATGTGTCTGGTTTTATGTTGAGGTCTTTGATCCACTTGGACTTCAGTTTTGTGCAGGGTGATAATTATGGATATATTTTCATTCTTCTGCTTATAGGCATCCAATTGGACCAACACCATTTGTTCACCTTGCACCCATCAGAATGGCTAAGATCAAAAACTCAAGTGACAACACATGCTGGAGAGGTTGTGGAGAAAGGGGAACCCTCCTCCATTGCTGGTGGGAATGCAAACTTGTACAACCACTCTGGAAATCAATTTGGCGCTTTCTTAGACAATTAGGAATAGTGATTCCTCAAAATCCAGCTATACCATTCTTAGGCATATATCCAAAAGATGTTCAAGTACACAAAGACATTTTCTCAACCATGTTTGTAGCAGCTTTATTTGTAATAGTCAGAACCTGGAAACAACCCTCAGTCGAGGCATGGATACAGAAATTATGGTACTTTTACACAATGGAATACTACTCAGCAATTAAAAACAAGGAAATCATGAAATTTGCAGGCAAATAGTAGGGCCTGGAAATGATCATCATGAGTGAGGTATCCCAAAAGCAGAAAGAAACACATGGTATATACTCACTTATTCTATAAGATAGGATAAACATGCTGAAATCTATACACGATAAACAAGAAAGAGGACCCTGGGGTAAGATGATCAATCCTCTCTTAGATAGACAAATGGGATGGACATTGAATGTAGGAGAAAATCAGCAACAGGACAGGAGCTTACCATAGAGGGCCTCTGAAAGACTCTACCTAGCAATGTATCAAAGCAGATATTAAGACTCACAACCAAAGCTTCGGCAGACTGCAGGGAATCATATGAAAGAAGGGGGAGTTAGTAAGACTTGGAGAGTACAAGAGCTCCACAAAGACCAAATAGATCAGGATACAGGGGTCTTTTATGAGACTGCTTCTCCAACCAAGGACCATGTATGTATATAGCCTAGAACCCCTGCTCGGACATAGCCCATGGTACCTCAGTATCCAACTGGGTACCCTAGTAAGGGGAACAGGGACTATTTCTGACATGAACTCAATGGCTGGCTCTTTGACCCTCCACCCGCCTCTCTGAGGGAGGAGCAGCCTTGCTAGACCCCAGAAGAGTACATTGCAGCCAGCCCTGAAGAGACCTGATAAGCTAAGATCAGATGGAAGGGGAGGAGGTCCTCCCTTATCAGTGGACTTGGAAAGGGGCAGGGAGGAGATGAGGGAGAGATGGGGAGAGTGGGAGGGAATGAGGGAGGGGGCTATGGCTTGGATACAAAGTACATAACCTGTGATTAATATAAAAATAAATAAATTTTAAAAAAGACAAAAAGAACTTAAATAGTAACTTTAAGGAAAAAATTGTCATTTCGAATCCTAGACTGTCTTTTTAAGTGACTTATTAGCAGGGATTTCTGCCCTGACTTTATTATGTAAACCAGACTGCTACAGAACTGCAGGGATCTGTTTGTTTTCGTTTCCTTTGTGTTGGGATTAAAAGCAGGTGCTGTCATTGTCCTGTTCAAATATTTCATCTCAAATCTATAGTATTGTAATTCAAATCCTTTAAATAAAAATTAAACAAACAAAAAAACACAAGAAATTTTTAAGTTTTGCACCAGTTGTGCCAATATAGACTGTAACAAGTAAAGCCCAGTTTATCATTTTTTGGAACTTATTTGTTGCTAAAGTGTATTGGTGGACACTTCCCAGAAAGATCTGACAAGCATCTTGTAGCCAGAGAGCTTTTAATTCCAGCCGTTATCAATTTAGTTTTTAATGGGAAGAGTGCCCTTTTTATTGTCCATAACTTAGCATTTCATCCCTCGGTTTTTTCCTCACTTTCTCCTTGATTTTTTTTTTAAAGGTATGGAGAAGAGCTACCATCATTAAACACATTGTAACCAGATCCATGGTTATGACAACCAAACAAAGCAAAAAGGGATCCAAACACCCTCTGCCATACTGCTTTTTGTTTGTTTGTTTGTTTGTTGTATTTTAGATGCAGTTCCAGGCCTAGCTCTGTCTAGAAGTCTGTTTGCCTCCCAGTTTTGACTCTCCAACTTGTCATGTCTCCACACCATGGCCATTGTTATTGCTCTGTGGGAGCAGAGCTAGGCAGCAACAATGGGGAGGAATGGTTGTGTATCCTTGGTGGTAGAAGGTAGGCTTAGCCAGTTTTGTTACATTAAGTCCTCTCCAATTGTTTCCCAGTCTGCCCACAGTAGGCTGTCTTTTGCTCGTGGTCATGTTCAACAGTCTCTCTTAAAGAAAGAGTATTTGACCCTGGAGTTTTTAGGTTTTAAGTTTGGCTTGTCTTGCTGGGAGCTTATTCCCACCAAGCTATGCTGAAGTATGATATAAAGGGTGTGGATAGATAAAATTAGTTGAGCACCATTTGTTGTTGGCGATAAAAATGGGTGCTGGGCTGTATAATATTTATTATTTGCCCTATGATTATTACGGCAATATTATTTAACCTGCTATCACAAATAATAAGACATAGACATCTATTAGATTTTAGAATTGCCTTATTTACCTTAGGCTGGGCAGATATTTTGCCTATGCTGTCTCAACAGCCTCATCATCCATCCTCAGTCCCCATCCAATGTCTTAAACATTCCTAAATGGGCTACCTTCCATGGATAATCCTAAAATACTTGCTTATACTTTTCATCTTGGTGTTTTCTCCATCCATGCCATCCTCAGGGTCCTTCCTCCCAGCCTACCTGGTTTTTCTCCACACTGACCCATCATGGTGTCCTCCTGCCTTCTCTCTTCCCATCTGCCTGATTGTTTTCCATAACTTTCCTGTTTCCAAAGCCCAGGAACCTTAGCCATGCTAAGTTTACCCCTTTCTGCCCTGCCCAGGTTTTAGGCCTTTTACTCAACCAATCAGTATAATATCTTAAGCAGGTTTACACGACAAGGATAGGTATATCCAGACAATAACCAGATCTTGAGGGCCAATAATTAGCATCGAAATATAAGCATCAGACCAACCCCCAATAAGAACAAACCCTCCCAGGCTTTGAGGAACATACTAAGAAACTTTCCTCATCAGTGTTTGCAAATTGAAGCTCGTTGTTCCCAACTCAGCTGCTTTGCCCCCACAGTGTGGTTACTACCATTGCTTCAGCAACAATGCATGATGACAGAGCAAGTCAGACCAGTTCTGCCAGTACCACCCACCCTTGTAATACCAGTGCATCCTTGCAGTTATACCTGCCGTACCTTCCGGATACATTCAACCTCTCTGCAGACCCCTCCAGATACTGGCTGTGTGTGGATGGTATAGAAACAATCACTCCTAGCTCAGGGGGAGACAGAAACACCAGCCTAGGCAGCCAGTCCAGTGTCTATTTGGCTGCAGTTGAGAGTTCACTGTCCAGGGCCAGCACTGGGCTTCCCTGTGTTATGAATTGGAGAGATTGTTTAATGCTCTTCTCTCAGGCAAGTTCACTGAGGTGTGGAAGACATCATTGCTGCTATGATCCATGCTGATAACAGAGCTGAGGCTGAGGAAATCTAAACTTAAAGACAGAAAGAGATGGACTCCCATTTGCACAACTACAATTCCTGGATTCTAACAGCATGGTGAACAGAGACTGAGCTTTTTCCTGGGAAGCTGTGTACCCCATTTTCTGAGCCAGGTAATGCATGGCTATTTCAGAGGTATGCTCTGAGTCACTCTTCCTCAACCCTAGCTGAGTTTGGGCCCTAAGTACCATCCTTTGGATAAACCAAAGTCTGGTTACTAAGAGACAAGGCTTTGTGTTCCATGGAGCTTATGAAAGTGGATAGCTAGCTCCCAAGGGAAGGAGAGCCCACAGCTGGGGAGGGATGTGGTCCTCTACTGTGCTTTCTCTGGTCCTCACAGCATAGGGATCATGCCTTCCACATCTCATGCTTTCCCATGTTCATTCTGTCTGTCAAGCTCACACCACTCTTGTCCAATTTTAAACCTTAGGGTCAGATTTTACCTTCTGCATGCTGCGCATTCACAGTGCTCTTGCCCTTAACAAGTATTAAGTCTCTAGTGTGGCTTGTTCACTAAGCACTCATCACACTTCTATAGACTTAGCTCACATATTAAGCACTATCTGAGGTCCAGCCTAGCCAGTGGGTAGCAACCAGCACTTAGCATTTGCTTAGGAAGTATTTGGTATGCATGAAGGAAAGCTGGGTCCCAGAAGGTTAAACACACTGCTCAAATGGCAAGGCAGTGGAGGCAGATGTGAACTGGCCCCTGTAGGCTTAGATTTTTTTCACCAAACCTACTACCTCCCTTCCAGCCCCACCCCCGACCTTAGGTAGGCGATTAGTAGGGAAAAGGGCTGTGGACCTCTTTTATTTGCTTCCTGCTGACTAGGGTTAATGGGTCTTTAGGGGCTTTCCAAACTCAGTCGTTAGGATACCAGCAGTCCAGTCCAAAGGCCAACACCAAGCAGCAACACAAAGCCAGTGAAAGCTGCAAGACTCAGTTGGATTGCCCCGATAAGTTCCCTAGAATGTTTCTCTCTGCAAAGTCAAGTATCAAAGCATAACGGTTAGTGCAAGCAATGTTGATCCAAAAAAAACAAAGCCTCACTGTGCATGGGCCTCTACATACCTCCTATTCTCAGAATCCACCCACAGATGTTCTCAGCTTGCCAAAGTCATGTCTCGAAGGAGAGAGTTCACAGCAAAACATCACGTGACCTCTCATAAGTCAACCTCTAGCAAAACATCAGGTACCCAGCTTGCAGAAAAACATCACATGACAACACTGAGTCTTCAAGGAAACCAGAAATTCCCACTTCAGGCTACTCTGCTGAGAAAGGGTGTTTCCCATGTGTGTGATGCTGGCACTTCCCTCCCCAGGGCCTCCAGCTCAGAATTAGTGGAAAATTTGGAAGGAAACTGTGGGAGATGTTGAGAGAGACATGCTGCAGGAAGGGCTTCAGGGGGTTTCTTCTCCAGGATTGTGAGTCCCCCAGAAAAACAGGGATGCTGTCCTTCTCACTTTAGCTGTCCTTGGTTCCAGCTGGCAAGCCGCAGGATTACATACTACTTCCAAAGTTACACAGCCTCCTGGTGATTTCAACTTCTGCTCACCTTTCTGCAAACTGAATGCAAGAAGGGGTACCAGTGGGCTGGAGCTGTGTGGTATTCATTTCCAGGGGAGTTAGGGCAGTCTTCTGGTCACCTGATGGAGGTATTTCCTAGGAAGCTGTCTGTGACTTGGGCAAAGGCTCCCAGATCCCAGCTGCTGCACTGACATGGAATGTATGATGACATGCTACTCTGTGCATGGGAAACATTGGTGGTGCTATATTGCAACTCACACTGTTCACCCTAAAACTTTCCGGCTTGTCTTTGCCCAAACAGATGAAGTTGGAGAAGGCTCTAGCCCATCCCAGTATTATTGGAAGTTAGTTCAAAGCTCTGCAGAATTTAAAGACAAGATTTAGACATAGCAACACATTCCCAAAAGTTTTTGGGTGTTTTGCACATGCATGTGTGTGTGTGTGTGTGTGTGTGTGTGTGTGCAAGCATGCACGCACACAAGCATGCATTTGGAGGCCAGATGTCTCCTGGAATGTGTGTGACTTGGGACTCACTGTCCACCTTGCATTTTGAGACAGGGTCTCTCCCTGGACTGGTGCTACTTTGCTGATGACTAAGCCATCTTCTCGGTGAGATGCTTTCATTTGAGGAAAGAAGACACAGAAAGGAAATGAGAAAGGCAAAGAAAGGTGAGTTTGTGGCTCAGATCACCTGATTCTGGAGCTAGAAGCATCCAGGCACAACTGGCTCCATGTTAAAGCTTCTCAGGCTCTGTGGCTGCGGGAACATAAGATCTTTGAAGGGAACAAATCCCTTCCACATTGTCATAGTCATGAGCAAATCATAGAGGAACATGCTTGGCTTCTGTTTAGAGTTCCCAGCCTTTGTTGCTATTACGCTTGACATATTCTGAAAAAAAAAGAGTCAAATTGCATGCATCTGAAAACATTTTATCAGGTGCACTTAGGGCCGATTTCTCCTCAGTCCCATGAAGGTTTGTTGCACGAATACAATTCTTTTTTAACATTTTTATTTCATATTAATCACAGGTTATGTACTTTGTATACCAGCCATAGCCCCCCCTTCCCTCCCTCATCTCCTCCCTGCCCCTTTCCAAGTTCTTTAAGGCTATGTGTGATTTCAGATCTGCAGTGTATTCAGGATGGAGCCACGAGGTTGTCAGAGCCAGACTGACAGGAGGAATTTCACATCTCTGAATGTTTTAGGGGAAGACAGAAGGAGGTACCAAGCAAAGCCCAGAGCCAGGCCCATGTGTTGAAGACCTGAGGTCCTTAGCCTACTCACACTGAATGGGATCAAGTTTCTGTGGGAGGGATTCTTGAGAAGAGGGGGTTTGCATGCTCTTGGCTCCTCACCTATGCCCTGGAAATGACTTGTGTACAGGACATAGCGAGGAGCACTGTCTCACTGAGAAGCTGGCCCCTGCTCTAGGCAAAGTGCAACTCTGCAGCATGTGATCAGGGTTTTAGGCCCCTGGGTGCCAGGTATCTGACAGGGATGGCAAAGAAGGTGTGAGGGAGACAGAATGCTGAATCTAATGAGATGACCCTGTCTGCTGGCAGACAGCAGCATCCCTCAAGCCCCAGCAGCTGTGGTGAAGGGTGAGCTGAGGGGTCCACCCATACCCCCACCCCCAACTCTCTCATCCATGAGGCCAGATGCTGCATTAGCCTTTTCCAGACTCTCAATTTTAAGAAGGACTTAGATAGTGTCAGACGAAAAGTCTTGCATATGGGAAGCGTTGGAAAGTAGTGAAAGAACACCACAACTGTTAGTGAGTACCTCCTTACCATGAACAAGTAAGATTTCTTTCCTAAGTTGGGATGCTGCAGTCACTGCCATCCAGGGAGTTAGCTTTTGTGCTCATTTTGCATGAAGTCATATGACTACAGGCTGAGCATGCAGCAACAAGAGCCTAAGACTGGCACACATATCTTTAGAGTTTCTTAATGTTACTTGTGTGTTGTGTATCACACATGTATGGGTGTCCATGGAGGCCAGAAGAGGTCTATGCAGCTACGGCTATCACCAGGTGTGAACTGGCCTAGTGTGGGTGCAGGGAACTGAGCTCAGGTCCTCTGAGAAAGCAACAAATGCTCTTCACCACTGAGCTATCATCCCCTGTGATCTTATCCAAGGTTGCTGTCTGGCGGTGTGAGGGCTCCTGCCTCTCACTTTTGCCTCTTCCAAAAAGAGAGTTGAAGGCAAAGTAGATGCATGTCTTGTTTTGGTGGAATGGGCCCTAGACCCTCCAGTATATGGTCAGCATATGGTTGCATGTTCACACATGCCTGCTGATGCTGGGGCCAGTCCCACCAACCAGGCACCCCAGGCATGACATTCTGCTTCTACAGGTGAAATCCACAACCGCCTGGAAAGGCCCAGAAATCCAAATGCTTTGGGGTTCTTTTCAAAAACCGCATCTTAAGGGCTGCTGTTTCTCTTGTAACAGCAGCAGCAGCAGAAAAACATGCATAATTTAAAAACCATATATTTTCAATTACTGTGAGTGTCCCAAACAAGAATCTCTCTCTCTCTCTCTCTCTCTCTCTCTCTCTCTCTCTCTCTCTCTCTCTCTCTCTCTCTCTCTCTCTCTCTCTCTCTTTCTTCTGGTGAATGTTAAGCACAACCAGGTGATCATTAAAATCTCGCTTGTGTTGACATTTTTCCTTCAGCTCTGAAACCAAGATAAATTTTCTTAGTAGTAAATGAGACCTCTTGGGAAGAGAGCTTCAATAAAAATGATTTAAGCAGTTTTCCTAGCAAAGGATGGGAAGTGAAGAAAAGATGGGAGAGAGAGAGAGAGAGAGAGAGAGAGAGAGAGATCTCACTTTTACAGCTTGCTCTAGAATCAGAGTCACGGCCAACGTCCCATTGAGATGAAAATGAGTCTAAGATGGAGCTCGGTGGACAATAGTCATTTGAGATGTATTGGGACCACAGTATCCACAGTGTATCTAGACATCCATCTCAAACCTGCCACCTAAGGCTTGGCATTGTTATCTGAAACATCAGAGGGAGGTTCCGTGTAGTTTCATTATTACCAAATTAATTCAGGTCCTAGAAGGGTGTTGGGTAACCCTTCTAGGAATAACAGAGTGTCAGCCTGAGGGATCCTGTATCAGAGGCGCCTCAGCAACGTCAGGAGTCTCATACTCCAGAGTGGGCAGCCAGATGCTCAGACTCCCATCTTTGAGATCCCAAGCCCCAGGAACAAGCCACACAGCCATGACCCTGAGACCTGGCTTGCAGCCATTCCACCCCCTCTTAAGAACCATTGATATCTCATTAAGCTCTTAAAAATAATATTTCTTATTTCTTTGATTTCAAACCTCCTTGTCTTACTTTCCAAAAATGTTCAAAATACCTATAAAACTTAGAAAGCGTAATTCATCGTCAACAGAGATATCCAACAGCAGTTCAGCATTGTGAATGATTCTCCATGATCACTCACAGGCTCCCAGTGGCTGGCCAAGGGAAGTTCACAGCTTGGGGGCTCCTTTTAGATCCAGGTGAGGAATGAAGGACTCACAGATCTGTCCCATGGGAAGCATTAAGACATCGTTATAAGATGTAGATGTTATGACAAGAGTCAAGCCATGTCCAAATGGTCAGAGCCCCACATGCCACTTTGTGTGTGTGTGTGTCTACATCCAGGTGTTTAGGCAATAAGTAAAATTATTAGTCACCAGTGTTTTTCTCAAGCAAATTTTCTACTCTCACAATATCTCACATAACTTTTCTATGCTCCATCATAAAAAGCCTCTGGAGCCTTTCATCATATTACAGTTAAGGATGGTGTGGGGCCGCGCTGCTTGGGCTGGATTTCAGCTGTGCAGATGGCCAGGAGGAGATCTGGGAAGAGACACCTAACACTTCTGAGCTTGAATCCTGGCCTTGGTGAAGGACAGTTATTAACTGACCCTCCCCCGCCCCCCACCACCACTTCTCTGCACAGGATTAGATTGGGGTGTGCTCAGCCAGTGACAGTCATTTGAAAAACCTTCTCTGTGGCTATTCAAGTGGGCAGCTGTCCTTAGCTGTTTGTCCTTATTGATGTCAGGATTTTGCAACTCCAGAGGCTGAGTCAAGCTATAGAATAAGACTTTTTGCTTTGTCTTTTATGAAAGACTCTATTTGATGTCCTTTATCCCTGTGCTTTCAGGAAGCATATCTTACTGTTTCTATTTCACTCCTATGACTATCACCACCACTACCACCATTATTATGACTATTATTATTGACATGGTACCATTCTGTATCATAAACTAACCTCAAACTCAGCAATCCTGTTTCATTCTCTTAAATACTGGGATTATAGGCACAGACCACTTGCCTGGCTTATTTTATTATGCCTAAATCATAAGCTTTAATACAAATTACACAACTGAAGGTCACTCTTGTGACTTGTGCTCTTGGCTCAACCTTCACACTATTGCATGAAACATGTGGGTCTAGGTGAGGGGAGAGCCAGTCTGTATAAGCAAATGACAGATTTAATGCATGGATTCTGTGACGGGTGGGTGGGTTGGCTTTTCACTGTGGTAGCAATATGGCTTTCCAGTGGCATCCTTTAAAGAACCTTCTAGGGATGTTCTGCATAGCCCACACATTTCCCTGAGATATGTTGAGCAGAATTGGCAGGTTAAAAATAATGAGTACATTGGGGAATAGAAAGATGGTACAAAGGTTAAGAGCACATGCTTTTCTGGAGGACTTGAGTTTGGTTCCGGCACCTACAATCGGGCAGCTTATATGAGATGATCTGCTCTGGACCAGTCCCCTTCCCTGCATGACAGCGGCTGCTGGGCTGAGACTGAGGGTGTATCTCATCCGACTCTGCCTCCTGCTGCTGGGAAGACGCTCCCATGTGGATCAAGTATGAGGCAGAGTGTTGCAGTTTCACATTATGTCCTAAGACAAGCAAAAAAAGACCCCCTACTACAGTGCAGTCCAGAACCCATCCCCACCCAGCCAGGCAGAAAATGAAAGGCTTGTTCTGCCTGTGTGTTTCAGTAGACCATGAGCACCAGCTGGGGAGGGGTGACGCTGAAGTTGTCTCAGGATTGCCATAGCCTCTCACAGGGCTCTAAGTGTGACGGAGCTGGCTCCCACACAGGGCTGCAAGGCATTTGCTGTCCAGCAGAAGGCGATGACCAGACAGGCTTTTGATGGAAATCACCTTCCTTTGTTTGCCTTACAGACTTGAGACTAAGGACACCATCAACACCTACAGAGACCCCGCACACTTGTACACAAGTTCACACATCTACTCGGGGTCCCTGTGATGACACGCCAAGATAAAATGATGGGGGAGGTTTATGTTGGCTCATGATCAGTGCACTCGGAAGCAAGACCGGACAGGAAGTGAAAACCTCGGGGACCACCCATCAGCAACCGGTTTCTTCCCAACAAGGCTCCTCCAGCTAAAGGTTTCACACCACCTCCAAACAGCATCACCAACTTTGGGCTCAGTATTCAAGCACCCAAGCATGCAGAGACAGTTCACATCCAAAACAACAGAGTGCCTCCCTAAAGTCCCCTTAACAGTTATAGCAGCTTTCAAGCAAGTAGCTGACAAAGCACACTGCTTTACGTCTTCTCCTATATGATGTTTAAGGTAACTTCACCCCAAAAAAGATGATGCCATGAGGTTGACAGGGTTTATCTGTTCTCTCTGGCATGGTTCCCTTGACTTCCCCTGGGAGACAGATGTGGTTTCACGGATGTTCTGCCTCAGACGCTCACTTTCACCAGCAAGAGCCCTTATAAGCAGTGATTATCTCCTTTTGTCAAGTCTTTTCTGTCGGCCTTTCTCAGCGTCAGCTCTGCTCTCCTGCATGCTATTGCCGCTGTGGCTTACATAGGTGTGAGTCTCCAAGATGTGTTGTAGAAACATCATATAACTGACTTGAAACCTGTTGGTTGTGTTTCTTACATGTGTTAATGCTTAACGAAACTGATAGGTATTTTATGAGGGCATTTTACACTTCTGCTTGTAGGTGAGATTTAGCTAAATTCCTCTGTCTCGCTCGGTCATTACCCTATGTTGGCCTTAGGGTTGTCCTCACCTTGTAAAATTAATTGGGAGCATGTTTGTGTAGTTACATTCTTGTGAACAAGAAAATCACCTGCTTCTTCATGGTTCGATGGCCTCATTCACAGTTACTCCTGTTCTCCGCCATGATTTTATGAGTGAGAATTGTGTGACGTGGAGAAGAGGCTCTGGTGATTGCAGTGGGATATGGAGCCTTTCCGTACCTATTGATAGAGAATCATGACAGAGCAGAAGGACACAGAACTCAGCATTTGCCCTGCAGGAGCCAATGAGGCTCTGAGAGATTAAAAATTCAAGGAAGAGAAAGCCTGAAAAGTAGAGATAGAACCTGATTTGGGGGCACCAGATTGTCTCAGCTGTAGAGATTGGAGGCTCAAGCTCCTGAGGTCAGAGGACAGGAGTAAGCAGGAGACCATCTGCAACAGAGAAGGCAGACACATGATCTGTGTGAATGTCTTACTGTGGCCATCCATTTTCTCGGCCTGTTTTCAAGTTCCCATCAATACCCCCATCTCACTTGCCCCCAGGGACACAGCCAGGCCTCTTCTATACTACACAAGGCCCTACACCCGGCTGGGGATCCGCAGTAGGGACCTGGAATACCACGCCTCTCATTTAAGGGAGACACAGACAGATAGGATGGCTTTCCAAAGCAGAGTGAGCCAGAGGGAGAGCCTGGTCTTTAACCTCCTGGTCTAGACCAGAGGCTCAGTGTCCAAGCACCCAAGAGTGCAGAGACAGTTCACATCCAGATCATCAGAGCTCCTCCCTAAAGTCCTCCTTAGCAGTTACAGCAGCTTTCAAGCAGGTAGGTGACAAAACACACTGCTTTACATTTACAGTGTTGACATGAGGCATTTTCTCCAATATGATGCTTAAAGTAACTTCAGATAGGAGATGAATGAGAGCTGTTACATTGCTTCTTTCATTTATTCTCAGTTTGCTTTTTGTGCAAATGTGAGGTACTCTTTACTCCAGAGCCTAAACCAACCACATTTGGAAACACAGTGACATTATTTTCCAAAGTCATTTTCATCCTTGCTTTGTAGGATGTTAACTTGCATTCCTCCTGCTGGTCTGATACTCTATTAGTTCCATCTCCGGTTCCTTCTCCACCTTCCACCAGCAGAATCTCACGCATATTTAGAAACCCGTGTCTTTGCTGCCATGACCTTTAACTGCCATTGGTAACACAGTCACGTAGTAAACAGCCTTGGCCACGAGAGTGATGTATTTGTAAACTTTCGTGAAGACACAGTCAACGCATGTGGGCACACTCATGAAATACCCCTGTCAACCTGCAGGAGAGGGCTGGGTGAAAATGGGGAGTTCGCACTACCATCACCTCAAGCCTCCCTCTCTTGCTGACATTATTCAACCTTGAGACTTCAAAGCGACCTTCAGATCTAGCTACATCTTCCAATAGATAAACAGTATTTTGTGTTTTCTTGCCTTGTTAAAAATAGCAGTGTTTAAAAAACATCACTAATTCTCACCTGTAGCAGGGTTTCCGCTTGACCTCTTCCCAAGGGTATGTTGGATGCTATTCATATCTTACACTGCCCAGAACACTTCAGCAAACCTATCTGACACGAGATGAGTATGTGTGTGTGTGTATGTGTACACGTGTTGTGTATGTACTTGTTATTGTGGGTGTGTGCATGTGGAGGCCAGAAGTAGACACTGGGCCTTTCCTCTATCATTCTATATATTTTCTGAGACCAAGTCTCACTCTTTTGTTTAAAATTCACTTTACATCCATGTTGTAGCCCCATCCCTCCTCCCCTCCCATTCACCCTCCCTTTCTACCCCCTCTTCCCTCCTCTTTTCCTCATCCAGCCCAGTTCATCAAATTCCATCAGGCCTGAACATGTCCTCTTCCCCTGTGGCTCGGCAAGGCAGTCCTGCCAGGGAAAAGTGATCAAAAAGCTGGCAAGTGAGTCCATGTTTAATGCAGTCCCCACTTCCCTTACTAGAAGACCCACATGAGACCCATCTGCTACATCTTTGTAGGGGGCTTAGGTCCAGTTCATGCATGGTCCTTGGTGGATGCATAAATCTCACTCTGAAGGGGAGATAGAATAGACAAAGTTAGTGGCTGAAGAGAGGGAACAAGGTAGGAGAGAGTGAACAGAGAGTTAAGAGCGTGGAGATCAGATCTGCAGAGTGAAGTAGAGAGGATAGAAGGCCCATAGAGAAAAGATAAACTGAGGGTGGCATTATCTCTGTGACAAGCTGGAGACCTAAGTCAGGGTAGGCTTCTGGGAGGATATGCTACTCAGAGGATCAAGCAGAGGAGTCAAGCAGAGACTCCTAGTAGCAAGGCCATAGAGACTATATTAGTCTCCTAGTAAAGAGTGTGGAACACCAACCCACCCACAAAAACTTCCATCCCAAATTTACCCTGCCCACAAAATGTGCAGGGATAAAGATAGAGCAGAGATTGATGGTATGCTCAACCAAAGCCTGGTCCAACCAAAAATCTATGCTATCTGAGAGTGCCAACCCCTGACACTATAAATGATACCCTGCTGAGCTTGCAGACAGGAGCCTGTCAGAGTTGTCCTCTGAGAGACTCTACCCAGCAGCACCTCAAAACAGATGCTGAGATTCACAGCCTAACATTGGGCCATGTGTAGGGAGTCTTGTGGAAACATGGGAAGAAAGAGAAAAGGGCGGAGGTGACAGGAGCTCCACAAGACTGACAGAGACAATTAACCAGGGGCCAGAGGGGCATGACAGGTCTCAGAAACTGGAGCTTCTTGATTTGTCAAGTTTGGCCAACCAACCAATGGTTTCAAGGATCTATCTGTTCCTGTGTTCCTTGTCCCAAATACCCAGTGCTGGTACTCAAGGTGTGCTCTGTCATGTGCCAAACTTCTTAGATGTGTTCTGGAGATCTAAACCCAATTGTGCAACAGGCACTTTACCCGATTAAGCCATTTTCCCAACACCCACATGTGTTTACAAGGATTCCGGGGTTTTTGTAAGGACATCTTGTTCAAGTCCTGATCTGGAATGACTTCATCCAATTTGATGACATCTGCACAGAGCATATTTTGAAAGGTCACTTTCAGACACCAGGGTTAGGATAGACCATATCTCCTGGGTAGATGCAATCAACTCAGCACAGGGAGCTATGCTCGGGGAAATGGTGTTCATGTCTGAGGCATTTTGCAAATAGCTTTTTAAATGTCATCTTTGTTTTCCAAGCTCAGGATGGGTCAACCTGTCTATGGTTCTGGTCTGGCCCTCTCCAGCTCCCCTTGTCTGCACAGCTGATTACAAGACCCTCTTCCCTCCCTCCCTGGACCATCCTGACATTGTGTGCCTCTCCCTGTGTGTTCCAACAGTGGGTGGCCATCCTGACCTCCACACCCACCTTTGTCATCTTTCCCTCCATCTCTTTGTCTGTTTGGCTTCCCATTGTTTCAGCTTCTGTTTACTGCCCCTCCCCAGCTGGAGCGCCTCTGATCCTCTGAGTAGCATGTCCTCCCTGGAGCACCTTGCCCTCTCCCTTCTTATTGCTTATAGCATCTTATTGCTGTCATATGAAGTAGAGCTGAACCTGCTCTCTGCCCATCTCACCCATGAGACACAGATTCCAAACAGGCAGAGCCCTGGACTTTGCATCTGACTTGGTTTTAGACCACCTGGCACCTACAGGGCTCATAAATATTCATGGATTAATGACCCTGTTTTGTTCAGTGCTGTGAATTATTCAAGTCCAGGGTAGACCTGTCTCTGTGTCACAAAGTGGGACCAAATTCTGCAGAGATGAACAAGTGGAGTGAGTTAGTGTTCGGGTTCAGGATGTGGAAGACTCTTTGTAATTGTTCAATTTGGAAAAACTAGGATGTGGAGTGCAAGCTGACAATAATATAGTTTCTGTGTTTTCTTAAATTCAATAACGTACCATCCACTAATGAGACTCCATCCCACCAGTTCAGTTGTTTATGTAATTCATTCCTAAAAAGAAAACAACATGATTTTTAAACACAAATCAATTTATTCAGTAATAAAACTTTTATCATTATGGTAAATGGGAAGCCAAATGGGTTTCCATCTGCAATGAGTAAGAAGTAATCCTCGAAGCTAAATATAATAAAATGAAATAAAACTAAACAAAGCACCACTCATTGCATTCTGACTGCATGGTGAAGGCTCAGGACATAAGCTCTCAGACAGCAGGAGGGCGGGGTGCCTATCTCCCACAGAGCAACAGGATGCTGCTGACTGGGGTAGGTGGGCACTGAGCATGCGAATCTGTCTAGTGCGTAAAACAATCGTGTGGGGGGGTGCATGTGCGTGTGCACTCAGGTGCACTGGCGTGGCCCCATGTGCCCACATACATGGAGGATAGATGTCAAAGTCAGATGTCTTCCTTAGTTTATTCCCACCTTCTTTTTGAGACAAGGTCGCTCGATCAGCCTAGAGCTCACCAAGTCAGCCAGATTGCCTGGCCCCGAACATTTTGCAGAGCCACCCGACTTCACCTCCCACACGTTGCAATCACATGTGTGCACCACTAACTCGCTGTTTTCACGTGGCCGCTGGAGCTGGAGCTCAGGTCCTCAGGCTCCTGTGGCAAGCATGTGACTGGCTGAGCCCCTCCCCCAGACTGCGCAATGTGTACTTTTAAAAGGAGGCCAATGTGTGCCACAGTGCTGTCTCCTCAAGTTCATTGAAGCTGAAGAAGCACAGGTCAGGTGAGCAAGCCCACCAAGCAAGATGGCACCTGTTCAGTGTCTGTCCATTCAACTGGGTTTTTCTGGGAAAGAGCAAAAGTGCCCAGTCCACAAGTCCACTGGTCCTGGCCTTAAAGCCACTGGTGGGGAGGGTTATCTGCCATACAAGCACTCTGAGTCATCTTGGACCCTGTGATCCTTCAGGGCAGCTTCTGTGACACAGTTCTCAGCACCTAGACATGCGGAGGTGCAGGTCACTGGAAACACACACACACACACACACACACACACACACACATGTTCTCTGTCTCTCTGTCTCTGTCTCTTTCTCACATACACACTCTCTCACATATGCACACACTGCTAGTGAGGGAAAAGAGGGACAGTGGGATGTGTACACCCTAAAGTGTTTTCCAGATGCCATCCCATGCAGGTCGCTTTAGCTGTAAGAATAAAACAGTGTCATGTGAGACAGAAGCCATGCGCTAAAGCACCTAGAAGCACCTAGACTCAGCAAATGTGCACCCTGTGGTGCCGTCCACATCTGGCTGACAGCAAGTAGGCCAGTCTGTGCTGACGATGGCACTTGAGAGTTGTCTAAGTTGAATGGACCAGATAAAGACTGCAGGGGGCATGAGGAGATATGCTTGGGTGATGGACAGCCCTTTGTCTTAACTGCAGGACCCACCTCACCCACGCATGCCCTCGTCATGCTCACAGAACTGTGCCCTTCTGACCCATGCACCTACCTGGTTTGTGTAAAGCCGTTTCAGCTGACTTGATTTTAAAAAATAACTCAGTACATGCCACTCTCAGCCTCAAACTCCACACACTTAGAAGTCCTCCAAGCTCCACACCTCTGTGGCCTCTGCTTTAGCCCAGCTTTGTCTTTGTTGCTGTGATAAAATATCCCCACAGAAACAATGTAAGGATAGGAAGGGTTCCAGGGGTTCACGGTCCCAGGGCACAGCACCTTACAGGTGGGGAGCACGAGGCAGCTGCTCACACTGCACACACAGACAGGAAGCAGACAGGACTCAGAGGGCAAGGGACGCTGGTGCTCACTGCGCTTGGCACTGGCTGCTCTTGCCTCTTCCTGATTGGCCGCCCGGGGAAGTCACTGCTTCACAGACCCTCTGCTGCTACAGAGCCTTCCTGTCATGCCTCCTACCACAGCGCACTGAAAACGACATCCCGAGCCAGATTGAATCTCTTCCTACTAAGCTGTTTCTGCCAGATGTTTAGTCACAGGGTGAAAAACTAATGTAGGAAATTACTACTGAAGAAATGCGTCCGCTCCTGTGAGTAAACCTGAACAAGTGGTTTTTAAACCTTTGGAGCTGTCGAGACAGAACTCAGAGGCATTGACAGAAACAAGCTGGAGAGGCCCTGGAGTGCTGTGCCTCTTGCTGGTTGATTCTGGTGTGAGTTTGGAAGGCAAGAATGCTGGTGGAGGTACATAGTCAATGCAGACTGTCATATTCTAGATAGATAGATAGATAGATAGATAGATGGATAGATAGATAGATAGATAGATAGATAGATAGATAGATATGTGTGTGTGTGTTTGTGTGTGTGTTTGTGTGTGTGCGCGCGTGTGTGTCTGTGTGTCTGTGTTCTGTTCATGCTCTGAAACTTTGAGCTTGATCAGATTCCACAGTAATGGACTAACATATTTGATGGACTAACATATTTGATGGCAAGGAGAGTGCAGTATTTCTCCAGTTGTGCGGACTCTGGTTGGGGCTACAGTGAGAGTGAGGAGTAAGAGGTAGAAGTATTTGAAAAAAAAATGTGCAACTTGGCTAAAACTAAGCCCAGACATCTTTAAAGTTGCAAACAAAATGGCTGTAATTATTATCAGATTGGTGCCACTTTTGAGAGAAAGTATACTTTGTTCTATGACAATAGGAAATGTATCTGGGCCGAGACTTGACCCGCAGAAGGCTCTGAGGTAAGAAACCTGGAAACTCATTTGAAATCTCTTTTTTGAACAGTGAAAGCCACAGGCAATGTGTTATTTGAACCAGGCTGACTAGAGAAATCTTCCCAAAGGTTCAGCCTTCTCAGGCTGGTAGCAGAACCTGGCAGTGTCCACACAGACCTGGCCTTTCAGATGTGTGGCACAAAGTGCCCCAAGACTGCAGAGAACTGTAGAACATTAAAACAAACAAACAAACAAACAAAACCCATGAGGTCAGGCAATGTGTAACATGTCAGTCTCTCTGAAGGGAGTCCTCCAGCAGGCTCCATCAAGGGCTGTGCTTGAAGCTTTGAGGGTGAAGCTGAAGTTGGAATGGAGCCAGCAATGGTTGCTGAAAATGATAGGTGTGTGGGGTGCTAAAGTTGCTGTCACCAAGTAGAGTCAGACCAAGAGAGAGGGCATGCACGCTGTCCTAGGCACAGTCAATGGGTTGGGCTGTCTGAGCCCATTGGAGCTCATATCATAGTACAACTTTCCCTGAATTAGGGGCATGGAGCTCCAGGGTTTAATGTTTTCCCTATTGGGCTTTGGTCTTTCTTTGAACACTCCATATTCCTACTTTGAGTGTAGGGATGTTTATTCTGTGCCATTATATATCAGAAGTATGTAATTTTCATTTCATTTTGCTGGGGCTCACAGCTGAAAGTTTGCCTTGAGTCTCTGAAGAGACTTTGAACTTTGGACAGTCTGAACAGTGTTGGAATTGCAAAGACTGTGGGGACCCTTTAAGTTGGAACAAATGCAGTTTACAATATAAGACTGCCATGAGCCTTTGGGGGGCCATGGGCAAGTGTTACGGTTTGAATCTAAAATTTTCACAGAGGCTCACAAATTTTTTCCCTTAAGTTATTTCTATCAGGCATTTGGTTGCAGTGATGCAAAAGTAACAATGGGCAGGGCAGTGTCTTTTTCTTTACTACAATCCCACCTGTCCTTAGCACCTGGCCCAAGAAAAATGACCTCACAAACACAGCTGATGAATGAATCAATGAAGACTCTGGCCAAGCTGGACACATATCAGCTAGACTCT
This sequence comes from Pachyuromys duprasi, assembly GCA_028658305.1. NCBI lineage: Eukaryota > Metazoa > Chordata > Mammalia > Rodentia > Muridae > Pachyuromys > Pachyuromys duprasi. Next base: position 119,446,550 of record CM053766.1, read on the forward strand.
GGGTTTACTTCTTTTAAGAAAGTGGACTGGGATGGGGGAGAACAGAGTGGCAGAAACTAGAAGAGATTCCGGCTTTCCAAGGCTGGGAATCCCTGGCTCTTGTGCTGAGTTGAGGAGTACAGAGCCATGCTTGTGGTGAGATGTGGGGACCTGTCACTCTACTCACTTCAGGCAGAAAACATAGGATACCGTTAGGGTCACCACCTATGTACCTGGGTGGTCCAGACGTGGGCCTGGACATGGCTGAGGCTGTGGGTCCCAGGTGGACCCTAGGATCCAGTATGCTTTCTGTGCTGTGGGAGGCAGCAGCAAATTCTCTTATGCCTCTGAGAATATCTCAAGTGCCATGGCAGGACCCAAGAGAGGTCAGGAAAAATCAGAACATCACAACTGACAGGATTAGGAGGGGGTAGCCATGGCAACCAGGAGCAATATCCTCTCTTCACTTCTGATGAGGATGGGGCTCATTCATGTCTGGGGAGACAAACAGGATAGTGTTATTATTGTCTGCTACCCTAAGGGACTGACACCTCCTACCCATGAACTGATGGAATTCAAGAAGTCAGCCAGACAACAGAGAGCATAAGAAACTGAAGAGTCGGTTGGCTTTGACCATGGAGTAATTTGCTGTCAAGTTTTCCATCAAACTTTTATTCATCACAGGTATTTCTCAATCAGTGGGGTACTTCGCAGGGGATACAAAGAACAAAAGGTGTGCCAAGATAGAGTTAGAAGAAGATTCTCTGGAAGCTTCCAACTTCACCTTCTCCCTCATTTCCAGGTGGTTGTGGCCAGTCCCTCCTCATGCCTGCACACATATCCTCCTAAGTAAGAAGCTCATAAACGGAAACATCTCTATGCAAATTTGTTCTTCTCTGATGAAATGATCTCTGAGCCTGTCTCACAGGCCTAGAAAAAATGTCTGCAAAGATATCATCTGTGAGGGCAGGAGGCAGCTGCATTTCTGAGGCAAAAGACTGTGGGACCAGGCAGGGGTAGGGTATAGATATAGGACACAAGACAGAACAAAGACTTATTTCTGGGTATCCCCTTCCCCAGACCCCAGACCCTGGATGAGGTAGTCAGATCCCTGCTCAGTTTGGTGAACAGGCAGCTCTGACCCCCCCAGGAACTGTGGTTCTCAGGGTAGTCATGTTCCGGTTGTTCAGCAAGACATGTCTTCTTGTCCAGTCACTCGCTGAGGTGGGCATTGACTGCTGTCTCACTCTGGTCCACTGCAAACCTTTCAAACCTTCCTAGCAGGCAGGGAAAGTAAGACACATTCATGGAGCCAGTGCTGCAGGCTACCTAGGGTGTGAGTTTCGGGATCCAGACTGGGACTGGAGGCGATCTCCAAAGGTCAAAGGTGGAAGAGAGAAAGAGAGTGTAGGAGGAGAAGCCAGCAGAAGTGGGGTGAGCTATGACGATCACTTTGGGCTAAGGCTGCACTCTGGCCTCTAGTGTTCTGAGTCACAGGATGGGGACCCAGCTGCTAGCATGACTGACTCATTCCCAGGTGACAGTGCCCCACGTTGTGGTTTTCCACATGATTCCACAGCCTTCCCAGGAATACTAGACTAGACCTATGAGTCTCTGGCAAGTCTACACCTGCGTAAGCTAGCTGTGAGGGCTCTGTGCTGCTTGCATCTAAGCCCTCTCCTCTGGTGGAGCTGCCAGGTGTTCCTTTCTTGTGGAAAGTGAGTGTGTTTAACACTGAGAGTGGCCACAGAAGGCAGTGCACAGCTGGGAGCCTCTGGGAGCGAGACGGGCCATGTGCTGGCCACTGAGATGCAGGCACCTCCTGGTCTGGCTCAGTCCTTGACTAACACGCGGTTCCCTTTGGCACTTGAGCTCCAGTCTGAAAAAAATCACTCCGTGTGCAGAGGCCCTTCATGTGGCACTTACAGAAGCTCCAGAGAGTGGGCTGTCTTCTCTGTTCATCTTTATGTAGTTATTTTCCTTTTTGGACAGCCAGCGCTGCCAACAAAAAGCCTTATTAGTCTCTCCCTGGTATAGTTAATTATTTTTAAAACACAGGTTTGTCCTTTTTTTTCTCTTGTGTTAGAAACACATGAAATTGGACCAGAAAAAAAAATTGGACAAATCACACCAAGATTGATTAGAAATTCTGAAATGGGAGCTAGAACCCCTATCCCTTGAGCTGCGGATAAGCCCACTGTCCATGAGAAGGGTCGGTGGAAGCACCTATTAATCTATCAGCTTTCTCTGTGACCGAAGCTGTTAACCTAAGAGCCGCTGAGGACAGAAAAGCCGATGGTGTGGAACAACACTAAATAGCAAAGCAAACAGAGATCTCCACGGCTCTTCAGACGCCTGAGTAGATTAACCTGTGTATTGATTACCTGGCCTGTGAATTAATGAATTATCCCTATTAATTATGTGTGTATCTTCATAAATGTCCTTAGACTTCCTAGTGATATGGGAGGTGTGGGGAACCAAGCGAGGTGACAGAGCAGGCGGGATCTGCTGAGGAATCACCTCTGGGCCACTGGCCTAGCACAGGCTCTTGGCTTTTGCTGGCTTGCCCCTCCCAGAGTCCCACTCCCAGAAAGCAGAGGGTGCATCAAGACTGACTGTCCCTCGGCCTCCAGCTCTGCTTCCCTTGACAGCTGACTCCAAATCTGGCCACATCTAAGTTCCCTCAGAAGGTCTGGACAAAAAATAAACAAACAAACAAAACCACAAAAACATTGTTGTTTTAGCTAGCACCTTGAAAATGCAATGGGCCAACTCTCTCTTTTTAAAATTACTACATATATTCATGTATATGGGCATGTGCAACTGCATGTGTGTGCATTCGTGCATGTGTTTGCGTGTGTGCGAGAGCACATGTGCACTTGTGTGCAGGTCACAGAAAACTTTCGGGAGTTTCCTTCCATCATGTGGGTCCCAAGGTACAAAGTCAAGTTCATCAGTCTTGGCCGCAAGCACCTTTACCTGCTTAGCCAACTCACTTGCCTCCTCCTGCCCTTTCCTACGCTGCTCCAGTACATAGGCATGGTTGAAGCTCCTCCTGATTCTCCAGCTTCCTACTCAGGCTATGGTTCTCTGAGTGGGATCATTTGTTCTCTCATCTCCATCTTTGATTCCCAGACAAGACTGGACTTGCAATGGGTGAGGGATGGTGCTATAGTTGACTGAAGCCTTGGCATGGGTTACCTTCAGGACTGTCCTGAGTGAGCACATTGCTCCTGGCAGGGATGACAGTGGAAGTGAACTTGGGGACTGTTGTGGACTGTCTCTGACACTACAAGGAGCAAAGAAAAGATTCTATCTAAGCCTGGCTTGGTGAAACAATGAGTTTATCTGTGCCGACTCCCTGGAGCAAGGGGTTTATGAGTGGTTGTCCTGACAAAGAGATGTCTCTCCCACTTTCAGGTGTCTAATGAGAAGCAGCCCAATGAGTAGTGCAGTCTTGCACACCTTGGAAGCCTCCCTTCCAGTAGGGCCCATTAGGTGCCCCTATCCTCTGAGGGTCTCCCATGAGTAATCACAGCTACACCAATGTCAAAGCAGCAGTTGTCAGACATGGCGGACACATCAAGGCAAATGCTAAGCCAGTCAGTGCGCTGTCCTGAACTAGGAATTTTTGGTTATTTGTGACTCTGTGGATCATCTGTCTCACTTCCAGGGAATGGAAGGGTGCTGAGCGGTATGCCTTCTGTGTGTGTGCCCTAGCTTTTCCACTTCTGGTCCAACACTTTGGTGGGTTTTGCTAAACTCAATAACCTTTCATCTGTACTTATCCAATGTTCACTTCCACTGGACTGTGGGGGATGGCATTCACATGGTGTTCCTCAGTATTTAACTGACAGGGAGGTCTGGGCTGTCCTGGCTCCATCTGAGCTTGGCTCCTGGCCCAAGTGGCTCTTTATTCCATTTCTCCTCTCACGGAGAGACCAGTGATATGACTTCCAGAGTGGAAGAGAGTGGGCAAAACAGTCCCCAGGGTACCACCAGCCCCAAGATTCTGTACTTCCACTTCCATGGAGGATGAGTTCCTGCACCTCTTCTGGACCATGAGATGGTAAAGAAGATGGCTGGGCTTGCCTTCTTGGGCACCAACCTGCAGCTGAGCATCCCTGAGAAGAGATGCTTACAGCAGGTTACTTACAGAATGATGTCTTGCATATCAAAGCAGGAACTTCTCTGTCGCCTGGGGGGCTCTTTCTCTATTTATAAGGCCATTTATCTTTTATCTCGCCCCTGTGAACAAGCAGTGAGACACACAAAAGACGACATCACTTGTTTCAGTAGACAGCAGCACCACATAAAATAGGAAAGAGATCCTGAGTCCTGCTTTTTTTTTTCTGTTTGCTATAGACATTTGAAAAATTCTAATTTGCTTTGATATTGAATTAGCTTTGTTTTCCTGCAGCCCATATAGAAGCTTTGGATAGGAAGAGTCAGAAAATTAATAATTCAACTCTTCTTATTTGAGGCAAAGTCACTAAAAACAAAATAAGAAATGGCTTATAGGAGGGGCAGGAGTTCCATGAATATATGCATGGCAGCATAAGCCACCATGCTGTCTAGCTGCATGTGGCTGTCCCAGCTTTCCAGGTGTTGGATGGAACCATCAGGGAATAATCTAGAATATTCTTTATGAATTACAGAGTGCATAGTTTCTGCATGGCTGGCTCTTATTTCTAGTGAATTTGGCCTAGAGAACAGGAGCCATAGTGTCTCTCCGTTAGGCCCAGTGCTGGCCTCAGAGATCCTGAGTGGGTCTGCTTACTTCTTGGTTTTCATTCAACCTTGTCTTAACATCGGTACAACCCAAAGAACTCAGGATACTACACACATGAATCGCAGTGAGTGCAGGGATGCTCCAATGATCTTGGAATGTTTTGCTAGCACAGAGACATTTGAGAACTGTTGTTGCCAGCTTACCAAGAACAACAGGAAATTATTAAAGACTGCTGATGAGAACTGTGGCCCAGGGCATCACTTACCCTGGGCTGAGTTTGGGAAGGGATTTGTAAAGATATGTTTTCACCCGGAAACAGCTGGTAGCACAGACAGCCTTTTAAGTGTCTCACACAAAACTAAGAAACTGTATACATAAAACAGAAATGCATTAAATGTATAGCTGATATTGCAAGAAAGAAAATCAGAGGCTGGAGAGATGGCTTAGTAGTGAAGGACATTGGTTGTTCTTCCAAAGGATGCAGGTTCAGTTCCCAGCACCTACATGGTAACTTACAACCATCTGTAACTCTAGTTCCTGGCAATTCAACGAGGGTCTAGCCTCTGGGGACACTACATGTGGGTGATACACAGACACATGTGAGCACAACATCCATGTACATTAAATTATTAATTAATTTTAAAGAAAGAAGTCACTGCTAGTGAAGAGGAAGTCTTGGGCCCAGGGTTGAGTTCTTGATTCTGGCTGCAGACAGTGGACTCATCTGCGAAGAGCTTCTAGGTCCCTGGCAATGATTCCGATTTGGAGACAGGTTGATTTGGGATTATGGGTTTCAATTCCCACATTCAAGTCTGAAAGTGAACCGCAGGTGCTGATTATTAAACTGTTCAACATTATTAGGGTTGCCCTAACCAGGGCAGTAAGATGAGAGAGAAGGAAAAAAGGAAGATAAGGCAGGCAGGAAGGAGAAAAGGAAGGAGGGAAGAGAGAAAGAAGGGGGAAGGAAGGGAAGGATGCAGGGAAAACAACAACAACAACAACAAAAACCAGAAGGAAGAGTTAGGAGAGAGGAAAACAAACAAACAAACAAAAAACGGTGAAGGCTAACTTTTACAAAACGTAACAGTACAGAGACTGAACATTAAAATCAGCTGTATTTCTAAACACAAGAGTACACAATTAGATCATGTTGTATTCAAAATACTATTCAGGACACCAAAGCACCCAGAAAATAATGAAAACTCCATGTAGCAGAAAACCAAAATCTGATAACAAAACGATGAATATAGACAGAGGACTCTAGGAGGGCAGAAGGGATCTGCAAGAATGGAGAGGGGTGTAAGAAGGTAACTGGGATAAATGTGGTAAAACTACTTTGTGTATAACTCATGAAAATGTCCTGATAAATCTATTATTTTTTGTGCATCATGTATGTAAATGCAAAATAAAAATGTAAAAGATAAACATGCCCTTTGAAGAGGAAACTATTAACTATTAATTAGAAAGTAAAAGCAGTCAGATCTCCCTGTGAGAAACACTTCTTGCTTAATGGCACTTACAGTGTGAGAAGATGGCCATCTGAAAAGAAAAAGGAAGGGATGTTGGAAACCAAGGAATAGAAGGAATCTCAAAGGACACTCTTCTGATAGTACTCCTCGTTGTGCTTCATTTGAGCAAAGCCTGGAATCAAGCGAGAGGGTTTGATGGAGATATAGCTGGCAAGGCTTGCTCTAGGGAGAAGGTGGTAGCAATTTCCTCTCAATTCAAATACTCTGTCCTGGAGGAAGCCTCCTTAAGATTCAGGAAATCACAATTCCCAGGAAGGCTCCTGTCCCAGAGTATGTGACTACCACCTGCTGCAGAGAGGGCTTTCTCCAACCAGCAGAACCACCTGCAGAGAGCTCCAGGAGGTGGGTCTCATGAGCCATGCTGGGCTTGACTTTTCAGAGATGTAATTGCCTTTGTGTCACACACACCAAGCTAAGGCCCTAAAACTGAGTGGGCACCTCAGGAAGCCAGCTCGTGGGGCTTCAGTAGAAAAAGAGCTGACCTGAATCCCAGACACCCAGTGGTTGCAAAAACAGGCAACAGACACTGCAGGTTGACAAGCAGCTTATTGAAAATAGGTGACATCCCCATTCTGCTCCTAACGAACCCCCTTCCACCCTGTGGCAAGGCTGGGACACAAATGTGAAGTGATTGCTTTGGTCCAAGTGACTATTACTTAAAGTGGTCATTGTGCAGGTGGTGACAAGAGCCCAGCTCTGGAGACAATTTGACAGTTTGTCCAGCTGTGGAACATCAAAGAAAGAGGATGGGAAGACTTCCGGTTTGGGCCTTCACCACTGGAAGGAGATTTTAGTCCCTGAAATGGAGAGGTCAAAGGACCATATTGACGTAGGACAGTGGGTAGGAGGTGTTTGCATCGCAGTCTGGGAAGTTTCAGGGCAGATTACAGTGATTGTGTTGTTAACTGATTATGAGATACCAGAGTCAGAAGGAGTAGGTGGGGTCTAAGGTGAGCATAAATATCTGTAATGCATCGGCATGTGGAAGATATTTTGACAAGTGACTCTACAAAAATGCAAGGAAGCTCTTGCAAAGAGTGGTCCCAGGAGCAGGAGCATCATTTGTTAGAAGTGCAGATGCTCTATCCCAGCTCTAGGCTTACTGTGCTGACAAGGCAGGGTGTAGCCCCAGGATTAGTGTTTTAGGACCTCTCAGGGTGGTTGGAAGCTTGCCAGTGTCTCCCAGACACAGCCCTGCTGGTTGTCCCCTGCTCCACGGAAGGAGAGTGGTCAGCACTGAGACCTGGGTGCTGCACAGGCTCAGGGGGCCAAACAGGGGCATGGAGAAGAACCAGCTGAGAAGGAAGAAGAGAGAGAACACGAAGTCACACAAAGAAGATATGTCTGCTGCAGACCAGTGTGTTGGCTTAATGCAATCCCAAACAAAACCTTAGAGTTTAAGAGAGCTTGACAGCTACAGAGTCCGCTAACAGCACAAAGGGCCAAAGATGGGTCTGACAATTGTGAGAAATTGGGGTGTGGAATTAGTCTCCATGGAATTCATAATACCTGTGAGAGATTCGTGTTTGAGTGAAGCAGCATTTCACCCTGATGGGAGGGACAGGTTGTTTAATAACGGGTGTGGAGACAATTGGCTAGACATGTGGAAATAGATAATTTTAGGTCTTTCCATAATACACATGCAAAAATAAACTCGAGATGGACTAGTGGCCTGGATGTGAGAAGGGACTGCTTGAAGGAAAATCTAAAATAATATCTTTATTTCTATGTGGTAGTAAAGAATTCATCAAGATAACAGATTAATAAAATTTGAATTTAATACGATGTAGAATGCTTGAATGGTCAAAGTCATTTCCACAGATCAAAGGAAAGTATTTCCAATGGCACCAGTGGCAAAATTTGATAGCCAGTATGTCAAAAACAAGAAAGTAATGTTTTAAATGACAGTGGGAAAAGAAGAATTCTAGAAACACTTCAACCAGAAATCTAAAGGGAAGAGCATCAAATAGGCTTGACTTGGAAAGGAAGGAGGAAAACACAAATGAAAACATCAGCATGGCATTTCCTGTCGGGCTGGCCACAGGAGTAAAAGCCCCAGTTGTAGCTATAAACTGTCACTAGTCTAGTCCTGAAATGATACAGCTTTATTGATTTGCAGTCCTGAACCTCAGAAGGTGGCTGTCACCCTCCCTGGGATAAAGCCATGGTGTCTCAGAGCCATCTCCTAGAGGCTGTGAGGGAGGCTACTTTCTCTGCCTTTCTGTCAGCTAAACCCATATTCCCTACATTTCCTGGTACCAGATGAAGCCTCAGTTCTTGGGACCAGTAGCCCCGCATCTCCAAGGCTCTCCTGACTTCTATCATATCCCCTTCTGTCACTCAGTCTCCTGCCTTCCTCACAGGGACCCAGGGCAGACTCACCTGGATAATAGGGTCTGATGAACTCACTCAAGATTTTTTATAGAATCTCAGCTTCAAAGTTTCATTCTGAGTTCCCAGAGAAGCTGGGGAGATGGCTCAGTTGGAAAAGCGTCTATTTTATGAGCATCGGGGACCTGGATTTTGGATCTGCAGCACTTGTTAAAAAGCTGGGTGGCAGTAGCATATGCCTGGTACTTCGAGACAGAAACAAGGATACCCAGGGCACACTGGTCCTCCAGTGTAAACAATAGATGAGCTCTCTAGGTTCAGCAAGAGACACTGTCTGAAATCATATGGAGAAATGATTTGAGGAAGACACTTGATTTCTGTTTCTGACCTCTACACACATGTACAGACAGACAGGCAGACACACACACACACACACACACACACACACACACACGCCTCCCAGCTATTAGGGAATGAGCATGTTGTATCTGGAACCTGGTTTAGCCTACCACACATGCTTTTGGAAGATGCCAGGCACCAGGATGCCACCTACATCTTAAACCAGCATAGCATTCTGCAACTTTCAGAAAGGTTCAAAGTGTGGAACCTTTGAAACATGTACACAGTTCAACCCCTTGGATTTGTCTTAGTGACCCTATTGTGTAACAGTTATAGGAACATCCACAAGGCACCCTTTAAAGCAGAAAAAAAAAGAAAAAAAATTGGGTCTCAGAAAATAGATAAAATAGATATTTGTAAGAATGAGGGATTTATTTACAATATGTGGTACACTGGAAAAATAAATAATGTAAACATCTGCCAGTGAAATGTACTTTGCAAAAGGAAGGATAAGATTGCTCTTCGGTGATCATAAAAGCCCAGGGAGCACCGTGGGTGTTGTTAATGGAAGCGTACATATACTTTCAGCCTAATAAATCCATCTAGTGTTGACTACAATTTCAGGAGAGTGGTGGTTTCCAGAGACAAAGTCGGGGGGGGGGGGACCTCAGACCCTCAGTTTTAGCTGTCTAGCTCTGCTTTATTGTCATTGCAAAATAATGATGTTTGGAAAATATACAAGTGTTTATCATATTCCTCTCTGAACTTTCTTCAAAAAAGTCACACACCCACAGACGTCACAACAGAGCATCCAGAGTTTCAGACACACCCCTTTGAGAAGTCCACCACCTTCCTGCAGCATCCTTGGGCAGCTCACTTGTGCTAGCAACTGGTGCTTTTCAAAGACACCAGAGTCACTGTCATGCCCAGTGTTGGCACCCTCTCCCCTGGTCTCAGCACCCAGGATTCTTTCTGGCTCATGAGCCTCCCACCTGCTCTGACTGTCATTATCTGGGTCTCCCTGGCCATGCTTTGATTCCCCCAGGAAAGGCCCCATGATGAAGAATGACCAACACAGGTACATTCTTGAAGTACATGCCTCCTCCCCAGACATCCAGAAGAGCATCCCCACTCCCTGCCTCATGCCCCATCTCTGTGGTAGAACACGCTTCCTTCTTCTTCCCTAAACCCATATCCCAGTCCTACATCTTCCCCACACTGGTTAGGTCTCTGTTCCTCTGTCTGCCTGACATCTCCACACCTTACTGCAGTGATTGCCTCTGCTCAGGTGGGGGCCACTTCTCACCAAGGAAACCTCAGTGTCCACATTGTGAGTCCCACTCTGCTGTGGGGATTTTGCCTTTTGCTACCACTTAAAGGACTCCTGACTGTGTGAGGTGCCCAGGCAAACCTACATGCTCACCAGATGTTATCTGGACAGTCTGGGAAGTCACTGTCCATGTGGCCACCCGTACTCACTGTGGCCATCTTCCTTTTGACTCCTGAGCAAGCACTGTGAGATGTGTTTACAGCATTCCAAGGGAGACACCACAGGCAGCCGTGGTCACAGCAGTATGTGTGTGTGCCTGTGTCCTGACTCTCCTGTTGTCCTCAGTCCTCTTCTCTGCGACCACCTACCTTCTTGGTGAGTTCCATCTCAGCCCCTGGCTAGAGGCCACAGCCACTGTATCCCTTCTTGGTGTTTTCAAACAAAGAACAAGAAACAAATCTTCCCATTGTCATTTCGACAGGAGCACGGAACCACATTCCTCCCCACTCTACCCCTCCATCCTCGCAGACCCTAGATAAACCCCGCACCCTTCAAATCCTGCTGAAATCCTTTATTCCATAGCTGTCATGGGTTACTTCTGTGAAAACATGACCTCATTCCTCCATTTTAGGTGCTAATGTACACTCTGTGTCATTATATGCTGGAAGCACATAATTTGCCTCTTTATTTCACAGGGGATTACAGTAAAGAGGTTGCACTGAGTTTCAGAAGAGAGTCTGGATATGTTTGGACAGTGTGAGAATGAAACTGGACTAAATATATTTTGCTTTAGGATGTGGACATGAGCTTATGGGGACCAGTGGCTTGCTTTAGGAAACAGTGTTTAAATGAGAAATGTCTCCCACAGGCTCATTAATTGGAGCATTTGGTCCCCACTTGGCATGCTGTTTGGGAAGGTTATGGAACATTTTAGGGGATCGAGCCTTTCAGAAGGAAGTGCCAAGGTGGGCTTTGAGTTTTTATAGCATTAGCCCACCTCTGTGTGTGTGTGTTTACTTTCTGTGTGTGGTTGAAACGTGTCCAATCAGCTTCTTGCCCCTACCACCATGCTGTCCTGTCTATTGCCCTGACCTCCCTGCCCCTATGGACTCTATCCCTCTGCAACCATAAACCAAAATAAAACCTTTCTTCCCTACATTGATTTTTGGTCTTACTCTTTTATCACAAAAAAACAGAAAAGTAACCGATACACTTCCCTACAGCATCAAATATTCATCGAATGGTCAAGATTCCAGACGCTTTCAGAGAAGCATCTATATTTAATTTGTTTGAATGAAGATTCAGGATTGTCTGTTCTGCCTCTGGGTGTACCACTCTGTGTCTCCATCTGACTGTGGCCTTATCCCCTTCAGCTCCTGGTGTTGAGTCATGGAGAGACCCAGATCATTTTCCTGTAGTATCTGTTACGTTCTGAACATTGTGGGCAGAATATCCCATGTCATTTAAACCAGTTTGTGTTTCCTGTATTTCTTTCTAACTGGTCACCTTGAACTCACAACTGGAGGTTGCCTACATTTTTTTTGGGGGGGGGAGGGAAAAGAGCGAAAAAAGGAGGAAGAGAAGGAGGAACAGGAAGAGGGACAAGTGGAGGACAGAGAGAGGAACAGGAGGAGGTACAGGAAGAGAACAGAGAGAGGGACAGGAGGAAAATGGGGGAGGGCCAGGAGGAGGATAAACAGGAGGAGGGAGAGCTGTAACTCTGCGTCAGATAAAGAAAATCGTTTCCACAGGGATCCTCTTTCAGACACGGAAGGATAGGGGATCAGTACCTATAGGGACACTAATGAGCTGAAGTGTCCAGGTCTGTTTCCTGCCTGGACTCATGTCATGCCAAGCTGGACATCACAGAATGTTCAACCCAGGAGGGAAAGCCGGGCTGCAGTTGAGAAACATCCATAATGAAAAGGCCAAGGAGATCTTAGAAGACAAAGCTGGACTCTCAGGACTGTGATCGCTGAACCTGACCTACTTTCTGCTTCCAGATGAGCATTCTCATTTCCAGACCGAATTTTCTTTTTTAAAGAAGGCTTTGCAAGCTGTCCTGTCCTGTCAACTCTAAGCCCCACCAAACTCGGATTTGCTCCTGATAAGTGCTATGCATGCTAGGGCAGATGTGCATCTGAATCTGTCTCTGTCTGTCTCTCTTTCACACAGAGAGAGACAGACAGACTGACTGAGAGAGAGAGATCTTGGGAAGGGAGGTAGTGCTCATAGAACTGGCATGCTTCCAATCCCAGGACCCTGACCCTGACTTGCTTATTAACTTGACTCCCTCCCATTGCTGTGTGAGCCACACTTGGCTTTTCGAAGAGAGAAATAGGCTCCTGAGACTAAGGCTGCCTGAGGGAGTGGTTGAGCTTGGAGGGTAGTGTCCTTTTCTTCCAGAGCCCAATCTGTCCAGATTGGATGGTATCCATCCATCTCAGCACGACCTAAAGCCCGAGCAGCCTCCAGTTTTCCACCAGCAGGACCCAGCAGGTGGGTCCTGGCCCAGCCTTACCTACTCTGCTCTGTGGCGCAGAGCAATATAGATGGGATTTACCTGTCTCTGGGAGCTTCCTGGCAGATCCCCTGTGATTGCCCCAAGGCTGTGCTTAATCGAACAGCTTCACTCGTAGGTCTGAAATGAGGTTTCATAGAATACTGGTGTATACACACCGTCACATGTGCAGCTTGCCTCCCCATATGCGGCTATACATGCACACCCTCTGAAAGGGCCTTTTTATTAATTACGACTTGTAGTTTGGCTATTTAAAACAAACTGCCTTTCAGCAAATTGTCTTGTTTTTTTCAGGGAACTGGAAATAGCGGGGGAGGCGGCGGCTGCGTGCTAGGAGAGTCATTAACCAGAGCTCATGCCTAATGGTTTCTTCCATGGGGTCTGCATAGAAAGAAGGGGAAAATGAACAGGGGCTGCAGGGCAACGCAGGTGTCCATTCTTGGACGTGAGGGGCTGCCCGAGGTGGAGGAGTCAGCATGGAAGCTGGGCAAACAAAATGTGGCTTTCTTCCTTCTGTCCCTCCAGGGCCTTTGCATGTAAAAGACACTGACTAAATAGCACAGAAGATGCAGGGATCAATGAGTTAATAAGATATGGTTCTTGCTCAAGGGAGTTTGTATACAAATCCAGTAAGTACCTCTGTGCTGGACACAGAAAAAGAAGCCCAAACTCAGGAGTCTGCCGGGGTCATCAAGGACACACCTTGAGACAAATACAGAGAGTTGACCGAGTCCAAGCCACTCACTCACCCACTCAGTCACTCAATTACTCTCTCATTCATTATTAATTTGGTCACTCATCCATCCATCCATTCATCCAACCATTCATATATTCAATTATTCATTTACTCAGGATTTGGTGAGAGTCAATTATATGTATTCTAGGTACCCTGTAGGGTATGGACTCTCAGACACAAATCTAAGCTCTGGCAGAGGGTAAGGGGTGGAAGCATATGAGAACGTCTTTCTCCAACTTGCCCTCCAACTTGTCCTGATCAAATTCTGAGCTCTGGACTGCAGCACTGTGGATTCCAGTTGCCTCTATGTTATTCTGCTAGTCCCTTCTTCCTCCAGGCTGACTTTGTAGGCTCGGGGAAGGTGGTGGCTATCATGCCATCCCAATCCCATTTAACCTGGGTTTTTAAGTCTCAGCTTGGACCTTGCCTCCTCCCAGGAGGTCTTTCATGACTCAGTAGGTTCCCCACAAGTCCACATCCTTCTCCCCTGGCTGTCAGGTTGCATGGCTTCCATGAAAGTGTTTGACTTCCAGATGGAGGGCATGGCATATCCGTTTTCTGCTGTGTCCCCATTTTCCAGCCCAAGCTAGGAAGCCCCAGCTCATGTGTACAAGGACTAAGCAAAGGCCAGCTCAGCCAAGTAAGTAGATACAGTGTATCCCTAAGCATTGCAAAAACTGAAAAATGGGGGCAGAAGGGAGCTGAAGAAGCCAGGTAGTGTGCTAGAAACCTGGGCAGTGTGCTAGAAAGCTGGGTAGTGTGCTAGAAAATTGTGATTGGTTGATGAGACAGGAGTTTTTATAATTTTTCCAGAGAGAACTACAAAACTTTGAAAAGAACATGCCCATTTTCCTTTTCTTTACTTTTAAACTTTTATTTATTATCTGTCTGTCTTCTATCTATTTATCCATCTATCTAATATAAATATTAGATCTATCTATATTTCTATATATTAGATAGATGGATGAGTAGATAGATAGAATATATATATAATGTTTCATTGTGTAGCCTTGGCTGGCCTAGAGCCCACTCTATGGATCTGGCTGACCTGGACCTCACAGAGACCAGTTTACCTGCCTCTGCCTTCTAAGGGCTGAGATTAAGGATGAACACCACTGTTCCCAGTAAAACATGTATTTCTGCAAATGAGTTTTATTAAAATTCAAGTAATTGCATCTCTCTGTGTAACAGCGAATGGCTCAAATAATGCTGAACAAACTAATTCAAGGCATTAAAGTTCAAAGAAAATTATGAAAAATAAAGCCAAGAAGATGGTGCAAAAAAAAGATCCCTGGAGTCTGAACAAGGAGCTGAAAGAGGGGAAGCAAGATCTCCACATATCTCTGCTTCCTCTTCCTTCACTGTTTTCCACCAGGGAGTAAGCCAGGAGCAAGCCACACCGATCCAAGAAGGGCTTTTCCTGCTCTGTCAGGAAAGCAAGCCCAAGACTGAAACTCCTGCATGTGACATAAACCTTGATGTAATGGGTGGGGTTGGGCGGCCATCTTGTGAGATGGTTCAGCAAACTTGACTTGGAACAGAGCAAGGAGCCCTGAGATGCCTGAGTGTGTGATGGCTTTGTGAGACAGAGGGGCAAAAGTGCCAACTAGCCACCTGCCCAAGAGTGTGAGGAAACAACCTAGTCTGAGCCACTGTCATAGTCAGTGGGCATGTGTTACTCGGGCTTAGCTAGCATGTTCCAACTGGAACAGCCCAGTGAGCGATGCCCTGGCATTTGGCAGCTTAATTCTGAACCACATTCTGTGTTAGCTCTGTGCAGAGGAACTGGGGAGAACTCTCTCCGATCCCAGAGTCTCCCTTCACACGCCCTCCTCCCTCCTTCCTTTTCCCAGGGAAGCTTCAGAGACCACGGTAATGGCTGATTGACAGTGTATCCTGGCTCCTGTTCCTCACCCTGAATAATGCTCTTTGAAGAGATAACAGCTTTTCTGAGGTTAGGGCTGGACAGAGACAGCTTGGGTGTGGCCTCTCTGCCCTGGCTCCACCCCTGCAGGACTGCGTTGGGGGTGGGGATGGAGCAGCAACCCTCCCCCTTGCTATCAGTTAGCTTGATGACTAGAGATGTGATTCAGTGATGGATGACACAAGCGCCCCCAGGCCACGGGACCACTTGGCCCTGACCTCTCTCACATGCTGGGACATATAAACCGTCACTCTGGAGGGCTTTGGTGAGACACTCACCTCCCAACACACTCTTAGAGTTGTGCAGGGCACCGCTGGGCTCAGGCTTCCAGCTCTGCAGCACTCTGTGTAGCTATTGATCACCCTGGTAAAGCCATTCCTTAACACCACACCTGTGTGATTATAACCTGCTCCCTCAGAAGTTTCTGGATCAGCGGAGGAGATGGTTGCTTGAGGATTTGAGTTTGATTCCCAACACCCATATAAAGAGCTGTGTAGTGTCATATGTCTATGATCTCAGCACTGGGGAAACTGAGGCAGACAGATCTCTAGTTTCAGTGAGAGCAAGTGAGGCAGACACTGGCACTTGAGTTCTGATCTCTGCATGCACACACGTTTGCATATCCAAGTGAATACGCATACCAAAAGCACCTGTGTGTGCTATCACCCCTCTGATAAGTTACTGCTTTCCAAAGTTATTGACTGAGCCGTGCTCTGGGATGTGATAATAGACAGAGCATGTGCATGAGAGGGGAGCATAACCCCACCCTCCTGGCACAGGAAGAGAGATGTTTGGCTTCTCTGGAAACAATTTTCCCAGTTTCCCAACAATGCGCTCTCAGGGCATCACTGGTGGTGATGGTAGGAGGCAGACCCCTCATAGCATGCTCAGCAGTAGCTCCCTGGCCCCAGCTGACAGCTACAATTGTTTCTTTCTTTTATTTATTTTTTATTTTTTTATTAGTTACAGTTTGTTCACTTTGTATCCCAGCTGTAGCTCCCACTCCCATCCCCTCCCAATCCCACCCTCCCTCCCTCTTCTTCTTCTAGTCCCTTCCCCAGTCCAATGATAGGGGAGGACCTCCTCCCCTTCCATCTGACCCTAGTCTATCAGGGGTTTCATCAGGACTGGCTTCTTTGTCTTCCTCTGTGGACTGGTAAGGCTGCTCCCCCCGCTTAGGGGGAGGTGACTGTGTTCATGTCAGAGACAGTCCCTGTTCCCCTTACTCCTGGACCCATGTGGAGACTGAGCTGCCATAGGCTACATCTGTGCAGGGGTTCTAGGTTATCTCCATGCACGGTCCTTGGATGGGGTATCAGTCTCAGAAAAGACCCCTGTGCCCAGATTTTTTGGTTCTGTTCCCCCCCTTGTGGAGCTCCTATTCCCTCCAGGTCTTTCTATCTCCCCCTTCTTTCATAAGATTCCCTACACTCTGTCCAAAGTTTGAGTATGCATCTCAGCATATGCTTTGATACCCTGCTGGGTAGAGTCTTTCAGAGGTCTTCTGTGATAGGCTCCTGTCCTGTTCCCAGTTTTCCCCTCTTCCGATGTCCATCTCATTTCCCTTTCTGAATGAAGATTGAGCATCTTACCCAGGGTCCTCCTTCTTGATTAGTTTCTTTAGGTGTACAGATTTCAATATGATTATCCTATATTATTTGTCTAATTCCACTTATAAGTGAGTATATACCATGTGCGTCTCTCTGCTTTTGGGATACCTCACTCAGTATGATCTTGATCCCACCATTTGCCTGCAAATTTCATTTCTTTGTTTTTAATTGCTGAGTAATATTCCATTGTGTAGATGTACCACAATTTCTGTATCCATTCCTCAGCAGAGGGACATCTGGGTTGTTTCCAGGTTCCGGCTATTACAAATAAAGCTGCTACAAACATGGTTGAGCAAATGTCCTTGTTGTATACTTGAGCATCTTTTGGATATATGCCTAGAACTGGTATAGTTGGGTCTCGAGGTAGCACTATCACATTGTTTCTAAACATCGCCCAGCCTCCCTTGTGAGACACCCTTGCTGTTGGTGGAGAACCCTGTGCAAAAGCTCCTTGCCTGTGGACAAGGTAACACGAGGCGGCACAGCCACTGAGGGGAGCAAACCACAGTGACGAGATGAAAGTCAGGTGTCCAGAGCCCAGGAGAGCAAGCAAGGAGTGTGCAGAGCTTTGGGGCATCCAGGACCTCCTCCTGAAAGCTAGCAGGGCTGGTGGTGTGAGGGTTGACTCAGCATCCTCCAGGGCCAGAGTAGGAGTGTGTGGGAAACAGCATGTTTCCTGGAATTGTTTCCTTCAAAGTTTTCTTTCACTGAGAGATTTCTTTAGCAAATACCGGTCGATTCATGTGCTGGTGAGAGATGAGAGTCTTATTTCGTACAAGATCAGGACGGCAACAAAAAGATTAACATCTCTCCATGGCAGCATGAGCCACAGAAATTAACAGTGAAACTGGAAGAAGGGATGGGCTGGTGTTGGGTCCTACCTCTTCTCTGCTTAGAATATTTATGGTTGAAGGATTTCCTTTAATGAAGGAAGTAGTTTCCTCACTGTCACCAAGAGGATCACAGAGTGCCTGTGGCTCCCGGCATCAGTTTGCCCGGGGCCCCTAATTCCTAGCATTTACACCTTAAGAAATGGCAGGTTTATTGACTTAAACCATGAAGTGTTGGGATCATTTGTTACACGCCAGCAGCCAGTGATTGATTCAGTTCTATACCTGCACAGTCAGGGATGTGTGTGGAGAATGCCCCTGGGCCGTGGGAACTCTTGAGATTTCCAGGGTGTACTTATGAACACTTACCCAAGCATGTCCACACACTGGAAAGCATCATGAATGTAGGAGACTCAGTTAAGCTCTTCTTAGCTTGGAACTGCCAATGAGCTGTTTGGGGGCAGCACGTTCTTAGGACACGTGGGGGGGGGTGTAAACTGAGCAAAGGGGCCAGAAATGAAAAGCATCAAGAAACCATTCTCCTGTGCTATCCATGCTCATGGCCAAAGCCAAGGATCAGCGTTTCACACTGTGTTTTCATGTAGGAGTCTAGGCTCTCCAGGTTTTACCCTGGGGGGTTTAGTCCATTTTGGGTTGATGTCAGGGTCTGGCCAGTTCATTTCTATGACTTGGAGTTCGGAGACCCTCCAGGTCTGTGTGAAATGCTCCCTTTTTCATACCGAGAGTTCTCTCAGTCCTTGTGTAAGACCAGTAAGTGACCATGACTGTTCAGGTGCGTTAGTGGACTCTGTCTCGCTCCAAGGCAGAGCTGTTGTCATGTTGATGTCCCCGTGCAGGTGCTGCTGCTGTGTCAAAGTCTGAGCAGGGCTGGGCTGTGCTTCTTCCATGTTCTGCATGGGTTGCTCGGATCTTGGTGTCTCCATGGGAATTTCGGAGTTGTTTCTGCGTCGCTGAAATTTGCTGTTTGAGTTCTGGTTGGATGTACATCAAAGGTACAGATCACTGTGGATGCTATGGGCATTTTGCCAAACTAAATTCTTCCCATCCTTGAACACGAGCTATCTTTCCATTTATTTCTGTCTTGTTTACTCTCTTTGATTATATTTTGTGATTTTTTTTCAGGGCATAGTTCTTGCAACTTCTTGGTTAAATGTATCCCTAAGTATTTCATTGTTTTTAGTGTCATCCCAGGTTGGATTATTCTCTATTACCAGTATTAAAAAAAAAAACTCAAGTCATTTTTTTGTGTTCATAATTTTTTTATTCTGCAACTTTAGTGATTTTGTTTACTAGCTCTAATGTTTAGTGTGGAGGTTGGAGGGTTTTCTACACACAGGGATCGAATCATATGCCTTTTATTTCTTCTTTTGTGTGATGTCCCTTGCTCACATGGCCAATACCAAACAAGTGCAAAAATAAGCAGGCTAGATCTATATCAAACTAAAAAGCATCTATAGTCAACAAACACTGGGAATTCTGCTTGCCATGTGAGCACCCTACCCACTGACCCACATCCCCAAGTAGAATCTTTTCAAATAGTAGTTTCCTGAGTTCCCAAATGTTATGCACCAGCATTGAGCTGCCATGCCATGTGCACAGCTGTGTCCATAGCCATTCCCCAACCCCTGCTCTTTCCATCTCAGGAAGGAGGGATCTGAGGAGAGAACTAACATGGGTACGCAGTGGTGGCCCCACTTGGGAGTTTATTCCAAGGGGTGAGGTAAGTACCAACTAGATTCTTTTATGAAGGGAAAAAATTCCCCTTGAGTATATGAAAGATTAATGAGAAGGCAGATATGGAAAATATTGTCAACCAGCTGAAGCCACATCGTAGCCAGTGCCACACTTTCCATCATGGGGACAACATTTCTAGGGTACAGAGACAGAGTAATTACCTTCTGCACATCTTCATTCCCCCTGCTTTGTGCCTTCCCTTATTTAGAGGCACCCCTGTAACATATATTTATATTTTTACTGGATAACTTCATGTTCAGTTTTAATATATAGTTTTAGCCTATGTTTTAGATGCTTATTTATTTACTTGTATGTGTGTGGGTGTTTGCCTGAGTATATGCTTGTGTGCCACCTGCACTCAAGAGTCCACAGAGGCCGGAAGAGAGCACTCTGCTGGAACTGTAGTTACAGGTGGTTGTGAGTCACCATGTGGGTGCTGAGAACCAAATTAAACTATCACGGGTCCTCCGCAAGAGCAGCAAGGGTTCTAAAGTGCTGAGCCGTATCTACAGCACCTACTTTGAGTTTTAAAGATATATTCTGTGATTTACTGTACCCAGGCTTTCTAAAGTGTTTCACAGTACCACTGCACCCTACACTTCAAATATTCATCAATTTCATTTTATGAAGCTGTTTCACAAACTAGGGTAGCTGAATAGTAATCTTTCGGTATCTGTGCATGCTACTGCTTCCATGTATGTGTGTATGTGCATATCTTCATGTTGAAAACACTCAGGTCTCTCTCTCTCACACACATACATGCACACATTGGAATGTTGTTTGCAGGAAAATGCATGCAATTGGAGAAAGTCATGTTAAGGGAATCAAACCAACTTCAGAAAGACAAAAGTTTTCTTTCATTTCTGGTTACTAGATTATGTATAGATACAAACATAAAGCTGTGTGTGTGCACATACATGGATGTCAGGGAAGTTAAAATAGTAATAATGTTTAGGGGACAAAGCTCTGTCCTTTGCTGTAGTCAGTTCTGACCCGAAGGTTCATTTCCTCTTTTGCAGCATCCAGAGATGGATCAGGGCACACCTCGTTCAAAGAAAAATTCATGCCCAAGATGTCCACTGAGGCCTCTGATGCCCCCTCCTGTCACAGAGGCCAGAGGGCAAAAGGGCAAGTTGAAACAATCAAACTCATTTCTGGTACCCTGGCTTTGCCATTTCTAGATGCCCTCCTGTTAACTGCTTGAAGAATTACTGAAAACATAGCAAACCAGAGGAGACAAATAAGCTAGTTCCAGGAGAAAGCAGAATGCTTTCAGAGTGGGCTCTGAATTTGCAGACTCTAACATGCTCTTGGGTTCCCCTTGCTGTCTCCTTCCTCCCTGGGCCACCCTGGCATGACATCTGAGACCATAATAAAGTGAAAGGTGGCTGGGAACAAGTTGAGGGTGCAGAGTTTTAGGATCTAGACACCGGTCTCTGATCACCCTGGAAAACATGCTTCTTGTTAAACTCGCCTGAGGAGAACATCCCAGAGAGCCCATGGCTAACCTACGATGTCTCATGCAGTTTAATCCTCCATAGTTAGTGTTTGTTGTTCAGTTTTCACAGAGAAACAGATACTATTATTTACAACTTTAGGGGGAGTGAGGAGGGGAGAATAGCTGACAAAACTGTTTCTCCTAAAATATCCCTTCTTCATCCTTTTTTTTTTTGTCATGAAGCAGAACAGTGGTACAGAGTTGAGGAATTGGCTCCCAGTCAATTAGGTTTTAATTTGTCCTGTCCATAATAGGAATGTTCCAGTGGGCCAGCTTCAAGATCTGAAGAGAACAGCAGAAGCCTGACAACTTGCTGTCTTCTACGGAGATGCCTTTCTGGAGGACCAGAGGGAAAGAGGCCACTTTTCAGACATTCTCAGCTTTGAGGTTGGGGAAAGCCAGTGTTCCATCAACATATTCCAAAAGGGTTCACCTTTCATTTACAAGGACGTTAGGTCAGACGCAGAGCTGGGCAAGGAATGGCTGTTAAGAAGGCTAAAGACACTTGAGATAAAGTATAATTAGGCTCTGAGCCTGCAACACTCAAGGCTCTCCAGTCCCTGAAGCTCTGGTCAGCATTGGAGAAGGCTCATCTGAGAAAGTTCCTTAGAGGGAACTTCCATTTACCTATGCGTTTGTCTATAACAAAGGATAGTTTTGTTTGTTTCATGCATGTGGCTAGGACTCCAGGTTCTTCTTCAATCTTCCAGCACACACTGTAGAACAGCTGGGCATTGAGACAGGGAGCAGGAGCCAATGCCAGTGAACCACTGGTCCCCAAGTCAATATCCATATGTATAGGGCTGGGAGAAGTCCCAGAGCACATGGAAGTCTCTATTTCCTCCTAGCACTCCGTGGTGCCCTGTCAATAATCCCCATTAGTACCATGAGGCTGAATTCTGCGTGACAGTCTGCCAACCACTTGGTTCTCATTCTCAGGCCCCTCAGGTTGCTAGGGAGCAGGGCTGCACCAATCCCCCATGAGGCTGCCAATCATGTGGCAATGAATTTAAACCCTTCCTCCCCCCTGGTTAAATGAGAAGATGAGCTGGCTGCAAGCCTCAGGAACATGGACCCCAGCTGGAGGCACAGCTCCACACTGCGAAGGGTGGCAGATAGCACTGAAAGTCCAGAGCCTTGAACATTAGCCCCTAAGCTGCAGCTCCAAGAGTGTGAATGACAGTCATTTGCACCTGGGGACACCAGACTTAGGAAAGTTCAACCTTTGCAGCACTCACCCCTGAGTGCTAAGGAGCTGTGAGACCTGGGGCCTGACTCTTGACCTCTCTGGGCCTTGCTGTTCAGGGTGTGAAATAAAAAGATCAGGTGGCCAAAGAACTCCAGCTCTCATGGATCAGGGTCAGTGCCTGCTGCTTCTGGGGGAAGCCAGCAGCAGAGGCTGAAGTGGGCACAGGCAGGGGTGAGACCGCAAGGACGGCAGCACGGTAAATGACTTTTGATTTCTGCAAGCAGTCCCAGGAGGTTTCCTTCTCTGGGGGCCTGGAGGTCCAGGTTCACAGTTCTGGTTGTCTCCAAGGCCGGGTATATTTGTACATTGTGAATGGGTGCATGCCTGTGCATGTGGGGGGCCAGAGTCCAACCTATGTTGTGATGCTCAGGAAACCACTAACCTCTTTTTAGCATAGGGTGTCTTACTAACCTGCAACTCACCAAATACCTACTCTGGCTGGCCCGCCTGTCTCCCTCTCCTGGGTTCTGGGGTTACAAGCATGAACCATCACACCCGGATTTTTTACATAGGTTTTTATTATTATTATTTTTTTACTCACATCCTCATGCTTATTAGGCAAACACTTGACTTGAGCTGTCTCTTCAGTCTAGGGGTGAGGTTTAATTGTGAGACAGCCCCTGCCTCTCGGGGTCTGTCACAGGTTTGCTTTTTCCTCATGGCAGCGACACTGTTTTGCCAACCAGGGCAGTGACATCAACAACTCTGCCCACCACTTGCACCCTTGGACATTAAAAGAGCGGCAGTTCACTGTTTAAGTCATTGAACTTGTGGATGCCGTGGGCAGTTTTTCTTCCTGTTTGAAAGCAAAAGAGATCAGAACATCAGATGCACACAAAGACTCGACTGTCATCACAGGACATTTGGTCACTTGTCCTCCTCAGTTGCAGACTCTGATGTCCAAGGATCCAGTGACGGGACAGAAGGGAGGGAGAAAGCCCACAGAGGGTCTGTGAGGAGAGTGAGAGGCATTCAGAAATGAGAGAGAACCCGCCAGAAGTCGGGGAGACATCTTCCTGATAAGGGGTCTAAATGAATAGTAACTGTTGGGGTACCAGGTAGAGCCAGCAACATGCGTAGCCTCAGGGTCCAGTCTAAATTTGGCAGAACATAGTCCCACTGTCTCCCAAATGTGTGTGGGGAGGGCTTGGAGAGCCCCATTGTCTCCTGGGTATGTGTGAGGACTTAGCCCACTGTCTCCTGAGTATATGCAAGGGGCTTAGAGAGCCCCATTTATATCTCTCTCTTTCTCCTCTCTCTGTTTGTGTGTGTTGTGTGTATGTTTGGCAGGGTGGGAGGACTTAGCTGCAGGAGGTAAAGGAACCAGCCTGGTGCTATAGGATTTTCACTGTGGCGAAGCCTCCTTCTTCCCTTCTGTTAAATATTATTTTAAAAATATTTGTTCCACTCACACTATGAAGCCATCTGCTCCGACACGGACCCACCAGCCTTGAGAAATTGTTGCACTCAACTCGTGGGAAAGTGGAGGTGTGGGGGAGCAGAGCAGGTGTGGGGGAGTCTCAGGTGGGAGCCATGGACCCATCCTCACCTAGTCTTCTGGAGTCTAACCTGGGTCTTCACAGCTCTGGAAACTCACTGCACAAAGGCTCTGGACAGGAAGGATGCCTCCCCCTTCATCTTCTGGGATTTGGGACCAGGATTTTAGCAATGCCGCGGAGTGTTTGACAGTGAAAAAGACTGTAATCTACCCACTACCTCTGTGTTTGTTCCCTTTCGGGAAATGTCCTTTGTCTCAGTTGCTGGGTAAAGCAGCCCACAGAGCATCCAAAAGAAAATGAGATGTCCTGGAACTTAACTAAAGATTCTAGCACTTCACATGGTCACTTGGCATCTATTGGTCCCCATGGCAATGCCAGGGTTCTTTCTGGTAGCATTTCTGTCCAGGCCACACCCTTTGACTCTACAAAGATTCTCTATGAGTATGCTGTTAGAATCATGAGCATGGTTGAACAAATGTCCTTATTGTGTACTTGAGCATCTTTTGGATATATACCTACGAGTGGTATAGCTGGATCTTGAAGAAGCACTATTCCTAATTATCTGAGAAAGCGCCAGACTGATTTCCAAAGTGGTTGTACAAGTTTACAATCCCACCAGCAGTGGGGGAGGGTTCCCCTTTCTCCACAACCTCTCCAGCATGTGTTGTCACTTGAGTTTTTGATGTTAGCCATTCTGATGAGTACAAGGTGAAATCGCATGGTCATTTTGATTTACATCTCCCTGATGACTAAGGATGTTGAGCATTTCTTTAAGTGGTTTTGGCCATTGGATATTTCTCTGTTGAGAATTCTCTGTTTAGCTCTGTACCCCATTTTTAATTGGATTATTTGATATGTTGATGTTTAACTTCTTGATTTCTTTATATATACTGGATATTAGCCCTCTGTCAGATATAGGGTTGATGAAGATCCTTTCCGAATCTGTAGGCAGTAGTTTTGTTCTGGCGGCAGTGTCCTTTGCTTTACAGAAGCCTTTCAATTTCATGAGGTCCCATTTATTGATTGTTGCTCTTAGAGCCTGTGCTGTTGGTGTTCTCTGTTCAGGAAGTTGTCTCCTGTGCCAATGAGTTCAAGGCTCTTCCCCACTTTTTCTTCTAACATGTTTAGTGTGTCTGGTTTTATATTGAGGTCTTCGATCCACTTCAACTTTAGTTTTGTGCAAGGTGATAAGTATGGATCCATTTGCACTTTTCTACATGTAGATATCTAGTTCAACCAGCACTGTTTGTTGAAGAGGCTGTCTTTTTTCCATTGAAAGGACATTTGCTCAAACATGTTTGTAGCAGCTTTGTTTGTAACAACCAGAAGCTGGAAACACTCAGATGCCCCTCAACTGAGGAATAGATACAGAAATTGTGGTACATCTACAATGGAATATTACTCAGCAATAAAAAAAAGGAAATAATGAAATGTGCAGGTAAATGGTAGGAATTGGAAAATATCATCCTGAGTGAGGTATCCTAGAAGCAAAAAGACACACAGGGTATCTACTCACTCATACGTAGATATTAGGCATATAATATAGGATACACCTACTAAAATCTGTACACCTAAAGAAACTAATCAAGAAGGCAGACTCTGGTTAAATGCTCAAACCCCATACAGAAAGGCAAAAAGTATGGGCATCAGAAGAAGGAAAAAACAGGGAATAGTACAGGAGCCTGCCACAGAGGGCCTCTGAAAGGCTCTACCCTGCAGGATATCAAAGCAGATGCTGAGACTTATGAAAGAAGTAAGAAATAATAAGTCCTGGAGAGGGCAGGAGCTCCACAAGGAGAGCAAAAGAACCAAAAAATCTGGGCACAGGGGTCTTTTCTGAGACTGATTCTCCAACCAAGGACCATAGATGGAGATAAACTAGAACTCCTGCACAGATGTTGCCCATGGCAGTTCAGTATCCAAGTGGGTTCCATAAGGGAACAGGGACTGTCTCTGACATGAAGTGATTGGCCTGCTCTTTGATCATCTCCCCCTGAGGGGGAGCAACCTTATCAGGCCACAGAGGAAGACAGTGCAGCTACTCCTGATGAGACTTGATAGACTAGTATCAGAAGGAAGTAGAGGAAGACCTCCCCTATCAGTGGACTTGGGGAGGGGCATGGAGAAGGAGGGGAGGGACTCTGTGAGCCAGAGAGAAGGAGACAGAGAAAGCAGCGATACAGACACAGAGGGCCTGATGCCAACGTTTGATACCCACTAAGAGGCACCAAGAGGTAGAGATGAGATTGCAGAATGGCACTTGAGCAAGGTTGGCTGCAGACTCTGGGATCTCCTCGGTAGCTGCAGTTGACTACATTCCACCCACTCTGTCCCTTCCACTGGAAACCTGTCCACAGCTTCTGTAAGATTTGCCTATATTTTTCCCATTATATCCTTCGATTTCCCCATAAAAGCTTGAAAAGTTTCCTTCCACAGAAACTCTGGCTCCTGTCTTACAGAATGCAATGTACATCCTCACTTTCTCCCTCTGTGGAGGGGGTTGGAAGAATCCCCAGTGTTTTCTCTTACCCTCATCCTTCCTGCCTCCTACCATTTTGTCTTTTCTCTTTAACTTTCTCAGAATTTTCCTCCACTTCATTAATTCTCTCTTCATCTGTATCTAGTCTTTCAGTCACAGGAAGGATGTGTTGAGTCACTGAGGCCAGAGAGGTGGAGGAGACTGTGTCCTGACAAGGGGCTGAATAAGCAGCTTTCAAGCAGGTCCATGGACATGTACACATCTTCACTCACCTGCTGACTTCAGCTGTGAACTCAGTAAAGTGTCCACAGGGAACATGTTGGCCTACAAAGGGCCTAAGGCAAGGATGACATGGGTGGGTATGTTTTGTGGACAGAGGGCAGGCCTGAGTTCTGCTTATGATTATGGAGTGCTGATGTAAACTGCAGCCTCACCTCAGAGGGAAGAAAAGAGAGTTTATTCTAAACTGAATGTGAATCACCTTGGCCTGAGAATAAGGATTCAGGTTGTCCCAAGTGGAATGTCCCAGTATGGAAGCAGTGCCATGAACTTTGTAGTTGCAGAACAAAGGACAGACAGGTCCAGGCATTTACTGAAGGCAGATGGTGCAGCAAAGCTTAGGATGGTCTGCTGTAGGTTGTAGACATGGTGTTATCTGATGATGCTCTTGGTTTTTAGTTAATGGGAGACAGCAGTCTGTTAAGAATACATTCCAGAGGTTTTACCTGATAGTCAAAGGGATATTGGGTCAAGCAATGAGGTGTGAAAGGAGTGGCTTTTAAGGGGAAAAAACAATAACCCAGGGTAGTTTTGCTCTGGACCTGCAACATTCCAACTCTACACAATTGGGATGTTCTAATCAGTTAGTCAGCATTTTAGACTCTTCAACATGAGTGTGGCTTTTCCAGGGAGGTTTAGTTTGCAGTTAGTTAATGGCTTCTCATCTGTTGCATGAGGTACTTTTATTTGTCTTTCTTTTTTACACAGTTAAGTTTCTTTTTTCCCAAAGAAGTAAAAAACAAAACAAAACAAAACAAAAAACAACACAACCAACAAGCAAAGGTCCAGTGGAGCTGGAGTTGAAGGGAGCCCAACCAACAGGGGCTGCAATAAATCCTGCAAGTGATCTTGCTGGTCACAAAGGCAGGGGAGTCACTGAGGCCAGAGAGGTGGAGGAGACTGTCCTGACAAGGTGCTGAATAAGCAGCTTTCAATCAGGTCCATGGACATGTACACATCTCCACTCACCTGCTGACTTCAGCTGTGAACTCAGTACAGTGTGTATAACCACTCAGGCGCTGGCTGTGCTATGGGTCAAACCCATGTCCCCTCAGAGGACCTGTCTCTCTCTAACCCCACAGCTCACCTAACTCTCTAAGACATGATTCTAGAAACAGAGAGCCTCAGGTAAAATTTATAAAAATTGCAGGTAACCGCCAAGCAATGAAAAGATGAGCAGAAGTTGGCTCACGGTGATCTGGATCTGGGAAGATCAGATATGGAGGTGAGTGTGCTTGAATCGATGCACATTTGAAAATGTGAAGATAAAGCCAGGCAGCTCCAAAGTAACTGCACAGAAAGGAAATAAATAGAATGGCTGCAAATACCACAGTACACAGCATATAATTAAAAGAAAAAACTCATCGTATAGAACCAACCCATTAGAGCAAAGTGAAGGGGAAATTACGAAGCAGAAGAGGGTGAGAGGGTGCTGAGCAAGCTGAGAACTCAGAATGAAGAGACATGAGTGGAGAATCTGAAAGAGGGTGGAGACAGAGGGATGGACACAGGATGTCGACCCACGGGAGAGAGAACTGCTGGGAAGCCATTTATTCTACATAGAAGACACAAAGATGATTACCCAAAGCAAGGCTAGCCATGGGGGTAACCCATTATTCCTGAGGTGAGCAGGAGAGTCAGGAGCTCAAGGCCAGACTTAAAAAACTCTGAATCTGATAAAGGGAACTCAGTATACAAATAGAAGAGATTGCTCTTTTTTAAGGGTGGCAAAAATTTTTTTTCATGTGCACAAAACTGGAATTGTAACTCAGAATAAAGCAAAGTGAGTCAGGTAGAGAATGGGGAAGAAAGAAAGGAAGGAGATGATGAAGGGAAAAGGAAGGCACTGAGGGATGTGGCCTGAGCAAACTGATGCACAGGACAGCTCCACATGCCCCAACTTACCACCTTCCTACAAGGATGGGGTAAACATGAGTGCAATCAGCACAGCCCTGCCCAGGATCGTGAATGTTGATCTCCCAGGGCTGGCAATCTGCAGTTCTCCCTTGTGACAAGGGTAGCAGAAGCCTGTGTGTCCCCAGGTCATCCTGGCAGCACCAGTGGGAGAAACTGGCTAATCTGCAGATGCTGTGCTGGTCCAGGAGATAAGGAGTGGGGTGCAGATCCCATTTACCACAATTCACCTCCGGATGGATATGTCAGCATTGCCCTGTCATAAGCTGGGGAGCACCTCAATGAAACCTTGAAATTAGTTTGAGTTTGGAAGCAAATGACAATGCTACATTTGACCAGGCATTGTCTAAAGAGATCCATTTTCATCTGCGGCAGACTGAGAGGCATGGACATGATAGTAGGAAAGGAGACACAACGTGTATTCCTGAGAGCTTCCTTTTTTCTTTTCACAAACATAAGCTTTTGTCCCTTTAATTAAATTTTTTGACAGTTTCTTACTTGCATACAATGTATTGAGATCGCACTCCCCTCCTGTGCTGCCTTCACTTTTCCCCTCCCAGAGCTGCTGACCCTTCTCCTCTCCCTAACTACCTCCTCTTCCTGTCTCCCTCCCTCCTTCCTTCCCTCCCTCTTCCTTCCTCTCTCCTCCCTCCCTTCAGTCTTTTAACCTCCATTATTTCCCCTCTTCTCTCCCATCCTTTTCCCTACTTCTCTCCCTCTCTCTCTTCCCCTTCCATCCCTCTTCTTCCCTCTCCCTTCTTCCCCTCTCCCTTCTTCCCCTCTCTCTCCCTCCCTCTCTCTTTCTCTCTCTCTGTCTGTCTGTACAAACCTTCTGTGGATGGTCATAGACTCTGCATTCTTGATCACAGCAGCCATATCAGATCCAGAAGGCAGTCTTTTACAGAGTTCTCATTCTCCTACAGTCTTCCCTGGCCCTCTTCTGTGATGTTGCCTGGGCTCGCAGTGGGCAAAACTGAGCATTGCTCCTCCAGGAGGTAGCTAGGTTCAGATTCCTCACCGAGTCCTCTGTGAACTTTCAGGAATGGGATCTGTCTCCACTGCAATGTGAGAGCTCTGGCTACTCATCCATGCTCTCCTTCCCACACTGTTCTTCTACAAAGCTGCCAGACAAAACTCCTCCACAAAACTGTGAGAGAGTGAAAAGGTGAAGGTGCTGACGAATGCTGAAAATGAAAAAGGTCAAGGAAGAGACAGCAGGGAGATATCCTCAGAGCCTGGACAGTAAAGGATTACCAACCAAGAATGTCCTTCCAGATAAAACTCCCTTATCAAGGGCGAGAGAAACCTCCCCGGAGAATAGAATGGATAGTCAAGAAAGTCCCAGTCAGTAAGGCGCTTCCACATAAAAATCAGGCTGTGAATTTGGAGCCCCAGCACTCATATAAAAAGCTGGGTACGACAGCGTGCTCCCGTAATCCCAGCGCTGGGAATGGAGAGAGAGGAGGACTCCGAGGGCTTGCTGCTCAGTAAGTCGAGTCAAATCAGGAGGCTTTGGGTTCAGGAGGCCTTAGGCTCAAAGAATGAAGAGGAACAGGATCAAGGAAGACCCTGACCTCAATCTCTGTCTATTTTATGTATTGCCACATACATGCAAGTGTACCCTCATACACGTGTGCGTGCGCACGCGCACACACACACACACACACACACACACACACACACACACACACAGAGAGAGAGAGAGAGAGAGAGAGAGAGAGAGAGAGAGAGAGAGAGAGAGAGAGAGAGATTCCTAAATGGACTTAGCTGAGAGAATCTGTCTCTTGATGCCTCAGATCTGATTTTTCCCTTCAGGGTATCCAGGCACCGTTGTGCACCAGGCTGGACTGGAGGGAATGAAACTTAACTGGGTAGATGGGTTAGGGAGGCTCTCAGTATGCATTGAGTGCAGGAGAAGCAGGAGCCTCTGGAGACAGTTTTCAGTGAAACAACTCCCTTTATTGGAGGGCGGGGTGGGGGACAAGGGCTATTTCAACTTTGGGGAGTGGGTAGGGTTATTCAAGGTGGGTGCACATCCTTGGCTGGGGCTATGGTGCTGGGAATGCCTGATTTACATGAAGAGGAACTCCAGGGGCTTGTTGGACATCTTATAAAGAGAGAAGTTTAATTTGAAACCTGGCCACCAGGCTATGTAACTACCTCCAGGGTGGCAGAGTGGAGGTCATAAAGGCTATGTGTGTTGGGACAAGGGGGCCCAGAACAGGAAGGAAGCAGTCCTAATCCTGCAGGTCTCAGGATGGGAACGTTGGGATTTGGACGTGTCTCAAACTCACTCTTGCTCCAAACCATCTCCCCCCGGTTGCATGGCTTTCTGGCCCCAGAGTCTCTAACCTACAAGACAGGCTACAGGGAGGAAACTCTAAACCACACAGCAAAACAATGAGAAATTCAAGATAAATATTGATTTGCTTTTTAAACTCTTCTCCCATCTGTTTTAAAAGCCGGTCCTGTAAACCAATGATTACAAGCCCATATTGATGGCTGTGAAGGCATGAAGCCTTAGTTTATATGGCAGAGAACTGACAAAGAAGCAGAGAAAAGCAGAGAGGGTCAGGAGCAGAGGGCTGAACTATAGGTGCTAGTTTTTATACTATATTTTATTTGTGGTTTTTAAAGTGTCTACCTTAACCCCCCCTGACACTAGGTTGGAGAAAAAGAAAGTTAGAGGAGATAGGGGACGAAGACCTCTTTAGACTCAGTTCCTGGTAATTAGTCATCAGGTTCCTTGGGGCAATGCCAGTCTCAGTGGTTAAGATATCTGGCAGTTCAAGAAAGCAGCAACAGCAAACAGCAAGCACAGCAGCAGGACTAACAAGCAGCTTTCTCTCTCCTCCAACCGCCTCCTCCAAGCTTCCTCCTTCTCTCTTGGCCCTGGCATTTATAACTTCTCACAGTCCTCAGAATTAAGCTATCTCCAGTTGACAAAGACCACACCCCTCAAGAGACAATTATCTGTGGTGAGCAATCTCAAAGCAGCTCTATATCCCACACTTGGGATTAAAACAAGAAAACTCTTTACATGACATAATTGAGTTTTTAAAGAAACCAAAACTTCCACTACCCTCAACAGCGTTGAGATTAAGTCAGTACCAAGGAAGCTAGGCTGTTTATGTGCAGTCACTGGGTCAGTGGGAAAACAACAACAACAACAAAACCAAACAGGCATAACAGTAAAAGGCCAAAAAGGGATTAAAACGGTGTTAGAGTTTGAAAAATAAAAGACAGGGAACCATGGAGTAGAAGATAGAAGATAAAGAGACATCTAGAGAGCAAGGATCAGCACAGAAGACGTGGATCCCCTCACTGCTGATTGTTTTTATGTGCAGATCAGTTTGGGGGAAAAAAAGTCAATAGGAAAAAAATGAGGAGATTGGGGAAAATCCACATCATAGATCGAGATACTGTTCAAAGGATACACGCAAGAGATTCAAAGGCATGATGGCTTGTGTATGGAAGCATAGCGCAAGACAATGCTTGAACACGTCATGCCATGATTTAAAAAAAAAAGATGGAATGATTATGTTCATAGAAGATGAATTAGGCCTTAAGAAGAAATAAACACTGGAGACAGTATACCTTATAATGTTATAAAACAATAGTTCGTGGAGACATAACAACTATAAACAGGTAAATCACAAGCAACACAAGCCCTAAATGCATAAAGCAAAAGCCAACAACACTGAATGAAGTGATTCAATAACAGTGTGAACATTCAGCGCTTTGCTTGCAGCAGTGGGAGTAGAAGGAGCCTGAAGAGTGCTCAGGCTCTTCCCTTACCTTGAAGCACCACGCCTTTTCTGCTCTGTGTATTGTCTAATTTGCTGTTTGAGTCAGGAAGGATCTAGACCCCGAATCCTGAGATATCCAGACACACCTGTCTCCTAGCTTCCCTCTTGTTGCTGCGACAGAACTCTACCCAGAAGCAGTCTGAAGAAGAAAGGTGTATTTCAGCCTACACTTCAGGGCCACAGTACAGCCTGCACTTCTGGGTCACAGCGCATCATTGAAAGAAGTCAGGGCAGGGGCTCAGACAGAACCCATGGAAGGACACTGCTTGCCAGCTGATTCTCTGGCTGGCTCAGAGCCCATGCTCAGCTAGCTTTCTTATACATCCCAAGACCACCCGTCAAGGAATGGTGCTATGCAGTGGGCTGGGCTCTCCTGTATCAACTAACAATCAAGATAATGTCCCACAAGCATTTCCACAGGCCATTCTGACCTATGCAGTGCTTCAGTGGAGGTTTCCTCTCCCCAGATGCTTCTAAGTTAGTGTCAGGAAGACAAGAAAACTAATTAGGACACACACTCTGATAACATTTTCCTTTGATCCCCCTGGCGCACTCTCTGTTGCAGATCCAGGAGAACAAAAGAACAAAAGTTCACGGCGGCACTGTTCATAACAGCCCAAACAAGAAACCCAAATTGCTGACAACCAAGGAGTGGAAAGTATTAAACAGGCAGAGAGAGGACTGTGGACTGACATACACCACACAGTGGGTGGATCCTGAATGCAGCACGCTAAATGAAGGAGGCCAGATGCGGATGTTCACATGGTGTCCCGTTCATTTCTGCAGAATCTCCAGGAGAGTTTCATAGAGACAGAGGGTAGATTAGTGGTCGACAGCAACTGGGCAGGAATTCGGAGAGCGATAGCTTTGCAATTGGTACTTGGTGAGGTTCTTTTACAGTGATAAGAATGCTCTGAAATCAGTGTGTGTTTGGTGTGGCTATTAGAAGCCACTGACCATTGCACACCAAACCAGCAGCTTCTGTGCTATGTAAAATACATCTCAATGGAAGATTTAAGGAAAGACAACCCATGGTAACAGGCAGCAGCAGACAGCTTACCTGTGCACGGATTGAATTTCAATAAAAAACCTCAGTATCTCAGCAGAGAAAGGACAGCAAACCATTTCAGCAAAGGGTTTGCTCGAACGATTAGACATCAATACTGGGACTGAAGCTGATCCCAACCTCGTAATGTATGGAAATTGACCAGATGTGGATCACACAGTCTTAATTTCAAAATCCCCAAACACAAGCATTTTCAAGTAATGACATGCATAAAGAAAACTTTTAAAAATCTTGTTGGATCTGAAGTCTTGGGATTAAAAAAGGCATAATCTCCTCCCCACCCCACACATACATACACACTTCCTAAATTGGACTTCATCCAAGATAAAAGGTACTCTATAAAGAAATTGTTGAAATTATTTTCCCCTTGCTGCGATAGGGCACCCAGACCAAAGCAACTTACGGGACAGAGGTTTAACTCTGGCTCACAGTGGAAGGGTAGAGTCTGCACTGATGGAGTTGGCCACATCACTGTCAGAAAGCAGAGAGTGATAGATGCTGCTGTTCATCCCCCTCTTTCCACTTACACACCCACAATGGGCAGGTGCTCACAATTCAGTTCATCAGATCAAAACAATTCCCAACAGGCATGCCCAGAGGACGGTGATTTCTAGATGCTATCAAATTGACAATTAGCACTCAGCACCCAAAGGCATCAAGACAGTAAGATAGTTGCAACATCTTGCTGACAGGACCCATGTCTCCAGTATGTGTAAATCACCTTTGAAGCTTAGAAAGTCAGTGAGAAAGTACACTAAGTGCCCACACAGAGACCGAAGCAGATAAAAGATAGATACACTGCAGTTTGGAATCATTAGAGAAATGCAGATTGATAACCATGGAGGTACTCTACACACCTACCACAGCCAGGGCACAAATAGATAAGGATTTGAATGGGGTGTCAAGAAAGGGGGATGGGTAAAAGACAGTGGAAAAGACAACAGGAAAGGCCATTGAAAGCCAAGCAGGCTGTTTTTAATAAAATAAAGTTAAACCTAAGAAATCAAACAATTTCTCTGTTAGGTACCTACCCGTGGAAAGTCTAGACAAATGTTCACCCCCAAATGTATTTGTGGTCATTTTACAGCAGCTTGTTTACAACACCCTCAAGCTGGATAAAACCAAATCTGTAATTGTTGGTGAATGTAGGGGCATCTCATGTCCACACAATGGAATACTGGCAGCAATGTCAGAAAGTAGCTCTCAGAGTTCTGGAGATGTGCTAGAGTCACACTCAAACTGTGCCTTCTGCCTTCTGTGATGTTATCTCCTGGGAGATGTGGAGGCTGACCTGCAGATGCTGCTGTTGGGATGGATGGCTGTGGACTCTGCTGGGAGAGCTGTGGAGTGGAAATGCCCTAAAATGCCTTGGTTTATTATTGTTACATGAGTTCTCATTGGCCAAAATCTGTCATGCAGCACACCTGGATTCAGCGAGCACAGCTCCACATGACTCGGATCACACCTTAGTAAACCTGGCTTTAACAAATTGCATCTGGAGTACATAGCTCATGTGCAAAAACTCAATTCCATCCGGATTGTAGATATGAACATAAATATAAAAACAAGTCTGAAAACATAGCAGGAGAGAGCATTTACAGTCTTCATGTAGCCAAAAGATTTTAAACAGTACACACTCGTAAGGGACATACAACATGGCACAGAAGTGTGTATTCATATGTGTGCACGCATACACACATACATACACACACACACCTCTAACTGTGGATGAAATAAAGAGATAAATGTGATTTCTCTGAGCCTGAAAACTTCATTTTATTGAAGGATGCTACTGAGAAAATAACAAGAAAACTACAGTGGAGAAGACACCAGAAATGCAGGCGCTGACCACATAGATCAGACACAAAGAATGCCAATAAAACTTGGAAAATAGATTCAATAAGCACAGAACAGGTATTCAACTGACAAGCCTGTTTACCCAGACAATAAGCATGGAAGGGGCTTAGTGTCATTACCCAGCAGGAAGCTGGTCTCCAGAAACTGTAATTGACACATTCTGTATCACAGACACTGAAGTTTAAAAGAGTTTATAGCATGCAGGGAGGGAATCACTCCAATACTTAACTTGTACCTGCCAATAATCTCTCTTCTGCATATACACCCAAGATAAGCACATACACCTAGAATTCCAAAATACATGTCCAGGTAAGTGCGCATTTTACTGTTCTTCTGAGGCCAAGCTTGAAGTCCATCAGCACCGAATTTTCACATACAGGAGAGCATGTAACAGGGCATGGAAAAGCCTGCAAGCATGGAGCGAGAGTTCGACATATGAAAGGAGCAGCTCTGGAGTCTGTAAGTTTATATAGTGGTGCTCCGTAATAAGACAGGCCTGAGCAATGGTCCCTTGAAGGGGTACAGGTGGGCGAATGTGGGAGTCTGACATGCTGGTGATAAAATCCATTTGCAAAAGTCTAGATGCACGTGTCTGCTTATGAGACAGACTCATATGCTCCTGATCTGGCATATGTCATTTCCACTTTGAGGAAGGTTCTTCAAGTAGCCAGGAATAGCTACGTTCATCTGTAAGGCCAGCAAATAGAGGCTTCACACAGGTTGATGAGTTTGCAGCCAGCCTGAGCTGCCTCTTCAGAGCACCAGCCATGAGCATTCTCATAATGTGATGGTCTGGAGCAAGTGGCTAAACCTCCCAGGCAGCTTGTGGCCCAGTCCCAGCAAATCCATTACCCCATGCTTGGTGGTGAATCCTGACAAGGTTTCCCACCAGCTTCTCCCAGAGTGTCCAGGGATTCTTCAGACTTCCCAGCAAGAACAATTCCAGACACACTGCTCTCCGTACCACACAGGCTCCTTTTCTGCTCAACTTCTAACCACTCAACAATCGGTCACAAGTCTGGGCCATGACTGCCTCAGTACAAAGGCTGTGTGGAGCCAGAGTGAGGCTGAGGACACGGAGACAGAGAAAGTGCTGTCTGTGAGCAGATTCCAGATGCCCAAGCTGACACACACAGAGCACTGGGCTGCAGAGAAATCTTACCAGATGGTTTCTAAGCCTGTAACTGGTTCTCAATAGTGACCCACACCCCAACTAGCTGTTTCTTTGTCACTCTTGCTTTTGTCACCCCGGCTTTTAGGGTGCCTTGAGGGTGGCCTATAGCTCTGTACAGCAGCTCCTGAGAATAAGGCCACAGCCGCTCTTATGAAGGCTCGACTCGCCCAAGTGTCCTCCAGAGTGCACAGCGTGCATTAGATCTTAGGGAGCCATTTCCAGGAGGGAGGAGAAAAAGAATGACAGAGAGGGAGGAGACGGGGAGGAGGGAAGAGGGAAGGGATCTTGGGAGGCACCGTGCTTTGTGCACAGAGGGGACAGCATCAGCTGTGCCCACTGGCGTGACAGGATAGGTCTCCTGCCCCTTGGATGTGTCAATAGCTTCTTGCTGGCACCCTCTGTAGCCAGCTACACTTCCTACGTAGCTGGGCATGGGTATGTGGCACCCTGACAGGGCACATCAGTAATGAACAGGCATCAGGTTTCCTACCCACAACTGACAGCTTTGATGTCTCCCTGCCCATCGGTCTTACTCCCTCTATCCTCTGAGGAAATTGCTTATTATTATTATTTTTTTTATAAGTGCCTTCCCAGTGAAGAGAAAATTAAATATGCATGAATTTAAAATGAAGCAGCACAGCAGAGTTCTAAAAGCACTTCATGGAATTAGTCAGCCAATCTTTCATTAATATTTTAATTTGGGAGTAACCTGGGTCAGGTGAGGAATGTGACTTACACGCCATGCTGGGTGGGTGAAGGGGAGTAGTATCTAAGTCTGGGTTACAGATGGAGATTGTGTGTGTGTGAACGCATGCATTCACTCACATACCTGGAAAGCCCACGGCATGGAATCCAATATGCAGGACATTCTGATTTCACCCCGCACCCAGAGATTTCATGTCAACCGGGATTATAAATGATTTCAGATCGTTTATTAGATCTGTGGGACCAACTGTGGGACCAACTCAAGGGAGAAAGCATTGACTCTGGCTCATGGTTTGAGGGGATACCATGCCCTGTGGCGCACAGGCAGAGTGGCTGTGGCTGTGGCAGCAGGAACAGGAAGCTGCTTGCTCACACACCTGAAGATCGGAAGCAGAAGCAGGACAGGGGCAGGAGCGGAGCTAGGCTAGATGCACCAAGGCCTGCCCCTTGGTGATGCACCAGCCACCCATCTTTTCTAGCTAGCTCTCACTTCCTAAGTGATCAGTAAATTCCCAAAATAGTGCTACCAGCTGGGGACCAAGTGTGAGAACACATGTGCCCTTCAGGGGCATTTGGTAACTAAGCCATAATAGTCACAGTTCAAGGCTTCCTTCATGGCAAGGAAGACAGGTGGCAGTTGCAGGAGCTTGAAGTAGCCAGTCATATGGTGTCTACACCCAGAAGAGAGCAATGGATGCCTGCCAGGGCCAGGCACACTTTGTCATTTTGATACAGTGAAGGGTCTCCTGCATAGGAAATGGTTCTGCCCACAAATGAGATGGGCCTTCCCTCATCAGTCCTCATCAGTTCTGTAGTCAAGACAGTCCCACACAGGCATGCCCGGAGGGAGGCCTGACTCCCAGGGGACTCTAGGTTCTGTCAGTTAACACACTTGGAACTCACTTCCTCTGGACACCAGCATTGGCCAGTGGTTCTGAGGCCTGGGTTAGAATCACTAGAGCGTTTTCTGTGTTCAGAGGGGATGTTAACTGTGGCTTATAACAATGTCTGCCCACAGGCAAGGAGCTTTGCTCTGGGTAGCATCCAGACAGCCGGACACCACCTGGTCCTTAATACCCTGAGGGCTCCACCCTGAGATCTGGCCTGAGTGGAGCCCAGGACCCCACTGTGGCTTTTAGTGGACTGTTCCATCCTGAATAGGGAGCATGCCTTTCAGGCTCTCATGCTGGAGTACCTCTTCTCCACAGGTACTGCTGGCACTGTTTGGGGTTCTGGAACCTTACAGGAAACAGCTAGTTCCAGGAGAGGTGGGTTGCTGGTGGGCTTCTCTTG
The DNA here is from genome assembly GCA_028658305.1 of Pachyuromys duprasi. Lineage (NCBI taxonomy): Eukaryota > Metazoa > Chordata > Mammalia > Rodentia > Muridae > Pachyuromys > Pachyuromys duprasi. Next base: position 119,484,928 of record CM053766.1, read on the forward strand.
AGGTTCTATAGACCAGCTCCAGGTCATGCTCTATGCCTGCTTCCTAATCTCATTTTGAGTGGCAGGGCTGAGCAGTGCTTCCTTCCCAGTCTGTGTGAGAGCATTCAGGGCCTAAGGGAAGTCCTATGGGTTTCTCCACCAACCTACCCCAGAACACACCACCCACTTCTCCCTTCTTCAAAGAGGCATTGCAGGGAAACAGATGCAGGATGAGGTTCCCTGCACCATCTGTTGCTTTCCTAGGGAAATGGAGTCTCCTTTCTCTTGCCCATTTGTACTCTAAACTCCCTCCATCTTTTCAGAAAATAGTGTGTGACTCCACCTTGGATGTGGGGGGCATAGGGACTCACAGCAGATGGGGCAGGCAAGTCTACCTCTGGGCAGGACATCACCAGCTTCCACAGTCAGCAGCCAGAGACTGTGTCCTCTGCAGCCAAAGGAGGGAGGAAACAATAGATAACTCAAATACTTCACAGAGAGACGAGGAATCAGCTCTTTCCCTCTGGGTATTCTTTAGTTGCATGAGTTTTTATTTCCACCGGACCACTGTCTAAAATCTCTTTGAGTGGCTGTGGCACAGTGAGATGGGAACCCTTTAATGCTTGCTACAACTTGGCATCTATTCTTTCCACATCATGCAAAAGATTGAGTATGGGTTTAGGAGATCCCAGAACAAATTAAAATATGTCTCACTGAAATAAACTCCCTAGCCTTTCCATTCAGTAAACTATTCTCTCCTTCCTGGAGCGAATTAAGTTAGAGCTGGCTAGATGAGTATTGTTCTGCCTGGTAAAGAAGTTACCTGAAGACTGGACTGAATTGTGGTCCGTCCTCACTACTCACTGTTTCTGTGTTCAGAATTTTCCTACTTGCCAAAATTTGCCAGTAATCGATACGTGGAGTGTTTCCAGTGCTGTCCCAGGCATGCACGTGATGGTAAAGACTCTGAGGGCTGGATGTTCCTGCAGAGGCTCTGCTCTGTAACCCTGGCCCACAGAGGTGATGTGGATGAGGGAAGGGCCTTGAAGAGCAGCGCAGTGAGCTGCAAACACAGCAGCCAAAGGGGGGGGGATGCAAATCCCAACACAGGGACCAGGCAGCACCAGGTGGGGAATAAACTTCCAAACTGTTTTACCTCGTGTGTTTGTGTGTGTGTGTTATACATAACATGTATATATTATATGCAGATAGATTTATGTATACCTTGTATTTATATACATATTTAAAATGCCATATAGATAATATATTCCATCTATGTATGGTCCCTTGTTAGCAATTGCTTCATGGTCACAAATCCAATAGTCCCAGGGGTGTTAGAGTGGGAAGCTCCGTGGATAATGGGGATCAATTTATATTCTCTTGGCTGTCAATGTTTGTCAGAGTATAACCTATCCAAGTCCTGCCATGAACACACAACAGTCCCATGGTGACACGCTTTGGCCAACTATAAACAAAAATCTGCTTGCTCAATGTTCCTAACACACAAAGCATGTTAAGACTGTAAGATATCCTGGAGTCAGTGAGCTGACTACATATCTTAAACATGTAGGTGTTGCACAGCTGACATTAATGTCTCCCTAAGGGGAAGCATGTGTGTGTCTTGTTTGCAAACAGTGCAGAGCATTGGAGGCTATGGGCATGGATTCCATATGTTAGTAAAAAATGCTACTTGCCCTTGGTGGTCCTGTGTACCCTCCACAACTTTGGCAAAGCTCCAATCTGCCCTTCTTCATACTGACCAGTGGCAAACTCACCTCACCAGGCCAGAGAGATGCCTGTAAGAAATGAAGCATGTGAAGTCTGGTGGCTTAGCCCATGCAAGCTAGGGAAGCCAGCTTACATTTATTTAGGCGTTGCCCTTGTAGTGCAGGGATGTGGGCTCTGTCAACTGTCTTCTGCTGTCGCTAGACACTCAAGGAGGAAATGTCTGAGCTGCCAGGGGGAAGTTACCAGCTTCAAATGATGTCTCTCTAAACCAGAGAAGCTGTGGTCCCTGAGGTCTGAGCGTTTACGCTACTTTTGTTGGTGTTATTTAGCAGCAAGGAGGACAATATCGAGATTGTGCACTGAGGAGGCTTCTGATGCTAATTTATGTGCTGCAGTGAGCCAAAGGAGGAACAGGGTGGCCTTCAGAAGAAGGATCTAGAGGAAGCTGCTTCCTGGAGTGTCTGGGAGACTGTAAATGCCGTCTCAGCTTCTTTCCTTGGACAGCAGGAAAGAAGATGCAGTGATTATTATGAAATAGTGTAGAGATTAGAGTGTGTGGACGTGTCCTGTAAGCATGGCACAGAACTCAGTGGAAAGCAATACCTAAGAGAGGGCCCCGCTTATACACAAAGCACAGACCTCAAAGGCTTAGTTGGTGTGCATCCTCCTGTTTTTCTCCAGGGCATGAACTTGTCTTTCTGAATGTGTTCCCACCTCACCCAGGCACTGAGAGGCTGGATGCAGAGAGACCAGAACACCTGCAACACTGGGTGGCATGAGGGCAGACCGAGCTCCTTCTGCCTCCACAGAGTGTCACAGAAAGCTGAACTTCCTAAGTGCATGAGACATAGTCTCCAAGGGCACAGATAGCCTCAGGAGCAAGCCTGTCCCCCTTCACTCTGAACCCCAGCTTGAAAACAAACCTGGTTGTGGAACATGCTCTCACACGGGTGTAAGGCTCTTCTTCACCCAGAAAAGGGCAATTTCTGAGGTCAAGGGGTGAGCTTTAATGTTTAACCCTGAAAGCAACAGAGATCAGATCCACCCATCTACACCAGGAAGTGTATTCTAGTCTGAATTCACATACACGTAGCAAGGGGCTAGAACAGTTGAAATGAGGATTGCTACGGAAAGTCCCAGGGCAGCATAGGCACATGGGTAATAAATAAACACTCACGTGGCTCAGTGGGTTAAAATGTTTGCCACATAAGCCTGAAGACTTAGTTTGACCCCAGAATCCACACAGAGAACCACCCTGCATTCCTATCATGAGATGGGCTCAGAAGCTCCCAGGTCAGCCTCTCCAGCATATACAGCAGGGCAGAAATAAGATGGCCTCACCAAGGTGGAAGGAAGCAGAGAATTGACACCCTAAAGTTGTCCTGTGTCCCCAGCTGGATGCTATGGTATGTGTATTCCCACACTCACACAGAGACATTAAACACTATTATTATTAATAATTAGCTTAATTTATTAAGAAGAGGAGCGAGTGCATCCCTCAAGTCACATCTGTTTGAGGTTTTCTTTCTTCTTTGGGTTTGTAAACCCCACTTTTAATTTAGGACAGGAAGATGAACGGCTCATATTTCTGAGTGGTTTGGGGAGGGGTTCTGAGCCTGTGGAAAGCTTGTAATCCCTGGGGTCTCATTTAGGAGACGATGGAACAGCTCCAGGTTTAGGGTGCATCCTTCTTGGGCTGAGTGCTTTTGCATTCAGCATAATCGTCCATCAGCCTGCCTTCCCAGCAGAGCCCAAAAGCCACCTGAGATTTGCTTCTCCTTCGGGAGCAAGAGATGTGTCTCTGAAGATTGGCCAAGCAGAGGAATGGAATCAAGCCCAGAGGGACCATGAGTGGTACAGAAATTGATTTCACAGGAAAGCTGTTCTGCATCCCCGGACATCTAGCCTCTTTCTGCAAGCATGCACGGAGGGGCTCAGAGACAGCGAAGAGAAGCTGAGTTCTCCACCTGCACCGCAGTCACCCAGCCCCATCTCCGTATCAGGCAGACTGACGGGCAGCCTCTCCAGCTTCCAGTCAGAGCAGAGGGGTCTGTAGCTTGTCTTTCAGCCTACAACTTAGCAACTTCAATTCTTAGTCCCTCCAAACCCTGCCATCTGACTGTGGCTGTGCTTTTTACACAGTTTGTTTGGAGTACTTAATGTTTCTTTACAAGGACAGTCAAGGTCCTGATGGGATATTATGGTCTTTCACAGGGAGAGGAACCTAGAAAAGCCTAAATCTACTCTTCACCTTGCGTCTGGGATAGCCAACGAGTGCTCACACGGCTCCACTGCAAACTTGAGATGGACCCTGAGAAGTGACGCTGATACCCCTGGTGACAGCCACCCACAGGACACGTGTTTAACCTGGCACAGAATCACACTCCTCCCACCTGGCCCCGCTCATAGATTTGCTAGCAATCCCCACATCAGCTGAGTGTCTTCAGCTGGTGAGAAAGAAGCCAAGTTCTAACTTCTGACCAGGCTGCTCAGACATGTTGCTGCACCCAGATCCACAGCCCAGCGGTGCCCAGTGGTGCCCAGCGGTGCCCAGTGGCTGAACTCTAAAGCTGCGTGCACTGCTCAGATCCTCTCAGCTATGAGACACTCCTTGGATGGACATCTGCAGGCCAGGGTCCTAAGACAGCTTTCATCTCTTCTCAGAGCAGGCTTTCTCTGGAGAGCCTGGGGCGGAGAAGGGCTGAGCAAACCCTGACTCCAGGACAAGCGCTCTAGAGATACGTGTTATGGAGGCTGCTCATATAGAATCTGCACCAATGCATGATGGTCTCTTTCAATTAGGCCATTGGGACTCACCTGGCTGTGCTCAGGGTCTGTTGTAAGTACCACAGAAAACTTTCATTCCACACTGGGACCAGCTCCTTAATCCCAATTCGAGTCAGGAGGTCCCCAAAGTGAACACAGGTGAGCAGCAGCATGCCACATGACAGCTGTCACAAGGCCAGAACATAAAGACCTGTGCTGCAAATAGGGATTCTCAATAGGAGGAGAACGAAGGAATGAAGGATGCAAATGGATATTCATTAAATAGCCTGGGTAATCCTGCAATGGCTTTCTGTGCACTGAGGAGGCTGAGAAACCAGTATCTGCCCAACCCATGAAGATGGGTGCCTCACCAGTTCTAGCCTGGCACTGAAGGCCTAGAAAATTCTTGGAGAGCTGGTGGTGTTCAGTCTATGTTTGAATGCAGAAGAACCCCCTGATGGTGGTAGTGGATGGCCTTATTGGAGCAGCAACAGAGCAGATGCACTCACCAGCAAGGAGCAAAGACGTAGGCAAAACAGCCCTCGGATTTCTCTGTATTGGGGCTGTATAAATCTCACAGATCCATCCAAAGGTACATCTCTTTGTGTGGTGGTTCGCAAGTTTCCTAATGCTGCAACCCTTTAACACAGTTTCTCGTGTTGTGGTGACCCCCCAACCATGAAATTATTCTCATTGCTACTTCATAACTGTAATTTTGCTACTGTTGTGAATCATAATGTAAATGTCTAATATGCAGATGGTCTTAGGTGATGCCTGTGAAAATGTCATTTGACTTCATCCCCTCCCAAAGGGGTTGCAACACATAGGTTGAGGTGTTTCCATGGATCCCAGCTCCAATCATGCTGACGGCCAAACTCAACCACCATTGCAACTAAATACTTGCTAGCAACTTTCTGACGCAGGTTTAGAACAGGGTTGAAAGTCAGTTGTGGGCTGCATCAAAGTGAAGGAAGGTAGTATTAACCCCAGCCAGTATGATCTAGGATGCAAGATGCAGTGTAGACAGGTATGGCTTCTTGTCTCCATGAATCCAGTTATAGTGGATCATGTATGCCATGGCCATTCTCTTGTGCATTATCTGGAACTGCTGTTGTACCATATCACTGGGTGGAATGGTGATAACTTCACAGCCCTACAGCACCCAGAGCAGATAATTGGCTGGCCTCTCCTGGGTGCAAGAGCTGGGGTCACTGTGAACTGGTGAGTGAATCCTAAACCACTGTAGACATAGTCAATGTGGGTTTACAAAAATGGAAACCCAGATATCCCTTGCTGTAGCCTGAGCCTTGCTGCTGAACTGCTGCTCAGATGGGCAGTTCCTGTTAGGGAACTGATTTAAAGCAGCTTGTGAACGTTTTAAAGGATTTCCTGATGTATGCCATGCCTGAGAAGGGCTGGGTACTGAAGGCACAGCAGAGAAATGGACTAATTTTGTCCTTCCATGCAACCTCCCACTTCCCAGAGGTGACTGTGCTCAAGTTCCAGGAGCACAGGTGGGTGTAGATCCTCGTGGGAAGAATCAGCCCAGGGCTGAGTATTAGGTCATGGAGATTCTATTTAAGGAAGGCCTCTCCACACAAGTGACACTTGAGAAGAGAAGAGGGGAAGAAGCCCTGTGACAGGCATTCTGGAGGACTTGCAAAGAGAAAGCATTTGCTATCCATGGGTAAAGGGCTTAGGGTAATGACAGCGTGCTGAGCGAGGAGAGGGTTAGGGTTAGGTTCACATCTGCTTGGGTCCAGTGCAGACATAATGAATAGTAGATGACTTTGGGCACTCTCACACCAAGGGATTCCAGGGTGGTGAGCAGAATCCTTATGCCTTTCCAAGACCCTAGTTATAAGCCAGGCATATACCTTGATGTAGTTAAACAGACTAAATTTGTACTACAGCTTTCCCTCAGAATGTGGGGAGCTGGGAAGTCGGTTCATGAGCCTGTCATAAGGAGAAGCCCAGCATTGCATATCTTACTGAAGCCTGCAGAGGAGTCAGGCTGTAGGCCACAAAAGCTCAGAGCCAAGGGTCAGAAGGGTAAATCCGAAGATGGAGGTAAGGGTGGGATGCCTGCAGCAGGGTACCTACCTATGGTAGAGCCCAAGAAGGAGGTGGGTGCAAAGCAGATTTAAGGCTGTTTGCATCGGTCCTTACTGTCTTATCCAGTGGCAGCCATGAGCAAACCCTATGCTGGTGTGACTGGAAGCTTACAAGGTACTCAGAACAGCAACGAAAAGCAAAACCACTCCACAGACATGGGCTCAGGAATGACTCATGCCGGAAGCCTCTACAGCAGGCAGTTTCTATGGTCAACAGGACTGGAGTTAGAACCACCTAGAAGACACGCTCTGCACATCTAAAAGGACGTCTTTAGAAAGCTCTAACTGAGGAGGAGAGAAGTTCCACTCTGAAGGCAGGTTGTTCTGTCCTGTGGGCTAGAGTTGCCTGTTGAATAAAAATGGAAGAAAGAGGGAACGCTAGCACCAGTTCTCACTTCTCTCTGCTTCCTGACAGCTGTCACACTGCGGAGAGCCACACCATCCCTCTGGGATGGGCCAAAATACCCCCCCCCCCAGGAGCTTCTATCAAATAGCTGGCCACAGAAACGAAAAGCATAGCTAATGCCATATCCTGATGGAGGGTTAGCGTAAGCATGGTCATTGTGCCAAAGGCTTTGTTGGGGAAGACAGAATGTTCAAAACATGCACGGTGTATCAGTGGGGGCGGGGATTAAAAGACACATCAGAGTAGCAGAGACAGAGAACTCCTCAGACAGACTTCCTGGTGGACTCATGTGTAGAGGGAACATTAGTGAGATGTGAAACTAGGTCAAAGAAATCGTCTACATTATAGCTCAAAAATAAAAACTCAGAACACAGCAAGCTACAGAGACATACTGGAAGGCCAGATTTCTAACAGAAGTAAACTGAACGCTAGAAGCAAGATGGAAAATGTGCTGCAAGAAATCCCTGAAGTGTTATGACTTGTAACTTTTAAAAAATAGTTAAAGACACAAATCTATACACACATGAAGCTCAAGGACCCTTAACCATGATCAACACTGCAACATAAATAGATACAAATTATTAAAACAAAGCAAAAATCCAAAAGATAAATAGAAAAATCTTGAAAGAATTCAAAGGAAAAGAAAAAAAAGCTGTTCATTAGAAACTATCAAGTCAGAAGACAATAAAGTAAATTTTGGGGGGCGGGAGAGAATTGCATTGATTTGGAATTCTGTGTTGTTTTTAGTACTAAAACCTACTACATTTCCCCTGGGAAACTCACCACAAACACTCAGAGGACTGATTATCAGCTCCCTTGTAGTAAGACAGCTGTGCTCACTCATTCTTCAGGAATCTGTAGGAAGGGTTTGCAGCTCTAAGACAGCCAAAATGAAAGAAAGACATTGGTTCGCAGTGTTAGTTGTTCTGAGAGAGAATTGTCTGTCAGAAACAAAGATGAGGGCCGTGCGTCATGGCTCCTGAACTGTCCAACAGCAACTCAAAGATGGAGAGAGGCATCAAAACCACAGAGGTCTATGGTTCTTGTGTGACATGTGAGTAAATTGACATAGTATTATTACTGTTGTCAGTTGAAAGCTGCAAGTCCCTGAACTTCAGGAGCTGAAGTCTGCGGCCTAATTCTAGACATTTGTCTCTCTCTTCACAATCCAGTTTCACTTGTCTCTGTCCTATGGGCAAAAGACACTTGTTCCTGTCCCAGGTCTTCATCTGGGACAAGCTTTATTCCCTTCCACATGCTACCTCTCTGTGCTTTACCTTAACTCAGACATGTCCATTCCCCTGGAGGTCTTCCCACCATCCTTTCCCCTTTAGTCTCCCCAGAAACTCTGCAGAGTCTGATGTCATCCTGGCCCATCCTTGTTTCTCATTCTGAACACTGGCTCTCTGATGAAATCTTGTGTTTCTGCATCTTTTCTGTTGCCCACCACGAGCAAGGAATAGCTGATGTGGTCAGGGTTGATCACATTCTATACGCCTTGCATCCTTGGAGCTCAGTGTGTAGAGGCAACCCACATATGCTTGCTGATTTACTGATGAGCAGTCAATGGAGATGCAGTATGTGACTGGGGACAGTCCTGAGCTTGACCACAGCAGGGAGAACTGGAGTTACTTCTGCAGGGACTGAGGGGACCTGAGGGTGAGGTGTGTATACTTGTAAGGTGCAGAAGATAAACAGAAAATTTCTTTACTGAAAGATGTATTTCAGTTCAATGGAGTCCTTAAGTAAAGACAGAGACACGAAACAAAAGAAACGAGAACCTGAAAAATTTTCGGCATCTGGAACTTGCATCCCAGGAGGGAGGAAAGGATGTTTATGCCATCTGAGGGTGGACAATGCCTTGTTAGGAGTATTGACATTAGCCTTGAGGTGATGGGAACCGTCACATTCTCTGATGTCACATTCTCTGGAACGTTGGGATGGTGTCAGAGTTAATGGCTCAGCCTTGCATCAAGCAAGTCCTGGGCAGAGAACTTCCAGTAGCAATGGGGAAGAAAGCTGAGTCACAGGGTGAAGGCAGGTGGGAGAGGTGCATGCAGAGGCCGAGGTAGCATCCCACATGTGCAAGCTGACTCACGAGATGTGGGAGGAGAAGAAATGTCAAAGCTGCCCCTCAAGGTGAGGCTTGTGAGGCCAGTGACGCATCAAAAGAGGATTATGGGTGCAGCAAGAGTGAGGCCCCCAGAACATGTGCTCTCCCTGTGTGAGGTCTGGGTGGAGGATGTCAGAGGGCAGCCAGAAGTTAGCACTGGTAATTGAGTGCGGCAATCCGCAAACATGGCGGCTTCGGAATCCAGATGAGGGAATGAAGAGAGTCCTGCCCTCCTGTGGTTTTCCCTAAACTGAAAAATAATGCATTTTTCCCCTTCTAGCTTGTGATTCTTTTATAGGTCTTTTTTTTTTAAATAAGAGTGTCACAAAGAAAATACACAAATATGTCCAGATGTAATTAAGTGTTTCCCAAAGACAGCCGAGTTGTTTCTTTCTATCGATAATTCTTGTCTGCAGGTTGCCATAGCTGCCTGTCTTTTAAACATCTCTCACATGGTGTCTATCTAGTGCCTTGTCCTTCCCTGGATGAGTGCTTGATAAACAGTAGATGGTAATAATTGTGCATACCGCTGCTGCGGCAGCTCTGCCGGAAAGCCAGCCGCTATTGAATTCCATAAAGTCAAAGTTGTAGAATAAAAAAAAACAAAGGAACGTGTTCTTCTTTTGTTTTGTGGTTTATGAGATGATTGGATCAGAATCACTGTTCCAACCCAAATAATAGAACCAGCTTCCTATGATGAAGGGAAGGAGGAAAATAGCATTTATAGATTACTTGCCGTGTGCTTGGCTTTGTGTTCATGTAGATTAAAAGTTACTTTAAAACGACCATGAAGACATAGAGTACATACCACGGAATTAAGTGAAGGCATCTCATTGGTGGGATTGCAAGTGTTTATCCCTTTCATTTAGGGGAGAATTGCCATGAGATCAAGGCCAGCCTGGTCAACAAAGTGAGACCTTGTTTCAAAAAAAAAAAAAATCTCCAAGTTTGATTCCCAGCACCCAGGTTAGGAGGTTTCCAACCTCCTGTAACTCAAGCCCCAGGGAGATCCAATGCCTCTGCCCTCTGAGCACCACACACACACACACACACACACACACACAAATATCTCTGAAGCACACATCTTAAAATTTATCTACCTTATCTGTCTAACACCTATCATCTCTTCACCTATTTATCTACACACCTCTATCTGTATATCATCCAGCTGTCCATTCAGCCATCCGTACATCCATTATTGTCTCTCTATCCTGCATCATAAAGGCTTTAGCTACAGTCTGTGCTGACACGCTCAGCACTTTCCACATCCTGACCCTGTCCTGGGAGCCCAGTGGGAGCCATCCTGAGCATGCACTCTGTTCTTCCAGCTTGTGATGTCTCTGATGCCTCCTTTTCTCTTTCATTTATGACTTTGTTTTGACGGTGCTGTTTGTCTGAAAGGATCTGTAGGTAACATAAATCCAGAGTTGTTTTTCTTTCCTTTAAGCGTCTACAACGCTGCTGCCATTCTGCAGAGGATACAGACAGGGAAGAAGGAAAAACCCAGCGGTTTAATCACAGACACCTCAGTGAGGGGTCACAAAAACTCCTGAGACAAACCCATTCAGATGATAAAATGGAGCCATCTGTGTCCCATATGTCCTCTCACTCCCCGTACCCTTTCCTCTCCATCCTAGAGAGAAGTTGGTTCTTACAACTTTAATCATCATGCCTTCTCCCATTTGCTTGATAGGGTCAGCACTTACACACGGAACTGTGAGAGCTGGGTTTTGCTTTTTAAAGTGTGAGATAAAGCCATGCCTGATTTGTGTTCTTGTCATCCAGTTTCTCTCTTTATGTGTAAGGGTCACCCCTCCCTTTGTCTTTAGTGTGTGAATAAATGGTAAAAAAAAAAACTGATGAGGAAAGAAACAACAATCACATAATCACTTCCCCGGCCAAGTCCTTTTCCTGGAGGTTTGTTTCTGTCTGCATGGAGAGCATCAGGCCGCTTGTGTCCTCCCTTCACCTCCTGTCCTGGCTTCTGGCCTGACTCACGAGTGCAGGGAGATGCTCATGGTCACCTGTCTCTTATTTCCTGGATTCTGAAGCGTCTTCCTGAGCCATGTCATTGTTTCTCTTAAGGGTCTCTTCCAGCCTTCTGTCTGTCAATTGTCTGTTTAATTATTGATTGGAGGGTGTTCCTTGTGCATTCTAGAAAGGAGCCCTTCAGAGGTCAGATGAATTATAAATGTCTGCGTCTACCTAGTGGCTTTTCTTATTTGATTGTGTCTTTTGAGGCAACGGAGTACTTAATTTCAGCATCATCAAATCTGAACATACTTTCCATTAAGATTAGAGCTTTTAAGGATTCTGGATTTCTTAAAAGTGTTTTCCTTGGTCTGACTGAGGCCAGGAGGACTCTCTGTAGCATGGCAGCTCTACCCTTGCTATCCATGTATGACAACTACTCTTCGTGCCTCACTGGATTTAAATACACTGCTGAAACACACCCCTGGGTGACAGGGATTTCCAGAAAGTTTTAACTACGGAGGGAAGACCCATGCTGAGTGTGGGCGGCACCATCTCATAGGCTGGAGTTCTGAGCTGAACAAACAAGAGAAGGGAGCTGAACATTCAAATTCCTCTCCCTCTGCTTCCTGACTGAAGGAGCAGCAGTACTAGCTGCATCACACTCCTCCCATGAGGGACTGACCTTCCAAGTATGGAGTCCTTTCCATAGCGTCTGTCACATATTCTCTCACTGCAATGAGGAAAGTGACCAACATGGTATGATACGAAGGTCACAGTCATCCCCCATTGTTCATCTTAACCTCCTCCCTATTGCTCCCTATGGTCAAGCAGGTATCACCTGTGGGAGGAGTCTTAAGGGATCATGATTATGTCTAGTGGGGTGTTTGTCTGTCTGTCTAGTATCTAGAAAGCATTCTCCATCATCACGATTGCTCACCCCATTCTCTTTCTACTCTTGTGTGATGACAATGGCTTCATCCGTATCCTGATATAGAGGCCCTGTCTGATATGCGGAGGCAGCTCTTTCTCCTGATTGCCACCTCATTTTCCCCATTAGATGTCTGATAATGCCTTATTAGTGTTCACCACTTGCGGCTATTAAAGAGTAGTTGAACTGCATGGCATCACAGGGGAGATCAACAGAGGCACCGAGCTAGGAGGCCTTTTCCTCAATGGGGGTAAGGGAACAACTGTTGCCTGTTCCTAGATGATTTTCTATGCACAGGAGACAGTGTCCAGCACTCCTAAGTGATGAGGTGGAGCCTGGGACTACACAGTAGATGAGTTGGGAAGTAAGTGCTAAGAGGAGAGAACACAAGAGGAAGATGAGCTGGGATGGCCCAGGCTCCAACAGAAGCACTTGCAGGTAGTAGCAAAGGAGCCAAATGAGCACGGCGGGTTTGTTGATCAGACTCAGCTTCATGGAGAACTTGGGGCCAGAGCACAGAAGGGCTCCAGAGATCTACCTAGCAGTGGATAGAGTATTTGGTTGAAGCCCAAACGTATACACACAAAGTGAAATGCTCTAAGGTTGGCCCAGAGAAGCTCCTGTCTATGTTTCTATCATTATTATTGTGGTCATGACTGTCATTTCTTTCTGTTGTCTTGGAGACTGAACCCAGTGTCTAATATGCCAGATAAGTTCTTCACCATTGAGTGACATACCTGTGCTGGATTTTCTCTTTTTAAGAGAATCTGTCATACTCAGCCTGACCCTGAACTTGCTGTTTAGCTGAGGGTGGCCTTGAACTTGCCACCCTCTTGCTTCAGCCTGGGACTGAAGCCTGTGCCATTATACCTGCCTGAGATATACCTGTCTTTATGGTACTCTGCACTGGAGTATGACTAGGTTTGGCCTCATCTCTGCTGCTTTCCAGCTTCTCCCCATGTTCTCTTACCTGTGTGTTCACTCTACCTGTGAGGGACCTCACCATTCTCTCTAGAGCCGGCTGCTGCTGATGGGGTTGCTCAGTCTGCATCTGCCTGAAAACTTTTATTTATTTCCTCACATGGCTCTAGACTTGCTGTGCTGGACAGAATTCCAGCTTGGCAGCCATTTTCTTTTTTACCCCGTAACGTGTTTTTAATCTCCCTGTCTTCTGGTAGGTATCTCTTCCACTGAGAAGAGACTTGTCAATTTCAGTTACCATTGCTCCTTTGAAGGCACCGGGGCTCTTTCCTCTGGCGAATTTTGAGAATGTTTAAAATTCCCTTTGCTTTCAGTTTGGGAAAGCCTTGCTGCAATGTGCCTGCATGTGTAATTGTTTTATTTACTGCACTTGGCTTTGTGAGGGTTCTAGGATCTGCGGCTTTTATGTTCAGTGGCTTGGGAAACCCTCTGCAGATAGAACATCAAGCATTGCCTCCGCACACTCCCCTCTTCCCGAGTTCTAAGACCCTGTCTAGCATCGGCAATACCTCTGCCCCTCCCTTGAGCTTCCTGATCACCACCTTGTGGTTCACTCTTTTGTTTTGTTTTTAGAGAGAGGGTTTCTTCGTGTAGGTCCTGGACTAGCTTTGTAGACCAGGCTGGCCTCAGACTTTTAGAGATCTGCCTGCCTCTGCTTCCCGGAGTGCTGGGATTACAGGTGTGTACCACCTCACCCAGCCCCTGGTTCACTCTTGACCTTGCCATCTTGATTTTCCTTCCAGCATGTGATTTGTGTGTTAAATTTGCCGACTGAGCTCCATGTTTTGTTTCTTCCATTCTGTGAGAGTCAAGCGAATCTTTTAAAAACTGCTGTCCATGTTCTTCATAAAAAATTGTGGTGTCATTCAGAAAGGCAAAAAGGATGGACATCAGAGGAGGGAGAAAATAGGGAACAGGACAGGAGCCTACCATAGAGGGCCTCTGAAAGGCTCTACCCTGCAGGCTATCGAAGCAGATGCTGAGGCTCATAGCCGAACTTTGGGCGGAGTACAGCAAATCTTGTGAAAGAAGGGGGAGATAGTAAGATCTGGAGAGGACAGGAGCTCCACAAGGACAGCAATAGACCCCAAAAGTCTGGGCACAGGAGTCTTTTCTGAAACTAATACTCCAGCTAAGGACCACTCATGGAGATGGCCTGAAACCCCTGCACAGATGTAACCCATGGCACTTCAATATCAAGTGGGTTCCATAATAATGGGGAGGACCTGTCGTCTCTGACAGGAACTGATTGGCTCTTTGATCACCTCCCCCTGAAGGGGGAGCAGCTTTGCCAGGCCACAGAGGAAGACAATGCAGCCACTCCTGATGAGACCTGATAGACCAGGATCAGAAAGAAAGGGAGAAGAACCTCCCTTATCAGTGGACTGGGAGAGGGACAGGGGTGGGGAAGTGGAAGGGCAGGGTTGGGAGGGAAGGAGGAAGGGAGGTACAGGGGGGATATAAAGTGAATAAACTATAATTAATACAAATTTAAAAAATAATTAAATATAAATAAACATAAAATTTTAAAAATGTGGTGCCTTCTACTTCCTTGACATAGATGGCAGGTTTGGTTTTCCCTTGCTTATTTATTTATTTGCAAGCGCGGGACTGGTCCAGTTCCTGCACCCCATGGACTCTGTCCAAGCTCTTATGTATCTGCTGCTGGCTTTCGGGTGTGGATTCTTATTCTCCCTGCTACTTTACAGAATGTGCTGGTCACTCTATACAGTTTCCGGTAGAAGCGGTTCAGAGCCACCCTGCCTCAGTCTGAACTCACCTTCAACTAGTGCGCACAGTGAGGTCAGCGGGCAGCCGAGCCACAGCCTGTTCTTGTTTTGCATTTCTCTTGCTCCCCTCACACACAGGAGCAACCCCTGTTTGTCTCACATCCATGGTTGCATCAATCCCCACGGTATTCTTGCAGGAGTTGTGTGACTTTTCTTCTTGCCATCCTCATCTTGAGGCTGGGGCTCATTTACTTTCCGACTGTTTTAAGGAGATTCATTTGTGATTAAATAATCACTTGCCAAGGGAGGCTTCCTGCATCCCAGACACTATGCCGCTTGCTGGAGAACAAATGGTGAGCCAGAGAGAATGGAAAGTCACATCTCATGACTTCTCTTTAGCCTGCCAGAGGGGGTACATCTGAAATAGCCTCAGTCCATAGTATCGTGTCTGTAGAGCCCATCTGTCTGACACAGTGAGGAAGGTCCCCAGAGGATGTGCGGGGATTTGCTTGCCGGGTCCTTTTCACGGAGTGCCTTTACATGCAGAGAAGATGTTCTGTGCATGCTCCTGCCTCCTCTCCAACACAGCTGCATGCCAACCACAGCGGTTATGCTTTGAAGGGTGCTGACCAGCCACGCTTACAGACCCACTGTGCAAGCGGAAATGAAGGCAGATGTGGAGAAAGCTTAAGAGCCATTTAAAAATTTAAACAGTGCTCATTGTCACAAAGGCTTCGTGGTGCGAGCAGTCTGGCTGCCTTGGAAATCTATTCCCACATGTTTATACGGGCACTTCAAAGTCCTATTAGACCCAGCTCTTTGATGTATGACCAACTGCTTCAGCGGTGACTTTCTGTTAAGTCAGATCTGAATCTAGTGGGGAAAGGGACAAATTGGCTGTTTTATCTAACACTTTCAATACGAACTCACAATGAAGAGGGACGTTTCCTCCTACTTGAAAGCTAAAGGATAAGTTTGCCATCAGGGTAAAGTGAATAAAAATCCAGTGCCAGATTAGAAAACAAAATCAGATCTACAGCAGCCGAAGGGAGTGACCAGAGTCCACCCAGGCTCCATCCTTCTCCCTAGGGACTTCAACCAGTATGCTAGGCAAGATACCAACCCCAAGGACTCCAAGCTCTGGGCAGAGGCTGAGAAAGGGTGTCATGTTCCTGTCCGGGGAAGCTGCTGGTGCGTGTCCGGTAGAGGCAGAGGCCCTGTAACTGCAGGAATGTTCTTAGTGATGCCTGAGAGATGGTGGTCACTGGGCTGGCCATCCCTTGTGGTGATGGAGTAGAGAATGCCTCCATTCCATCCATATGCACAGTATCTACTCTTGGAGAAGAGTCCTGGCTGTCCTAGGAGCAAGGGTGTTTCTTGTTGGGGTCAGAGCCCCATGGAGGAGTGGCAGAGGTGGACAGGGAGGAAGCTTCCTGCCTAGAGCTGGAACCATTTGCTCTAGTCCTTCTATCCCAAAATGCAGAGCTGCCTGGGAACAGAGCTGCCACAGAGGAAGGCGCATAACAGAGACTTGATGGAGGGCAATGGGACCATCTGTATTTTAAGAGGTTCCCTTGGGAGGACTTTTCTGTTCCTGGTCTGCAGCTGCCTTACTGAAGTGGGGGTTTTGACAACTGAAACTCCCTCTCACCGGTCCAGAGGCCAAGTTCCCAGGGCTGCAACGCAGGAATTCAGAAGCCAGAATTAAGCCCCAAACACCTTTTGAAAAGTAACATAATCTCCCAAAATAGCTGTATAAAATCCAAACAAAAAGGAAAATTTTAAATTCTGTATGATAAAAATCACAACAAAAGTCAAAAAGCAAAATGACAGGTGTGGAGGCATGAGCTTACTCTGTCATAACAGGTTAACTGTGGTGAACAGACACATGCATGAGCATAAATATACATATGTGTACCTCTATAGACTGATGTATACATATACTCATAACATACACACATGCATGTACACACATGCACACACACACACACACACACGCACGCACGCAAACATACACACATCATTATAAACCAAAAACTTGTTTTGAAATAGCTTTTAAGAGAAAGGTGGACACAGATTACTCAGAGACCTCAACGAGGGATGCTGCCTCGGTTCTCAGCCAGTAGATCCAGGCTCTGCGGTCAATGCCTCTCCACAGTGCTTCCTTCTTATCAACTGCTCAGAAAAGGCTTGCTGTTCTGCGTTCCAGACCCTCCCGGGATGGGTTTTTATAGTCTATTGAGGGTGTAAATAGGTGTGAGTTCTATGTTGGACATTTCGTAAAATGCAGCAAAATTACAACGTGTCAAACCTTTTCATCCCCATTAGTGCCTGCTAAACAGATCTGCCCGTATGACAGGCACCAAGCAGAAGGTCATCAGTGGTATCCTGGTGAACTATAGCAAAATGTCGGCTCAGTCTGAGCTGGAGCATTGATGGAAGCATTGCAAAGGCTTTCACGGAAACCTCATGCTGTTGAGGAAATGGGGCGGGTCTATATGCAAGGATGAGACATAATTCCAGCCCATCTTATTTGGAAAAAGCAAAGACAAAACCATTGCTTGTGGTGCTGTTATAGTTGGACGTGAAATGTGCCCCAAAGAATCACAAGTCGAAGGCTTGGTCCCCAAGGCTGTGAAGCTCAGTGTTGGGTGTCCAAGCAGCAGTCGGATCATGAGGTTTCTGACTCCATCAATAGATTAATTCACTGATGGCCTCATAATCTGATGCACTGTTGGGAGGTGACTGGGACGGGGGTTGGCTGTAGAGTGGGTGCTTAGAGGCATGCCTCGATGGGCCATGTCTCCCATGGGAACATCATGCCCCCATCCGTGTTGAGCAGCCTCACCAGGTTCCAAAGCAGTGGGGGGGGGGGGCAGTGACCCTGCACTGACTGACCCTCTGGAGCTGGGAGCAGAAGCAATGGTCCTTTCTTTGGAGTTTCTCTCCTCAGAGCAACAGGACGTGACATGCTTCATCGTTCACGTAAGATGTACAGCTGATAAATACATTTCAGTATTTCTGAGAATGTGTACTGACACCTGCTAATATAGGGAAAAGCACAGGAAAATTAGCTAACGTGGCGCCTGAGAGATGGAGTAGTGAGAACACATTGCAGCTTCTGCCTGGCACTTCACACCTTGAAGACATTTCAGTCCAGGGTGCTGAGGCCAGCATGACCCTGCTAACAGCTGCATGGGTGTGGTGCAGGGACCGTCGGCAATGTGACTGTCAGTGCTTTCAGAGCCATTTCAAATGCTTTGTGATTAAAATGTAAAAGTGAACATTCACATGTTTTTTTTTCCTACTAAATTTTCTAAATAAAAGATTCCCACATATCCATAGCTAAATTTGGCCTCATTTTTGACTATGGCATTTATTTTATTCAGCACTTTCTATATCTAAAGGAAAAACAAAACAAAACACCCAATTCAAGCTAGCTTGAGCAAACCCAAGGAGTTCTCTGGCTCCTGATTCTGGAAAGTTCTGAGAGTTGCCTCCAGTCATGATTGGCTTCGGAGGTCATAGCAATGTTTTCTCTTCTCTCTGGACCTGTTCTATCTGTTTATGATTTATTCTCAGACAAGTTCCATCCTGGTGTGAAATCTGTGTGTATTAGCGCCTGTTCTTGTTGCTATGAAAAAATTGCTAAGGAAAGCAACTTAAGAGGGGGTTTATTATAGCTCACAGTTTGAGGGTAAATAACTAGTGGTGAGGAAGGGACTGCAGGGATGTGGGAGGCAGGTCACACTACATCCAGTCAGGAGGCAGACAAATGTGAACACAGATGGACAGCTTGCTTTCTTACTTCTGCCCTTGATTTAATCCCTAGTCCATGAGGTAGCTCTTCCTCACCGTTCATGGTAGGTCTTTCTTCCTCAGCCAGACCTTCCAGGGATTGCTGTTCACCTCTTCCTGCTGTTCACTGGGAAGCACGTTGGTCCTGAGCAGTCAAAGCATCTCTCTCACTGTACCTGATAAACACATTTCCTCTTTCCAATAGCAAGGAAATCCCTCGTGTGGGCTGTGGAAGCAAAGGCCGGTCTTCACAGTAAGAATGATTGTCATTTCCCACGGAGGCAACTGAGTTTTCCTTTCCTTTTACCTTCCCTTTCAGGCTCCACACCGCTCAATGCTAAGAGGGGTGAGGTGTGGGGAGGGTGTTACAGACTAGCACTTGGAGAGAAGAAAGTGAGGCTGGGTTCACTGCCTGCTGTAGTTTTGGGTGGTGGCCTAAGGGGCAGGAGCCCTGAGCAGGACCAGCTAGAACTCGCAGTTGGTTTGGAAATGGTCACAGGCGCCCCCTACTGCCCAGGCAGAAGCTTGAGAGCCGCCCCTGGTTCTGGGCTTGGAAGGGAAGCTTGACACCATCACCATCATCACCTCTCCCTCCCCTCCCCAACCAGTTTCCATCTCTGTGGACTGCACACCCCATAAAGTGTTTGTGTGTCTCACTCATTTCTGAGGGAGAGAATGGCTGGCATCTCTGCAGCTTGTGCACCCTGATGGATTGCTGTTTTCTGCTGAGCTTTGCTTTGTATTTTAGTAAGGCCACGGGCTCTTGTTTTTCAAATCTGAACTTTCACAGTAGCAAACACTGCGATTTGGTGAGAGGGGCTGTTTGAAGTCATTCCAAGCCTAGCCAACGCAAGTGCCTTGGGCACACCTCCAAAGGCTTTAAATTCCATTTCCTTTCCATGGGAAAAAGCACTGAACAGAGAAGAAGGGTTTTTGTGCTATTATTGTACCTGTTATTTCTGCCTCTTACCCCCATCAGAGAGCAGAGCTGGAGTGTGCAGTGTTTGTGTGTGTTGAGATTGGGAGAGAAAAAGGGGGGAGGGGAAAGGAGAAGGAAGGAGAGAGAGGGCACTCCTGTATGTGTGCACACTCTAAATAATCACCTTGCATTACTATCTCCAGTGCAAGTTTTCAGCATAGGTTTTATTTTCTTACCTTTTGTGAGGTTGTATATGTATGCATCTGTAGTTATTCCTAATGGTATTAGCAGTGATTTGTTCTAAAAGACACATTAAATGGTGTCAAATTTACGGTATTCAATTTACCACTAGCAACAGGAGCTTGGGGGCAAATGCTTAGATTTCGCTTTTTTTTTCTTCCTCCTGATGTAACCAAGGCTGCTTTCAAAGATTACTTGGTATAATTATGATACGTGATTTTGTCTCCACGTTGCTGTAAAATTAGGTTATTTTTTTCCAGTTGTCTTCAGTTTCAGGGTTCTGGTTTTGGTTTTGGTTTGTTTGTTTTGTCTAATAATGCTTTTGACTATATAAAGTATATGTGGGTTTCAGATTCTCAGAATTCTAATTTTGACCCTCCCCCTTCAAGATTCTGCTGTTTGATTTTGATTTTGGAGCTCCTAAAGTCAGCACATTTATATAGGCGTTTCTTATGGGTCTACCAGGCTGTCTTATGTCCCTAGGGAAGAGAAAAACATTTCCCAAAGTGTGACTTTTGACATGTCACATTTCGGAGAGGTCCCCTAAAAACCAGGCTTGAGAAATTGTCACAAGGGAGCACATGGATTAAGCTGCTGTGACATGTCGTAGGTGTCTCTGTGAAGGTGCACACTCCCCTTTCTTCACAGTTAGCACTGCAGGTGGTCTGCTCTCGGAGACACTGTGACATCCACAGGACTTAAAGGCCTTAAAACCTTAGGACAGCATAATCCATTGGCCATGTGCCTCTTCAGAAAGGCAGTATGCCAGGAGACTCAGGGCATGGATTTAGGAAGGCAAGGGTATGTGTGCCCAGTCCTGAAATACAGCTCCAGAGCTGAGTCTGACACTTGCTGGGCACCTGAGACATTCGCTACATGGAAAGAAGACACATTTTGTTTTCCTTAGGAACCAGAGCCTTCTGGATGCTGCCTGACGGTGCTGTGTGCCTTTATTTTGCCTTATAAGTTTAGAAACCATATAGGTAAAATGTACAAGGAAGAGACTAAATAAACATCTAAGATCTCTGAACAATATCAGAGTGAATGTCACAATAAAGGCGCAATCAAGTATCTCTGAGTCTGTGATATTTGCACTATGGAATCTACTCAAATAGAGAAAAGAACAGGGAGGATAGATGGAGAGACAGTTTAGAATACAGTATTTTTCCTCAAAGCACATTCAAGGGAGTGAAAGATACAGAGAGTGGGAACAGAGCTCTTCAGAGTGACTCAAAGCTGGTTGAAAGAATGTCTCCCTCCAACAAATCGAACAGGTATGCATGGTGAAGTTCTCCATAATTATTTTCATATTCAGGCATCATCAGTACTTGAATATTTCGTGTATACCACTCCACAAAATAATATAAGCATATAACCAAACCTTTTGCCCCATGTAAATTTTATCTCTGACTAACGTTTCATTTGACTCCCTGTAGGAAGCTTTGGTTGAGACAAGCCATGAGACGGTCTAAGCAAAATAAAGTATGAGGTTGGTACAGTTTACTTTCTGTTGCTGTGATAAACGCCATGGCTAAAGTCAACTTGGAGAGAAAAAAAGTTTATTTTAGTTTACACTGCTATTTAATAGCCCCTCACTGGGGGAAGATGTGGCAGGAACTCAAGGCAAGAACCTGGAGTAGAAAACATGGAGGAAGCCTGCTTTGTGGCTAGCTTTCTCCTGCAGCTGACGCCCATCTGCCTAGGGATGGCTCCACCCAGAGTGAGCAGAGCCTCCCTACATTAACCAGAAACAAAACAAAACAAAACAAAAAAGCCCCATAGACATGCCCACAGGGCGCCTTGATCAAGACAATTCTTCAGCAGAGGGTCCTTCCTCCCAGATTACTGTAGGTGTACCAAGTTAATGATGAAAACAAACCAGCAAAGGGATAATTAAAAACAGTAGATCAATGTTGTTTCATTAGCTGCATGCTAATAGAAGGAGAAACCGGGCATAAGGTACATAGGATGTACTACATTTATGATATTTCTGTAAATGCCAAAGTATTCTAAAATGCTGATTACTAAATTTAGTAACAGCAAAAACAGCACAATAAATCCCTCTAATGAGAAACCTAGACCCAAATGTTTCAATGGTGAATTCACATAAATAAATAGATAGATAGATAGATAGATAGATAGATAGATAGATAGATAGATAGATAGATAAAATGATCTTAGTCACAAATCTGCTATTCACCATCCACCCTCCTCCACATGGAGGGTGCTGTGGTTGGCTTATTGCCACCTTGGCACAATCAAGAGTCACATGGGAAGAGGGAGTTACCATTGTGAGATCTGCTGTCTGCCTTGTGGCCATGTCTGCAGGGCATTGTCATGATTGTGTTTAGCTGTGGGAGTCCCCATACTGCTGTGGTTATATAAGATGGTCAGGACCTAAAGAAGAAAGTTGTCAGAACACACAAGGGAGAAAGGAAGCCAGAACACATCAACCTCCATGACCTCTGCCTCAGTTTCTGTCTGATTTCTTGCTCTGACTTCCCAAAGTGATGGACAGTGACCTAACAGTATATGCCAAAATAGATCCTTTCCTCCTTCAAGTTCTCTTGGTCATGATGTTTAATCACAGAAAGAAAAAGACAAACTAGAATAGGAGGGAGGGAACATTTCTCAAATAAATCTTCAAAGCTAATGTTTCCTTGATACAAAACAAAGCACCCACTTCATAAGCAAAGAAAATGGCAAACCTTTATCTCTTATGTATATAGACATGGAAGCCTTCACCAAAATGCTCCCAAAATCGAGCAAAGTTTAAAAACAACCACGTACGTCATGTGACTAAGTGGTATTGTGATTAAAATGGAAGATTGGTTCAGTTTCCAAAGTAGCTGAAACTCCACACCATTTAGCAGAATGAAGGAATGAAACGGAATGCTGGCATGGCTACTTTAACTGACAGAAAACAACTGATGAAGTTCTTCTCAGAAAATATGACAATCAAAGAATCAAAAGAAACTTTGTGTGTTAAAGGGCATTCAGAAAAACCTACAATTAGCTTAAAACCTAATGATAAATACTAAATTATTTTTTTCATTAGGTCACGAACCAAACATAGGCTTTTCCTCCTCTGGGGTTGTAATGAAGTTCTCCTGAGAGCAATTAGCAAAGAAGTAAGTAAAAAAAAAAAAAAAAAAAGGACAGATTGGAAATGAATAAAATAATCTCTATATGAAGTTGTAATATGTACACAGAAAGTCTGATTAACCCACTAAAATATTCTTAGACAATTTAACTAACTTCAGCAAATTCCAGATATAAGATTAACTATAAAATCCAATTACTATTGCTTTAAATTAGCAATAAATAATTCCTACATGAAATTAACAGAGTTCTGCATATATTAGAAACAAAGCAACGTGGGATGCTTAACAAAGAGTATGTCCCTGATGCTCTCACAGGTAAGAAATGTGGCCCCTCCCTGTGGCAAATTGAGAGGTTGGCCTTTAAGAGGGGTGTGTCTAATTTTGTTTTCCACTATTGTGATGGACACCATGGCCAAGAACAAAGGCTTTATTTCACATTGCAGGTTGTAGTTTCTCAGCTGGGAAAGCCAAGGCAGGAACCTGAGGCTGAGCTGAGCAGAAACCATGGTGAAATGCCGCTGGCTGGCTCTTTCTCTTGGTCTTGTTGGGATCAACTGCCTTTCCCATACAGCGCGAGCATGCCTGCCCGGTGGCGGCTTCAATGAGAGTGATTTGGACCCTCCTGCATCCATTAGCAATCAAGAAAATGCCTCACATACATTGCCACAGGCTAATCTGATGGAGGCAATCACTAATTAAGACTCCCTTAGACAACCATAGACTGTGTCATGTGAGGTCTATTGGAAGATCCTTGGGTCCCTGTGGACACTACCTGCAGCAGAAGGGATCCAGGTAGCTCCAGTGGGAGCTTCGTTACCTCTCCCCAAAGGACTCTGAGCCCTTCTCTGGCTTTGTGACTTGATGTCTCCCACACCCTCACAGGAACTCTCACCATGGTGCGCCTGATATAAGACCATGGATGAGGCCATGATCTTGGTCTTTTAAACTCCAAACAACTAGCTAACAAAACATCCTTCATTATGGTCCTCTCAGCTTCAGGCATTTTCTTAAATTAGTGGATGTGAACTAACACATAAACGGAGTAAAAAACTATAACAAATTTTGAAAGAATTTTTAAAGGACTCAAATATATTAAAAGATCTCTTATAGATAACCCAGGTTCCTAAATCAGAGGATTATTAAAATAACCACTAAACCCTGATTGACTGGTCACTTCAAGGCCATTCCTATCTAGGACCTAGTGGCTGTTTTTCAGGAATCTTACAATGGCCACCTAGATTCATGTGAATGTGTAAGAGACACAGAGCAGCCATGATGGTCTTGTAAAAAAAATCAGAGCAAACTTTTAGGACATACATTAGCTTATTTCAAACTTACTGTGTGGCCTCTGAAATCCAAATCACACTGCAGGCACATGGACCAATAGGTTAGGCATGAAAGAACAGAACAAAAATCATGCATCATTTATGTATTACACCTGTATGATGTATGCATGTGTATCAATGACTTGGGTGGTGAAGTGCCTGCCTTACAAACATGATGAGCTGAGTTTAATCCCCAGCATCTGTAGCAGAAATAATAACAATGAAAAAAGGTGGTAAAAGCTTATCACCCAAGTGCAGGGGAAGGAAGAACAGCAATTTAGAAAATTAATTTAAAAGTTTAGAAAAATAAGTGATAAAATTCTCTTTGAAAATTAAAAAAAATACAGATTTGATTATTTTTTAAGCCAAGAATATACTGGCTACAAAAGAAAAATCTAACATGTGAGGTCCCAAAAGACTAAAAGTAAAAGAATTGTAGCAAACATAGTATGTGGGGATTGGAGAGATGGTTCTGCCATTAAGAATGTTTGCTGAGAAGAGGATGGACATCAGAAGAAGAAGAAAACAGGAAACAAGTTAGGAGCCTGCACAGAGGGCCTCTGAAAGGCTCTACCTTGAAGGGTATCAAAGCAGATGCTGAGACTTATGTCCAACCTTTGGGCAGAGTAAAGAGAATCTTATGAAAGATGTGGGAAATAGTAAAATCTGGAGAGGACAGGAACTCCACAAGGAGAGCAACAGAACCACAAAATCTGGCGCAGGGGTCTTTTCTGAGACTGATACTCCAACCAAGGACCATTGGTGGAGAAAACCTAGAACATCTGCACAGATGTAGCCCATGGCAGTTCAGTGTCCAAGTGGGTTCCAGAGTAATGGGAACAGGGACTGTCTCTGACATGAATGAACTGATTGGCCTGCTCTTTGATCATCTCCCCCTGAGGGGGGAGCAGCCTTACCAGGCCATAGAGGAAGACAATGCAGCCACTCCTGATGAAACCTGATAGACTATGATCAGAAAGAAGGAGAGGAAGACCTCCCCTATCAGTGGACTTGGGGAGGGGCATTCGTGAAGAAGGAGGAGGGAGGGTGGGACTGGGAAGGGAGGAGGGAGGAGTTTATAGGGGAATACAAAGTGAATAAAGTATAATTAATAAAAATTAAAAATAAATTTTCCCTGTAAAAAAAAGGAAATTAAAAAAATGTTTTTGAAAAAAAAGAAAGAAGAAGAAAAATGTTTGCTGAGTATCTGAGCTCACTTTCCAGCATCCACAGTGGGTAGCTCAAGCTACCCAAAATTCCAGCTCCAGAGTATCTGACTCCCTCTTCTGGCCTCTGTGGGCACCTACATAATGGGACACAGACACACAAACACAAGTACAGATACAGAAAAATAATGGCAATAAATTTTTTTAATTTATTTATTTTTATCTCAATCACAGGTTAGGTACTTTGAATCCAAGGCGTAGCCCCCTCCCCCATTCCCTCCTACCCTCCCACTCCCTCCCTCATCTCCTTCTTCCCCGCCCCCTCCAAGTCCACCAACAGGGGAGGACCTCCTTCCCTTCCA
>CM053766.1:119511060-119531510 GCA_028658305.1 Pachyuromys duprasi
GTCTGGTCAAGATGGTCCCAGTATCCTCTCAGCCGTGGGTTGAGACAGAACTCGGGTTCTTCCCAGATCCGCCGGAGGACTCACACACTGACTGAGTTTTTGCTGGCAGAAGCGTTTGGCCCCCGCCCCCGCAGTGTGCGGACTGGTCAGAATGGTCCCCCAATCCACTCAGTCTGTTGTAATTCCCGCGATAGGTTCGCGCCTGCCGCACACCCGTGGGTTGATGCAGAACTCGGGATCCTCCCATATCCACGGCGGACTCACACACTGACTAAGTTTTTGCTGGCGGAAGCGTTTGGCTTGCGCCCCGGCAATGTGCGGACTGGTCAAAACGGTCCTCCAATCCACTCAGTCTGGTGTGGTTCAGATGATCAGTCCGAGCCCACAGCACACCAGTCGGTCGAAGCAGAACCCCGGTGCAGTGTGCGCTCGTAGGGCGCAGTTCAGTGAAAACGGCACCTGGTTCCTCCTGAGACTGCCCGCGAGACTGTGCGAACCAGTCTATAATGGCGGGTGCAGGCACCCAGCACAGCTGCTTGTCCAGATCAGAGCTGTGTGCCGCTGGTCACCGGGAAATTTCTCCAGGTAATAACTGGGTGTCCCCAGGGTTTTCCCACTTGATTTTCTCACCATAGGAGTTCCGCTCACCTGGCACTCACAATGCTGGCGTTTTAGGTCCCAGAGTTCAGTCTCCTGGTCGCTGCGTTGTTTCTGCTCTCCTACTCCTCAGACACAGTGTTCTCTCGTGGCAGCCATCTTGGATCTCCGGCAATAAATTTTTAAAAAGAAGATTTTGAATCAGCTAGGAACGGTTTTAGGGTTGAGGGAGCTATGGGGTAAAAGGTAAATCCTGCATGAAACAAGACAATTTGGTAGGAGGTTAAAAAAAACCCAGTCATGATGAATACAACAGATACTGACTCTGAGCAGAGAGTTAATTAAGTTAATTAGTGCTGCTGAAAGTAACAAGCGCCCTATGGGATGAAAGCCAACACAGCCTAAACACACAGGATGAGAGGGTGTCGGGCCCAGGAGCTCAAGCCTGCACCCAGCTACTACAAAGAGAGGGATAGGACAATCTGAAGTACAAAGCCAACTTGGGCAACTTGTGAGACCCTGTCTTGAAGAAGCTGTGAGGGCTAAGGCTGCAGTCCAGTGCCACTTAGCATTCTTGAGGCTCCATGCCCAGTTTCCTTCTTCCCTCTGTCACCAAAAGACTCTGGAAATGGGTTGCTCTCAGGTGAGTGAGGACTGAGGATTAATAAATGAGCAAGACCCTGGCACATAGCTAGCCATTTTCTCTAAGGGGCTCACCAGCCAGCTAAGCTTATTTGGAGAGTACTGGGCCAGTGAGAGACAATGCTTTAAGAAGAAACAAAAACAAAACAACAAAAACCTACTACAATAAAACTAAACAAAGAATTCAATTAGACCCCCTCCTTTACCAAAGCTAGGGACCCTTTATCGTAAGAAGTCAAGTTTATCTGCCTGCCTTTATGCCAGTTAAGATGGCCAAATTAATTGAAAAAGACAGAAAAAGATTTACTCAACATGACCATATTGGGAAGAGAGACAAAAACATTCACGGACACCCCCACCCCATTTCTAGGGTCTGACAATGAGGTCAGAGATTTATGAGAGGGCCAAAGGATGTACATCTACAGAATCCTGGCCAAGGTGTGGTTCCACCCACCATTGACCCCTCACTTCCTGGCTTAAGTCTTGTCCTGAGCGATGGTCTGACAATTTTTTTTAAATAATTTTATTTTAATTTTTATTAATTACACTTTATTCACTTTGTAGCCCCCCATAAACTCCTTTCACCTCCCCTCCCAATCCCACCTTCCCTCCCTCTTCTCCATTCATGCCCCTCCCCAAGTCCACTGATAGGGGAGGTCCTCACCTTCCTTCTGATCCCAGTCTATGAGATCTCATCGGGAGTGGCTGCATTGTCTTCCTCTGTGGCCTAGTAAGGCTGCTCCCCCATCAGGGTGAGGTGATCAAAGAGCAGGCCAATCAGTTCATGTCAGAGATAGTCCCTGTTCCCATTACTATGGAACCCACTTGGACACTGAACTGATGGGCTACATCTATTCATGGAGTTCTAGGTTATCTCCATGCATGGTACTTGGTTGGAGTATCAGTCTCAGGAAAGACGCCTGTGCTCAGATTTTGTGGTTCTGTTGCTCTCCTTGTGGAGCTCCTGTCCTCTCCAGATCTCACTATTTCTCCCATCTTTCATAAGATTCCCTGCACTCTGCCCAACAGTTGGACATAAGTCTCAGCATCTGCTTTGATACCCTTCAAGGTAGAGCCTTTCAGAAGCCCTCTGTGGCAGGCTCCTAACTTGTTTTCTGTTTTCTTCTTCTGATGTCCATCCTCTTTGCCTTTCAGAATGGGGACTGAGCATTTTAGCCAAAGTCCTAGTTTTGACCTTTGTGGAATTTCTTTCCAAGGAGCCACGTCTGTACCATGTCCACCCCAGCTGGGGGTCTTCTTCTCTCAACATGAGGTTTTGGGGAAATTCCCATGTCCTTGTGTGTCCTGGTGTCTACTGTGTCAGGTTAGCTTCATCTCTGCCAGGTCACTTACAAAGCACATTTGACCACATACAACACTGGCTTACACTGGCCAAAGGACCTAAATCAAAGCCCTACAGACCTATGATAAAGGCTTGGAAGAAATAACATGTGTGATTACATCCTAGAAAGAAAAACAAAATCAGGAAAACAAAGGGCAGACTTCCTGCTTCCTTCTAAGTTTTTATGCTTCAAAGCACAGTATCAAGAATGGAGAAAACAGGGCTGGTGTAACTGACGAGGAACTTAGACCTGTATAAAGAACTCTTACATAAAGAATAAAAAAAATCAATTCAAAGTGGCTAGCTTTGACCTCCGGGGTACAGTCAGTTTCTCCAGCAGTGTGGGCCATGGTAGGTTACTCACACTCCAGTGGATGGTAACCTACACCCACACACATGTGCTAGCACTAATTGGATCCACTCAGTGGGTTAACTAGGGGAGGAAAAAGGGAGGAGAAGAGGAGGAGAAGAAGAGGAGAAGGACAAGAGGTTGGCAGGGGACTGTAGGTGGATCCGGAGGAGTTGCAGTAGAGAGCAGGGGTATATATGATATAAATACAATGTATTCAATGACGAGATTCACAAATAGAAGATTAAAAAAATATAAGAGAAGGATCGTAACAGGTGTTCATGAAGAGTTGGATGTCCCTCACACATTCTCTGAAAAACAAGCCAGCAACAGTGACAGATCCTTGAAGTTTCTGTATGGAGGGGCTGGATGACTTAGCCTCACCACTCCTAGGCCTAGGAGCCAAAGAAGCCCAAACATGTCTGCACAAGAAGCTTGTGTGCTAATGTTCCCAACTGTCACTGTGCACAGCATCTCTGAAGGGAAACAGCACAAATTTCTGCTAAACAGGAAGTGCTTAATGTCTTTCCATGATGGAAAGGACTGAGTAGGGACATAGGCTGGAATATGATTGGATCCGGAAAACACTGTGTTCAACAAACATGCTGGTCACAGTGGGCTGTGTGTTTTGTGCCTTCACTCACATGTCCTGCTCAGAACAGGGGGCTTGTAGAGGTAGAACACAGACTAGTGGTGGCCTAGGATGGAAGGACATGGGGGGAAGAGGAGTGAACATGTTTCCTTTTGGGTGGTATCTGTGTCCAGAAATGGTTGTATGATTGGCAAAGAACTCAATTCCATGAAAAGAAACAAACCATTGTGTTCTGCCTGGGTACTTTTTGTAAGTGATGAAGTTTCTCTGCGTTCATTAAAACAACAGAGTGACATGAATATGGGTTATGTAGGGACTCCGCATTAACTTCATGTTTGCTTTTGTAATTTAAAATTTTTAGAATAAAATCAGTTTATGATTATAAAAACTCCTCCGCTCCTGTTGGATGAGCCGTGGTTCTCTCTGCCACCCAAGCAAGCAGCTCTGTATTCCAAGGACCATCCTGTCTGCACTAGAGGAAGCTGGGCAGATGTGGAGACGACCCTCTCCTCCATTTCTCAAACAAAGCTTCTTCCCCAGCGGAACCGCTCTGCATCCTAGTGACAGAAATGTCACTGGATGCCACACAGCAGACGGGTCTCTGAGATAGAATGACCTGCCTCGGGCAGTCTCCAAAAGCCAGCAGTCAAATGAGTACAACTCTCTGTTAATTATGCAAAAGCGTGAGGTTAACAGAGAGTGGTCTGTGCAGAAATACATCATTTAAAAGCATATTTATCTGCACCTAATTTTCCAATTATGCCTATGTGTGGAATTACACGCCCTGCAGTAGCTGAAAATTTCCCTCTTGTTAATAACACAATGCATTGATGGAATGGAATAGAACACAATTCTGTTGTGTGTAAGCCACAAAAATCAAAATTAAGTATGAATGTTTATTTTCTCAACCTGAAATTTTAATTGAACTGCCTGCTCCAAAGGAGTCAAATGGTGCATGCATGTGTCAACAACTAATGTTCAGTCTCTGCAATGGGAAAGGAGAGTCCGATCAGCACTGAAAGGCCACAGACTCTGTCTGGCATCCCTGTGGACGCTGCCATTCCATGTCAGGTGGCAGGATAATTAAACAGGCCAAGGAAACACAACCAGGCTGCAGGAAACACGACAGTGGAAATCCAGACGCAACCATTGGGGTTTCAGTTCTGACTCTTGCGCTTGCTTTCCTCGGCAAACTCGAATCGATGAGCCAGACTCAGAGATCGAAGAGGACTGTGATGGAATGCCACCGTATGAAGTAATTGGCCTCACGGATCTGCCCAAATGAGTCATGAAACTATTCGTCAATAGCCTTGGCTGTGACTATGAGCAGTTACACGGTAGCTCAGGGGACAGTGATCAGAAAAGCTTACTGTACAATTCCTTCGGCAACACATTAATCATCTTCACCTTGAACTAGGAGCGCTGGGAAAGAAACAAACACTACTGTCACCGTGAAACCAGCTAACAAGGACCGGGCTTCTCGCTGGTACGGATAGATGCGTAGTCTAACTCGCCAGGGCTAAGGGCTCACTTTTGCCGTTAGGTATAGGTTGTGTTCCCTTTGGCCTCTAAGTATTGATGGGTGCAAGAACTCAGACATGTGCTAGGAAATGAGATCATGGATGTCTTCCATTCTATGTAGCACTTTTTAGTGAGGTGTTGCCATGAAAGGAATCCCGCCTGGAAAGTCCTAAATCACAGAACTGGGGACTCACCTGGAAGGAAGGCTCAGGGGTCATGGGAAACTCCACTGGTCAGCCAATGGACTTGTGGGATATTAGCCAGGCCTCTCTCTCCTCCTCCCTGTGTGTGTGTGTGTGTGTGGTCGTGTGTGCACGTTCATATGTGTGAGGGTGAACTTGTGTGCATATGCGTGTGGAGGCTTGACCTCAGGTGTCATTACTCTGCTGCTGTCTGGCACGTTGGTTGAGACAGGATCCCTCATTGATTTTGGGCTCAGTTATTCAGCTGCAGTGGCTGCCAGTGGGCCTGGGATTATAATGTGCCACCGCATCCACTTTTTA
The DNA here is from genome assembly GCA_028658305.1 of Pachyuromys duprasi. Classification (NCBI taxonomy): domain Eukaryota; kingdom Metazoa; phylum Chordata; class Mammalia; order Rodentia; family Muridae; genus Pachyuromys; species Pachyuromys duprasi. The sequence continues at coordinate 119,516,607 of CM053766.1, forward strand.
CAGGGATTCCCAGTGTGTGTTTGTGTGTATGTGGGTGTGCATGTGTACATGTATTTGGATTTCATTATATGTTTTATACAGTTGGAGACTGCCGAGAATAAAGACCCAGAGCAGTCCAAGAGGAGGGAAGCCTCAGAACAAGGAGGGGCCATTGCTGCAGATCCAAGGCTGAAGGACTGGTCCCTGGAGCCCTGCTGTTGTACATCCACATTCAAAGGCCGATGGACCTGAAATCGGACGTCTGTGACGGTACCAGCTGCATGTACACTGCTCAGGAGAGGTTGCACTTACATGCACAGCGGGTGCTATGCTTCTAGCACAGTGTCCTCCAGGCTCATTTATTTGAACAGTGTTGGAGCTGTTTGGGGCAGTCGTGGGGCCTAGCTGGACACCAGATGGAAAGTCTTGGGAACTGCTGCCCTGACCCCACAGGGGATTATTTGGCTCATCCCTATTTCTGGGTGAAGCTCTTAGCTTCCAGTCTACCACTGCCTCGAGCTTCCCCACACCTTTTGCTGTGTCTTCTCAAGCCATGAGACCCGTGTAAATGCTTCCTTCCAGAGCCGCTGCTGTCAGGAAGTAACTAATGCAGTTCCTTTCTCCCAGATCCTCTGCTGCTGTGTGGAGGGCCCAGCCTGTTGGGTAGTTCTCCCTGCATTCAGCATGGGGGTCCTCGTAGTTCACTGGGCTATGTGCTGATTCTGGGAACACTCTCACAGGCACATGTAGGATTTTCTGAGCATCGCTCACTCTAGTCAAATACACAAGTTTAAGCCTCAGGTCCTCACAAAGAGGCAATGACCACTGAGAAAGAGCTAGACATGTTGACTGCCTGTTGCCAAGGACCAAGGCAGTATTCTACAGTGGACCCACAATGACAGCTGAGGTCAGAGCACCTTTCTGCCGAGGATGGTCACTCGACCTAGAAATAAAGAAATGTGTGCATCTGTGCCTGTGTGTGAGTGACCACCTAAACCTGGGGTTGACAGCAAGGTTCTGGATCCAGAGTGGAAGTACACAAGAGGCCGTCATGTCACGAACATATATCAGTTGCTAGTGCACCCTAGAAGGTGACACTGAGGGAAAACTCATAGACATCCATGTTTGATTTGGTTTTGAAGGTTGTTTAGAACCTCAGTGGTCGGGTGCAAAGGTTGCTTAGCTGATATTGTGCTAGCCTTGTAGGCATAAGGCTCTGAGTTTGACTTCTCAGAACCCATGACTCTACACCATCCTCACAAGGCTCTTGGGCTGTCTTGTCTGTGCTTTGTGGTCCTTGTTTGTTCACATAAGTTCATATCCCAAGCATGTCTCCTGGCTGATCACATTCCCCAAACCTAGGCTGTTGGATTTTTCTTTCTTTCATTTTTGTTTTCAGTCTATCAACAGAAGCCAGCGACAGCCCTGAGTCCTACTCACCATGGGGTAACAGCACGGAACAATGTGGGACCGAAGTCATTACCCTGTGGCTTCCATAGTAAATTATTGCAAGTGGTGACTCTGAAGAACAGAAGTCCATTCTCTTGCTGTTCTGGATGGCAGATGAGCTTGTAAAGTCATCTGCAAGGCTGATCTCCAGGAGGCTCTGGGAGGCTCCTCCAGGTTCTTCTGGCTCTGATGTCTCAGAGCACTTTCTTCCTGTGGGCTCTTCTATGAGCCCAGATTCTGCTTCTGTCTAATAAGGACACCAGTATTGTATCCACAGCCTACAAGCAAGTAGGGTATGGTGTTTTGGTTTTGGTTTTGTTTTATGTGAGAAAGAGTTTCTCTGTGTGTAGTCCTGGCTATCTTGGAACTCACTTTGAGGACCATGCTAGCCTTGATCTCACTGAGATCCACCTGCATCTGCCTCCCAAGTGCTGGGATTAAAGGTGTTTACCACCACATCTGGCTGAAGTAGGTTATGTTTTTTAAAACCCCAATTTTCTTTCTTTTTCTTTTCTGTCTGTGTTCTAACACTGAATCTTAGGGACTTGTGTTTGCTAAATAAGCACCCTGAAATGTGCTATGGCTCTGGAAGGGCTCGTAACTTTTCCCAGCAGAAACCATTTTTTTCACATATAAGGAAATTATGAAGTCCCAAGGCTTCAAGGAAACTTCCTTTAAGGTGTGTGTCAATCAACCGTAGAGTCAAGCCAAGACTGGCACCTTTCTCACCAAATAGTCAGCCGAGTCAAGCACTTTGGCTAAGATTTCAATGAGTGCTGATTTGTTCAGCACTGTGTTAATTGTCCTTTGATTCCTTTCCTGCTTGTCTTCTAGTCATAGAAAGTAATTACAAAGAAACAGAAAAAAATAGTTTTTTAAAGATCTTGCTAAAATGGCCAAAGAAATCAGTAATGTTTAAAAGCTGGCTTTGATAATCTCAGTTGTTAATTTGACGAGATCTAAAATTAACTTTGAGGTGGGCATCTGGACATGTCCGAGGGGATTGTCTGGATTAGATTAATTGATGTGGGAAGGCCTGCCCACCTTGGGTGGCACCACCCCCTAGGCTGGATCCTCTCCTGTAGGACACTAATGTTCTCTAAAGACATATTAATTTCTCATCAATGATATGCTTTTGTGCTTTTTGTGGTGTTTGCATATCCTGTCTGAAGTTCTGAGTATACAGTGTTTTATGGTTGTCTTGATGGCATGTGGATTTCATGTTGATCTTAAAGAAGGACACCTGGCTTACTTTAATCAGTTGGTCAGTCCTCTGGTGCTGTGAACATTGGCTGACGTTCATGAGGACATTCTCAGCAGAAGGCTTGGATTCCATCCTTTCAAAGATCCATCCTTGGCGAGGTCAATGACAAACCTTCAGTGGGCCATTTTAGCTGCACGGCAGGCTGGTGCTTCTCATGCCCTGTGACAAAACCAGAGGACGTGGGTGGAAGTGAGTCTCAGGGAGACCACTCTCTATCCTACTTATGTGGCACAACCTTGAAAATGTAGCAACTAAAGACAAACCATCACCTTCCATAAAAAGAAAAACCTAAGAGTGAAGGGTGGACTTTATCCAAGAGCGGCTGAAAACCCCTTAATTTACCTCTGGGCAGAAATACTGAATATGAAATTAAACACCAAGAGGCTGACCGTGGTCTTGTGCAACAGTGCTCATGTAACTGAGATTTTATGTTAAAAATAGAGACATGACTTGAGCATATACTAGTCTTACAGAGGACCTGAGTTTGGTTCCCAGGCTCCAGGTCAGGTGGCTCAGAACCATTTATATAACTCCAGCCCCAGGGAATCTGAAACCATCTTCTGTCTCCAGAAAGCACCTTCCTTCACATGTACACATACCCACACACAGATACACACATGTCCATGTAATTAAAAAATTTTTAAAAAATCTCTTAAAGAGAAAGAAACCTACAGATCTAAAAACAACAACATCACCAGTTACACAATATCATGGGATATGATTCAACACCCAGATGAAACTATTTTAAAACTTATTGCAAGGTTAAGAATAAAGTGAAGCTGATTTTAACGATAAAAATCCCCAAGCTGATTGTCACACATTATTTCAAAATGGTGACAGCCACTCTCAAGGAAAAAAACCTTGCTTGTTTATTGATTGCATAAAGATGAAATTTCAGTGGCAGGAGGGATGAGATCAAGGATAAACAGACTGCTGGGCCTGGGGGGAGAGGAATGCAAAAAGATCATGTCTAGAAATGGAGAGGCATCCTGTAATGACCATAGCATATCCACTCACCTACTCTAAATGTCATCGTGACATCTTTGTGTCCCATTATACCTACAAGAAAATTCCATACTGACTACAAATTCACATGTCAAAAGGTAAAGTAATAAAATGCATAGAGAAAATTATGAGACTATCTTAAGCTCCAAATAGAAGCAAACTCCTTGATAGAGACAAGCTACCAGCCATGAAGTAAACTCACCCTGCTGATATTGAAAACCTCAGGTTGATATGCAATAGCTCAAACAGGTGATGGGTACAAGCTCGAAGTCCAGACTAACAGGGCACATAGCAAAGGAAGATGGGATCCAGGGCATTTGGGGTCAGCTCCAGCAGGGTCAGAGGTGAACAAAACAAATGACTTATGGGAAAGCTATACATTCGGTGAGAATTAAGCAGAGTAACATGAAAAGCAATAGTAATCAAGAGTGTGTAGGTAAGGACCAGAGGGATGGCTTAGAGATTAGGGGTGCTTGCTGCTCTTTCAGAGGACCAAAGTTCAGTTCCCAGTACCTGTGTCGGTGGTTCACAACTACCTATAACTCTAGTTCTGTACCTGCACATACAAACACACACACATACACACACATACACAAAATTTTGGAAACAACTTCAAAGAATGTACAAATCAAAACCACAGAGGAGATGGCCACTCGACCTCCTTCTTCATCATTTGAACAACAAAAACACTCCCACGTTTCACTTGAATTGTGACTGGGACTGCAGGGAGCAACTGGGCAAGGTCTCGTGAAGGATGTCAGACCTGTGACCTGTAAATTCAACTTCTAGGTGAACGTTATATCACGGTGTTTTCTTTCAAACCTAAGAAGATATGTGTGCTGTTGACATTTTAATGACAGTGAAGGATTGGCAGCAGGGATGGGGAACAGAGACGCTTGGATGGGTGATAGCCAGAGGCAGGGAAAACATGATTATAGGAGGTGGGCACATACGGTCTTGGAGGTCCTTATTCAGTACTGAAGGTTTCCTGGGAAACGCAGGCCTGAGTCCCACATTCCTCCTCCAGGCAGGCTTGTGTAGAGTAGGTCAGGACTGAGCCTGTGGTCTGAGGGCCCTCTGGTCTCCTGGCTCAAGCTGTTATACTAGGTTGCTAACCGAAAGCCACTGAAGTCAGTTTGGTGGATCCAGGTGGCTGCCCACCTGACAAGCCCTCTCTCTGTCGAGGGAATAGCATGACAAAGCAAGAGGCTTATGTAACCCTCTTCAAAGCCAAAGGGGGCTTGAGAATACAGGCCTGCCTGAGGGAGAAGATGGCTAGACGCTTCAAGCTAAGACAGGAAGAGGATGGGGACAGAGGGCTAGATCTCTCTCGAGCCTCCCTGTCTCGAGAAATGGCTGATAAAACACCATGTTCGTGTGGAGATCGATTCCTGGGAGGTCAAGAGAAAGCAAAGCAAGGGACGCATGAGAGCACATAGCTGCTTTCCAGCCTGTGTCCTCCTTACACTCATGTAAGAGAGCAATCCTCTCCCACGATTGCTTCTCTGATGACAAAGCTTGCTGATGAATGCTGTCATGTTGGGTTGAAAAGGCAATTGACAAGACAGTGACTCCAATTTCCACAGAACACAGATAATGCTCAGCACCTGGCGATTTGGGGATACTTCCGGAAACTTCTGCTCCTATCACAGCCCAGATTCCAGGAACAAAGTCCACAGGTTTCCAATAGCAACCTGCAACCATGAACCAAGAGGGTCTCGTGATGCAGTCTCAACTCAACTTTGGAGGCGTGGCTTCACCAGAGCCTCCAAAGAAGATTGTGGGTAGATGGTAGGGGGAATGTTACCTGCACTTCAGACCCAGACACATTCACTTTAAGTTCCTTGCAGAGTGTACATACCCACTGTCCATTTCCCTCACAAAGTCTCAGAGGACCAATTTCACAGAATCCGTGGGAAGGTCAAAACAGGGTTCCCCAGCCTGGAGCTGCATAATGAATCGTTATTAATTATAAAAACAGTAATTACAAAACCCCAGCAGCACTCATGATCCTGTGCTGCACAAACAAAGCAAGAGGCTCCTAGCGGAGCTTCTCTAAATAGCAGTGTTTTTGCTACACATTCCTTGTTAAATACTTTCTCCCCCTTATCTTTAACCTCGACATTATTAAAACTGCACCAGGAATCTATTTAAAAAATCTCACCCTGACATTTCAGCAGAAAAAAATGACCTTACCATTTTACAGGTGCCGCAATCATTTGACAAGATACAAGGATTCTTTTCCTCCCCTGGTAAGTCAACATTCTAGAAAATGCTTGTTTAAGACTCTTTATTCGATTGTCATTTGTGAGTGGGCTGGCGCTGCCAAGCATCCACCACAGAGAATGGTTAAATTGTGGACAATTTCTATGTCCAGGCAGCAGGCAATCTGTCTTTCATCTTGATCCTGCTTCTCATCCTATCTCCAAGGTGAGCGTAAGTCTTCCTCTGCCTCAGTGCAGTGTCCAGGAACTCAGAGTACCACAAATTTCACAAGCTAATGAGTATTGCTCAAGATGTGGGTCATGGAGACATGCTTCCAATGTTCTTCTGGTGTCTTTCATTTTTATTTGTGCTGGTTCTTTCCTTACATATTGCCTCCCAAACAATAGATGCAGATCTGGGTGACAGTATTTGCCCCTGTGGAAACCGCAGCAGGCTGCCTTGCAAGGATGTCTGAGTTGGTGCTGCCTTTGTTGGGCGTATATAGGATGGTGGTGAGAGCTGGAATGATGGTGTTTTGTAAGGTGATGGCAACTTTAGTTGTGAAGACAAAATTTTTTTATAAATACCACATGGGTGGCTCTGATATCATAATTCCCTTTAATTCTCAGAATACCTCTAGGTTCATCCCTTCCTTCTTTCCTCAGTGAGTAGACAACACTTGGGGTCCAGAGATCATAAATGCTTCCTTTCATCTAGGATGTTAGGCAGGATCATTATTTGTTAGTCTTCTGATTAGAAGGTAGAGACACACAGACTTACATCACCTGGATAAGATGGGGTGGGAGAGATGAATCATGGCAGAACCAGAGGTGGGTCAGTGAAGAGCTGGTCATGGCTAGGGGGCCAGCACAGAGCTGGACACTGCTAATGGGTCAGTACAGAACTGGCCAAGGCTAGGGGGCCAGCACAGAGCTGGTCCCCTTTGGCTGTCAGTGCAGAGCTAGCCATTGCTAAAGAAGGTTAAAATTTCTCAGAAAGCATTAGGTACAAAACATTTCAGTCATTGACGATCTTCTTTGTTCAATGTTAAATGAAATGTAAGAAGTTGCCATTGGACCCTCCATTAGTGACGTTTCCTATGTCTGTCACCTAACATGGAACAAAAGGCAATTTAAGGAAATAAGGGTTATTTAAACCTACAGTTGAAGTTGCAGCTCCTCGTGGCGTGGGAGGTGCAGCGGGGGAAGCTGAAGGTGGCTGATTACACTGAGTCTGGAGCAGGAAACCAGAGGGTAGGAAGCGGGAAAACCCCTTAGTGACCCACTTCCTCCAGCTAAACGCCATCTCCTACAGATCCCCACACCTCCCAAAACAGGACCAGACCTGAACACTGAGTACTTTAGCTCTTGTGTGCCTAGGTGGTGAGAACACCAGCCATATGGTCTTAAGAGAGGCTGGCCCTGCTCTGCTCCCCACCAGCCCACTGTCTGTGAGGAAAAGGACACGATTCCCTGCTACCCATTGTCCCTCCATGCCTGGCCATCTCTGGCATCGGGATAGAGGTATCACACAGCCTTTCAGTCCATCTATAGCCCATGTCCTGGCTCTATTCTAGTGGTCTCCTGCCTCTCTCTATCCATAGCATTTTATTGATGAGCTCTCTCAGTCTCTCTGGAGAATGTGTTTGCTGAGGTAGAAAGACCATATGCTCAAAACCAGATTCTTAGAAGTGTTGTTGCCTAAGAAACACAAACCAGCTTCTTGTTTCTCTTCGTAACAATACTTTTCCATAAATATAGTTTTAGCTGTTTTCCCCCATAGACTTAAGCATAAAATAGCTTCTAACTTAGCCTATGTATTTCCAAAGAGCCAAACAGTGGACTATGTGAAAGAGTTTAATCATGTCTTTTTCCATATTTTAAACTGTTGCTTTAGGGTATGTTTCTGGAAGGAAAATCGCTAAGTAAAAGGGTACAGGACTTTTTAACCCATTAAACATAGCACACCACATATCATATCATATATGGGAATGGCGAAGGGTCTGGCCCCATTCTAAAAACTGGTTTGGCTAGTGTCTTATAAAATTGAACCTGCCTCTACCACACAGCCAGCTGCCATACTTTGAGTCATTCATTCTAGACAAAAATGAAAACATGAGTTCACATCATGCCCTGTATGTGAATGCTGAGACTAGCTCCCTCTGTGGTGGCTCCCAAGTGGAAACAACCCAGGTTACAATGGATGAGTCCACACAGATTGTGGCTGATCTTACATTCCCAGATGTTACTCAGCAACATGAACTTACAAGCTGTGGATGCAACAACTTGCATAAACCGGGAAGGAATTACTTGGTGTGGGAAAACCATAGCTCCTAAGGCATGCCTTCTTGCATTTGCATAGTGCTGGCTGGGGAGGGGCAGGGAAGGAGGAAGTGGCCTTATGATGGTTTCTGCTGAGAGTGGGGTAGGGATTTGTATGTACATCTATAAAGGTGTGTCAACCCAACATGTGGGTGTGCTTATAGGACATTCTCTCCTAGACAAACAGAGCCAATAATAAACGGACTCTCATAACACCCACCTGCACATGGGTCCGTAGCTGCAAGTTTCACATTCAACTGGAAACACACTGACAAAATCTGGAGCTGCAGAGATGGCTCAGAGGTTAAGAGAAGTGGCTGCTCTTGCAGAGGCCCCTGGTTCTGTTCTCAGCATCCAAACTGTGGCTCACAGCTGTCTATAGATCCAGTGCTAGGAGATCCAATATCTTCTTCCGGCCTTCTCAGGCAATGGCACACAAGTGCTACACAAACACGTTTACAGGCAAACATTCATACTAAAATAAATACATCTTGAAGCATATTGACAGGTCTTACGCACTCAAGTAGTGTTGTTGTTATCATGAGGGTTTTTAAAATGTACATGTATGTGCACAAATATGTGTTCAGTCCTATGTGTTCAGGGGTATTCATGTGCACATATTTGCATATACAGGTACACTTCTAATGGTTGTCTTTAGGTACCATCCTTGTCTTTTGAAATCTGATCTCTCTCTGGCCTGGACCTCACCAAGCTGCCTAGCTGCCTGGCCAGAGAGAAGGAGGGATCTGCCTGCCTCCACCTCTCCAGCATGGGGGTTGCCATCTCCCATGACTGGTTGGTGGTTTTGTCTGTTTTATTAACAGGTTCTTCAGGACTGACCTGGGATGCTCAGACCTGCAAAGCAAGCCCTTTGGAAACTGAGTTATCACTCCCCGGCCCTGGTCCCTACTTTTGGTTTCCTTGAAATAGGTTGTTATGTAACCCAGGCTGGCCTTGAACTCACACTCTGACAGCCTCAGCCTCGCAAGTTCTGGAATTACATGTATGTCCATGCTCAGCCTGACAGATCTTTTTGAAATGAGCTGCTTTGTGGCAATGTCTGAAGAGCTAGATTGTCTTAAATTATTTTTCTGGCACTGTGGCTTGAACTGGGGTCCCCACATGCTAGGCCGTTGTGTTTAATATTAGTCTCTACCCAGAATGCAGAGCCATCTGTGGCACACACGTACAAGTGACCACAGTTTACCCAGAGGAATGACACTGTCTGGGGACAGCCCCTCAACTTTGATTCTGCTCCCAGCCAAGTAACCAACAAAGTATATCCTAATGAGGTACCAATGGCTGGTTTAATGGCATCACCTCTCTCTAGTACTGTTTGCATTTTATTGTAAAATTCAAATGAGCCCAAGGGAGGTTCTAGCTGTATTACACAGGGACAGAAAGGACAAGTGTCGGGAAAGGTGGCTACAGTGGCCACACACCCTACCTATCTCCAAGACTGGCCTTACCAGCTGGAGAGTCTGAGGAAAGTCCCCCCCCACCCCAACCCCAGCATCTCCCTGAGATGCAGTGGGGCTAGCCTGTGACTTTCGTCCGGCATGACGCACACCGCGTCCTCCCGCTGCGTCTTCTCTCTTCATTCTGCTCTTGTCACTGGTACTGCATTCTGAGGCTCAGCCCAGGACTCGGGGCTTTGATTGTCTTTGAAATTTTCAAAGGAAGGGAAGGCTGTCATCTCTTCAAGTGGCACTCGGGTCTAGGTAAAGAATGTTTCTGATTTCTGGAGTGCCTATCAGAGGCAATTATACCCTGATTGACCTGTTTGGCATTAAAATGTCTCCTAACACGTGCTCCTGTGTTGGGATGCGACTATCTTATTTCTGTTCTTCCACACAGGCCCGTGGGCTTTGAGAGTTCAGCAGAGCTCTAAACTTTGGGGATGAAAAGCACCAGATGGTTGTTGTATACTTTTTCTCATGAAGAGCTAACATTTTTTTTTCCAAATCAATATTTTAAGCTCACGGAGAACATAGAGTCTTGAGTTTATTCCAACCTAGGTAGGATAAACAGCCAGCTTTCTCTGAGGGACAGTGACAGATGCCAGGGATACGAAAGCAGAAATAGACAGGAGATCTCACTGTTACAGAAGTCTTTATCTAGCCAACCAGGCCACAGAGTTAATTCAAGGCTATTCTGCGCAAGTTAATGAAGCTCCGACTCAGAACAAGATTCACAAAACAGGCTGTGGATATAGTTGAAAGGTGAGTCCTTCCTTTCCTGGCATGGGAAGGCACCCTGAGTATCATCTCCCATACCCAGTCTGACTCAGCTTCTGTGTGGTGGTTGGAGGAGGCATGGCTTACAAAGACGAGCCATGTGGCTCTGTAGAACACAGGCAGTACTGCAGGGTCCTGTTTCCTCTGCCTCGACAAGAGAAGAGGACATTTCAAACATCACAAACATCACTCATATTTTAAAATGATGTCCCTTCCTGAATTCTGCCCGAGTTTGATGCTCAGTAGGCACCCTGTCCTGCCATTGCTGCCAGCTCTGCTTGCCTTTTCAGCCTTTTTTTCCTGTCGGATTACTTCCTTTTTTCTCAGTTTTAGCTTGCATTTTTAAAAAATTCTAAATTAATTATAGAACAGCTTAACTGTACAAAAACAGAAGCCTTTGTTTTGTTTTGCTTTTGAGTCAGTCTTTTGAATCACAGGCTGGCCCCAAACTTCTTCTGTAGCCCAGGATGACCTTGAACATTTATTCGATCTTCCTGCTTGCACTCTGGAGTACTGGGAACACAGGGGAGAGCTACCGTGTCCAGTTTATGTGGTGCTGCAGATGAGCCCGGGGCACTGTGCATGCCATGCAGACACTCAACCAACTCAATTACATGCCTGGCCCCCCAAACAGAGCCTACCTAAGATGGGAGGGTAGCAATAAATACCAGTAAACACACCAGTAACATTGCAGCCCTCCCTCTCAGCTCTTCCCTTTTTTCCCTCCTGAGGCTCAGATGGCTTTAGCTCCCTCCCTCCCTGCTTCCCTTCTTCCTCCCCCACCTCCCTCCTTCCGTGACTCCTCACCTTCTTTTCTGTGTGCAGAGGCCATTATTCTCTGTTTTATATTTAATTAAAATAGTAGATCACATCAAGTGTATCCCTTTGAATTTTTCTTTTTCTTCTTTCTCACCACGCTGAATTTTTTATACTCCTAGATACATCCCACTAGTGCCTCCTAAGTGCTCTCTAACAGGGCTGGGGCGCTTCCTCTTCCAGAAATAAAGAGTATTTCAAACTTTGTAGGCCACGGGGAGGTTTCTAAACTTTGCTCTCTAGAATTCCACCATCTAACATATTTTTATCCATCTCACTATTACTCTATTTTTCTAAAAATTGCTTTAAAATTTTTATGTTACAGAAATAATAGTCATCATATCTGTCCGCAGACTACTTGTATACATTGGCTACATTTGCTAAGGAATATTCTAGAAATTACTTACTTGGTTAATATTTCATTAGAGTTCCTCCTCATGACCTGAGGGGGAAAGTGGCCTAAACATTAAAGTTCATGTGAACGGAAAAATAAGTCTTGTTGGCGCTGGGGAAGTGGCTCTATTGGTAAAGTGCTCTGTGCACAAGCCTGAGGACCCAAGTGTGATACCCCCCCCCCACATACACACACAAAAGCCAGCCATGGACCAAGTGTTTTTTATGGAGGCAGAGGTAGGAGCATAATTGAGGATCCCTAAGCAGCTCAAGCAAATCAGCAACTCCAGCCCAGGGAGAGCTCATTCACAAAAGGAAAGTAAACAGTCTGCAAATGACCGCTGAGGCTGTACTCTGGGTTCCCTCACACATGCCTGCACAGTACATGTTCCTCTGTGTAGGCATACTTTAAAAAAAAAACTTTTATTTACGCTTCTTTTATTTTTTCTCCCTACTCCACCCCAGTCCCTTCCAACACCCCAACACCCCAACACCAGGTAGGAGAGAGAAATAGTGGGAGAGAAGGCATAGTTCTCTTAGCTTCTTCCTGCTGGTCAGGGTCCTCAGGTTCCTTGGAGCCAGTCCAGTCCTTGTTTCAGTAGATCTCCAATTTCTTGTCTCACAACAGCAACCAGGAGCATCAAGGGCAAAGCAGGAGCAACATGACTCTTTCTCAATCTCTACTCTCTGGGCTCTGGCATTTATTCTCACTCCAGAGTCCTCAGATTTAAACTATCTACAGCTGGCAAAGAGCTCCTCTCAGAGCCCGCATGAGGCAAATAGTCTGCTGCTGTGAACCATCTGAATCAGTCCCACATCCTACACCTGGGACCAAAACACAAAAATGTTTATATCCACAACACCTCTTAACACAAGTACACTAGAATACACACAAATATGCATGTATACACACACATGCATGTGTACATACCCATCCACACTAAATGTTGTTGGTTCTATCCAAGCTTGTGTATCAGGATACACAAGTTAAATTATAACTTCATTAAGAATTCAGATTTAGTTTCTTATTAAAGCAAACTTTGGATTCTCCTAAAAAATTTCATATTAGACATCCTTTTAATGATATATGTAAAAATTATAGTTTCTTCATGTTGAAATGTTCTTTGGCAATGGTGTGTGTGTGGTATATACTGATGGCAGTAACCTTAAACTTCCTTTTCTTCACTTTTTTAATTTTTTAAATATTAGTTACAGTTTATTAACTTTATATCCTAGCTATATCCTGCTCCCTCATTCCCTCTCAATCCCACCCTCCCTCCCTCATCTCCTCCCTGCCCATTTCCAAGTCCACTGATAGGGGAGAACCTCCTTCCCTTTTATCTGACCCTGGTTTATCAGGTATCTTCAGGACTGGCTGCAAAGTCCTCTGTGTCCTGGCAGGGTTGCTCCTCCCTGGGGGAAAGGGGAGGTCAAAGAGCCCGCTTTTGAGTTCATGTCAGAGATATTCCCTGTTCCCCTTAATAGGCTATCCACTTGGATACTGAGCTACCATGGGCTACATCCGAGCAGAGGTTCTAGGTTACATCCATACATGGTCCTTGGTTGGAGAAACAATCTCATAAAAGACCCCTGTGCCCAGATATATTTGGTCCTTGTGGAGTTCCTGTCCTCTCCAGGTCTTACTAACTCCCCCTTCTTTCATTTGATTTCCTGCACTCTGCCAAAGGTTTGGTTATAAGTCTTAATATCAAATGGGATGGACATTGGATGTAGGAGAAAACAAGTAACAGGACAGGAGCCTACCACAGAGGGCCTCTGAAAGACTCTACCTAGCAGTGTATCAAAGCAAATATTAAGACCTTAAACTTTCACTCGAGCTTCTTCTGGGCTGGATGGAGATCAGACACCTTCCTGACATGAACTGTTGGGTCTTCCAGACTGGCTTTTCCTGTGGTTACTGATGAGATATCCTGAGTTCTGTTGCCTCTGACTCCCTGTGCCTAGAAAGATTAACTGGGGGTTGCATCTTTTGTGCAGCCCAGGGTTCATTGTGCTTCTGAGATGTGTGAATTCTTGTCCCTCAGCTGTGAAGTGTTCAGAGCATTAACTCTAATTATGACTTCTACCTTCTCTCTGTCATTGCTCATTCCCTTGCTTTGCCCTCCCGCTCTCACAACTTTTGCATCTTACTTTTCATCTTTTTAAATCCCTGCACTTGATCCTCGGAAATTGTCTAACGTGGGTGGCTTATAAGAAGGTGGAAATTAAACACCCATAATGAGAACACGAAGATCTAAGAGGGGCTGATCAGAGTCACGGGGTTCTAAGGTCTGCGTGTTCTTTGAAAAGAGAATATAAATATTTATTCACGTTAGACTTTGAAAGTTGAATATGTTAAATTTTTAAGGATTACCCATTAAGGGAAGAAAAAAAAGGTAAAATATCCAATCTTGATAAGATATTAAAATAAGGAATGAAGAAATAGAAAAGATATTTACTGTAATATGCCTTGAGGGAACTCACAAGCACAATAAGATTGTGAAAACAAAACAAAAACCCCAAAACCTTAATTTAGAAAAATAAGTGATTTAGAAATTAATTTAAAAATTCAGAAAAGTGATAAAATTCTCTTCAATAGTTACAAAATACAGATTTGGTTATTTTATAAGCCAACAATATACTGACTATAAAAGAAAAATCTGAAATGTAAGGACCAAAAGACTAAAAGTAAAAGAATTGTAGCACACATCCTGTGTGGGGACTGGAGAGATGGTTCAGCCACTAAGAATGTTTGCTGTTCTTCCAGAGGATCTGAGCTCAGGTTCCAGCATCCACAGTGGGTGGCTCAAGGCACCCAAAATTCCAGCTCCAGAGTATCTGACTCCCTCTTCTGGCCTCTGTGGGCACCTACATGATGGGACACAGACACACAAACACAAGTACAGATACAGAAAAATAATGGCAATAAATTTTTAAAAAGAATATTTTGAATCAGCTAGGAAAGGTTTTAGGGTTGAGGGAGCTATGGGGTAAAAGGTAAATCCTGCATGAAACAAGACAGTTTGGTAGGAGGTTAAAAAAACCCAGTCATGATGAATACAACAGATACTGACTCTGAGCAGAGAGTTAATTAAGTTAATTAGTGCTGCTGAAAGTAACAAGCGCCCTATGGGATGAAAGCCAACACAGCCTAAACACACAGGATGAGAGGGTGTCGGGCCCAGGAGCTCAAGCCTGCACCCAGCTACTACAAAGAGAGGGATAGGACAATCTG